>CM057049.1:53118661-54318661 GCA_029948455.1 Solanum rostratum
AAAAGATAGTCTTAGGAATGTCTGCTACCCTGATTCTTAGCTGATGATAAACGGAACTTAAATCAATCTTAGAAAACATGATGCCCCTATAAATGATCAAATAAATCATCAATATGTGGCAAGGGATAACAGTCTCTATCACCTTATTCAACTATCTGTAATCAATACACATCCGAAGATTCCAGCGTTCTTCATAACAAACAAAACAGGAGTACCCTAGAGAGAAACACTCGGCCATATGCAACCCTGATCCAAACGACCCTGAAGCTGAACACTAAGCTCTTTAAGCTCTGTGGGGTCATCCGATAAGGAGGAATAGAAATAGGATTAGTTCCCAACTCCACAACTACGGAAAATTGGCATTCCTCTCTGGAGGTAGACTAGACAAATCAGCAGGAAACACATTTGAATACTCACAAACCACCAGAACTCAACCAACAGAAGGAGTCTCGGCTAATAAATTATGAAAGGAGCTAAGTATGCCAAACAATTAGTAGCCACCAACCTCCTGGCCCGAATATAGGAGATAATACTGGTCGGTGTGTGGCTAATAGAACCTTGCCATACCATTGAGTGTATACTAAGCATGGCCAATGTAACAGTCTTGGCATAATAATCCAGAACTGCATGAGGAGCCAACTGATCCATGCCCAGGATAGTGTCAAAATCATGCATATCAAGTAACACCAGGTCTACCTGGGTATCTATCCCTCGAAGAATAACCATACATAATCTACACACCAAATTCACTAATAAAAAATCCCTTACGAGAGTCAAAACATGAAATTGAGATGTAAGAGGCTCAGGGATCACCCCCCAGACGAGAAGCAAAATAGATAGATACATATAAATATATGGTCTACGGATCAAAAAAACTGAGGCTAGCTGCTGGCATAAAATGATCGTACTTGTGATAACATCATCTGGACGCCCAGGCCTCTGACCGCATCAGAGTTGCGTAGAAATAGCCTTAACACTCTCCCTCTCGGTATCACTTCTACTATCTGACCTGCCACCTCTAGAACTACCCCTAGAACCCGTTACTCCCCTCGAGAACTTTGCTGGCCACCTCTATAACCATGCAAATCATCTTTGGACCATATTGGCCATCCCTGAACCGCTGCTAGGTATCCCTATGGCCCTAATCCTGACCTCTGTCTCTAGCTATCAAGGGGAGGCTGATTGGCCTACTTGAGAAGCTAAGTACATCACTCTTCACATGGCAATCTTTGGACTAATGGTCTAGCTCTCCACAATCATAGTACCCTAGAGAAGCTCGATCACCCTAGTGTCAACCAATGCGGCATGTGGTACCTATCTCAGAAGCTCTAGGTCCTTGACCAGCTGATTGAGAGGAATTGGCCTACTCTGATGCGTAAGAAGATCTTTTGTCTCATGGTAGCCTGCTCTAGTCCCCTTACAAAACTTTCGTTATTAGGTTAGCCATACACTTCACATTTTTCTAGCGATTCACATGGCATCATCAAATGATACAAGTCTTGGATAAGAATCTACAACGCACTAGAACACCCTTGTTGATGATCCTTTACTCCGAAAGCATCTAAGGTTCCTCGAACAATGTGATATCTCACACCGGGTAAATCCTTAACCCTTCCCCCTCTTGCTAAGACTACAGAATGTTCTTCTGAATTATGGCCAATACCAGGTATATAAGCAGTGAATTCAAATCCAAAGGTTAATTGTACTCTGGCAACTTTATGTAAAGCAGAGTTTGGTTTTTTTGGGGTGATAGTGGAAAAGGTGTTGTGTCTCTGTCCCTTGGCCTCCACCTGGTGGGATAAGATATGTCGCCCTTCCTTGAGGTATCCTATGATTGGCGACTACTCTCAGAAGCCTATAATGAAGCCTGAAAAGAACAACTGGATTGACCCCATTGCAACCACGATAGGGACCTATCAAATTACACTCCATATAAATTTCGTGATGTAAGATTGAGCATGAGCCAGCGGCATTGACCCCCCCTCCCCCATTGTTTTTGTCATTTTTGGAGACTCGTGGTGAGCATTGAGCACTCTTAGATCCTTCTAGTCTCCATCTCTACTAGTGGTCCATCTTTTGCTTTCAAAGACTAGGCTTGTATATTATTTTTATCTTGTATGTGTGTGTGTACATAGCAGTGTGACTCAGTTGAGAGGTATCTTTTCTATAGTAGCTCTGTACAGGTGACATTCAGATTCTGGGAAGGTTGTCTTGTAGTTGTTTTGTGTCCGCATAGCATTAGTTCAGCTTTCATTGTGGATAGATTGTTGGTTGATTTATTTTAGTTATCTTCTTCCCTTATACATGTTACTCGCAATTTTGAGTTACGAGCTAGCTTACCTATCAGAGAATTATGGCAGGTGTTGTCATGACCTGTAATGTCGGGTCATGACATTGCTTCAACAACTGTTTCATTTGTTGAGACATTTTCTCAGCAAGTTATAGTATGTTTAAGCAACTGCATTAGTTGTTGAGAAAAAACTCAGTAAGTTAGCGAATTGGCTGCAACAACTAAGTACTTGCTGCCATTTTTATGTAATAACATAAGATTACCACTTAATTCAATTACAAGTACTATAATATATCAAAATTATGTTATTTATGATTCACTATGATTGATATAATCAATTAACGATTAAATTGTCAATTAAAATTGACTAAGCGTGTAATTATTTAATTTATTATCTATTATGAATAAATTATTATGTAATTGTATAAGATTGCCACTAAAGTCAATTTTAAGTACTTTAATATATTAAAATCACTTTATTTATCATTCAATATGATTGATATAATCAATTAACAATCAAATTACTCAATTAAGAGTCACTATACATGCAATTACTTGATTTATTACCTGTTATGAAGAGATTACTATGTAATTTATAAGATCACCACTAAATTTATTTTTAAATACTATAATATATTAAAATCACATTATTTATCATTCAATATGATTGATATAATTAATTAACAATCAAATTACTCAATTAATATTGACTATACGTGCAATTATTTAATTTATTCTTTGTTATGAATAAATTACTATATAATTGTATAAGATCGCCACTAAGTTAGGTCTAAGTATCATATTATATTAAAATTACTTTATTCATCATCCAACATGATTGATATAATCAATTAACAATCAAATTACTCAATTAAGGTTAACTATACATACAATTACTCAATTTATTATTTGACATAAATAAATTACTATGTGATTATATAAGACTGTCATTAAATTCAATTCTAAGTACTATAATATATTAAAATTATTTTATTTATCATTTAATATGATTGGTATAATCAATTAGCAAACAAACATTCAATTCAGGCTTACTATGCGTATAATTACTCGATTTATTATTTGTTATAAATAAATTACAATGTAACTGTATAAGCAACTAAATTTAAGTCTAAGTACTATAATATATCAAAATTATTTTATTTACCATTTAATATAATTGATAAAATTAATTAAACAACCAAACTACTTAATTAAGGTTGACTACACGTGTAATTACCTGATGTATTCTCTGTTATGAATAAATTATAATAAATTGTTTAATATCACAACTTAATTCAAGTCTAACTACTATAATATAATTTACTTACCATTCGATATGATTGATATAATCAATTAACAATCAAATTACTCAATTAAGATTGACTATGCGCCCAAATACTCAATTTACTGTTTATTATGAATAAATTATTATATAATAGTATAAGATCACCATTTAATCAAGTCTTAGTACTATAACATATTAAAATAACTTCCTTTATCATTATATATGATTTAGATAATCAATTAACAATCACATTATTCAATTAAAATTGACTACATGTGTAATTATTTAATTTATTATTTGTTATGAATATATTACTATATAACTGTATAAGATTATCACTAAATTCAAGTCCTAACTACTATTTTACACTTTATTTATCATTTAATATGATTGATATAATCAATTAACAATTAAATTATTCAGTAATTTACTAAAAATATTCTCAACAAATATAATGATCGCTGAATCAAATAACTATTTGCTAAGAGTTTTTCAGCAATTACATTGATTGCTTAATCAGATATCCTATTTTCTAAGAAATATTTAAGCAATTATAGCAATTGTTGAAGTGCACTATCACTATGAAATTTAGCTTTCAGTCTTAAATTAGACTAAACTACCATCTTGTTTTTCATTAGATATAATTAACACAATTAACTAACTTATTGAGATGTTTTACAACAATTATTAGGAGAGTCCCAATAAGTAACTAATTTGTTTAGACTATACGGCAAATGTTAGAAGAGCCTCAGAAAGTAACTAACTTATGAAAAGCATTTTCCAGCAAATGTTAGAAAATTCCTAGCAAGTAACTAATTTGCTATTTACAATTTATTAGGAAAGTCTCAGCAAGTAGCTAACTCGTTGAAGCATTTTGCAGGATCTTAGGAGAGTATGAACAAGTAGCTAACTTGCTGAGGCATCTTACAACAAATGTTTGGAGAATCTTAGCAAGTAGCCAACTTGATGAGGCATTTTACAATAATTATTAAGAGAGTCTTGGCAAATAGCTAACCTACTTAGGCATTTACAGCAAATGTTAGGAGTGTCACAACAAGTAGATAACTTGCCGAGGCATTTCACAATAATTATTAAGAGAGACTTAGCAAATATCTAACTTGTTGAGGCATTTTACAGTAAATTTTAGGAGAGTCCAGCAAATAGATAACTTGTCGAGGAATTTCATAACAATTGTTATAAAAAAATTTATACAACTCAAACAACTACTATGACATGATTTGACAATTTAAACATAATAAAAACAAATTATAATATTAAGTAGATTCTAATATTAAATACAATAACTATTATTTAGACATAAAAGATAGATAAATATATTGAGAGGAGATACTTCTTCATTATTTTAGAATGTCTCATTATTGCAATACAAACAAAAAGTTAAGAATTTAAATCAAAACGCATTATCATCCTCTAAAAAAAATATGATATAAGAAATAGCATTGTCCACCATGTGAAAATATTCTCAATCTATCTTCAGTTCATAATCTTTTTATTGCTACTCCTTCATAGTTTTGCGTCATCTTTCAATTGCGAGATTTGTCAATTATGTTTCATTTGTGTCCTTATTTGATTGTTCTTCAACCTCTCTTTGAGTACTAGTTAGTTCTCTTCTTCTCGAATTTCTAATAGAACATCATTTCTAAAAAAAAATTCTTTTATGTTGAGCCGTTCAAGTTAAACTCTTGTGACAAAATAAAAAGAACCTATTAACTTGATCAATTATTTTACATAAAAAGAAAAAGGAAGCAATTGTTGAAGCTGATGAAGCAACTGTTGCAATAAAAAATTTATTAGTTGCATGATTAGACTTAAGCAGAGATTAACATACTTTAGAAGTTACTGCTATAGATTTAGCAATTTAGCGGGCTTGCTATAGATATATTAATAACTATTTCATCTATTCACAGCAAAGCTCTAAGGTTACTACAATGGATTCATATTTTTTAAGTTCAATATAGAATAACAATAACTCCCCACTTGTGGGATTTTACTGGGTATGTTGTTGTTAATATAGAATAACAATAACTACAAACTATCGCGCCACATTTTTTTCTCGCGAAAAGATGGATATCTGGACGACGCCGTGGCAACGCCTCTTTTGGGATTTTGAAAGTAGATTTGAAGAGTCGCTACCTGATGAGTTTAAAGTGCATTAGAATACCATTCTAATCTAAACTAAGTCTAAGGGTCAAGTCAACCAAAGAACGGGTAAGGATTCAAGTTACCTCGAAGGAAAGGTGTTAGGCACCCTTCGAGGTCTGCAAATACGGTTCCCGACTGTATCTCGCATTTTAATGTGGGGGTTTATAAACAAGTAGGGTCTTAATTTATTAAATTATTCTAATTAAATCTAAGTGATCAAAACAATAAATTAAACAGATAAAAACTAGTAAATAATTGACTTCCCCAAACAATTAAAAACAAACAAAAGGGAGAAAGATTAAATTAAATGAAGTTATTTTTCACTCGGATCAGTTTACTCGACTTTTATTTCAAAAGACAAAATTAGATTTTATCATTTACCTCGCATGGTTTATTCAAGCCTAAGGATGAAAAGCAAAGTCCTGTCCTATTAAAGCTCAAGTTTTAGATCATCCTTTCCAAGGGTCCTACATACCCTTACCCATCCTAAGTTAATTTTTATTATTAACCTAAGAGCCTAAAAGAAATGAAAAATTCTAACGAGTCCTAAAATGTTTAACGTCCCTTCGTATGATCCAAGAGGCATTGGACTTCTATTTTAGTAGGTTCTAGACTAAAAGAAAATTTAGGTTTCCTATTAACTCCGCGTCAATACAAAACAGACAAGATAAGCAGTTAGCATATAAATCTCAAATATGTCTCCTATCTAATTAACATGCTTGGAAACTTACATAAATAGTGCAACTTGCGTGACATGCCAAGTGTACAAAGATCAATATTCAAAGTAATAGAAGAAAAGTTTAAAGAAAACTTAGCAAAGACTTCAAGTCACTCTAAAAAACATAAAAAATGTGGTTTGATGCATGATTTAAAATAGCAGCAACATTCTATAATTATTTCATTTTATTTTTTTTATAAAAAGTGCTTATATGGTACGTGAAAATCAAGAAAAAACCTATAGGCATGATTTCTATGTAAAATAAACATTCTACGAAAATATTTAAACTTGATAACTTAAAACGTCAAAATATTTATAATATCCTAGGAACATGTTTTCTAGTTGCATGCTATGTGAAAAGTTTGTTATCAATTCTAAAGACATGATTTCCAAGGAATAAATATGCAAAATCCTATAGACATGATCTCTATGTGAAATAGTGCTAAAGAATGTTTGCCAAATATAACATAGCATGCTTTAAAAAAAGTTATTAAAAGTATAGACATGATTTTATATGATATGTTATAACAAAAGTTACTTTGAAATTTAAGGACATGATTTTCTAAGTGACGTGATATTAAAAGTATATGTTTAAGTCATAATACAAATAAATATAACACTAAAAAGGTATGGCCTTTAAAATTTAGAAACAAATTCTAATTAAATGGTTTTAATAATCAAAAGAATGTTCACAAATAGGGCCATATTAAAATTTTCATTACCAACTTTATGCCATTTTTTAATTAAATATAAAAGATATTAATGGAGACAAACTTTAAAAGCATTTTTAACTAATCTTAACATGAAGATAATGACATGTAAAAAAAACATATTCACACACATCAAAAATAAAATAAAATAAAAGACAAAATAATTAAAAAAAACACGTAGCACATAGATACCCCTCATCCATAATCCCAAATTTTATTATTATTATTATTATTATTATTATTATTATTATTATTATTATTATTATTATATTATTATTATTATTATTATTATTATTATTATTATTATTATTATTATTATTATTATTATTATTATTATTATTATTACAATAATTACTACAAACCACAAAGTAATGCTAAAAATAAATAAATAATACAAGATAAGATGAAAATAAATGTCAAGCCACGACTACTCCCAATCTAAATCCCGTCCCAGGCAACTCTTCGTATCCTTGAACGGACTAAAGATCCTGCTAAAGAAGAAACATGAGATAATAATGACAAGCATATGGTAACACAAGCATATGGTAACAATTAAGAAGAATATTATTTTCACAAAAAAAATACAACAAGAATCAAAGAGAAACAATATATTTTTAAGAACACACCACAACAAAAACTAGCCAAGAACATATTTATTAGGATATGCAACAACAAAATTCATATACTTCTTCATATTCTTTAACCTAAATCATCATTTTCACAAGAAAAATTGGAACCCTAACTATGGGAGAAAGGAAAAGAACTGTACTTTTAAAAAGTGTTGAAACCCTAATGGTAAAGAGCAACCAATGATGGAATGACAATAAGAAGGACGGCGACGACGAAAAAATGGAGAAGAAAAGAAAATAAAAAAGAAGAAGAAGTCGGAGATGATCAAAGTTAAGAAGTGCCTTTTCTTTGATTTTGAATCCTGAGGGGAATAAGGAACAAATGAATTTGAAATTGAAATTATTTTTTTGAGAAAGTTTAAGAAGGTGGGCTATTTTTGTATTTTATTAAAATTAAAGAAGATTTTTTTTAAAAAAAAAAACACATTTTACCTCCAACTTAATTTAATTCCTAATTAATAAAAACTTTGACCTTAATTGAGAAAGTTCTCACCTTTTTTTCAATTCAAGATTTTTTTGTCACCTCACACTTAGGGTCTGTTTGTAAAGCCACATGGTAATTGGAATTAGTGTAATTATTAGGATAGTAATTACCACTATAGTAGTTGCACAGCCTTGTAATCACCTTGTCTTGTTTGTTTGCCACAATGTAATTACACTGTAATTACAAGTGTGTTGTTTGATTGTATAAGCGTAATTACAAAGTTACATCAACTTTTAAAAGTAAAAGTCAATTGTCTAAAATTAAAAAATTATATTATACAATTAAGGATATTTATAGATAATATCAAATTAAATATTTAAGAGACTTATAGTCTTTTGAAAATATATTACTTAGTAAGCATATGTTGTTAACTAACATTGGAAAAAAATACATTTTTAAAATTAGTATATCTTAATTAGATTGATTATAAAAACTAAAAATACAAGTTTTATACAAACATATGAAATGCAATGTTTGAAATAAATCAATAATTGTTATAAATAAAATGTCATAGCAAAATTAATAAAATATTTGACAAAAAGATAATTTATCAAGTCTAAATAAAAAATAAATGGCTTGCAATGTAAAATATCAAGTCATATACTACTTACACAAATGAAATTAAAAATATGTCATAAGTTCTAATTCCAAAATAAAAAATTTAACATAATACTCTTATGTCAAATTTCAACATAACGCACATATATATGATTTAAAGAAAAACATAAGTTTACAACTTTATTCAACAATGAATTCAACTTTAATTTAAAAATTAGAATACTAATATAATCATATTAATGAGAAAACTAACTATAGAATAAATAAATATATAAATAAATAAGATAATGTTAGAAATCACAATGAATCTGTACCACATGGTAAAATTACCAAAATACCCCTGGAAGAAGGGCATGCGCATAACACATCTTCCAATGCTCGTATGACAAATCCGAGGTCATATTTGTGATCAACACAGAAAATTGAGTTGTAAAGTGATCTCGGTGGATTTTTAAAGCGACCGGATCAAAAGATAATTTTTTCGATCTGAAGCGCAAAATAGTGTAAGTGTGTGACAAGAGCGCGTCGCGCCTCTATCGCGGACCAGCGCTTATATTTTCTTTTTGAAAATTTTCGACGGAATTGAGAAAACTCGTTCAGAAACTTTTTCTAAAATACATTGTGCGCGACCAGTCCGCGTCGTGGACTGGGTATTTTCTTATCTGAATATCACATTCTAGGAGGATACCTTTGGCGTGGCCGGCACTCAAAGACAATTGCTAGTCCCTGAGCGAACCATTTGGCCTCATCGTCACCTCATACTTAATAGCGGAAGGAATATTCTCAAGGAAAAGACTAATGTAACTAAAATAATCAAGTCTTTATATAAAAAGTTAATTTCCAATAAATAAGAGTTGGAAAAGAAGCAATACTCAACATTCTCTACTCAATGTCTATGAAGTATCTATCTCTGACATCTAGATAGTACTACGACAGGCCATGGTTACCCTAACTCAAGGAAAATAAAGTACTCACTCAAGCTAGATGATAATAATAATATAGAACTTCTCCGAAAAAAAGGAGGTATCACCGATCAACTGAATGCGAATAGACCCGCAACGAAGCACCTGTTGATGATTTCTAATACCTGTCTCTGCATCATAAAATGATGCACTCCAAAAGGGGACATCAGTACGTGGAATGTACTGGTATATAAAATAGCTGAACGAAACAGAAACTGGTAGAATAATATAGGCTTAACATCAACTAACATCATACTCCATCAGAATGTCAATTGTCTATCTAAAGAGAGAATAAAACAGTAGACAAAGGACCCATCAACATCTCATCAATACATCAGACTCATCTCAAGGAAACTCGATTCGATTCAACTCAACTCAACTCAACTCAAAGGACTCATGCGAAGGATAAAGGTAGATAATAAAATATCAACATCCATCAAGACTCATACCATCACATCAACATCAGAGTTCTATCAGTATGGAACCTAGCTGGGAGTTTCTCTAACACAAATGATGATACAACGAAGCGATGTCATTGCCACATCTATCCAGTACCCTGCCCGGGGTAAAGGACATCACCATTAGTGGATCCACAAGAAATAACATCAGTCCTCTTTTAGGATAAAGGAAACATTTGTATAACGATTCAATCCTCTCTCTTACATGGGCCACGTAGTTAATGAGTTCGAGTGGGACTCACTCTCACCCATTTCGATTCTCAATACTCCTCCCAGAACTCGACGTGCTCATAAAACATCATCATCATCGAGATTTCTCATCATCGGTCCCACAGGGACAGAGTACATCAACATCAACATCAACTCATCTCATCAACATCATGGAATCGAAACTTTTTTTAGACTTTAGTTTCAAGTTTTAAGACTCATGAACATCATTCTCATCAATATCATCATCAAAACTCTCAATAATTTGGACCACAATCACAACATCACAGTCATCATCATTGTCAAGGCTCTAGAATCATCCCTTAAGTTCATTCTTGCATTCTTTAGTAAAATAGTCATAGGATTTTGTAAAATCATTCATGGAAACAATTTATGGAGTAAATCAAGTTTATGATGATCATCAATTTCAGAAAAATACATGAATTAATAAGAATCTTAGTAGAATACTCAAGGATTTTCACATATAACTCATCATCTTCAATCTTAGACTCAATTTACTCAAAGAGGGCACATGAAGAACAATCTCATGCTTTAGGTTAGCATTACATACCTGGAAAGTTAATATTACAATTGAAATTTGATGAATACTCGTCTTCTTGGAGGAAATCCTCGATCTCGCTAGTTCTTTTGGAATGGAAGAATTTGGAAAGACATTATTTGAAGGGCTTACTTTTGATTCTTGAATTCTTGACTTAGAATCTTTAGAGTTCATGATGAGGAACCCTAAGTCGTGAAAACAAGAATCAAGAAATCCTTTCTTGGGATTCTTGAATTCATTTTCTTGAAACCCTATGTTATGATTTAAGATTCTATTAGGGATTCATGAATGGATAAAGAAATTTTGGTTGGGTAGCTTACAATTTATGAAGAATAACTCACCTTGATGATGAATCTTGAAAGTTAATCCTAACTTGATGATTCTTGAGCGTTTATGTTTAGGAGTGAAAGAGAGGGTTTTAATTATGAAAACTAATGTTTTATGCGTTTTTGGGACCTTAAATAGACCCCTAAAAGTTTTAGGATAAAAATATCCTCAAATAAAATAAAAGGACACCATTTAGCTTATCCAGAAAGGGTTCGCAATAGGTCCACAACGCGGAGCTATTGTGGATCTTCATACAGCTCTGCAGGTCTTCAGTAAAATGGTCATAACTTTCTACTCCGAACTCTGATTAAGGTGAAATAAGATGTGTTGGATAGCTGATTCAAAGATCTTTAATTTGATGGATTATGGGTCACCTGACTCATTAAACTTTAGGAGATATGGTCATTTGAATATGATCCTTCTATCAACTCATACAAAAACTTAGTTGGTAGAAATTCTTTGGACTTGACTTAATGTAAAAGATCCTTTATGACTCTAAATCACATCTAATATACTTTAAATATTTAGGAATTAGTCCTAGCATGTATGTACAATCTAAAAGTCATTGGTCCATCTAACTTTTATAAAATCTTATATTAGAATGCGACCTTTTATCATCTCCAATTCTATTCCCATACTAAGAAATTAATTTTAACATCTATGCTCAATTAAGAATTATCAATTAAAATCGTGTATCATATGAAAGATGGCTCAATCTAAATTTAAAAAATGGGGTATTACATTATCTCTCCCTTGGGATCATTCGTCCTCGAATGATGAGTAAAGGTAGACATCAAGTCACGAATAAAAATCAGAACTCTTCTCAAAACTCAATAAATCAATCAAACTCTCGACTCCTCATCAATTTTAAACCATCTTTATTCAGACTCAGGAGTTGACACATCAACTTAGAAATAGACAACTCAATTTAAATCAAGAGTAAGGAAATTACCTCCAACATTCTCTTCATCAGGCACGAATGGAACGTCAAAACTCAATCAATTCGAATCATTTAGACACCTCATCAATTAGTTGTTCGGACTCACGAAGGAAGTGATCAACTCTAATCCAGAATGGGACCATCGTGATATGCAAGACTCTATGGACACTCTCGAGCTCAACTCTCCATCTCAATTGTGCTCCTTTTCATGGCACCCTATTGTAACACCCCACATCATACATGTACTAGTCCAACATATATGAAACATGATATGGCAAGGTCAAATCCGCACATATTTTTAAAAGTGCGTGAATGTTAGATTAAAGGGCTATATGCACGTCTAACGCTTAAGATGACCGAGCGTATATAATTTTTAAGTCAAATTAAAGAGAGTGTGACCTTAAATGAAGTAAAATAATTGAGGTGCTTGTGGGACTTAGGAAGCTAGTAGGTGAGTCACCTACGTGCTTAATAAGCTCGGTAAACGGAGAAAAGGCCCAACACCAAATTTATTCAAATCCGATAAAGAATAAACCCCGAGTTAAGGATGTCATTTGGGCCCATGGTTTATCATCATTAAAGGACAACATTTGCAGCCCAATATGGATAGGAAAAAGGGCCAAATTACAACTACAATCCAATTCAAAACTAAAGCCCAAACTAAGTGGGCTTAGGGAGTAAATGTTTGCAACAAAGCCCATCCCATTTGAAGCGCAATAAGGCCCAAATGAAAGGGCCAAGCTGCTGCCCTATAACCTTATTAAAGTAAGGTTAAAAACCAAAAAGAAAGTCGGCCAAAAGTGGCCTATAAAAGGGAGCAATAAGCAGCAACTTTTGGTCATTTTATCAAGCCAAATTTTCAGATTTCTCTCAAGTTTCTTTTTGCTCTCTCTCCATTTTCTAAAGCAGCCAAGACCTACTTCTAGGGTTCTTGAAGAGAACCTAATACTTGAGGGTTAAGGTAAGTAAAAATACCCATGGTTTGGTGTAATTGTTTCATGAAAAACATGAAGAGTATGTTGGTTGTATTGTGCAGGAATTTTGGGACAGCATGTGTTCCAATTTTGTGGTTCACTTTTCTTGTTAAATATGAGACTTTTATCTTGTTGGTTGGCTGATTTATGAAGTAATATGTATGTTTTAAGAATTCTTGGGTCCTTAATGATGTAAGAAGGCTTCTGGACCACTTGTACCTTCCGCAAAAACAAGTTCTTAAATGATGTCTTAATTCCGGTCATTAGTAAGAATTTGTGGACTGTTTTTGGGAATTGTTGTCTCATGTTTTTCATCTACTTAGGGACTGTATTTGGAATGGTTTAGGACTGTAATTATGTGTAAATATATTGAGGACAATTTGGTTAAGGTTGGAACGGATTTGGAATGGTTGACGTCGAAATGTAGCGGAAAGACGCAATGTTGCGTTGTCTACTTACGTGTTGTGTAAAGTTGTTGTATGCTGTGTTGTATGAGTTGTTGTAATGCTGTTATAGGACTAAGCATAGCTGGATATGACATGTATATGGGAATGTGTGTTAGAAAATACGATTAGGAGCGGAAATGTTGAAAGAATACTATTTGGGTGCTAATTCCGAGCTTGCTACCCGGATGTTGTTTTTGGGTGAAATTGGATTACTAAGACGTATTTATTAGCTACTAACACTAGTTTTATCACCTAATATATTGTAGATAAGTGTTTGGAGGAAAAGGATACTACTCCGAGGTAATAACGACATAGTACAGCGATAGTACAGCGAGGTATGTAAGGCAACTTGATTTCCTATTACTTGGCATGAAATCCATAATCTTCCTTAGCATATAAAGGCACGTACAAACTCCGACATGGCTACCAACCGTGTCCCCACTCTTTACCATGTCCATATGTCTCCATACATAGTCATTGTCAAACCTGCATATGTACTTGAATACCGAAGACACATGAATTCCTGTTTACCAAACAAAGTCTATGTGTTGTTTAATCTCCGATACGGTTCATTAGTTATGTATATCTCTTTTCATTGTAGTATTATCTTGTATGGTTGTTCATATGTCATATGTGCATACTCCCACAGTTCTAAAGGTTATGACCACCAAAAGAACCATCTCAAAGTAAATAAAAGATAACTTACAGTTGCTTATAAATGAGTGGTAACCCGAGGGGTGGAAGAATCACCTAGCCAGGGTCGATCTCATTTGGGTGGTAGCCCGAGGGGTGAAGGAATCACCTAGCCAGGGTCGATCCCATTATTATAAATGAGTGGTAGCCCGAGGGGTGGAAGAATCACCTAGCCAGGGTCGATCTCATTTGGGTGGTAGCCCGAGGGGTGAAGGAAGCACCTAGCCAGGGTCGATCCCATTACAGATTTACCACTGATCAGCTGGTCATTTACATGATATTGTGCACAGATTATACAGTAAAGATACAGTAATAAAAAAGACATAAAGTACATGATTCCACAGTATGACTAAAGGTGGTCTTATCATACTTACACACCAGCATGTGATTTCATTTGAGTTCATATTGCATATACAGTATTTCCTACCTTACATATTCAGTACATTATCTCGTACTGACGTCCCTTACGGGGGACCTGCATTTCATGCTGCAGGTACAGGAGTTACTAGATCTCCCCAGTAAGAGTACAGGACTTCCAGCTGTTATACAAAGCTCCAGGTTGCTTCGGGGCTTATGTGTTTAGAACTTGCATTTTGTATTATATAGTTGGCCATGAGGCAGGGCCTGTCCCGACCCATATAGATATTGTTCCTTATTTAGAGGCTTTGTAGACTATGTAAATTAAAGTATGGTCATATAGTGTATTATAGACATCGTGGCTCCAACGGCCTAGTCTTATGCATTTACTTTTGGTTTGTTAGTATAGTTTACTTTCTTTTGACATCATATTGAGTATGGAAACTTCATAAATGTTCATAGCAGGTGTATAGTTATATGTTGGTTCTCCCGAGCCTTGTCGGCAATGGGTGCCAGTCCGCCTTAATGGGGCTTAGG
This sequence comes from Solanum rostratum, assembly GCA_029948455.1. NCBI lineage: Eukaryota > Viridiplantae > Streptophyta > Magnoliopsida > Solanales > Solanaceae > Solanum > Solanum rostratum. Next base: position 53,133,959 of record CM057049.1, read on the forward strand.
GCGTGACAGAAGTGGTATCAGAGCGGGTCGTCCTAGGGAGTCTACAAAGCCATGTCTATGTAGAGTCTTATTTATGGATGTGTTGTGCACCACATTTATAAGCAGGAGGCTATGTGGCATTTAGGAGTGTTCACTTTATTTTAATTCTTTAGATCGTGCCATAGAGCCAAGTGTTGTAGGTTGATTATTTCTGACCTCTAAATTATTTTGTACAGTAAGCATGCCTGAAACAAGGAAAAGCAAAGGTAAGGGGAAGGAGATGGAAGTGGTAATTGGTAGGCCCAGTCGGGTGAGACGACGAGATGAGGCCCAAGATGAGTCTATGTCCCAAACATCTCCAACTCCTCCAGCTCCTGATGAACCAGGTCGTAGTGAAACTCCCTCAGAACCACCTGCCGATGCTGTTGTGCAGGATCTGAGAAATGCGGTCCAATTATTGACCCGCATAGTTGCTAGCCAAAGCCAAGGACAAGAGGGCCCAGTTGTAGGTGCACGTGGTGTGGATAGGGCAGCCAGCACGAGGATACGTGACTTCCTTAATTTGGACCCTCCAGCTTTCACCGGGTCAGATTCTAATGAGGATCTGCAAGACTTCATCGACCAGATCCAGCTAACTTTAGATGTTATGCATGTGAGTGGTACAGAAGCTGTAGAACTGGCAGCATATAGATTGAAAGGTGTGGCTATATTGTGGTATGAAGCTTGGAAACAATCCAGGGGTATAGATGCACCTCCGACTACCTGGAAGGAGTTCAAAGAGGCCTTTCTTGACCACTACTTGCCATATGAGATCCGAGAGGCCCGGGCAGATCAGTTTCTGAATCTCCACCAAGGGGGTATGAGCGTGAGGGAGTATAGCCTCCAGTTTAACTCCTTGGCCAGGTATGCTCCTAATGTAGTTGCTACTATGGCAGAAGAGTTCATCGGTATGTGGATAGGTTGGATACATATCTGGTAAGAGACTGTACTATTGCTTCATTGAATAAAGACATGGATATAGCAAGAATGCAAGCATTTGCGCAGAAACTAGAGGATCAGAGGCAAAGAAGAAGGACACAAGAGATAGAAAGGGGCCAGTCCAAGAGGGCTAGATCTACAGGGCAGTTTGTATCGTCCCAAGGTGATGTTAGGCCCCGAATTCCTAGTAAACCACCTAGACCATCATCCTCCTATTCTGCAGTCAGTGCTCCACCGCAACTTCAAGGGCCTAGAGGTAATCAGTTTAATCAAAGAAATGAGGGACAAGGTGCACGGACTACAGGATATTCGGCCAGCCAACAGATTCCTCCTAGGCAGCTGTGCAAACAATGTGGGAGGAATCATTCAGGTATATGTCGTATTGGGACAGATGCCTGTTATTGGTGTGGTGTACCAGGGCATGTGATAAGAGATTGCCCAAGAAGGCGTATGGGTGATATAGCACAACCTGCTGGGTCAGTTGTTGCATCATCATCGTCAGTTCCTCCCTTTAGTAGGGGTCAGCAAATGCCTACAGGCCGTGGTAGAGGTGGTAGAGGAGCAGCTAGCCCCAGCGGAGCCCAGAATCGCACTTATGCTCTGGGAAGTCGGCAAAATTTAGAAGCTTCACCCGATGTGGTCACAGGTACATTGTCCATCTTTTCACATAATGTGTATGCATTAATTGACCCTGATTCTACATTATCAAATATTACCCCACTAGTGGCCGGGAAGCTTAAAAGAACACCTAAATTATTGAATGAGCCATTTGAAGTATCTACGCCAACCGGTGAATCTATTATAGCTAGAAGGGTCTATTATGACTGTGTTGTAACTGTTTGCGACCGTCATACGTGGGCGGATCTTGTTGAGTTAGATATGGTGGAATTCGATTTTATAATGGGCATGGATTGGTTAGCTTCTTGTTATGCTACTGTGGATTGCCGAACTAAGAGAGTGTATTTCCACTTTCCAAATGAGGCAGTCCTTGAATGGGAAGGTAATGTTGGGGCACCAAAGGGGAAGTTCATTTCCTATTTTAAGGCAAGGAAGATGATGTCAAAGGGGTATATCTGTCATCTAGTTAGAGTAAGGGATATGGAGGCTGAATCACCAACTCTTCAATCTGTTCCAGTAGTGAATAAATTTGTTGATGTGTTTCCCGAAGAGCTTCCAGGTTTGCCTCCAGAACGAGAAATAGATTTTGGCATTGACTTACTTCCAGGCACTCAACCCATATCTATCCCTCCATATAGAATGGCCCCGGCAGAGTTACGTGAATTACAGGAGCAATTGAAAAATTTGCTAGAGAAGGGCTTTATAAGACCTAGTGTGTCCCCTTGGGGTGCACCAGTGTTATTTGTACGTAAAAAGGATGGCACCTTGAGAATGTGTATTGATTACCGGCAATTGAATAGGGTGACAATTAAAAACAAATACCCCCTCCCCAGGATTGATGATTTATTTGATCAGTTGCAGGGTGCCAAATGTTTTTCAAAAATTGATTTGAGGTCAGGTTATCACCAAGTGAGGGTGAGGGAAAAAGATATACCCAAGACAGCCTTTAGGACCCGCTATGGCCACTTTGAATTTCTTGTTATGTCATTTGGGCTGACAAATGCACCAGTAGTTTTTATGGACTTAATGAACAGGGTATTCAAGCCATTCTTGGATGTCTTTGTGATAGTATTTATAGATGATATTCTGGTGTATTCAAGATCAAAAGAGGACCATGCAAATCACTTACGGCAGGTATTGCAAGTTCTTCGTGATCGGCAATTGTATGCCAAGTTTTCCAAATGTGAATTTTGGTTGAAATCAGTGGCATTCTTGGGTCATATTGTATCTGATGAAGGAATAACGGTTGATTCACAGAAGATAGAGGCCGTGAAAGATTGGCCAAGACCAACAACACCCACTGAAGTTCGAAGATTCTTAGGGTTGGCAGGTTATTACAGAAGATTTGCTGAAGGTTTTTCTTCTATTTCTGCACCTCTAACAAAGTTGACACATAAGGCGACCAAATTTCAATGGAATGATGCATGTGAAAGGAGCTTTCAAGAGTTGAAACGCAGGCTAACATCTGCACCTATATTAGTGCTTCCAGAAGGCACAGAGGGGTATGCGGTGTATTGTGATGCTTCGGGGGTTGGCTTAGGGTGTGTACTGACACAACATGGTAGGGTAATTACTTATGCCTCGAGACAACTGCGGCCACATGAGAAAAACTACCCGACACATGACCTTGAACTAGCAGCTATTGTGTTTGCCTTGAAAATATGGCGCCATTATTTGTATGGAGTTCATGTTGACATATATACTGATCATAAGAGCTTACAGTACATATTTAAACAGAAAGACCTAAATTTAAGGCAGCGGAGATGGCTGGAGCTAATAAAAGATTACGATGTTGATATATTATACCATCCAGGGAAAGCAAATGTGGTAGCCGATGCTTTGAGCCGCAAGGCAATTGTGAATATTGATGATCAGACCGTGGTAAGTCAAGGAGTCGCTAAGGATCTACGTCAACTAGCTAATTTTGGGAGTTCGCCTCATTGAAACTCCAAAGGAAGGGGTTGTTGTACATAACGCTGCAGAGTCTTCATTGATAACAGAGGTAAGAGAAAAACAGTTCAAAGATCCTATTCTACAGCGACTTAAGGAGAAGGTGAGTCAAGGCATAATGAAAGGCTTTGAACTTACCCAAAATGGAGTACTTTACTGCCAAAATAGACTGTGCGTTCCTAATATAAATGGACTGAGAAGGAGGATAATGGGAGAAGCCCATCATTCAAGATATTCTATCCATCCAGGATCAACTAAGATGTATCATGACCTGAAGGGAATGTTTTGGTGGGAAGGCATGAAAAAGGACCTTGCAGAATTTGTGGCTCAATGTCCAAATTGCCAACAAGTTAAGGTAGAGCACCAAAAGCCAGGAGGTTATATGCAATGTATAGAGCTTCCAACATGGAAGTGGGATATGATTAATATGGATTTCGTTACTGGGTTGCCTCGCTCATTTCAGAAGTTTGACTCCATATGGGTAATCGTCGATAGACTTACAAAGTCAGCACACTTCTTACCAGTTAGGAGTGATTATACGGCTGAAGAGTATGCAAAGCTATACCTCAAAGAAATAGTTAGGCTACATGGGGTTCCAATATCCATTATATCTGATCGGGGAGCTCAATTCACCGCAAAGTTTTGGAAATCCTTCCAGAGGAGCTTAGGGACACAAGTGAATTTAAGTACAGCTTTTCACCCACAGACAGATGGTCAAGCAGAACGCACCATTCAAACACTTGAAGATATGTTACGGGCTTGTACATTAGACTTCAAAGGTAGTTGGGTGGACCATTTGCCACTTATTGAATTTGCCTATAATAATAGCTACCATTCAAGCATCAAGATGGCACCGTATGAAGCTTTGTATTGGAGGAAATGTAGATCACCAATAGGATGGTTTGAAGTGGGTGAAACCACCTTGCTTGGTCCAGATCTAGTCCAACAAGCCATGGAAAAAGTCAAAGTAATACGAAAACGACTAGAAACAGCCCAAAGTCGTCACAAATCATATGCAGATGCTAGAAGAAGAGGACTAGAATTCTCAGTAGGAGATTGGGTGTTCTTAAAAGTGTCCCCAATGAAAGGTGTTATGAGATTTGGTAAGAAAGGGAAATTAAGCCCGCGTTACATAGGGCCATATAAGATTATTAGAAGGTTTGGACAGGTTGCATATGAATTGGAACTACCCCAGGAGCTTTCAATGGTTCATCCAGTTTTTCATGTCTCAATGCTCCGAAAATGCATAGGTGATCCATCTCGTATTACTCCTATTGAAGATATGCAGGTTACGGAAGATCTCACCTATGAAGAGGTACCTATTGCTATCCTAGATCGCCAAGTTAGAAAGCTAAGGAATAAAGAAATACCTTCAGTAAAAGTGCTTTGGAGGAACCAACAGGTAGAAGAGATAACGTGGGAGGCTGAGGAAGCAATGAGGTCTAAATACCCTGATTCTAAAGAGGAAGTCCAAGATACAGAGTTGAAGGAGTAGTAGGTACGTGAATATAAATTCTTATTATATTTTCAAAAGTCTGTTTACACGGAAGTTCGAACTTGTTTAACCTATTCAATTATGCTTACATTCGAGGACGAATGTTCCTAAGGGGGGGAGGATGTAACACCCCACATCATACATGTACTAGTCCAACATAGATGAAACATGATATGGCAAGGTCAAATCCGCACATATTTTTAAAAGTGCGTGAATGTTAGACTAAAGGGCTATATGCACGTCTAAAGCTTAAGATGACCGAGCGTATATAATTTTTAAGTCAAATTAAAGAGAGTGTGACCTTAAATGAAGTAAAATAATTGAGGTGCTTGTGGGACTTAGGAAGCTAGTAGGTGAGTCACCTACGTGCTTAATAAGCTCGGTAAACGGAGACAAGGCCCAACACCGAATTTATTCAAATCCGATAAAGAATAAACCCCGAGTTAAGGATGTCATTTGGGCCCATGGTTTAGCATCATTAAAGGACAACATTTGCAGCCCAATATGGATAGGAAAAAGGGCCAAATTACAACTACAATCCAATTCAAAACTAAAGCCCAAACTAAGTGGGCTTAGGGAGTAAATGTTTGCAACAAAGCCCATCCCATTTGAAGCGCAATAAGGCCCAAATGAAAGGGCCAAGCTGCTCCCCCATAACCTTATTAAAGTAAGGCTAAAAACCAAAAAGAAAGTTGGCCAAAAGTGGCCTATAAAAGGGAGCAATAAGCAGCAACTTTTGGTCATTTTATCAAGCCAAATTTTCAGATTTCTCTCAAGTTTCTTTTTGCTCTCTCTCCATTTTCTAAAGCAGCCAAGACCTACTTCTAGGGTTCTTGAAGAGAACCTAATACTTGAGGGTTAAGGTAAGTAAAAATACCCATGGTTTGGTGTAATTTTTCCATGAAAAACATGAAGAGTATGTTGGTTGTATTGTGCAGGAATTTTGGGACAGCATGTGTTCCAATTTTGTGGTTCACTTTTCTTGTTAAATATGAGACTTTTATCTTGTTGGTTGGCTGATTTATGAAGTAATATGTATGTTTTAAGAATTCTTGGGTCCTTAATGATGTAAGAAGGCTTCTAGACCACTTGTACCTTCCGCAAAAACAAGTTCTTAAATGATGTCTTAATTCCGGTCATTAGTAAGAATTTGTGGACTGTTTTTGGGAATTGTTGTCTCATGTTTTTCATCTACTTAGGGACTGTTTTTGGAATGGTTTAGGACTGTAATTATGTGTAAATATGTTGAGGACAGTTTGGTTAAGGTTGGAACGGATTTGGAATGGTTGACGTCGAAATGTAGCGGAAAGATGCAATGTTGCGTTGTCTACTTACGTGTTGTGTAAAGTTGTTGTATGCTGTGTTGTATGAGTTGTTGTAATGCTGTTATGGGACTAAGCATAGCTGGATATGACATGTATATGGGAATGTGTGTTAGAAAATACGATTAGGAGCGGAAATGTTGAAAGAATACTATTTGGGTGCTAATTCCGAGCTTGCTGCCCGGATGTTGTTTTTGGGTGAAATTGGATTACTAAGACGTATTTATTAGCTACTAACACTAGTTTTATCACCTAATATATTGTAGATAAGTGTTTGGAGGAAAAGGATACTACTCCGAGGTAATAACGACATAGTACAGCGAGGTATGTAAGGCAACTTGATTTCCTATTACTTGGCATGAAATCCATAATCTTCCTTAGCATATAAAGGCACGTACAAACTCCAACATGGCTACCAACCGTGTCCCCACTCTTTACCATGTCCATATGTCTCCATACATAGTCATTGTCAAACCTGCATATGTACTTGAATACCAAAGACACATGAATTCCTGTTTACCAAACAAAGTCTATGTGTTGTTTAATCTCTGATACGGTTCATTAGTTGTGTATCTCTCTTGTCATTATAGTATTATCTTGTATGGTTGTTCATATGTCATATGTGCATACTCCCACAGTTCTAAAGGTTATGACCACCAAAAGAACCATCTCAAAGTAAATAAAAGATAACTTACAGTTGCTTATAAATGAGTGGTAACCCGAGGGGTGGAAGAATCACCTAGCCAGGGTCGATCTCATTTGGGTGGTAGCCCGAGGGGTGAAGGAATCACCTAGCCAGGGTCGATCCCATTATTATAAATGAGTGGTAGCCCGAGGGGTGGAAGAATCACCTAGCCAGGGTCGATCTCATTTGGGTGGTAGCCCGAGGGGTGAAGGAAGCACCTAGCCAGGGTCGATCCCATTACAGATTTACCATTGATCAGCTGGTCATTTACATGATATTGTGCACAGATTATACAGTAAAGATACAGTAATAAAAAAGACATAAAGTACATGATTCCATAGTATGACTAAAGGTGGTCTTATCATACTTACACACCAGCATGTGATTTCATTTGAGTTCATATTGCATATACAGTATTTCCTGCCTTACATATTCAGTACATTATCTCGTACTGACGTCCCTTACGGGGGACCTGCATTTCATGCTGCAGGTACAGGAGTTACTAGATCTCCCCAGTAAGAGTACAGGACTTCCAGCTGTTATACAAAGCTCCAAGTTGCTTCGGGGCTTATGTGTTTAGAACTTGCATTTTGTATTGTATAGTTGGCCATGAGGCAGGGCCTGTCCCGACCCATATAGATATTGTTCCTTATTTAGAGGCTTTGTAGACTATGTAAATTAAAGTATGGTCATATAGTGTATTATAGACATCGTGGCTCCAACGGCCTAGTCTTATGCATTCACTTTTGGTTTGTTAGTATAGTTTACTTTCTTTTGACATCATATTGAGTATGGAAACTTCATAAATGTTCATAGCAGGTGTATAGTTATATGTTGGTTCTCCCGAGCCTTGTCGGCAACGGGTGCCAGTCCGCCTTAATGGGGCTTAGGGCGTGACACCTACTCCATTAATTTAAGCTCATAACACTTATTCAAATCTCCACCTAACCACCTCCTTGTCTTCCATTGAACCCTAATTCTGAGCCTCAAGGTGCTATTCCTAAGATGATCATATTCATACAAAGCTAATTATCAATACTCATACTATACTCAAAACCCTTATTATGAAGTATTCAATAGTCTGTCATCCATACTCGCATAATAACAACCATGCATTCAAGCCTATCACTCTAACCACTTTAACTATGTCTTAGAATTTTTCAAGCCTACTTGTCACTTCTACTTCCACCATTAAATGAGCTCTCACTCAAAGTCACACCAATATACTCTTACCAATCTATGGTGCATCATACGATCTCATCTCTTTCTTCCTTCCTATCTCTATCCCTACATAAAATAGGTTTAACACCAATATCACAATGAGGATACATTCACTCTTTCTCATCTACCCTTACTCTCAGTCTACTAAGCATCATTATTTGGACGTGGAGGAACTCATTATCTCCCCTTTTGACGAAACCTCCAAAATACTACCTCTCCATGCAAATAAGCACGATTATACCTCTAAAACTTGATACTCTACATTATACCATCAACAACGGCATAACAAGCCGAAGGTAAGTGCACATGTTAGATGACATCATAATCAAGAACTCTCACTCCATAGTAACCTGTATTAAGAGAATATTACTCGTCCTCATCTCTAATACACTCGCATAATAGCAACCACACATTTAAGCCTACCATAGCAGCTTACACCCTCGATCGCATGAACTCTTATCACGAGAGATACTAATATAGTTTTACCTATATATTAGACTCCTCACGATTTCTCTAACTCCTCCTCCTCATCTATAACCTTAAAAGGAAATGGCATCACGTCGTCATCGAAATTAAGAATGCTCATTCTATCTTAAATTCTTTCATTTCAAGCTTTTCTCCTCTTCTGTCAAGCCCTAATCGTGTTCAATTGTTAGAAAAGGACTTAGAATGGGGTTTTAGACCCTTTTTTACATTCAAACGACCCAATTTCATCATGTATTGAGTTTAGGAGGGGTTGGAAATTGATAGAAATGCCCCTCACAAAGTTTAGAAATTTTTCAGGTTTGGAATAACCTAGTCTGCGACGCGGACTATCGCACACCAGTATATTTTTCCTTGAAAATTTTCTAAATGGGTTTTTCCAATCCCGTCGAAAAAATTGAAAAAAACAGAAGTGTCACTCCGCTACAGGTGACGCACCTCTATCGCGCACTGACACTGTTTCGGTGTTCGGATCGAAAAATTGTCTTTTGATTCGGTCTTTCTAAAAATCGATCGAGATCATTTCCCCATTCAATTTTTCATGTTGATCACAAATTCGGCCTTAGATTTTCCATACGAGCATTGAAAGATGTGTTACACGCATACCCCTCCTCTAGGGGTATTTTGATAATTTTACCGGGCGTTACATCATCTCTCCCTTAACTTTCAAGGCCATTACTCTAAGTTTGTAAATCAATTTCCTCTACTAGGCTATAAGCATATACATCCACATGGTTAAGAAATCACTATCCACAAGAATATCTTAAACTCTTCTATTATACTATAGTTGCATAAATATAACTAGCCATCCCGACTCTTCTCAACGCTATCACTCTTAGCTCCTTCCAATCTCTATGAAAATCTCTCTATATTTGCTATTCCTATGGCATACATAACCACTTCCCACAACTCTTATAATCTAACCTCTTTTTTTGCCTGCTAACGCTCAATTTTTATGCTCCTATAAATTTAATTGCATAGGAATTAGTCTATCATGGAAAACTTGTCATCATCTATCGATAAGCCCCAAATCAATCTAGCTACTCGTTATGATTAAGATTACTTACATCAGCCTACTCCACATCGATAACTCAAATATACTATCAAGATTCTTATAGCAGTCATAACTTAGAGATTCACACATCTTTACACAATTATGGATACATATCTCAAGCCTCTCCTTATCTATTGAGCTATTCTCGTCTCACTCGTCTTACCTAAGGGGCACTTGTACCCTGCCCATAGCATCACTTCCTCACAAATCAACATCTTCATCTTCAAACATTCACTATGGCAAGCCTTTTAGAGTAAATCTCTAACTAAGACTATCATTCTCACGATGTTGTCTCCTCTTTAACACTACTCCTCAAAATTCAAGCTTAAGGTCTAGCACTAGCATGTACATCACACACCTCTCTAATGCTAACTTACAACTACTAGGTAAAAAATTAGAGAATATAAGCCCACTAATATCTCATAAAGAGTATTCAATCAACATATCCCTTCCTCACAACTCAGTACCACTCACCTATTCAATCATATTTCCTTATCTGACTAAGCTCATAACTCGATGAGTCTCATGAACTCTCAATTAAAAATCATATGCCTACTTTAGATTTATCGCATTAAAAGAACTCTTTTCCCCTATTCAACATCTACCTTCACCCTCAATAGCATGAATACTACAACACATCAACATAACTTCATTCTAGTTTGAGCACGCTCTACCATATTCTAACAACAACTCTTCCTCTATACCTCATCATGAAAATCATAAGATACTTACAACTCTTTCATCAAACTTATGGCAATCGACTCACCACCTTATTACTTACCTAATAAATACGTAACTCTAACTACAAGACTGAACGTGCCATCACTCTTGCTATCTCGTCCCTTTCTTTCCATCATTATCCTTCTAGCTCTGGGATGATTTGGTTCCACTCAGGGTTTATAAGACCTCACATCTCACTCTTAGGTGGTAACATTAAACTCTTTAAGGACATAAGTTCCTCTCTCATGGGTCACATCGGAAGTAAGTTTTAAAAAAAAGGGTCTGCGTACATCTAGAACTAACTCAAATGCACAATTCATATGAGTAATAGTGCACTCTTTCTAGTCAATCAACTTTGCATACTAGTCGGCTTCTCTTAAGCCTGGTGCAGTCTGTCTACCATTCTGATAATTTATCTCAGAGGATCTCATCTGTAAGAGTTTGAACATTATTAAAAGTATGTATATATATATATATATATATATATATATATATATATATATATATATATATATATATATATATATATATAGATATTGACTTAGCACCGATGGATTGGGGCATCAGAGATATCCCCAAGGGTCCTCTCCCTTTCTTCGAACTATGTGCCTAGAATATATTATGAGAAGCCTATCTGAAATGGAATATGTTCCCGTAAGGAAGGTTGCTTTATACGAAATGGGATGTGTTCCCGTAAGGTGAAGTATTATGATATGATATGAAAATCCTTTCCAAAATGGGATATGTTCCCGTAAGGGGGTTGCTTCATACGAAATGGGATATGTTCCCGTAAGGTGAAATATGGTTTACCTTTGGCAAGTAGACCACCTCTGTACCAGTGAGGGGATTTCATCGGTATTCCAAGTACTAGCTCACCTGGTCTTACTCTTGTCGATTGAGGTCACATCCCCCCTATGTATGAACCTCATTGCATTAATGCATCATAAATTAAATGGCATATTGTATACTTCTTCCTTAGATATATAATTCTTTCTGTATTATGTGCTCTTGTCATCTAACATTAAAATGCAGGTTTGATAAGTCATATGCATTTCATGCCCACGTACTTAGTACATTCAAACATACTAACACATACTCTATGCCTACATGATTTTACCATGTAGAGGTCGAGCTCTATGACTATCCATCGTTTGACGAGTAGCTTAAATTCCAAAGGTTGAACTTATGGTGAGTCCCATCTTCCATTGAGAAGCCACCTTCCTCTATCTATGCTATCCTATGTCTACTTTCTTATTAGACTCCCGTGGATTCTATATATATGTGTGTGTGTGTGTGTTTGTGTGTGTGTATGTATATATATATGCTATGTGATGTATTCAGAGCTTATGTTATTGGTTCCCTTTGGAAATGGCTATTGTGGATCGATTATAGACATATGTTATGTTTGCATGTTTGGTATGGAAATGTGGAAAGTGTGAGTCCTACTTACCCGTCCCTTAGTTCTTATGTGTTATGTGCTATATGAATCCATGTAAATCCCCTTCCCCTAGATGTCTCCATAACATGAGTCCTACTTACCCATCCCTTAGTATTATGTGGTTACTATTTGATTGCACTTTCGAACTAATGATATGGATTTGAGGTACTAATTTGGGGACTCTCGAGTTCCCATTCACCATGTTACATCTAGACCCCAGCCTTGGGTCATGACAAAGGATGGTATCAGAGCCCTAGGTTTATAAATGGTCCTCGAAGGTCCAACATGTCGCGTCAAGTAGAGTTCTGTTCATGGGTGTGAAGTGCACCATGCCTATGAGTGGGGGCTACAAAGAAGTTCTAGGAATTGCCTCACTTCTTCATGTCTTACGTCAAGCTATGGCTCGTATATTTGGTCTCCCTATCTTGACAGTGTCGTTGCTCCATTTCAAAAGATTCCTCGAGGAAGACCCCACCCACCAAGGCCAGCTTTGGCTGATGAGGATCAGGCACCTCAAGAGCCTATGGGTAAACCCATCTCAAATGGTGAATCCCCTAAAGCCTTTTCGATACTTACCCAGGTGGGGATATCTTAGACAAGGCAAGCTAATCTGCCATGGGATCCTACACCAGCTTCTAGGTAAGGGATTTCACCCCGATGAATCCTTCGGAGTTCCATGGGTCGAAAGCTGATGAGGATGCTTAGGAGTTCATTGATGAGCACACCAAGATATTGACTATTATAGGTGTCACTTATGATGAGAATGCTAAATTGGCCGCCTATCAACTGAAGGATTTGGCTCAGGTGTCGTACACTAAATGGTTTATAGAGAGGGTTTGCGATGGTGAAGTCAATTGGGAGGAGTTCAGACTTGCGTTCCTGGATCACATTTTTTCACTTGAGCTTAGGGAGGCCAAGATGACTGAATTTATCAACCTCAAGCAAGGAGGTATGAGTGTGAGAGACTATGCCCTCAAATTCACAAAGCTCTCCAAGTATGCTACGTCACTTGTGGCTGACCCTCATGCAAGGATGCACAAGTTCATTTCTAGTATCTTTGATCTGCTTGTAAAAGATTGTCGTACTGCTATGCTCATACATAATTTGGATATCTCTAGACTCATGGTGTATGCTAAACAGATCAAAGGAGAGAAACTCAAGGAGAGAAGGCTACACGATCCTAAGAGGACCCATTTTGATGGTGGATTCTCTGGTTCTCAGAGTGGTCACTTTAGTTGCTTCCAACAGGGCCATGACCCTGGTGCTCGGGTCGCTAATTCTCGAGTACCTCCTCCTAGGGAACCGGTTGGTGGTGGATAGGGGTATCCTCTATGTAGCAAGTGTGGGAAGCCCCACACAAGTGTTTGTTGGAAGAACTTGGGTGTTTGCTATGGGTGTGGTGATAAAAACCACAAGGTTGTTGATTGTCCTAAGAATGCCTATAGAGGCCAAGGTCATGTTGCTCAAGGAAATCAAGGACAACAAAGAGCTCCCCAAGGTGTTGCCCCAAGGAACAATAGGTTCTATGCACTCCATACCCGTCAGGATGTTAAGGAAGCTCCAATGCCATGACTGGTATGTTAAAAGACTTTGATTTTGATGCTTATGTTTTGCTTCACCCAGGTGCAAATTTGTCTTTTATGACTCCTCTGTTGGCTATTAAATTTCTTTTGAGTCCTAAGATTTTGAAGGATCCTTTCTCAGTTTATACTCTCGTGGGTGAATATGTTATTGCACATAGAGTCTATTATGGTTGTCCGATTTTTGTGTTGCACAAGGTATTTCTGTGTGACCTTGTGGTACTTGAGATTTTCGATTTTGACGTGATTCTTGGGATGGATTGGTTGCATGCATCATATGCCTCTACAGATTGTAGAACTTGAAAGGTCAAGTTCTAACCTCCCAGTGAGCCCGTTCTTGAATGGAAGGGTAGTGACTCCTCTATTAAAGGTCAGTTTATTTCCTACCTCAAGGCCCGAAAAATGATCTCCAAGGGGTGCATTTATCATATTGTGAGGGTCAAGGATATGGAGTCTGAAGCACCTACTCTTGAGTCAATTCCATGGTGAATAAGTTTTTGGACATGTTCCCCAAAGAGTTGCCCGGTGTTCCTCCTGAAAGGGAGGTAGACTTCAGCATAGATCTTCTTCCAGATACTCAGCCTATCTCTATTCCTCATTATCGTATGGTGTCAGTGGAGTTGAAAGAGTTAAAAGAGCAATTGAAGGATTTTTTTGGAGAAAGGATTCATTAGGCCTAGGATATCGCCGTGGGGTGCTCCAGTGTTGTTTGTAAAAAAGAAGGATGGATCTCTTCGAATGTGTATTGATTATAGGCAACTGAATAAGGTGACCATTAAGAATAAGTATTTGTTGCCCAGGATTGATGACTTGTTCGACCAGCTTCAAGGGGCTACTCATTGCTCAAAGATTTATCTTCATTCCGAGTATCAACAGTTGAAGGTCAGGGAGTGTGACATTCCCAAGACAGCCTTTCGGACAAGGTATGGACACTTTGAGTTTTCGGTGATTTCGTTCAGCAAATGCTCCAGCCGTGTTCATGGATCTAATGAATCGGGTGTTTAAGCCAGTTCTTAATAGTTTTGTGGTGGTCTTCATTGATGACATTCTCATTTACTCTCGAAGTAAGCAGGAGCATAGGGATCATTTGAGGATGGTTCTACAAACCTTGAGAGAGAAGAAGTTGCATGCCAAGTTTAGAAAATGTGAATTTTGTTTGGGTGAAGTGGCTTTCCTTGGTCATATGGTGTCCGGTGATGGTATCAAGGTGGATCCGAAGAAGACCGAGGCTATGAAGAATTGGCCCATACCATTGACTCCTTCAGATATTCGAAGTTTTCTAGGGTTGGCTGGATACTATAAAAGGTTCGTTGAAGGGTTATCATCGATTGCATCTCCATTGATTAAATTGACCCAAAAGAAGGCTAAGTTCGTGTGAATGTGAATAGAGTTTCTGAACCTTGAAGGATCGACTTACGTCAGCTCCCATCTTGACTTTACCAAACAACTTGGAGGGATTCGTGGTGTATTGTGATGCCTTACAGATTGGGTTGGGTTCTCATGCAACATGGCAAGGTAATAGCATATCCATCAAGGTAGTTGAAGGTGCATTAACGTAATTACCCAACACATGATATTGAGTTGGCGGCGGTAGTCTTTGCCTTGAAGATTTGGAGACACTATTTTTATGGGGCTCATGTTGATGTGTTCACCGATCAAAAGAGTTTGCAATATATATTCACTCAAAAGGATCTTAACTTGAGGCAAAGAAGATGGTTAGAACTCCTAAAGGATTACGACATGAGTGTTCAATATCATCCTGACAAGGCCAACATTGTAGTTGATGCTCTCAGCAGGCTATCTATGGGAAGTGTGATGCATGTTGAGGAGGAAAGGAAGGAGTTAGCAAGGAATATTCACTAATTTTCTAGGTTGGGTGTCAGGTTGGCCTACCTGAGCGAAGGTGGCATTCATGTTCGAAGAGGGGAAGAATCTTCCGTAGTGATTGATGTAAAAGCTAAGAAAGATTTAGACCCGTCGTTGTTTGAACTAAAGAAGTTGGTTGCCGAAAAGGAGATTGAGGTTTTCTCCCAAGGGGAAGATGGTGCGCTTCGTTACCAAGACCGTCTTTGTGTTCCTGATGTGGATGATCTTAGAAGGGTGATCATGAGCGAGGCTCAAAACTCTCATTATTCTATTCACCCGGATTCTACTAAATGTATCGGGATTTGAAGGAAGTGTATTAGTGGCATGGTACGAAGAAGGACATAGCTAAGCTCGTATCCAAATGTCCAAGTTGTCAACAAGTGAAGGTAGAGCACCAAAGGCCTAGCGGCTTGGCTCAAGATATTGATATTCCCACATGGAAGTAGGATGATGTGAACATGGACTTTATGGTTGGTTTGCCTTGGACCCGAAGGCAATTCAAATCTATTTGGGTCACCGTTGACCGGATGACCATGTCGACTCACTTCCTACCGGTTAAGATTACCTATAGCGTCGAGGAGTATGCGAGGTTGTATATCCAAAAAATTGGTAAGACTGCATGGTGTGCCTTGATCTATCATATCGGATTGTGGCACCCAATTCACTTCCCACTTTTGGAAGTCATTTCAGAAGAAACTTGGAACTAGGATTAAGTTGAGCACCGCTTTTCATCCTCAAACCGATGGGCAAGCTGAGAGGACTATTCAAACCTTGGAGGATATGTTGAGGGATTATGTGTTGGAGTTTAAGGGTAACTGGGACGATCACCTTTCCCTCATTGAGTTTGCCTATAATAATAGCTTCCATGCTTGCATTGGTATGGCACCATTTGAGGCTTTGTATGGAAGAAGGTGTAGGTCATCGGTGGGGTGGTTTGAGTTGAGAGAGATGGCATTGATTAGCCCGAATTTGATGTTGGGGGCTATGGAAAAAGTGAAGGTAATTAGAGAAAGGTTGAAGATGGCACAAAGTCGCCAAAAGTCCTATTCGGATATTAGAAGGAAGGATCTTGAATTTCATGTTGGTGATTGGGTGTATGTGAAGGTTTCACCTATGAAGGGTGTGATGTGTTTTGGTAAGAAAGGTAAGCTAAGCCCCCAGTATATTGGCCCTTATGAGATCGTTGAGCGGATCGGGAACGTGGCATATAGGCTAGAGTTGCCTTTGGACTTGAATTCCAATTACCCAGTCTTCCATGTGTCTATGTTGAGGAAGTTAGTTGGTGATCCTAGCACTATTGTGCCTTTGGAAAGAATCGAGGTTAAGGAGAACCTATCTTATGACGTAGTCCCGATAGAGATTTTGGATAGGCAAGTGAAGTGGCTTCATAACAAGGATGTGGCTTCGGTGAAGGTGCTTTGGAGAAATCATCACGTGGAGAGTGTTACATAAGAGGCGGAAGTGGACATGATGAAGCAATATCCCCATCTTTTCCAATCTAAGCCTAAGGTACTAGGTTAACCATCTTCTAAATAGTCCCAATTCTTCCACTCTTGAGTCTCATGACATGGCATGCATATATGTGCACGAAAATGATTTTTATGATTTTGAGTGGTTTAAATACATTTTCGACATGGGTTTTAAAGACTTTATGATTTTCAAGCGATGAAGTATGCATTATACCTTGTGTCCGGATGTTTCATGTCTTAAGTCAAGGTCTCAAGCCTTGTCGTTGCACATTCGGGGACGAATGTTCCCAATGGGGAGATGGTGTAAGGACCTAAGTTTTTGAATGACTTTATATGATCTCATCACGTTGGCCCGGGAGAAAATTTGACCAAGTATCACTCTATGGGAGGCCCACATAGCCAGTGTGAAGGCACACAGACCGTGAGGCCTTCAGTAGAGAGGTACTTGGCCATAATTTCAATTACGGAAATTCGACAGAGAGTTTCGGACTAAGTGAGGGCACACGGAAACCCACACGGTCCGTGTGGTGTGTTACGGGCCATGTGGCCCGCCATATAGCTCACAACGTGAAAATTTTATAAGTACAAAATTACCATCTCGTAACTTTTTCATGCTAGATTTTTCTAAGTGTTATCACATGGCTCTTGACACGACCTGTGTAGCATCACACGAGCCGTGTAGCCGTCCGTATAGCACCGCTTTGCTTTAGAAAAATTTTAAGTGTTCAGCATAGCGAAATTTATTTTAGTGTCACCTCACGGGCACTGTTCACGGGTCGAGAAGTGACTCAAGGACCGTGTGGGTGCCAGTCAAGTCGTGACGGTCCATTTTCCATCCATTTCATTAATGGCTTTTACATAATTATGACTTATTTTAACTGTGTTTTATGACCTTTTTGCCTAACCTAGACCCCTAAATCAGATGATACCCTTCTATTCTAATTCATTCTCATTGAAAACACTCTCACACTAAAATCAACTCCCAAAATACAATCTAAGTCTTTCTCTTAGGACTCAAGCTAGGGTTCAAGGGGATTTAACTTCAAGCTAAATTCTTCTCAAATTCATCTTCCTAATAAAGGTATGTGGGATTGATTCTTGGTCCCTTTAAACCAAGAAGACCCAAACTTATTCAAATTGATTTTCATGAATTTTAGCTTACTTTAAATGTGGGTTTTCATTATTTGATCTTATTAACTCCAGTTGATGTATGGGTTGTACTTTATCTATGATTTGAAATTACTTTAATCTCTATTATGATAATTTACATTCAACTTATGAAGTTATGAACATGCATGTCCCCTTTAAAGATTGATTTAGGCATGAGTGATTTATATTATGATTTAGATGTAGATTTAATTATGGATTTGTTCTAATTTCATATTATAAATGTTTATTTTAGCTTGAATCCATATTTCCAATGTTATTCTCACATAATGCATTGCATTTGCATTCATGAACATTGGTTTTTAAGGAAAGTATGGAGTGGGTTAAGCCTAATTATGTTTTATGAAATGGTTTTGACATGACTTTGATAAGGTATTGGTTATGACAAGAATGTGATCACATATCTGTTAATAATTATGGCTTTTGAGCATTTTGGGTGCCTGCATCATTCCGTATTTGTAATCGAGCTAGTCCTATGCATGAATATTATAACTATGAGCTATGATTTGGCATTTGAGCCTAAATGTGCATCGATCGGATTTGAAATGACTGTTGCCTTTTTGAAAGTATGTATATATATACTATATGTATTCTCATAGGATGTTGACTCAGCATCGATGGGTTAGGGGCGTCAAGGCTATCCCTAAGGGCCCTCTCCCTTTCCTTGAACTACGTGCCTAGCATATGTTATAAGAATCCTATCCGAAAAGGAATATGTTTTCGTAAGAAGGTTGCTTCATATGAAATGGAATTTGTTCCCGTAAGGTGAAGTATAATGATATGATGTGAAAATCCTTTTCGAAATAGGATATGTTCCCGTAAGGGGGTTGCTTTATACGAAATGGGATATGTTCCCGTAAGGTGAAGTATGGTTTACCTTTGACAAGTAGACCACCTCTGTACCGGTGAGGAGATTTCACCAATATTTCAAATACTAGCTCACTTGGTCTTACTCTTGTCGGTTAAGGTCACATCCCCGCTAAGTATGAACCTCATTGCGTTCATGTATCTTACATTTCATGGCATATTTTATACTTCTTCCTTGGATATATAATTCTTTTTGTGTTATGTGCCCTTGTCATCTAATATTGAAATGCAGGTTTGATAAGTCATATGCATTGCGTGCACACATACTTAGTACATTCAAACGTACTTACGCATACTCTATGCCTACATGATTTTACCATGTACGGGCCGAGTGCTACGACTATCCACCGTCTGACAAGTAGCTCAAATTCCAAAGGTTGAACTTGTGGTGAGTTCCATCTTCCAAGGACAAGCCCCCTTCCTCTATCTATGTTATCCTATGTCTACTTTCTTATTTGAGGGTGAACCGGGACATGTCTTGGCCCCTGTTCCATCTTATGACTAGAGATATTGTTGGACATTTTGTAGACTCCTGTGGATAATATATATATATATATATATATATGCTATGTGATGTATTTGGACCTTATGTTATTGGTTACCTTTGGAAATGGCTATTATGGATCGATTACAAACATATGTTATGTTTGCATGTTTGGTGTTGAAATATGGAAGGTCCTAAGTCCGTTTTGCCCCAATAGCGTGAATCATACTTACCCAACCCTTAGTATTATGTAGTTACTATTTGATTACGTTTTCGAACTAATGATGTGGATTTGGATACTTCGAGGCTTGTTTGGGGACTCTCAGGTTCCCATTCGCCGTATCACATCTAGACCCTAGTCTCGGGTCCTGACAATTCTTCCAAGCTATTTCAAGGTTCAAAACTTCTAGGTATGTAAGGCTGACTAAAACATGGATTATGTTCTTCCTGTGCCCCATATCCCGAAATCATGGAGTTGAGAGTGAATTGAGTCTCCCATGAATGTATCTTGAAGGTTTTTCCTAAATTCTAATGTATTTCTACATAATCTTGCACGAATTACTATTTTATGAATTAAATACTTGAATTGGATGATTTTACCATACTGCATAAACCCTAGCATGAATCTTGTTATTTTCACATATTTCTCTTCAATGAGCATGCATGAGCATAATTTGAGCCTAAAGAGTCTATGGATTCCCTAAATGCTTTAACTTTACTTTTGTTTTTCCAAGATGCTATGAGTTGGAATGAAGCATGATAGAGTCCTTATGAGTCAAGAGTTGAACCTTAAAATTATGTAACCAAAGAGTTGATAGTTAATGTGATGAGTTAAGTTGACAAATATCCAATTAGTCTAGATGAATGAGTTAACCATAGGGTTGATGTCTTATGAGCATAATGAGTCTTGGGAGGAGTATTGAGCACCGAATTGAGTAAGAGTAATTCCAACTCAAACTTAATTACTACGTAGCCGACATAGGAGAGGATTGAACTGTAAAATCTAATGTTTCCTATCGTCCCAAAAAGAGGAATTGATGTTACCAATTTCGGATCTACTGAGGGGATGGCCTATACCCTGGCAAGGTATTGGATGGATATGACACTGATATTGCTTCATTGTATCATCACTGGCTCATAGGTGATGGTTGCCGGTTAGAGAAACTCCCAAATAGGCCTTGATAGTACTCTGAGTGGATGGGACATAGATGATAGATGAGTAGTCATTGTCTAAATTGCATTCTTACTTTAGACTCTTGACATGATGATTGAGTTTCCTACTTCTTGAGCTATTTGAGATGATGTTTTTCTTCATTTACATGTTTATTTCTACCATTTTACATACTCGTACATTCCACGTACTAATGTCCATTTGGGCCTACATCTTCTCATGATGCAGAGACAGGTACTAGTGGTCATCAATAGATGCCCCGTTAAGGACCTATTTGTATTCAGCTGATTGGTGAGTCCTACCCTGTTTTTGGAGGATATTATATTTTTCCTTCTAGCTTTGAGTTTAGCCTTTTTATTTTATTTTGAGGTAGCCATAGGTCTGTCATTAGCACCACTTGGTCAGATATTCTAGAGGCTTTATAGACTAGCCTATTGAGTTGTGATTGGATGTTATTATTGACTAGTTTCTTTCATACTAGTCTTACTCAGTTGATGGATAGATTGTTTGGCCTTTGGCCTTAATTTATCGTTTGTCTTTTCTTTTCTTTAAGTATTCTTATACATTGATGCTTTTCGCTATTAAAATGTGATTGAATGTAGGTGATGAGGATGAGTGGTTCTCTTGGGGGCTAGCAATAGTCTCTGAGTGCCGGCCACACCAAGGGTACCCTCCTGAGGCATGACAAAATTTGTATTAGAGCACAAAGTTTAAGAGTCCTAGAGAGTCTATAAAGTCATATTTAGTAGAGTCTTGTTTATGGCTGTGTTGTGCACCACACTTTATAAGCAGAAAGTTGTAGGACATTAGGAATCGTTACACTTTCTTGTATTTTGAGTTTGTGCGATAGAGTTTAACTCTATTAAAGTATCTATCTAATTCATGTGTTACGTGCTTGCAGATCATGCCTCCTAAGCGTACCGCCACCTACAGAGATATTTTAGCTCATAACACTGAGAATCCCCAACCAAAGGTTCCTCCTCAGATGGAGCTGAGAGGCCAGGATCGACGTGCTAGAGTCACCAGGGGTCCCCAGGAACCTGCTACTTCACCTACTCCTACTGGTAGCTATCACTATGCTCACCCAACTGGTAGCTGCCCAGAGTGGAATCAGAGTTCACAAGCTCCTAGTTCTAGCTCCAAGAGCCAACTGCTACGACGAGACTTGGATATTTTC
Source organism: Solanum rostratum (assembly GCA_029948455.1). NCBI lineage: Eukaryota > Viridiplantae > Streptophyta > Magnoliopsida > Solanales > Solanaceae > Solanum > Solanum rostratum. Next base: position 53,155,683 of record CM057049.1, read on the forward strand.
TGAGGATGAACCCAACCAGTCTTCATGGGGTCTAGGGTTGAGGAAGACCCCAAAAATTTTATTGATGAGATATGAAAGGTGTTGAAAGCTATGTATGCGATAAAGATTGAGGGATCCAAACTTGCTATCTAACAACTCAAGGATGTGGCAAATTTCTTGTACAATAAATAGAAAGAGAGCCGAGGTGAGGATGCTAAGCCTGCCATCTAGGATGACTGTGAGAGTGCCTTTCTTGATCACTTCTTTCCATGAGACTTAAGGGGAGCGAAAGTTAAGGAGCTTGGCAACTTAAAGCGGGAGGGGATGACATTCAAAAAATATAGCCGTAAGTTCATACAGCTGTCCAGGTATGCTCCAGAGATGGTCTGGGACATGATCTAGAATAAGAAAGCTCGTATCGGCTTAGGCAAAGATGTGAAGAAAGGAGTACAAAGCAAAATTGCTAATTCTGGTCATGGACATCTCTAGGCTTATGGTCTACGCGCAGCAACTTGAAAAGGACAAGAAGAGGGATCGGAAGTAGCACTTGACCAAAAAGGCTAAGTCAGCGGGGCATGATCCTAGCCAGCATAAGCAAGGTAAGGGGGATAGTTCCTATCTCCAGAAAAGGTCTTCAAACTATACACCATCTTTAGCAAGTGCACCAGCTCCAACTAACATGTATGATAAAAAATCTCAAGGTTCTCAATCCTAAGCTAGTGTGACTCAAGGTTTGAGGGAGAAACCACCATGTGGCAAGTGTGTTAAACTCCATCTAGGTGAGTGTCGTGAGGGCACAAATGCTTGCTATAGGTGCGGACAGACTGGTCACTTCTAGAATGAGTACACTATAAGGAGGCGAGGTAATAGATATAATAAAGCTCAGTGTTCAGCAACACTACAGAGAGGTTCTAACACTAATACAGGTGAGGCGTACAAACTGTCCATATGAGATAGGAAATTTATAAGATCAAAAGATTGCATCAGATTTTGTCACGGGTATGCTTTGAGTCTTTTCCATAATGTGTATGCCTTACTTGACCTAAGTGCCATTTTATCATTTGTAACTCCATATGTGGCTATTAAGTTTGAGATCCTTCCTGAATGTCTACTTGAGCTCTTCAGTGTTTCTACTCCTATTAGTGAGTCCATCCTAGCTGAAAGGATAAATAGAGATTGCATAGTGTCTATCTATCATAGAGATACTTTGGCAAACGTAGTTGAGTTAGTGATGATTGACTTGATGTGATTTTTGACATGGACTGGATTTGCACCAGTTATGCCACTTTCAATCGTAGAACCCGGACGGTCGAATTCCAATTTCTGAATGAGCCTGTTATAGAGTGGAAGGGTAGTTCTGCAGTGCCCAAGGGTAAGTTTATTTCCTACCTTAAGGCCAAAAAATTAATTTTTGTATGTATCTATCACCTCGTGTGGTTAAGGCTAATGATGTAGAGTTACCACCTTTAGAGTCAGTTCCACTTGTCAATGAGTTCCCTGATGTCCTCCCTGATGATTTGCCTGGAGTCCCTCCTGATAGGGAGATTGACTTTGGAATCGATGTTCTCCTTGATACCCAGCCTATCTCTATTCTGCCATATAGAATGGCTCCTATAGAATTGAAAGGACTGAAAGAGCAGTTGAAAGATCTCTTGGATAAGGGATTTATTAGGCCGAGTATCTCTTCGTAGGGTGCTCCTGTCCTATTTGGTCGAAATAAAAATGGTTCCCTCAGGATGTGTATAGATTATCACCAGTTGAATAAGGTGACCATTAAAAACAAATATCCCATTCCATGGATTGACGACTTATTTAACCAACTTCAGTTTACCATTGTTTTCTCTAAGATAGACCTTAGATCAGGTTACCACTAGTTGAAAATGAGATAATGTGACATCCCGAAGATGACTTTTGGAACGCGATATGGTCACTTTCAATTTCTTGTAATATCCTTCAATTTAATCAATGCTCCTGCAGCATTCATGAACTTGATGAATGGTGTATTCAGATAGCACCTTGACATGTTTGTGATTGTGTTCTTCGATGATATTTTGGTGTACTCTAGAGATGAGGAAGAATATGTCAATCACTTCCGGATTGTTCTTCAGAACCTCAAGTAAAAGGAGTTGTATGCCAAATTTTTAAAATGTGAGTTCTAGCTTAAGTCGATGTCATTTTTTGGGGCATGTTGTCTTATGTGATGGTATTCGAGTGGATATGCAGAAGATTGAGGCAGTTAAGAACTGGCCTAGGCCCACTTCTTCAACTAACATAAGAAGTTTTCTGGGTTTACCAGGTGACTACCATAGATTTGTTGAGGGATTCTCTTCCTTATTCTTTTCATTGACTAAGATGACTCAAAATAAAGCTAAGGTTTAATGGTCTAACGAGTGTGAGAAGAGTTTTCAAGAGTTAAAAACCAAATTATTGATTGCACTAGTGTTGACTCTACCCGAGAGGACTGATGATTTTGTGATCTATTTTGATGCTTCTAGAGTGAGATTAGAATGTGTTCTAATGCATAAGGTAAGTTCATAACCTACGCTTCGAGACAACTTAAGAACCATGAGAGGAACTATCCAACTCACGACTTAGAATTGGATGCGGTGGTGTTTACACTCAATATTTGGCACCACTACTTATATGGACCACATGTTGATGTATTCACAGACCACAAGAGTCTGCAATATGTATTCACCTAGAAAGATCTTAACTTGAGGCAGAGGAGATGGCTTGAGTTGCTCAAGGAGTACGACATGAGTATCCTCTGCCATTCAGGTAAAGCTAATGTGGTTGTCGATGCTCTTAGTCATTTGTCTATGGGCAGCATATCTCATGTGGAAGAATGCACAGACTAGCGCGATAGGGAGTTCAATTAGACGAATCTGACGAAGGTGGAATACTTGTGCATAATGGGTCTACAACATCCCTTGTAGTAGAGGTAAAGAAGAAGCAAGATTCAGATCTCATCTTACTCCAATTGAAGAAAGATATACATAAGTAGAAAGTAATGACTTTCACCAAAAGGGGAGATGGAATATTGAGGTACCAAGGTATATTATGTGTTCCAGATATTGATGGTGTTTGAAAGAGGATCATAGCAGAGGCCCGTAATTCTAGATATTACATTCACCCAGGGTCAACTAAGATGTACTACGATTTGAGGGAGGTTTATTGGTGGAGTGGAATGAAAAGTGATATTGCTGAGTTTGTCTCCAAGTGCCCGAATTCCTAACGAGTGAAACTTGAGCATCAAAGGCCATGTGGAGTAGCCCAAAACTTTGGGATTCTAGAGTGGAAGTGGAAGATGATCAACATGGACTTTATCGCATGTCTACCAAGGTCTCGCAGACAATGTGATTCGATTTGGGTGATAGTTGACAGAATGATCAAACCTGCTTACTTTTTGGCAGTAAAGACAGCTAACACTACGGAGGATTATGCCTGATTGTACATAAAGGAGGTTCTTAGACTGCATGGATTCCCCTTATTTATTATCTCATACAGAGGAGCCCAATTTGCTGATAATTCTATATGTTCTTTTAGAAAGGGCTAGGTTCAGAGGTAAACCTTAGCACTGCCTTCCACCCTAAGACTGATGGTTAGGCAGAGCAGATGTTATAGACTTTGGAAGATATATTGAGGGCATGCATCATTGATTTCAAAGATAATTGGGATGACCACTTACCTCTGATTGATTTCGCCTACAATAATAGCTTTCATTCGAGCATCTAGATGGCTCATTATCAGGCCCTCTATGGTAGGAGATGTTGATCACCGATCGGGTTGTTTGAAGTAGGTGAAGCAAGGTTGATTGTGCAAGATTTGGTATATCAAGCTATGAAGAATCCTTATTCAAGCGAGATTGAGAACTGCACAGTTGTTAGGAGTCCTACATTGATGTTATGAGAAGGGACCAAGAGTTCAAAGTGAATGATTGGGTGTACTTGAAAGTTTCACCCATGAAGGGGGTAAAAAGATTCGGGAAGAAGGGAAAGTTGAGTCCTCAATACATTGGTCCCTACAAAATTGTGAAGAGAGTGGGCAACGTAGCTTATGAATTGGAGCTACCATAAGAGTTGGTAGCCATCCATCCAGTCTTTCACATTCTATCCTTAAGAAGTGTTTGGGAGAACCGTCCTTGGTTGTGCCTGTTGAAAGCATTGGAGTGAAGAAGAATTTGAGTTATAAAGAGATCCCACTCTAAATCCTTGATCGTCAAGTTTACAAGTTCAGAACTAAAGAGGTTGCATTTGCAAAAATGATGTGGAGAAGTCAATCTATTGAAGATGATACGTGAGAACCCGAAAAGGATATAAAAGATAGATACCCTCACCTATTCATGCCTCTTAATAATGAAATCGATGGTAATTATTCATTTCTATACTTAGAATCACTTTTACATTATTGAGTTAAGTTCTGATCTCTGAGTTGATATTTTTCTACAGTATTAGAGTATGCATGGCTTTAATTGTATTTGCTCTTAGTGATGATATTAGAAGTAGTCTTTCAATTATGAATCTAAGTTGAGGTTGATTTCTGGAGTATGAGTATTCAAGTATCCGAGTATCTGAGTTTCTTCTTGATAGGTCCATTGGTTGCTCATCATCGAGGACGAATGATCCCAAAGGGGAGATGTTGTGAAACCCCATAACTTTGTCTTCACATGTAACTATGTTTTAAGACTCATTCTTTTACATGGGAAGTGGATTAGGGTCATAAAGGACCTCTAGTACTTACCCGAGTTCAAAACATTCCCAAAAAATTGAGTTTCTAGTATTAAATTATACAAGGGTCAACTTTAAATGATTTTAACTCTTAGAAAACAAGAAATTATGTTTCCCATGACAGCCTACCAAATGAAAGCTTTTTTAATTATGTTTCCAACGCAACTGATTTCACCTCATTTGGAGTTCGGAGTCAAAATTTATTGGTTGTTTTACTAAAGACTACCACAGCAGATTTGTTTCTACGGAACGTAATATAGGCCATGGAAAAAAGTACAACCTGTCTACTGGAAAAAGTCTTGAAAATCCACGTTTTTTTTTCCCAGATTCTACGAATCAATCTATGGGGCGTAGAAATTTCTATGGTCGGTAGATTGGGGTCATGAAAGTAAGGATGGAAACGGAAGCGGTAGGTGCCGATATCGGTTCAATTCCATCCTACTTTAGTGTCGATTCTGGATCCGATCAGGTGTCGTCCTGGTATGTGTCGGAAAAAAGGGGTAACGGGAGGGGTACCGGGAAGAGACAGGGGAGAAATCCCAGTAATTATCGGTTCGGGTCTAGTTTTCGATCTGGATTACCGTTCAAGTTTTAAAAAAATTATTGAATTGGAAAATCGGGATAAGGATGTTGGGGGGCCCACTGCCCAGGCCTAACAGCTCTCTGCAGGCCTGCAATTAGAGTCGTTCAACGACTCTCAATGTTTTAATTTTTTTAATTGTTAAATTTATTTTTTTCAAAATTACCTCTTAAAACTCATCCATAAATATCCCCACCCCTTCACAATTTTTTCATTCAAATTCTCTCAATGTATTCTTAGATTCTCTCAACTCTCTCATTTCTCAATTCTCTCTACTATTATAATTATACTATACTACTATCAAATTGATTATAATATATTTACTTTCTCAAGTCTCAATTAGTAAATTATTAATATTAATTAGTTAATTAGTTTGTCAATTTTGGTTGGCTATTTGGAATTTGAAGCATATTCAAGCTTCAAGTGTCATCAACTTCGACTTCTATGTTTACTTTTACACAGACGTTCAATACATTCGTTCCAATTTATAAATTTCATATTATTAGTTTTTATTCTTTACTAGTTGAATACTTGAATTATATTTTTTTTATATTCATAATTACATATAATCTTTACTTCTATCATTTTATTTACCATGGATTTCGATAGAAAAGGATAAGGAAAAAGTATTTTTTTCTGGTGAAATTGCTAAAGCTTTAACCGGTAAAAATAAATCAAGTGGTGGTTCTTCAAAATATACAAGACAACCTCCACTTAGAATTTATACAGAAGATTTTACACATGTTTACGATACTTATTTTAATATTGATTCTAATACTGATTTAGATCGTGAATATCTTGAACGAAGGTTTGGTTTTAATGAAGATTTAGATGAAGATGATAATTAAATTAATAAAAATGATGATACTTTTTATGATGATGAAATGCAACCACAATATACTGCTACTACCCCCCCCCCCTCTCCCGCTCCCCTCGTACATCCATCGTCATCTAGTAGGCTTAAACAGAACATGCAAAAAAATCTATTGTTTGGAAATTCTTAACACAAAATGAAGATAAAACAAAAACAATTTGTAATAAATGCAAACATGTTTTAAACCATAAAACTTCGAAGGGGGGGGGGAGGGGGATGGTCATTTAAAAAATCATTTGATGCATTATTGTAAATTAGAATTTCGCAAGCTCAAGCTATAGCGGATGCAAAAACAAATATGCAACTCCCCTTCCCAAACAACCCGTAGGAGTAGAAAGTTCAAATATGATTTAGTCACAGTTAAACCCTTCTAATGTTTCCGGTCCTAGTACACATCGCCCTTATAGTAGACAACAGGACCTAGAAAAACTTGCTAAAATAATTATTATTATTGGTTTGCCTTTTAGTTATGTTGAAAATCCAGGTTTTATTCACTATACTTAAATTGTTTATAACCCGTCGTTTAATGGTTTTTCAAGAAATACAATTAAAAAAAGCCATTTTTGATTATCAAGCTCGACATGTACAATATCTTCGTTATTTATTTGCTTATAATACTTGTAAATTATCAATTAATTCTGATATGGGTCTTAATATAACCGGTAATGATTATTTTACAATTACCGGACATTGGATTGATGAAAACTGGGTTATGCAAAAAAGAATTATAGGTTATAAAAGCTCTGAAATGTGTAAAATTGGTTTTTATATTGCACAAAAAATTCTTGAAGTCTTACAATTTTATCGCTTTTCTTGTAAATTAATTAGTGTAACTTTAGATAACCCTTCTAATAATAAACGTGTTGTTGATTATTTAAAATGGTTCTTTCTCCTATTTACGATGATGGTTTTCATATTAAATGTGTTGCACATATTTATGATTTAATTGTTAGAGATGATGTATGCTTCATTATTTGAAAATGGTTGTAATAAAGTTAAAATTGTACGTCATTTTATTATTAAATGTCAAGTAAAAGTTAGACATAAAGAAATTGGAAATCGGTATATTGAATGCAATTTGTCTTGTGGAAAAATTCCAAAACAGTAGCTACAAGGTGAACTTCTTTATATGAAATGTTTAAAATAACTTACGAATATAGAAGACCTTTTGCAATGGTTTGGAATGTCCATAATGTTAATATGATTTACCGACTTGATGAAAATGATTGAAATGATATTAGAGAGCTACTTGAATTTTTAAGAGTTTTTTATTAAGCTACAAAATAAATATTTGGTCTTTATTATCATACTATTTGTTCTGTTTTACCAAATATTTGTGTTATTTCTACTAAATTTGCTCAGTTTAAAAAAAATCCAAAATTTAAAGAACTAATTAAAAATATGATTGAAAATTTTAAAAATAATTTTTTCCAATTCCTCAAATTTATTTAACTTCTTGTTTATTCAACCCGACTTACAAAGAAGTAGGTGCATCTTGAATGGTAGATAGCATTTATTCAAATTTAGAAATTGAAGATGGTGAAGATAATAAATTACATAATGTGGTTGTAGTTAAAAGTAGCATTAAAACATAAGCTAGGAAATTATATGTATATGCTTCTAATGTACAAGAAAATGTACACTATCAAGAACCCAAACCATCTAGGTGGAGATACGAGGACAACATTGATGACATGTTAGAAAATTATCTTGGACTTACTTCTAACGAAAACAATGATTTTGATGAATACATTAACCAGGTACAAAAAGTATTAAGGATGCAAAGGGGAAGCTGCGGCTTTTGAAATGGTGAAAGAATCGAGGTAAAGCTTATCCATGACTTCAGAGGGTGGTTCATGATGTCCTAGCTATTCAAGCATCGTCAGTGGCTTCGGAAGACGCTTTTAGTACGGCAAGATTCCAAGTAGGAGACCATAGACATTTACTAGCAGTAGATAGCTTGGAAATGTAGATTTTATTCAGAGATTGGATCAATGCGAAGTGGAGAAATTTAGAGTGTCCAACTTTGTCGTCTTAATTTGAAACTGATATAGATAATATTTTATCAAAATCACGTAAAGACAACATGGATTATAGGGAGGAACAAGCTCAAGAACCAATTCCAAAAAATGTAACATAAGAAATGTTAGAAACACTTAGGCAAGATTATCAAAGTTGTATAAGATATTAGTATATTACAATGAATAAGGCATAATTGAAACAGAACTCTTCCTAGAAGGTGGCTGCGTAAATTAGTTTCTTTTCTAATATCTGTACAATTTAAAGTAACATAATAAAATTATAGGTTATTCGCCTTCTTTTAAAAAAAATTATTATCTTGAATTACTTTTACTTTAAGTTTAGAAATTTTTTTAATATATATTTGTTCCCCTTATTTCTCAAATCTTTATTAACTTTAAAATATAAAATGAAATATTCAAAAATTTAAACTTTAAATTTTATACTTAAAAAATTTAAAATTTAAACTTTTAAACTCAAAATTTTAAATTTTATATTTAAATTTGAAAACTTGAAAAGTTTACTTTAAAGATTAAACTAAATATTTGATAATATATAACTTTAAAACTTTTAAAAACTTTAAAGTTTAAAAAATTTATATATGATCGCTTTAAACTTAAAAACTTATATAGTGATAATTAAATTGAACTTTTAAAAATATTTTTAAAGTTTAAACTTAATTTTTGATTATGTATGTTAAAGGAATAAACGTCAAAATTTATAAAAAATTTAAACTTAAATCACTTAAAATTTCTATATTTGAGAGTTGAGAATTTTAAATTGAACTTTCCAAAATACAACTTTACGAATCGTTCAAAGTTCAAACAATTAACTAATTATTTTTTTTTTTAAAAAAAAGGAAATTCCACAATATCGGTTTGGTCCAGCTCCGGTTACTACCAGATCGGGAAGGTAAGGGGTCAATTTACCGGTTGTGTCAGTACAGGTACCGATCTGATTCTGGTGAAAATAGATCCAAATTCTACCAGTACCGGTCCAGTTTTGGTAATTACTTGTCCGATGGTGATGGTACCGGCCCACTACCAACCATATGTGAAAGTGATCCAGAGACCCCGAAATTTACCCAAAAGTTTACGAAAGGGTCCCTACGGACCATGGAAGTTTTACGGGTGGTAGATGGGCCCGTAGATGACTTTTGAAAACTTTTTAAGAAAGGTTATTTTGGTCTTTTCTCACCCTTTCAAAGTTTAAACCGATATTTTTACACCTAAATAAAGCCCTAAACATGTTAGCTCAACCTTTTTACGCTAAATCACTCTCTCAAACGTAGAGCAAGGGTTCAAAGGAAAAAAACGCTAGGGTTTGTAGAAAAAACTTTAGAAGTCTTCCAAGTTGTGTCAAGGTTTAAAACTTTCAAGTATGTAAAGACAACGAAAACATGGATTTTGTTCTTCTATGTGCCCCTTAACCCGAATTGATGGAGTTGGGAGTGAATTGAGTCTCCCACGAATGTTTCTTGAAGGTTTTCTGAACTTTAATGTATTTCTACATAATCTTGCATGAATTACTATTTTTATGAATTAAATACTTGAATTAGATGATTTTACCTTACTACATGAACCCTAGCATGAATTATTGTGATTTTCACATATTTCACTAAAATGAGCATGTGTTAGCATAATTTGAGCCTAAAGAGTCTATGGAATCCCTTAATGCTTTAACTCTACTTTTTTTCCTAAATGCGATGAGTTAGAATAATGCATGATAGAGTCCTTATGAGTCAAGAGTTGAACCTTAAAATGATGTAACCAAAGAGTTGATAATTGATTAGATAAGATGAGTTGACAAATGTCCAATGAGTCTAGATGAATGTGTTAACCATAGGGTTGATGTCTTATTAGCATATTGAGTCTTGGGAGGAATATTCAGCACTAAATTGAGTAAGAGTAAGTCCAACTCGAACTTAATTACTACGTACCTGGCGTAGGAGAGGATTGAAGCGTAGGAGAGGATTGAAGCGTAAAATCGGATATTTCCAATTGTCCCAAAAAGAGAAATTGATGTTACCAATTTTGGATCTACTGAGGAGATGGCCTATACCCTGGCAAGGTATTGGATGGATATGACACTGATATTGCTTCATTGTATCATCATTGGCTCATAGGTGATGGTTGTCGGTTAGAGAAACTCCCAAATAGGCCTTGATAGTACTTTGAGTGGATGGTACATAGATGATAGATGAGTAGCCATTGTCTAAATTGCATTCTTATTTTAGACTCTTGATGTGATGATTGAATTTCTTATTTCTTGAGTTAAGCTATTTGAGTTGATGTTATTCTTCCTTTACATGTTTATTTCTACCATTTACATACTCGTGCATTCCACGTACTGACGTCCATTTGGGCCTGCATCTTTTTGTGATGCAGAGATAGGTACTATTGGTCATCAACAGACACCCCATTAAGGACCTATTTGCATTTGGCTGATTGGTGACTCCTCCCCTGCTTTCGGAAGATATCATATTTTTCCTTCTAATTTTTAGTTTATCCTTTTAATTTTATTTTGAGGTAACCATGGGTCTGTCATTGGCACCACATAGTCAGATGTTTTAGAGGCTTCATCGACTAATCTGTTTAGTTGTGATTGGATGTTATTATTGACTAGTTTCTTTCATACTAATCTTACTTTGTTGATGGATGGATTTTTTGGCCTTTGGCCTTTGGCCTTTAATTATCATTTGTCTTTTCTTTTCTTTAAGTATTCTTATACATTGATGTCTTGCGCTATTAGAATGTTATTGAATGTACATGATGAGGCCAAGTGGTTTTCTTAGGGGCTAGAAATATTCTCTGAGTTTCCGCCATACTAAGAGTACCCTCTCGGGACATGATAATAATGAAAGCCAGATCGCATTGAGGCTATTCACAATGACTCAAGCTCAAGAACTACAAAGCACACAAGGTCTATTCATGAAATTAAAGGTCGCCTTTGATCATGTAATAAGGCCAATGAAAGGGTTTTATATGGTGAAATAGCTTGGAAAGGTGAAAACAAAGCAAGGGAGACACTGTCAACTTCAATGATAGAGGAAGCAATTAACAATTTGCCGATCAAGTTTGGTGATACAGTACTAGACAGCCTAATATTCCAAAATTTAACAACCCCCAGTATAGGATCCTTGAGTTCATAAAAGTTATCCTGAAAAATAACTTGGAGTCTGGTTTACGAAACAACTTACGACCCGTAAGTTGACACACGACCCATAGGTTAGGTTCTTAAACATAGAACTTCAGGAAGGATAAAAGTTTCAAAGTGTAGGGTAACCCTCTAATCAAGTGATGGCCCAAAGGATACATTACGTCCCATAGACGGTTTTATGAGTGGGACCCTAGACATTAAAAAATTGGAGTTTTTAAGAAAGTGACTTATGAGTTATCAAATGACCCGTCGAATGGTTTATGGCCCATAGAACCTTTTTGTGGATGGAAACAATGAAGTGAGGAAATATCGTTGTGTAGATGGAATTTATGAGTCCAACCACGACCCATAGGAAGTTTCAAAGCCCATACTCATGCCCATGGTTTTCAATTTAGCAAAAGTCAAATTTTAGGATTTTCAGATTTGTCATCAAACGAGGGGATTTGCAACTCGTAAGTCAACCTATGCCCTATAATTGGGGTTCCGTAAGTTTCTTCTGACAATTTTTAATAAGGGAAAATTTGGTCATTTCAAACAATTCTATTCCTATACTATGTCATTTTGGGACGAAAAAGGACCTATATCAGCCTTCAAGCCCTAATTTCTATCATTCTTCATCGTCAAATTCTCTAAAGCAAAAGTGGCTCTCAAGAATAGGCAAGAACAAGGCTAGGGTCTCCAAGAATTTGTCCTCAATCCTACAATGTTGTTCCTTTCATTCTTCCAAGGTATGTGAGTTGATTTATGGGTATCCTTTCACCCATAAATTTCCCTATTAAGTATTTTTACCTGTTCTTTAAGTTCTTCAATTTGATGTGCATGTTTATGATGATTTTATGATCTTCATATTATTATATGATACTTATGAAGTTTAGAAACCATTTTGCTAAGTGTGTGTATATGTGTGTATGTGTATGTGTGTGTGCGCGCGCGCGCATATGTGAAATATGATATGAATGCAATGATGATTTTTGATATGATCATGGTTTGGTACTTTCGATGATCCCTTTTAAGAGAAGTTTCCATATGATTCATGTGTTTTATGGTTGTTCCACGCTAAAAGATAAACCCACCTTATTTTCAATAAAAGTTTCCTAAATTATTATGATTAGATCATTAATAAAGGGCTTAAAAGTTAAGTTTACCAAAGATATATGTATGACATTAATTTCCCTAATAGATATTTCCTAAGTTCCAGCTACTCCAATGACTACTACTTTTTATTCTAAGAGTATGTTTTAAAGATTTCATGGGATAATTTGGCACCGAGAGGACTAGAGATTGGGACAAATTCTGTTAGTTGAGGCATGATCCCTTGAAGCTAAATCTCAATGTCCCTAACTATTGCCATCATAGGAGCCTTATAGGCTAGGCTAGTGGATCCACGTAGGCCCAAATGTTATGGAAGATGCAATTGCAAAGTTACTAAGTTTAGATATCTATCTTGGCTAGTAGATTTCCCTTTTTCCAATGGGAGGAGTGCAATGGCCTTTTCACAATGGAAGGAGTTTCTTTATTCCATGCAGTAGCTCACATGGTCTTACTGTCGGTTATGGTCTATCCTATAAGCTTATGATCTCATCTTGTTTTTTCTTGTATGTACTTGCTCATGCATTGTCTCATATCGATCTTGAGCCATATTACTTATGTATGTTTAATCTTGCTTATGTGCCCTTTACTCCATATATCCTTATATGTTATGTTTAATAAAAATGGCATTACAATTTCATCCATGCATTGCATCTCACATATAAAGTACATTCAAATGTACTAACACATATTTTCCTTGCACGATTTAATTATATAGGGACAAGTACTCCTCCACCAGCTCGAGGCTAGTTTTTGGTGTCCAAGACTAGTAGCTTTATTGTGGTGAGCCCTTAGTTTGGGACTCATCCACCTTTTTATCTTGTATCTTTGCTTTGTTTAAGACAGTGTATTTGTAGCCCTTTGAGGATTATACTTTCTATGTTCCCTTATTTTGGATTCCTTTCTATTTGATAGAGATCGACTGATACTGGTCCTATATGTTTATGATGTAGTTGGTATACATATGGACAAATAATGTGATTGTAGTTATACCACAGTTTTTAATGTTGCTTCATTGTAAAATTTACCCGTAGACCCTTTTCCCCAATTTTCTTCTGCAAAGGTTTTCCTTTATGCCTACGAATACTTAAGATGCTTGAGATGGTGTGGGTGAGGTGCCTTCAGGTATCTCATTCATCGTGTGATGACTAGGACCCTAGGTCGGGTCATTACAAATTTGGTATCAGAGCATTAGATTTTAAAATGTTCCTCGGATGTCCATGCATACCCCGTAGCATAGAGTCTCATTCAAGGTTATAAAGCACGCCACTATCTTGAGTTAGAGGCTATGAGACGATTTAGGAAATTCTTCCCTTCTTTCATATTCATGTTGTACCTTAGAGTTCAATAAGGTTTTTTGCTAACTAATGATGGACTCTTGCTTGTTTCTAGATCATGTCACCATGAAGAGCTCCCCATCAGCATGGTACTTTTGAGGAACAAGTCCCTCCACTCCAGTAGGACGATAGAGTATCTCATCTGGAGGTCCTAGCCACATTTACTTTGTTGGAACAAGCCCTGGACAAACCAAGAAAATCAGGAAGTTGTCATTCTTGCTCGAGTGCCTACTCTAGCCACGAGAGTACGTGACTTCATGTGGATGAACCTGCCAGAATTTAATGGGTCAAAAATGGACGAGGACCCTATTGAGTTTATTAAGAAAGCTTATCGGGTTGTGGAAGTGATGGGCATTCCGTCTGAAGAGAAAGCCAAGTTGGTGGCCTACCAACTTAAAGGACTGGCTAAGATTTGGTTCGACTAATAGGCTGATGAGAGAGGTCAAAGAGCAAGCCTTATCAGTTGGGAGGAATTCAAATGTGAATTTTTGGATTGGTTTTTTCCCATCAAGATTAGGATCAACTTGATGCAAGGGAGCATGAGAGTGGGGGAGTATGCCCTTAAGTTCACTAAATGGTCAAAGTATACTCCATTTATGGTCGCGGATCTAAGAGCTTGCATGAGCTAATTTATTTTTGTTGTCTCCAAGTTGATCTCCAAGGAGTGCAAGACGGCCATGTTGGTCAAGGAGATGGACATTTCCCGCTTGATAATGTATGTGAAGTAAATTGACGAAGAAAAGCTTTGTGAAAGGGAAAGAGAGTCCAAGAGGGCCCGAGTTGAAGGTGGGAACTACTCTCACCAAAGGGGCAGTGTTCACAAATTCCAGGGTGGCTAGAAGCAAGGTGGACAAGGATCCACTAACACTCCTCTTTCTTGGAAAGACAAGGAGGTGGCTCTTAAGCCCCAAATTCAAAATTGCCCTAAGTGTCGGAGGCCTCACAAAGGAGAATGCCCAGTTCAGTCAAATGCTTGTTTCACTTGTGGGAAGCCCGAGAATGCCCCAGTTCGGTCAAATGCTTGTTTTACTTGTGGGAAGCCCGACCACCATACAAAGGAATATAAGAGTGGTGACACAAGGACTCAAGGCCAAAAGGGTCCCGTTCAAGGCGCCGAAAGGACCAACGAGTTCTATGCTCTTCATGGTTTCCAAGAGGTCAAAGAAGCTCCAAATGTGGTTACCAGTATGTTAAGAGTTTTTTATTATGATGCATATGCACTTTTAGATTCAGGAGAAATTTGTCTTTTGTAACCCCATTCCTTGCATATAAGTTTCATGCATGTCCCAAGGTCCTCCATGAGCTCTATGAGGTGAGTAACCCCGTAGATGAGTCTATCATAGCCCGAAGAGTCTATAGAGGTTGTCCTATTTCTATATTGGATAAAGTGATTCTGTGTGATTTAGTTGAGTTTTCTATGGTTAAATCAATGTGATTCTGGGGATGGATTGGTTGCATGCTTCTTACACCTCCATTGACTATAGAACCTATAGGGTTAAATCCAATTCCCTAATGAGTTGGTTATTGAATAGAAGGGTAGCAACTCCTTATGTTGGGGTCGATTTATTTCTTTGGTTAAGGCCCGCAAAATGATTTCCAAGGGGTGCATTTACCACTTGGTGATGGTCAAATATTTCTCTTCCAGAGTTCCTTCTCTTGAGTCAGTCCCCATTGTAAGAGAATTCCCTGATATCTTCCTAGAAGAATTACCAGGTGTCCCTCCCGAATGGGACATAGATTTTGGTATAGAGCTCTTGCTCGATACTCAACCTATCTCAATCCCTCCTTATATAATGGCTCCCGCAGAATTGAAGTTAAAGGAGCAACTCAAGGACTTATTGGAGAAGGGTTTCATTAGACCTAGTCGGTCTCCATGGGGTTCCCTGGTGCTATTTGTAAGGATGAAAGATGGGTCACTCTGTATGTGCATTGACTACCGACAACTCAATAAGGTCACCATCAAGAATAAGTACCCCCTCTCGAGGATTGATGATTTGTTTAATCAACTACCAAGGGCTACTAATTTCTCCAAAATTGATTTGAGGTTCGGTTATCACCAATTGAGGACGAGGGAAAGTGAAATCCCTCAAATGGCTTTCTAGACTAGTTATGGTCATTTTGAATTTACTGTGATGTCCTTTGGCCTCACTAATGCTCCGACAATATTTATGGACCTCATAAATAAGGAACTCAAGCCTTACCTCGACATGTTCATTGTGGTGTTTATTGATGATATTCTTATCTACTCCCATTGTGAGCAAGAGAACATGGAGCACTTGAGATAGTATTGTGAACCCCGAGGGAACAGAAGCTCTATGCAAAATTTGACAAGTGCATGTTTTATCTAGATATGGTTGCCTTTCATAGGCATGTGGTATCTATTGAGGGAATCAAGGTTGATCCTAAGAAGTGTGAAATAGTAAGAAACTGGCTAAGGCCATTGACTCCTACTGATATAAGGAGTTTCTTGGGTCTAGCCGGTTACTATAGATGGTGCGTGCAAGATTTCTCTACTATTTCGTTTCCACTCACCAAGATAACTTAAAAGAAGGCTAAGTTTGTGTAAATGAATGAATGTGAGAGGAGTTTCACTTTAAAGGACTGGTGGACTTCAACCCATATATTGACATTGTTAGAAGGGAATGATGTGTTCATCGTGTGTTGTGATGCATCAAGAATTGGGTTGGGTTGTGTGTTAATGAAAAATTGTAAGGTGATTACCTATGCTTTAAGGAAGTTGAAAGTGCATGAGAAGAATTACCTGACTCATGATCTTGAGCTTGCAGCGGTGTTGTTTGCCTTAAAGATTTGGCGACATTACTTATATGGAGTCCATATGGATGTTTTCACCGACCACAAGAGTCTCCAACACATTATGATATGAGTGTGAAGTACTGCCCCAGAAAAGTCAATATGCTAGCTGACGCCCTTAGTAGAATTTCCATGGGTAGTGTGTCCCATATAGTAGATGATAGAAAAAGGGAGTTGGCCAAAGATGTGCATAGGTTGGCTAGACTGGGAGTGCAATTGAGTGAGTTTGGAAGTGGTGGTGCAATGGTTCTTCAAGGGTCCGCATCCTCTTTGATTGATGAGGTTAAGGCCAAGCAAGGTCTTAATCCCCCCTTGGTTGAGTTTAAAAACTTGGTAAAAGATGAAAAGATAGAAGTCTTCTTACGAGGGGGAGATGGTGCACTTCGATAACAAGCGAGGTTGCGTGTGCCCAATGGTAGTGAGTTGAAGAAGTTGATCATGCAAGAAGCCCATAAATCTTTGTATTCCATTCATCCTGGCACAACCAAGTTGTATAAAGACTTGAGAGATTTATTGGTGGAATGACTTTAAGGAGGACATTGCTCAATTTATGTCTGAGTGTGCCAATTGCCAATAGGTCAAAGTAGAACACCAAAGGTCGGGAGGCCTAGCATAAAGATATCAACATTCTTACTTGGAAACGGGAAGAGGTAAACATGGATTTCATAGTAGGGTTTCCAAAAACCAAAAAGCATTTTAACTCCATATGGGTGATAGTGGATAGCATTACGAACTCTGCTCAATTCATACCGATTAAGACTACATTCAGTTCCGAGGACTATGCACACTTGTATATCCAAGAGTTGATAAGGTTTCATGGGATTCTCTTGTCCATTATATCAGATCGTGGAGTTCAATTCACTTCTCACTTTTGAAAATCTTTTCAAAGAGGACAAGGCACTAGTGTGAAAGCATGACTTTCCATCCTCAAATCGACGAGCAAGATAAATGGACTAATAAAACATTGGAGGATATGTTGAGAGCTTGTGCGTTGAAATTCAAGGGGAGTTAGTACTAATAAAACATTGGAGGATATCAAGTTTTCCTACAACAATAGCTTTCATGCAAGTATTGGGATGGCACCATTCGAAGCGTTGTATGATAGACGATGTAGATCACCATCAGGTGGTTTGAAGTCGGTGAGATGGCATTAATAGCACCAAACTTGGTGATGAATGCTATGGCTAAAATTAAAAGCATAAGAGAGAAATTGCAAGTACCTCAAAGTGACAAAAGTCCTAAACTGATGTGAGAAGAAGGTAACTTGAGATCCAAATTAGTAATTGGGTTTATTTGAAGGTGTCTCCAATTAAAGGTGTTCTCTGGTTTAGTAAGGAAGGGAAATTGAGTCCAATATATGTGTGACCCTATAAGGTAGTGAAAAGAGTGGCAAAAGTAGTATATGAGTTAGATCTACCCAACAGGTTACACTCAATTCATCCGATCTTCCATGCGTCGATATTGAGGAAATTCACATGTGAGCCAAGTTCCATAGTTCCTTTGCATGATGCGAACATTAAAGAGTATTTATGTTTCAAAAAGGTACTGGTTGAAATCCTAGACTGGTAAGTAAAGAAGATAAGGAACAAGAAAGTTGCATCCATCAAGGTACTTTGGAGAAACCAACAAGTTGAGGGTGCGGCATGGGAAGTGGCAGCGGCTATGATGAAGTGCTATCCACATCTATTCCACTCTACTCAAACCTAAGATGTTAGGAAATTCTTCCAACAACCTTAGATTCCATGCATTTTAGTTTCTCATTTTGATATGTCATATGCATTTATTTTGATGTTTATAAACTATTTCGAGACATGTTTAGAGAATGAAATCTGAAAATATTGAGAAATGATGTTTGACTTACATTTTTACATGCATAGTGGGTTATTAGCTACTAGTTTACTCTTTAGAGCCTACCTTCAAGTACAATCTGGGACGAATGTTCTCAAGGGGCAGATATTGTAATGACCCCAGGTTTGGAGTCCTGGGTTCAGAAAAGTTTGCTTGAAAAATAACCTGGAGTCTAGTTTACAGAACCACTTAGGTTTTTAAAGATAGAACTTCAGGAAAGGGAAAAAATTCCAAGTATGGGGTAACCCACGGACCAAGTGACAACCTGTAGATGGTTTCATAAACCCATACATGAACAAAATTTGGAGTTTTCAGTAAACTGACTTATAAGCTATCAGACGGCCCGTTGAATGGTTTATGACCTGTAGAACCTTCGCGTAGATAGGGCCAAGGAAGTGAGAAAAAAGGTTAAGTGTAGAAGGACTCTACGAGTCCAACCATGGCATGTAGGATGTTTCACGGCCCATACTAATGCATGTGCTTTTTAGTTTAGCAAAGTTGGTTTTTCAGATTTTCATATATGTCATCAGACGAGGGGACTTACGGCTCATAAGTCAACCTACAACTCGTAATGGGGTTTTGTAAGTCACTTTTGTCAGTTTTAAATGAGGGACAATTTGGTCATTTCTAACAATTATATTTGTATACTAAGTCATTTTGGGAACGGGAAGGGACCTATATCAGCCTTCAAGCCCCAATTTCTATCATTCTTCACTCTCAAATTTTCTAAACGCAAAAGAGGCTAAGACTAGGGTTTCTAAGAATTCTTTATCAAACCTACAAGTTTATTTCTCTCCAGTTCTTTCAAGGTACGGGAGTTGATTTATGATTATCCTTTCAACCATAAAGTTCTCCACTAAGTATTTTTACCTTTACTTTATGTTCTGTAATTTAATGTGCATGTTTAGGATGATTTTATGATATTTATATTATTATATGATACAGATGAAGTTTAACAACTATTTTGCTAAGGAAATATATATATATATATATATATATGAAGTATACTATTGATTCCATGATGATTTTTGATATGATCAAAGTTGGATATTTTTGGTGTTCCCTTGTAAGAGAAGTTTCCTTTTGACTCATGTGTTTTATTATAGTTCCATGCTAAAAGCTAAGTCCACCATGTTTTCAATGAAAGTTTCTTGTGATTTATGATTATGATTAGGGAATTAATGAAGAGCTTCAAAGTTAAGTTTACCAAAGATATGTATGATGTTAATTGCCCTAAAATATGTTCACGAAAGATTTTTAAGTTCGAGCTACTCCTATGCTTGCTACTTATGAATTCAAGAATATATTTTAAAGATTTAATGGGTTGGCTTAGCACTGAGAGGACTAGAGTTTGGAACATATTTCGTTAGTTGAGGGATGATCCCTTGAAGCTGAATCTCAGAGTCCCTAACTATGTGCCACCATGGGAGCCTTATAGGCTAGGTTAATTGATCCACATAGGCCTAAATGTTATGAACGATGCAATTGCAAAATTACTTAGTTTGGATATCTACCTTGGCATGTAGATTCTCCTTTTCTCAATGGAAGGAGTGCGATGGCCTTTTTCTAATGGAAGGGGTCCATTGGATTCCATGTAGTCGCTCACATGGTCTAACTGTCGTTTATGATCTACTCCCACAAGATTATGATTTCATATTATATTTTCATTATGTGTGCTTGCTCAAAAATTGTCTCATATTGATCTTGAGTTATATTCCTTGTACATGTTTAAGCTTGCTTATGTACCACTACCCAAATTGGTGTTCAATACTACTCTTAAAATAATTAAGTATGCTCATATATGTCAGGATAGTGAATTACTTATAATCGTCTCATCTAGTCTCATTTGCCTTTTCTATCAAAACAACTCAAATTCTTCTCAACTCGTCATGTTCTTTACAAAATATGAATGCTTTTAGGATTACTCACATCTCGTCAAATTTCTTTTCTCAAAACCTCATTTATACTAAATTTTCATACTCATTTAGACCCATTAAAATTGCATAAGATTAATATAATTCACACTCTGCTTAATGAATAAAACCATCATCATTAACTCAAAATAGTGCATAGTAAAAGCAATTATCATCAACTCAACAAGTATTCATGTGAATGTAACCATGAATAATAAGTTCAATAATTGAAGTGTAGAAAAAACAGAAATCTCAATGCATAATTATATAAAACTCAATGAATTAAGGATAACGCATGTTAAACTCGAAGAAACTAGGGCTAAAACTCAAATCAAACTCTTTAACGAAGGAATCAAGATATAGGTCATGTTGACGAACTCAATCCAATACTATGAATAGCCTTACATACCTGGAAGATAGAAGCCTAAGCAAAACTTGAAGAACTTTGGTTGAAGTGCTTGAACTTAGTTTTTTTTCCTCTCCAATCTTGCTCTAAAAATGTTCTTAGTGTAAATGAGAGAAAAGTCACATAGGGTACTGATAAGAAGCTTAATTAAGTCCTAAAATGTCAAGATGTTAATTGAAAAAGGGTGAAAAAGATAAAAACACCCTTGATTAAAAATTGTGAACTAGTCTATAAGGTGAATCTTAGGTCCATAGATGCTTTTACAAATCATAGAAAGCCGGTTATGGAAACTAGATTAGATTACTGCGTTTCTTAACTCTAGATCCATGAAAACCTTCAACAAATCATCCTGTCCAGTCGTAAAAAACACTTTTCTCTATAATTAGCTGCCCAGATATCAATTCGTATTTTCCCAACACTGTCATCATCATCCTGATGGATTTCTTATCTCCCGAGCAGAAAAGGATTGTGTCATCTGCATATGCAAGGTGATTAATCTTTAGACTCCACTTTGGCATTCCAAAACCTCTAAACTCCTGGTGTTCATTTAATTTATTCAAGCCTCTGGACAAAACTTCTGCTGCAATAATAAATAGAGTAGGTGATAGTGGATCTCCTTGTTTCAATCCTCTAGAGGACTGAAAAAAGCCATATGGCTGGCCATTTATTAACATGAAATACCAGTTATTAGATAACAACCTCCATATGCAATCAATGATTGTTTCTGAGAAATCAAATTTTCTCACGAATATTGTCAAAAACACCCATGAAATTCTGTCATATGCTTTTGCCATATCCAATTTCACGACCACATTGTGCCACTTATTCCTTAATCTTATGCCTCTTATGATTTCTTGTGCCAGAAGAACATTCTTCGTAATACTCCTTCCTTTTATAAATCCAGTTTGATTCAAGGATATCATCTTTGGTATAACCATTTTCATCCTATCATGAATCAGTCTTGAGATGATTTTATTAATGAAATTACTAAGACTTATAGGTCTCAAATCTGTGAACTCCTTAACATTTCCCTTTTTTGGCAATAATACAAGATTTGTATGTGTAATTAATCTAGGTAGAATTTGCCCACAGAAAAAGGCCTTTACCAGCTTAGTTACGTCATCCCCTATGACCCCCAACAATGTTCAAAGAACATACCTGAAAAGACATCTAAGACACTAGAAATTTCACCATTTAGGCCATTTACTGCAGCTTTGACCTCATCTATAGTTGGTTCCTTCGTCAGCAGATCATTATCATCAGTGGTTATAACTGTGGGATATTTTCCAATAGTTCCGGCCACTCTGTAACATCCATATGAGTAAACTGATCCTAGAAAAACTCTATTGTTGCTTGCCCAATATGATCCCTTGAATTTAGCACCACTCCATGCTTATCAATGATTTAACTTATGTGAAGCTTTTTTCTTTTTCCTTTGACCACTGAATGAAAGAATTTTGTGTTTCTATCTCCATCTTTAAACTGTCTTAATCCCGATTTCAAAATTCCTCCTCAATAGCATGATACTTTGCTAGATTCTCTTTAGCTTTCTTCAATTCCTGTCTATTATCCATATATGGATTGATTTCAAGATGACTTTCTGTGGAACATATCGAGTCCTCCAGTGTTGCTACTTTTTCAAACACATTACTCTATGTTATCTTACTCCATTACACCAGTGCATTTTTACTTTCTTTAACTAGGCATGAACTTCCACAAATAGAATCCCCACAAAGTCAATTGTCTAGGCCTTCTTTACTAAGTCCATAAAATGAGGGCGCTTGACCCAAAGGTTTAAGAAATTAAATTGCTTCACCACAACTTCTTCCTCATTATTACATTGGACTAGTAAGGTGAAACAACCCAAAAGTGTTTCGGAAGTCACCGGAAACTTATTTTAGCTATATCTAAAAATCCATTTGTTATTTTAAAAATACGACTTCATATTCTTGTTTAGGGGGTCAAATGGAGTGGGAAATAGGTCTAACCCGAATTTTAGAGCAACCGTATCAAAATTCGAAATTTCCAAGTGAAGCCTTTTTGGAGGGTCTACTTTGGAGGGTCATATCTTTTAGCACACAGAGAATTGGATGGCCCCTAATATATCCATGGAAAGCCTTGTGAGTTAGCTATCCAATGCACTTCGTTTCACCTTGTTTGGAGTTCGGACGAAGAAGTTATGCCCATTTTCGTAATCTCTGCCCGGGCAGAGAATGCAAATTCCAGTGAGCAAATTTACTGTTCACCCGCCCCATTATTTTTTCTAAGTGTTGGAACCGTTTTTCTAAAGACGAATTTTATTTCCTATATAGCACTAAATCAGTTCCCATTCCTTAAAACATTTCCTAAAAGACATTTCTCACACTTAGGAATATTTCTCTCAAGAACTCAAGCCAAAACCCTCCAAAACCTTCATCAAGATTGAAGAGGTCCTTGCTCCAAGTTTCAAGCCTCCTTTGAAGACACTTCCAAGGCCTTCATAAGAACTCAAGGTATGTGGTGTTGAACTCATGGGTCCACCCATAGTGCCTAAACTCTAACTTACTCATTATTTCATGATTTTAAGTGAAGATTTACACATTGGTCTTGTTCATTGTATAAATTTTCTGCACAGTGAAATTCTAGCATGGGAAAGTGAATGTCTTGAACATGTTGTCACTCTAGAACTTAAATCTAAACTTGGAATTGATGTGGGGCTTTACATGTTGTCTTGGGAGTATGTCAAAGTGTTCATTGATGGTTGGTTCACTGATTTACTACATGAGTCCTACTCCATTTTACACATTCTTTGATCCCCACTGCATGCCTCCAAGGTATTTGACAATATATCCAATTATGGAATTATGAGGAATTGATGTTTTAAAGCTTGAGATAAGATATGAATGAGGTTACAATGACATTTTGATGATAAACTAAACTCGTGTATATATTCATTTCTACATGATAATTGCATTATAGCCTATTGTAAATTCCTATATGAAGTGTTGCACAACCATGCCCGGTTCGGGGGAAAAGAGCCGAATATCCATGATATGGGGGATAAGTACTCATATTCACCTAGGGTGGCAAGGTGGGATTGTCATTATCCATGATATGGGGGATAAGTACTCATATTCACTTAGGGTGGCAAGGTGGGATTGTCACTATCCATGATATGGGGGATAAGTACTCATATCCACCTAGTGTGGCAAGGTGGGATTGCTACTATCCAAAAATAAGGGATAATACTTATTTCACCCAGATGAGGGGGTTTATGCGTCATTAATTTGCTTGGCTCAGCTTCAGATATGGTACCTATTATGAAGATGGATTTACTCAAACATATTTGACTATACATTGATCATGCAAATGCATCTTGATTATATACTATGTCTAATGACCCATCTCTTGCATTTCGATTATGTATCTTATGTATTCTTGTATTGCACCCCACATACTTAGTACATTCCAAAGTACTAACGCATATTTTGCCTACATGATGTTTCCACGTAGGGACCGGAGCTACTCTTGATCCTTCTCTCCATTCACGTGGCTAGTGCGGTGCTTATCCGGGATTGTTGGTGAGTCCTCAATGATTCAAGGACTATGTTATGTATTCTACTCCTATGTTTTGAGATCTTAGCTTGTATTTGTATTTGACTATGAGGGGAGCCGGTAGTATATCATGGCCCCCGTTCTATCGATATATGTAGAGGTGTACGTTGAACAAGTATTTTGCAAATGAGCTTGACTCTTAATCTATGATATTATTTTGAAATGGGTTGCCCTTAGTCCCTAATTTCCTTTATTTAATGTTGATTGTACTTTCGCGACCGATGAAGTGTGATGACAAGTTCGAGAGGCTTGTTTGGGGTTTCTTCGGATTCCTCATTCGCCATGTCACGTTTAGGCCCTAGGCTTGGGTCGTGACATAAGGGTGCATGATCCGACCCTTGTCTTACTAAGTGATGCACCATAGAGCTTGGAAGCACATCCCATAAAGCCTGATTTACCAGGACTCTATCTAATTTTTTAAATATGCACTTTGATTTAACCCTTCCATTACACTAGGTGAACCTGCTTCCTTCTGTCTTTAATTCCATTAAAGCGATGTTGTTGATACAATGCTGAAAATCCCTGGCCTCATCTAATGAAAAAGGCAAACCACCTAATTTCTCATCTTGTCTCAATATAACATCAAAAGCACCCCAATTAACCAAGGTAAGTCATTTAAATCACTCATATAGTTTATGTTGTCCCATAACTCCTATCTTTCAATCCCTGGACGTCTTGCATAAACTACAGTAATTTTGACCCTGAAATTCCCTTTTACCAGCTCCACTGTAACCTGTTGATAGCTATCCATGACCACTTGCCCACTCCAATTATCATCCCAAAATGACCATATTTTAGATGATGAATTAGAATAAGCATTGGACATCCTTAATCTTCTTGCATAATTGTGAATCTTCCCTGGTTCTTGAAAAGGTTACAAGAGAGCAATGAAAACAAACTTGTGCCTTTTATGTAAATCAATCAATCTTTCAAAGGATTCTTGTGTGTTGAATGATTTGATGTTCCAAAAAATTATGTTCCATATCATTGTGATGAATTATCTTTCTTCTCCTTCCTTCTCCTTGTCTTAACTTGTAAAGGAAGTATAGGATGCCCAGTTTTAATTCTGCTCCCCTTGTAGATTTGCTATCTGCCTTGAAGATAAATCCCCCGCCTTGCCAGCACTTTGAATATTAAGCACAATATCCTCTTCCTCGTTCTCTTCCTTGTATCCTCTTCTGTTGTATTGGGGTAAAATCTGGTATTTCTTCTATATGTGCCACATCTCCATCAGTTACTGAGGTGTTGAGATCTGCATCCCCTTCATCCACCTCCTTTAGTGCCCCTGCTGTCTATATTACTATTTTTGTATTAGTCCTCCCCCGATAACTCATCATTGTTTTTCATTGTCGTCCCCTCTTTCGCCTCACTTTTTTCTTTGTCCTTCCCATTAAAAGTTTCTTCAACCCACTGCTTGGTGGAATTACTGACTACAGTTTGTGCCTATTGTTGGCCATTCTCTTTTCCCTCTTGCAGAACATCAAATTTGTTCTCTACTAAGATAACTTTTTGACTTGCGTCCCTTTTATTCCACACCTGCTGATTACCACCTCCATCTACCTTTTTATTTTTTGGGGTTTGAAACTCCTCTTTCTTCCCCGTGTTATCACTAGCCTTATTGTCTTTTTCTTTATTATTCTCTTCTTGTTGTTTATTACCTCTATTATTCTTTGTCTCCTCTGATTCATCCTTTTTGATATCATTCTTTGTATCCTTCTTCTTTGAATATAATTCAGGGTGGAGCACATAACACCCTTGTTGATCATGCCCTTGTAATTTACACTTTGTGCAATACTTAGGCATATAGTCGTACTTGATTTCAATCCACTTCTTTTGAATTTCCCCTGCTGAATTCCTTACCCCTATGTCGATTCTCTTGGGAAGCTCACCCAAAAGATCCATTTCCATCGTAACTCTTGTGCAACTAGGCCTCGTGTGATTACTTGTAGCCACATCTGTTTGTAAAGGCTTACCAACTACTGCTGCCAATGAGAATATTGCTTCTTTCACAAAGAAATTTGGCGGTAGAGATGGAAAAGAGATCCATATTATAGCCTTTGTTGTTTATTCTTTAGGGTTAAACATTGGGTCCCACTTAAAAGTCCTCATAGGATAATTTCATTGACGATATACTAGGGAAATGATAGGATTTGATAAAGGCTTCACATAATCATCTATATTCGAGGCTCTGATTAGAACGTGACGCATCCCCATAACACCTATATTACATTCGTCTTTTAGTTTGCATTGTGTGGGGATGATGCTGTGTAGCTCCTTATCTCCAGCATTCGATAAGAAAATTTACCAATTACCGCACTTTGTAGTTTTTCTTTGTGGATCATCTGTTGAACCTCTTCCTCTTCCCAAATAAATTTGCGGTTCGCCATGTAAATACGCTATCGGTCTCATCATTGGCAAACTCCGGTGTTGCCTCCTTGAACAAAGGCGCAAAATTCCTGGTGATACTCGTCGCTCCATTAGTCAGGTTATCTCCTCCAGGAGGCTGGCCTGCTTGTCCGGTGGCCATCACCACCGTTCTTGCAAGGTTTAGGGGCTTTCTAGAGAGAGAAAGTTAGAGAGAAGTCATAGGTTTTTTTAATAATGCTTTAATTACGTTGCAGCTCCCACTTTTTCTGAATTAAGTCTATTTTAGTTGGAAAAAGATTTTTTATGTAGGAATTTGACAAAATCTTCTCCATTTAATTTTTATTATATTTATTATATTTAATATTTAATAACTTTTAGAATGATAATTTAATAATGGAAAAAATGGTGAAAAGACAATTTTGTCCAAAGAAGAGTATTTTAATGAAGGGTAAAAAGTTCAAACAACATTATAAGATTCTTCACGCTTTTCATGTAGTACTAGTCAAATATATGTGCTTTGCACGTATGTATCACGTTTATTTAATATTTTTTAATAGTACCGCTTGCATATGCATTTATAGTAATAAATATAAAATTTCTTATAAAGAAATCAAAACGATAAGAAAATAGGTTTTCAAGAAACTTATCAATTTTTTTAAGAAAAATTAATAATCAATGAAATAGTTTTAAAAGGAATCTTTTCTATTTCTAATCAAAACTTATTGTCTCTCCAAAATTATTGAGGACATTTAAAGCTTACTTCTAAAAGACTAAGGCAAAATTGCTCCGATTAAAAAGCATAAATTTAATTCAACTACACCAGAAAAAGAATCCCTAAGACAAAAAGAAATTGAATGTGGATGAATGGGAAGGGAAAAAGAGAAAGAAGTACTAGTCTACGTTAAAGGAGATTAATTAAAAAAAAAAATTGCAGGAGTTCATTTAGTTTTAGGATTCTAGTTATATTGTAGGACTCCATATATTTAGAATTTCTTATATTATAAAGATAAATTAGATAATAATTTGAGGAAAAAAAAAAGTAAAAAGGCGATTTTATCTAAAGAAGAGACTTTTAATTAAGGACAAAAAGTTCAAACAACATTATTAAGGACCTTCACATTTTTAATATAGTATAGATAGATAAAGATATAGATATATACAGATTAGCTTACAAATTATATTTATTTGTGGGTTCGTATTTACCTTAAAAAGAATTATCATGCCAAATTTTTAAATTTTAGTTATTTGTGTGTTCATCTTTACATAACATAACAAATATATTTTGTCATGTCAATTTTTTTTTTATAATTGATTTTATTGATACAAAAGCCTAAGTGAATGGTTTTATTGATACAAAATAAGGTTCAATGATCTTACTCGATAAATTCTAAAAATTGAGTAACCTTTTAAGAATTAGCTCCATATTAAAGCTACAACTTGCAATTTTTATATATAAATATAGATGGTTTATTCATATTTACTATTGTTACAATCTTTTCACTTTTTCAAAGTAAATAATCTATCTTTATTAAATTAAAATTGACGTTTTGTGAGTGATTAATTTATTAAGATAACAATTAATTATCTTTCTTAAATAATTTAAGTTAGAAAATAGCAAACATGAAGACAAAAGTGTTCTTCTCCTAGCTAACTAGAAGGCTGCCACAAAACAATTGTACTGTTGGACAATTGTCTACCTTGATCCAATTACATGAAATAAAAAAATTCAATAATAATTCAAGGGTATAATTGGATTGAAACTTTTGTGGAATTTTAAACCAGTTGGGAAATAATGAACAGAACACATGATAAAAAATAATCCCTACATTACTAATCTGTGCATAACTAATCTCTAAGTTGTTCATCTTTGTACCAAACAACCCCTCAAAAACTAGTCTACGCTATTATGTATTATCGATCAATTGTTGCAATTGCAACTAACCGTTCTTGTTTTCACTTTTTATGAATGGTTAGCCGTAGTTCAGTGTGAAAAATCTTCACTGTCATTGTCATTTTATAGAGGTTAAACTCTGCATGGAAGTACTACAGAAGAAACAGAAGGATTTCTACATTGATCAGCCGGAACAATAAGTATCTTGTTCAAAGGTCTGTATAATTCACTAATCTATAAAGTTGGACAACATATACAAAGATCAACATTTTGTTCTGATTTTATTGTAAACAAAAGCAAATTTGTCAAAGAAATAGGAAAAGGGAGAAAAAAAGAGGGGAGGGGAATAAGAATTAATATATAACTTAGTAGGAAAAATTTTCCTTTAGCGAAATGGTTTCATTTGAAAGCATCTGAAACTGAGTAAATGAAGTCCAAGAACCCTGTTCCTTTGAGAAGACCTTTACCGGTCAAGAGTTCAAAATCCAACAGCAACAGGAAACCAACTACAGCTGCTTTTCCATTTATCAGTTCATTCCTTCCAGTGAACCCAAAGGCCTCTTGACCCTCGTCGATAACCATTCTTACCTAAATACATATAAGGAAATCCATATTTGAATGTGTTATTTACTCCATAGAACAAGTTTGTAATTAAGCAAGATTAACTTGGTTCAATTACCTCGTCTACATTGACATCAGTTGCTGTGACACCAGGTTGAGCCTTTCCACTGAAAACAATCTCTGCAGATGCATCAACTTTTCCACCTCTCATGCTGATGTAGATATTCTCATCATCGGTTTTAACAGGATAAACAAACAAATTTCTCAAGGCAGGAGTAAGGACTCTCAGCACTGGATTATTTGGATACCATTCTTTGATGGCTCCATTTTGCAGATAAAATGTGCTATCTGTTGTAGGACACACGATACATCCATCCTGTAGGAATTTGAGATTTATGGATTTTCACAGTATTGAAAACCAGAGATATATGCAAATTGTCAGCATGTTCATGCAGCATGGAGAAATGTACTATGTATGTGGAGCACGAAATATCACTATCGTAGTAATAGATAGTAGTCAGGAATAGAGACATCTAGAATAACATCAAATAATTTAATACAAGAATTCCAAAATTAACATGAAAAGGAAGTTCAATGCTGCTGCTGCTGCTGCTGCTGCAAGTGCATTTAAACAAGCAAACCTTTTTTCTGTTTTATAATAGACCCTTAATTTAGTAGCATATCTTAAGGCAAAGTACAAAAATTGGTAAGGCCCACATCCTGGCTACTTGCTAGCTTTATAATCTTGCAAAAATGTAGCATCTGACTGTTCAAATAGAAGTTACTCTATGTAAATGAAGTTAGCTCTATGTAAATGAAATGAAATAATGGTTTGTCATCTTTATACCATATCTTATTTCATCTATTGTCTAAACAATTTGTTCATGTAACTTTCAGCAACATGTATTATTGTCATGAATTTGTAACCTCAACTAAATTCAGAACATTTTATATATTTAGGATGAAAAGTTCAATTGGAACAGAATGCTAGTCATGTAATGACAGTACACTGTGCCGAAGCTGCTCCCTGCACCAGCAGACAGAATTTAACCTTTTTAACTGTGTAAAACGGCAAAAATTATACCTTCATGCATCAATTATAATTTTAAGTGAAGTCCTAAGCGAGTAAAACAAACTCAAACCCAAGTTTCACAGATATGAGCTCCTAAGGAAGAGGGAATTTAATCTTTAATGCACAGAGAACCTACCCAAATTGACAGCGAAGGTATACAAAGTGTAAGTAGCATTGAGGGAGGAGAGAAATTGTATTCTAATTCTAAAGTCAAATGAAAGCTCCATAGAAGTTGCCCCCCCCCCCCCCCCTTCAAATTTGTTTTGAAGGCAGTTAAAATAGCAATTGTAGGAACCTGACGAACTAAGTCATGTGATCATTTACATATCAAAAAGGGCAGCACGGTGCACTAAGATCCTGCTATGCATGGGTCTGGGGAAGGGCTGAACCACAGGGTCGATTGTAAGCAACCTTAATGCAAGAGGTTGTTTCCACAACTCAAACCCATGACCGGAGGTCACATGACAACAATTTTACTAGTTACGCTAAGATTCCCCTTTAATTTAAGATCATTTACATATCAGTTAACAGATTCCAATGTAACAAGCTCCTAACGTAATGATCCTGAACGACATTTTTGAAATTTTTTAGAAAATTATCATTTCCCATTTCAATAGTTTGCCCCGAGTTGCTATATCTAGTTTATTCTGCTTATGGGTTGTTGAGTCGAGGGTCCCCAGGAAACAACCTCTCTACTTCTTACGAGGTAGTGGGAAGGTCTGCATACATTTCTACCCTTCCCAGACCCCACTTGTGGGATTTAACATAGTATGTTGTTGATAGCTTGCCCCGAGTCATATTTGATCCATTGGGAAGTTTTGAGGAGTAGTTAAGTAATGTGTGAGTTTTGAATTTTAAAGGCTGAGTTGTTCAAAAAGTGATTTTTGGTACCAATTAGAGTTACGAGTCTCGGAATGGAATTCTGTCAGTTCCATCAACTCTGAAATATGGAGATTACTTTAGAAGCATCGTCTTTTTCAGATTTGAGATTTTTTTGTGGAATTGAGGTCATAAGTTGGAAGTTTGAATTAAATGGAACAGGATTTGACTTTGGTCAACATTTTGAGTTTGAATGCTCAAATCGGATTTCTGATGATTTTGTTCGATTGAGAAGGTGACTTTAGGTCGAGAATATGCTTCATCATATTTTTTGGGAGTTCGGGGACATTTTCGTCTTATGAGCCTTAAGTTGTTTAATTGCGACTAAATGGATTTTCGAGTCAAAGAGACCTCAAATTCGTGTTGTGACGATTTTATAGAGTCTGAAATGTCATTTCCAAGCTAGTAGCAAATTTGGTTTGTGTTCAAGAAGTGTCAAATGAGTTTTGGATGAGTTTTCAAGCTTCTTAGATGCTTTGACGTTGTTTCAGCAAATTGTGGCAAATAAAAGGTTCATTATTAGTTATAAAGATCGAAAAATTATTCTAGAACATTCCAAATTTTGAGTACGAATTATAGGATTGATCTGCAAAGTTTGGTGCACTTTTGTTAAGCCGAGATTGGACTTTTATCACAAAATATGAAATAATTGTTTACTGAGCAAAAATGATATTTGACTGGGCAAACAAGAGTGAGATTCCACTGGGTATGTAGTTGTTGTTATTGTTGACTGGGTTAACAAGTATGGAATTGAGTTTTGATCGAAGCAACATGTCTGTATAATTATTTAACATATTGATTGATCAAACATATTGTGGGTAAATTGATTTTGGTATAAACATATTGATTGAGCAATTATTTTCTTCACATGAACTGTGAATAATTTGGGCTTTTCTAGTAAAGTTAAAATGTGATAAATTGAGGATTTCAAGGTCAATGTTAACTCTGTTTTCAATGAAATTTCATATTTGAATTTTACAAGCGTGGGGCAGGTAGTCCTCAAGAAATATTTCACAATTGAATCGGGTGTTCGGACTGGGTATTTAGGGTTTTTTTCTCAATAACTTCAAAATTGGTATTTTCATGATTTCAAATCTATTTATGGCTCAATTTTAATGGGTTTTTCAATCACGAACTCGTCTTGACTTGTAGAACTTGATCTTCAAATAAAGTATCAGTTTTATCCTTGTCAACTTTGAAGTGATCTTTTGGACGATTTTGCCCCCAATTGTGAAACATTGCAATATGGGTATCATTGGGCTTCTGTCGATGAGTTCTTTTCATTCTTGATAGTGGATAATCCTTTCGAAGGTTGAATTCGAGGTTATTCTTCCGATAGAGTGTTCAGGTACGATTTTGGCATTCGACTTAGGTATGGCTAACCTTACTTGAGACTGGGGATGGGTAACTGATTTTCCTTAGTGTAGACTACGCGATGGGATCGCATCATGAATGGATTGTTGTTGTATTGTGATGCCCCTGTGGGAAATTTTACTTGCTATTGTGTTTGATTATGATGACGAGGGTTCCAAGGAAACAACCTCTCTACTGCTATGAGGTAGTGGTAAGGTCTGCGTACATTCTACCCTCCCCAGACCCCACTTGTGGGATTTCACTGAGTATGTTGTTGTTGTTGTTGTATTGTGTTTGATTGTGAAAACTATTCCATATTGATGATTTATGACCTATTTCTTGAGAATTGAAATACTTATGAAATATTTGAGAAATGTGTTATATTGTGAAATGAGATGCGCTAAGGTATGAATTTAATTGAGGAATGTGTTGTGTTGTGAAATGAGATGTGTTGATTCATGAAGTGAATTGAAAAATGTGATATATTGTGAAATGAAATACGTTGAGGCATGGAATGATTTGAGAGACAATATACTTTAGGAAAAGTGGTTTGAAAGTGAGGCAAAGACAATAAATCATCTCTTCTTGCATTGTAGGGAGACTGAAACTTTGGCAGATTTTCATCAACACAAGGAGCATCATTTGGTCTGTGCCAGGGAACATAAAAGAAGCTTTGCCATGCTGGAATAGGGATGGAAATCAGTCAGGGCACAAGGAGAGATGGAAGATTGTCCCAGCTTGCATTTAGTGGACTATTTGGTTGAAAAGGAACCAGAGATCTTTTGAGAACAAGAGTTGCTCTATGGAGAAGATGAAGCTAAACTGTTTGGTTCTTTTCTATTTTTGGTGAAAACATGAATATCCTCAAGAAGAGAAGGATATTCTTAGTATTTTAGATTACTTATGGTTTTATAGGAGGACAGTCTCAGTTATGCGTTTTTTATTGTAAGTGTTACTGGATACTTCTTGATTATTCCTTTTGTTTATAATACAAGTTACCTTTTCTCAAAAGAAAAAAGAGTGGTTGTGGCATATTTTAAGAACAAAAAGATTTTGAAAGATTGTTGCTTGTTTTAAAAGAGTTTTCTTCCAACTGATTTAGAAAAGGGTGTTTATCATAAAACTTGAGTTTGAGAATTTTATTATCTTGAGACTTGTATTGAGTTGATTGTGCTCCTCTAATTGTGATATTGACATACATTCATCCTCATACATGCATAACTTGGAACATGGGAAGTGAAACTATTTTTTTTTTTTTTTAGAAAGTAACGGTTGTATTAATATACAAAGAAGAGAAACAGAACCTGCCACAACGAGTTACAGGTTCCTAATTACAGCTTGGATGGATTACCAAGGTAGATCTAAAGATCCTATGGACAAAAACTTACAAGGACTAGATCTACCCTATACGCCTGTTAACACCAAAAAAGAAATAAATCTAAACAATGCATCTTCATCTTCCGGAGGCTGTTTTACTTGTTTTGAAAACAACGGAGGTTCCTTTCTGTCCAGATAGACCACCATACACTGGCTGGTATCATTTTCCACCTTTCCTTGTGACCAGATGTATTGGCATAGAATCTTCAGGGCATGTTCTATTTTCTTTGGCATCACCCAGTTCAAACCCTTTTATATCTGTGAATGATCTCCAGATTTGGTTTGTAATACTGCAGTGTAGAAATAAGTGGGTGACATCTTTACACAAGAAGCACCTCGGGCTGAGCTGAAAACCTCTCTTCATGAGGTTTTCCTGAGTTAGCACTGCTTGTCTAGCCAATAGCCACGTGAAACAGGAAACCTTATAAGGAATTTTGACTTTCCATATGAGCTTCCAAGGCCAGTTTTCAATCTGGTTGTTGTAGGGGTTTAGCTTTCTGTAGGCACCTCTAACACTGAATCGGCCTTGGCCCAGGCCCAGGCCCAGGCCCAGCCATTCCAGTCTATCTTAATGATTGGAGGTGCCTTTGAATTGTTCCAGCTTGCTGAGAAATTCACCTAACCTCGGAATCTCCCAGTCATTTAAGGGTCTCCTGAAGCTCAACTTCCAACCTAGTTCTGACCACATCTCAGCTACTGTCACCCTTTTCTGTTGGTTTAGAGAATAGATGTCAGCAAAAGTCTCCTTAAGAGTACCTTGTTCCAGCCAGATGTCTTCCCAAAATGAGGTCTTTCTGCCATCTTCAACTCTTAGACAGCAATTTTCTCTTAGTCTTGGGCACAGCTTTCTAATGGACCTCCAAAGGCTAGTCCCATAAGTGCTATTTACCATCTTGGTTGTCCAATGATCCTCCATTTCATACTTCGACAGGATTACCTCTTTCCACAAGGATTGTTCACCAGAAGCAAATCTCCACAGCCACTTCATCATAAGACACTAGTTTTGAGATTTTAAATTTCTCACCCCCTGACCCCCTTTCTGTTTGTCACCAATTAGAGCATCCCATTTCACCAAGTGGAATTTCTTGGTTACACTGTTCCCTTCCCAGAGTAAGTTACTTCACAGCTTATTCAGTCTCTTGATGACCCCATTTGGAATGAGGAAAAGAGACATCATGTAAGTAGGCATAGCATCTAAAACACTGTTGATTAGAAGGAGTCTGCCTCCCATAGATAGGTATTGGCTTTTCTAGTTTGCCAACCTTTTTTCACACTTCTCAACCACCCCATTCCATATATCGACCGACCTGCTTTTGGCTCCCAGAGGCATGCCTAGATAGGTGGTTGGTAGATCACCTGTTCTTCCACCCAGAATCCCAACCAGTTGGTCTAAGGTAGGAACCTCATTTACTGGATAAAGGGAACTTTTATTCCAATTAATACTTATACCAGAGATTGCTTCGAAGAGGACAAAGATGACCCTGAGTATCAAGAGTTGGTTCCTGTTGGCCTCATAGAAGACTAATGTATCATCAGCATACTGCAAATGGGTGATCTCCAAAGCAGGCCCCTCCCTGTTTGTAGCTCTAAAACCTTTCAGCCAACTATTTCCTTGTGCAATGCTTAGAGTTTCATTCAGGCTCTCCACAGCAATAATAAAGAGGAAAGGAGATAAGGGGTCTCCTTGTCTAAGACCTCTCTTAGAGGAGAAGAAATTTGTAGGAGTGCCATTAACAAGAATGGAGAATTTGACTGTGCTAATACAAAACTTCATCCATCTTATCCACCTGCCACCAAAACCTCTTTTTGATGGGATTCCAGCAGAAAATTCCAATTCAGGTGATCGTACGCTTTCTGTAAATCTAGCTTACACAGGATGCTAGGTAGAGAGCTTCTGACCGTAGAATCCACTAGTTCATTTGCCAACAGGATGGCATCCGTGATTTGCCTTCCTTTGATAAAAGCCAGTTGTTGAGTGCCCACCAACTTATGTATCACCTTTTTGAGTCTCTCTGTTAGGATCTTGGAAATGATCTTATAGACACTGCTGATTAAACTGATAGGCCTGAAGTGATTCAGCTCCTTTGCCCCCATTTTTTTTGGAATCAGTGCTACATAGGTGGCGTTAAAACTCTTCTCAAAGATACCTCTTTCATGAAAATTTCTGATTGTGCTAATGACTTCCTTCTTAATTACCTCCCAGCAGTGGACATAGAAAGCCATGGTAAAGCCATCAGGTCCAGGAGCTTGGTCGCCTACACAGAGTTTCACACAATCCCATATCTCCTCCTCCTCGAATTCTTTTTGCAGCATCTGGTTGTCTTCCTCAGTGATTGAGTTGTCCACCCTGCTCCTATCGAATGGCCTCCATACCTCAGTTTCAGAATATAGTCTTTGGAAAAACTCCACAACTTCCCCCTTTATGGCTTCTGGGTCTCTGGTCACTTCCCTTTTTACCATCATTTCATCAATAGTATTGTATCTCCTGTGAGCATTAGCTGATCTGTGGAAGAATTTGGTGTTGTTGCCTCCCTGATTCAGACAGTATATCCTAGACCTTTGTCTCCAAGCTATTTCCTCAAACTTAGCTATGTTCTCAAACTCTACAAGAAGGTCAGCTTTCAATAAAGATTCCTCTTCTCTTAATATTCTTTGGTCCTGGATCACTTCCAGATCTGCCAATTGGTTCAAGATACTCTGTTTCTGGGTATCTAAATTTCCATGAGATGTTTTGCTCCATTCTTTCAATTTTACCTTTAATGCTTTCAACTTGAAAGCCAAGATAAAATCTGGCCTTCCTTTGCAAGCAAAAGAATCCCACCATCCCTTAACTAGATCCGAGAAACCTTCTGTTTGCAACCACCAATTTTCGAATTTGAAATAAGATCTTCTAGGTTCCAAGTCCCACTTCTGAGCATTAAAGGGGGTGTGGTCAGAGACCACCTTGCTCAGAACAGACTGTTTTATGCCTCTGAATTCATCATTCCATTCATCTGAGAATAAGAATCTGTCAAGTCTGGCTGCAACATCATGTCTATCCCCTTTCCTCCAAGTATACTTCCCCCCTACCAGTTGTGGATCTTGAAGTCCCATATCCTCAATGAAATCAAATAGATCAGTCATTGCCCTTGTGTATCTGGAGCAGTTCCTTTTTTCTGAAGGGAATCTGACTGTATTGAAATCCCTACATACAACCCAGGGACCATCAAACAGCCCTCTAGCTGCACCTACTTCCCACCATACCCCTTCCCTTTCTTCTCTGTTGTTTGGAGCGTAAATAACTGTAAGGGACCAAGAGAAGTCTTGGTTCTTACTAGCAAATTTACAGGTTAGAGAATAACTCCCCAGACTACTAAGTTCTCCATTCCAAACCCTCTCGTCCCAAAGCATTAAAATAACCCCCCACCCCACCCCAGATCCACTAGCTTCCAGCTGAAAAAAATTGACCCCTTTACAATCCCACAAGTCTTTCACTACCTCCCTAATATCTCCTTGAACTTTCGTTTCTTGAAAGCAGTAAACGTCAGCTTTCCATTTGCGAATCAAATTCTTAATGGTGCGTCTCTTACTCGCCTGGTTCAGGCCTCTCACATTCCATGATACGATGGAAATATTCATTGGTCAAGACTGGTGTGATATCCCTCCTTACTTCTGGTACCGTGAAATTGCTCCCACCCTTAATTCTCTTTAGCTCTCTGAAACTCTTTGCCGCTGGAGTTTTGCCTCTGTTTTCAGTAGCCTGCAACTATTTTTCCCTCATCGTATCTATCTTCAAGAAGAGACTGGTAGCTTCCTCTGTGCACCCCTTGGTGTCAGTTCCGAACTCTTTAGCAAGTTTGAGAATGTTTTGATGTATCCATATAGGAATGTCAACATCTGGATCTTCACCTTCGCTAGGGACCTGGAAATTTAAAGGCACTGCGTCTTCTATTGACAAAACGACCTCTTGCATGGTGCGTTGATCTGGACCACTAGCAGGCTCGTCTATTCTTTTATCCTCTTCTTTACTCTTCATAGGAACCTCTTCTTCCATGGCCTTTTCCTGTGTCTGTTCTGGTGTCTCCTCTTCTTCACGAGTAGAGGCGGAGAGATCCCTTGAAGATATCGCTTCAAGTTCTATTGCAAATGGATCCGTAGAGAAAGAGGAGGTTTCCTTTTCTAGCCCAAAAAAGACAAATTGGGCTAAAAGATCCGGACCCATCTTTTCCTTTTCCTCAGCCACTATTTACTTGGTGCTATAGTGACGTGGGGCCCTTTTCTCGCGTGGCCCATCACGCGCCAAGGCAACTGGCCAATTCAAAATAGTGGGGTCGTATGACGACCCCACGTGTCCTGACACTTCTTTAAAACCCAAACAGGTATTTCCTCGAGGTCCAATGGTTCCTCTCTTAGACTGCAGGGTCTTGAGCGTCTCTTTTCTTCTTTCATCCATGCCCACCCCCGTCGGCATCTCCACTCTCGTCGGTGTCTCCACCCATATCGGAACTTTGAAAATTAGCCCATTGTGCAAGAGTTCAATCGACTTATGGAACGTCGTCTCCATCTCCTCTCACCTTAATCTTCGCCCATTTGAGGTGGTTTCAAAGAATTGATTCTTCCTCAGTTTCAATCTAGCCTCCACATGCATTTCCGATCTCATGGAAGACATTTTGTGACCAAAGCTGAAGTGGTAAGCTCACTACCCAGATCCAGACCTGCTACCGTCTTCCACGGATGGCGTTTGACGTCGGCGACCACCATTGCATGTTGAAACTGTGGGACTTCCCCAACCATTTTCCCCTTATAATGTGGTCGGCGACCGTTTTGTTGGGGAGTTCAAAGAGGAAACGTTTGTGGCCCATGTCATAGATATTGACACCATGTTCATGTTTCCAATTGCTTGCCACCCACCGCCGGATCTCTGACAAAAGTGCATCCAGTACATCTTCCGGGAGACTACCAACCACACTTCTTTCTAGATTCTCATTTAGAGATAAGGCCTTCGAGTTTGTAATTAACAGTCTCTTCCCTTCTTGTTGAATGTTAGCTGCATTTATTTCTCTAGTGGACCATCTACTGTTTCTGATAGCCTCAAAAAATGAGAGGCCCTCCTCTCTTTCCCTTAGGGGTGGGTTCGGTGTTTGCGGTTCGATTTTTCCCTAAGATCAAAGACGGAACGGAAGGTCATTTGGCGGTTCGGTTCGGTTCGGTTTTACCCCCAAAAAAAGTAAACCAATCGTTTTTCGGTTCGGTTTTTTTCGGTTCAATCTTCAGTTTTTTTCGGTTTTTCGATTTTTTTAATTAAAAGGAAAAATAGCAAACTTCAAGCATTATTAAATATTAATATCCCTCTGTCCCACTTTAATCACATATATTATATATTTTTGTAAAGCACATCAAAATAGCTTTAGGAGATTAACATCATCAGTATCAATGATGCCAACAAAGGGAGTTAAATGTTGCACGTCATTTCTAACATGGAACAAAAATGAACAAGTGACACATGTTCTAATAGACAAACAAGAACCACACCTCGACCCCCCCCCCCTTTTCTTTTTGTGGTGATATATTCCTCTCTTAACCTACATATGGCACACAAAGTAGAAATTCTAACAATTAACATGGATTGAGTCAATTAACAAAGTGATATATTCCTCTCTTAATCTTTTGCTTAATTAAAAAAAAGTTTTTGCTCAATTAACATGGTTCGGTTTTTTTC
Organism: Solanum rostratum; assembly: GCA_029948455.1. NCBI lineage: Eukaryota > Viridiplantae > Streptophyta > Magnoliopsida > Solanales > Solanaceae > Solanum > Solanum rostratum. The sequence continues at coordinate 53,195,217 of CM057049.1, forward strand.
GGTTCGGTTCGGTTTTTTAAGACCAAAACCGAAACCGAACCGCACAGAACCGGTTCGGTTCGGTTTTTTTTTTCGGTTTCGGTTTTTTACGGTGCGGTTTTTTTTTGGTATTTTTCGATCGGTTTCGGTTCGGTTTTCGGTTTTTGGTTTTACGGACCCACCCCTACTTTCCCTCCTCTCATTTCTCGGCACAATCTTGGCAACCTTCTGTAACTTTTCATATATGAAAACCTTGATTTTGGTGGCTATGTCTAGCCATCATGAGTTTATAGTCCATTCGAGGATAATGATGGTTGCTCTATGGTGACGTATCGGCCAAATTTGTTGAAATTTCTAAAAGATATAATCTCCGAGAACTGGTCCCTAAACTTCCATCTGCGAACTAAATTCCCTTGCCCTTTCGAAGCTTCATTCAAAACATATACTAGCCACTCCATAGTTCTCTGACTAAAACTCATACGAGTTATCATGTTACGACCACGTTCGACCCAGTCATACCATATTTCGCCCTGGAAGGTACTCTAGTGATATCAAAAGACTTGAAACCCACTACGAAGTAAATGGTCCCATCCCCTATGGTGAGGTAAAGAGAGTAAAGAAAATAGAGAAGAGGATAAGGAAAGAGAGAGAGGAGAGGAGGAAATTTTCCGGAGGGGAGCACAACCTTACAACTTACGGAAGTGAAACTATGATGTCACCAATTTTTGTAAGAAAGTGAAACAGCTTTAAAACCTTTGTATCTTGAGTCCCTGACCAAGCTACATGGCAGGCTAGTGGATACATTTTGACAGATACCACCGAGAACTGACTTCCAATTATAGTATTTTCCCCACATTATAGCATTTTAAGGTCTAGGATCATTGTATTTTCTCAGATTATATCCTTAATTCTTTTGCACATTATTTTCTTCTTACCAACCAAACACAAAAAAAAAAAAAAGTAAAAAATCACTTTATTCCAAGACAATATTTTCTAGAACATTTCCCTTCGTTCCAAACACACCCTTTATATTGCAATAGTTATTTTTCAAAGAAAGCTACAGTCATTGGCATTTAGGAAATTATTACTTTCCATATAGCATCACATGCAGTAACCAACATCAATAGCTGCTCAATCAATCTAAATGACAAGAGTCATTGGCTAATCTTTGTAAGCTCACTAAATTGAGTTCCTAAGTACAGACTCAAGTGCCATTGCATTCATGCACCAACATGACTCGTAGTGTAGCACAAAAAGAACACCCTATGCCTACATATTTAGCGACATCTGCAGATATTGCAGAGGAAGAAGAAACCTACCAAAGAAAACTTTACTCTCTTTAGGAATTTCACAAACAAAACATTAAAGGAAGAGCATTTAAGAAATGGAGTCTGTCTAATAACAATGTTTCTTTGATTAGAACAAAAATTGTAACCAAATGTGATCAATCCAAATGGAACTACCTACTCTCCGTCATCCCATAAATCTCCTCTCCAAGAACTGATTTTTAAACGTGTCATCTAAATTCTAACAAATGCTTCCAACTTCTTTTTAAAAACTAAATTACCCCTGGAAAGCAACCAAGTAAATTCTAACAAAAAGGACTAAATAATGGATGCAAATTTAAGAGTTATTTAATACTCACAAAAGAAGAGCTAGAAAGCAACCAAGTAAAGTCATAACGAAAGGAAAAGGGGAAAAAAAAGAGGGGGACCTGAGTGAGCTTAGCATTAAGAAGTCCTTCACTATAAGCACCTTCAGCAGGGGAACGATTTTCAATAGCAAAAACGTCATCTTTATACCAAAGCAAGAGTATAGTTTCCCCATCTTGTATGATGACACGTCTCTCTCCCTTTGGCAGTGCTGACAGAGGAACCACAGGCACCCAATTGAAGTTCCCATCTCCTCCACCTGCCGCCGATGACCCTTCCGCAACCGAAACCTCAGTAGCCTTGCATTTTACTTTGTTCACCTTAACGTTGCTACATCTAGTACAACTATAACTCTTGCTGTTTCCTGTCAATAAATTGAAGTTAGTGGAGAGGAGAGAAGGCGGTTTATTGTGGTGGAGGTGAGATGTGATATGGAGAACGCCGGTGGCTAGCTTGGGAGATAGGGTAGCCATTGGTTATGACCTATTGGGGAAAATTGAGAGAGATGAAGCAATGTGCGGGTGCCTCTGAGGGTGGGGTATGCGAGACCTCCTCAGTGGCCACAATTTTTTTCATGGATAATATTGAGTTAATGACAAATACAAACTAGCTATGGTTTCTGAGGAAACACAATTCTCTCTTTCCTCTTGTACGAGGGAAATAAAAAGTTGTACGCCCTCCCTTTTAATATATTAATATCTAGTTTTGAGTTGATAAAAAGTAAAAAGAAAAAAAAAGTTTGAATCTAGAAAATTAATAATTAAGTGGAAAACAACAAGAAAGTCTTGAATTAAGAGAAAGATAATAACATTATCGACTTAGGTCAAAGCTTCTTCTAATTAGGAATTAAGTTAAGTTTGGAAAAAGTGTATTTTTTTAAAAAAAATAATAAAATACAAAACCTTCCCCAAAACACAATTTAAAGTTTAAGTTCACTTTTTTTTCTTTCTTTATGATCAAAAAAAGAACTTCTCAACTTTAATCATCTTCATCTTCATCTTCTTCTTTTTTGTCTTCTTTTCTTCTCTGTTTCATTGTCATCCTCACTTTGTCATTTTGTTCTCACTGTTAGAATTTCAATACTTTTAAAGGCAAAACAATTTTCCTTTCTGTTATAATTAGGATTTCAATTTTTGTTGTGAATATGATAATTTAGGCTAAAGAAGATGAAAAAGAATACAAATTTAATAAATTTTATTGTTGCGTGCCCCAATAAATATGTTCTTAAGTCTTTTTTTTTTTGTAGTATGTTCTTAAGTATATTATTATTCTTTGATTTGTAGTATGTTTTCAAGTATATTATTATTTTTGATCATTAACGTATTTTTTGTGAAAAAAAATATGTTGTTCTTGAAGTTGTTCTTTTTGTGAGGAAAAAAACATACTCCTTTTGTCCCATTTTATGTGACATCCTTTTCTTTTTGGTCCATCCCAAAAAGAATGTTACTTTGGTTAGAAACAATTTAACTTTAAAATTCTCATTTTACCCTTAATGAAATGATTCTCAACTACATAAATATCTTAGAATGATTTTAGACCACAAGTTTTAAAAGTCTTACTTTTCTTCTTAAACATCGTGCCAAGTCAAAGGGTGTCATATAAAAATGAGACGAGGAGAGTATATTTTTATAGTTGATAGTGAATTGGTGTTGGTTACTCAAATTTTGTTGTGAATAAGTGAACTAGTTGCTAACGCACTTATATCAAATACTAAAGTACTTACAACACCTGCTGAACTTTTTGAAATAATTAGATGAAGTAGTTGATAAAGTTCCTACAATAGCTCCACTGTAGAAATTTCAGTAGTCATTTCACACAACTAAAGAAGAAGAAGAAATATGCATAAGTATGTTGTTCTTGATTGTTATTGTGCTCTTTGTGATTAACAAAAATATGCACATATAGTTAGGTACTCGTAGTTGATTGTTATTCTGTAATAAAAAATGTGCATCTGCTGCAAAAACCTCAGAAACTTGTTGTGAATAGATGAAACAGTTGCCGAAACCTCTATAGCAAGCCTATAAATCGCTAAATTTGTTGCAGTAACTGCTAAAATATGTAATAGATGCTTAAGTCTATTATGCAACTGATAGAAATTTTATATCAATTTCAGTATTCATTGCAACAATTATTTCATTAACTTAGATAATTGGTTTATTTTTCTCTTTATTTAAAATAATTGATCAAATTAATAGATTATTTCTATTTTATCATAGGAGTTTAAATTGAACGACTTGAAGTAAAAGAAAGAATTTTAGAAATGATGTTCCTATCAGATTTTCGAGAACAAGAAAGTTAATTAGTACTAAGAGAGAGGTTGAAGAATTACAAAACAGGGATACAAATGAAGCACAATTGACAAATCTTCTGAAAGATGATGAATGATGGAGAAGTATCTCCTTTCAATATATTTAGGAAAAATGATAAGATTATACACTTTAAGCCCCTTATTAACAGTAAATTTGTTCTTTACCAAAATAACATTTAAATTATAAAAGTAAACCATTAATAGTTGATCACTACACATGTGAACCAGTGCATTTTTCTTTTGTACTGCATTTAATGTTAACTAGTCATTTATGGTAAAAGTGACTTTTTCTTTTGTTTTATAAGTGTCAAAAATACATCTAAACTATTTTCTTTTTTGAGTTTCATATCTAAACTATTGAAAATGTGAGTTTCATACCTAAACTATCATTTATTAGTTTGAGAAATACACCCCTCTTTTTTATTCCACTCTCACCATGGTATGTATATTATACTCTCTTTTTTATTTTTATATTTTAAAGAAAATATTAGAGTATTATTATTTAAAAAAATTATAAAATTAAATATATAATATTTTCTTACCCACTCTTCCACTTCCTCTTAGATTTTTTTTTGGTTAAATCTTTGTAATTCTTTTTAAAAACTCTTACTTCACCTCCCCCTCCCTCTTTAAAATAATAATTTAAATATTATTTTAATTTCTTAGGAAAAATAATTCTACCCTACCCACCTAATCCTCTGCTTTCATTTTTTTTTTCATTTTAGTAAATTAACTTTTACTTGCCGCAAGATTTTTTTTAAATAAATTTTTACTTTTCTTATATTCGGTGCACAAGAAGAAAAATATTTTTCTAAAAATGTGTGTACATATCTATTAAAAAAAATATAAAACAAAGATAAAAATAACTTAGTAGTGAAGGGAAAGAGGGTGGGATAGAATTTTATTTATTTCAAAAATAAGAAAAAATTCAATTTTTGTAAGGATTAGAGGAGGGAGTGAAATTTGATTTTTTTAAGAAAATATTTTATAAAAGTGATTTCAAAAAATAAAACGGCGGGGATCGTTGGGGGTGGGGGTTAGAGGGGGCATGCGGGGTGGGGTGGGGTGGGGTGGAGTAAGTTAAAAAATATTTTAAAAAATTTTCTTAAATAATTATTTTTAAAAAATAATATTTTTTGGGAAGTATTAATATTTTAATATTTAACTTTTGATTAATATTAATAGCTTATTTAATTTTTGTCCAGGTGAGATATTTCACCCATGTGGCATGCCATGTGACAAGTTTTTCACCATAATAGAGAGAGTGTAAAGCACACACCACTAAGGTGTATTAGAGAGAGTGTAATACACACACCACTGAGGTGTGTTTCTCAAGCTAATAAATAATAGTTTAGATATAAAACTCAAACTTCCAATAAATAGTTTAGGTGTGGTTTTTATACTTGTCTGAAAATATTTTTATGTGAGTATGTTGCCAAATAGGGCAAATCAAATAATTGGACTCCTAAAGATTATCTCTTTATTTTTTTTAATTTTTGAAAAACAATCTCTCTCTATCTCTCTTCAATTTTTGTCCATTATTTCTCTCTTTTATTATTTGAATTTTACTTCTCTCTCTTCTTTTTTGTCATTTTTGAATAGTAAATATATTTTTTCCGAAAAATAAATTTTGATATGTGAAACTTCCAAGTTGAAATCAATCTCTCTCTCTCTTAAATTTCGTTTCTTTTATTTTTGGAAAAAAATCTCTCTTCAATTTTATCCACTTCTCTTATATTATTTGAATTTTATTTCTCTCTCTTCAATTTGTCATTTTATATCTCTTTGTATGGAAAAAAAATTCTCTTTCTTTCTCTTAATTCTATCCTTTTCTAGTATTGCTTAAAACTTTTTAACGATCAATAACCAACATGTTAAAAGTGGTTATGGTAGTTCAGATCCAACTATCATACCAAAGAAGTTATCAACTACGTCTGACTTTTTAACCTTTTTATGCAATCACTTATAATATACAAATTTGTATACATTATACACCAAAAATATTTAACATTGTAAATTTTAGTAATCAACTAAATGTCCTATATAGTAGCTCCAATAAAAAAATCATTCAGTCACCAAAATTATACAAAACAATCAAGATTGGACATGATTAAATTAGTTTATGATTAATTAATTAAGTGTGATTAGCCAGTGTTGTGGTTTGATACAACGTTGATGTTATCAAAGAGTCAATGTATGATTTTGATGCTTTCCCTAATGTCATTGATATTTGTGATTTTTTAATGTTAGTTAAAAACATTATATACATTTTCAATCACGTCTGACTTTTTAACCTTTTTATTCAAACACTTATAACATACCAATTTATATGCATTTATACACCAAAAATGTTTATCATTGTAAATTTTAATAATCAACTAAATGTCCTATACAGTAGCACCAATAAAAAATCATACAGTCAAAAAGAGCGACCCAAGGTCCCATTCAATATACCACCGAGTAGTTCGGCAATAGAACCCCTAGACTGCCTTTCTGGCCGCCTAAACTCATCAAGAAGTCTTTTTTTTTCAATTTTGATGATTATTTAAGTTTTCCAAAAGGTTATTTTTGACCTTTTACCCTTAATTAACTTCTCTAAGCCTATCGTATAGCCTAATAACCTCTTATTAATTCATAAACCCTTGAAAACATTAGATTTCTACATTCAAAGTTCTCCCAAAGAAGAGGCTAGAGTTTTTCACCTTCAAATGCAAACTAAGAGTTTCTGTAACACCCTTCATGTTTAGAGGCTTAAGAAACTAGGAGTTAAGATTTTTGCTGACAGATCAATTCTATGAGCCACTCTACGACCTACAGATACATTAACAGGTCATAGGTGCACTCGTGCAAAGTGCCTAGTGAAAATGGAAAACCAAAAAAATTATGAAAGTTGAATTCCGTGTAAAGAACCACAGTTTGTATAAAGAACCACAACCCGTCATTAGGTCTTGTAAATGGAGGCCCCGAGGAAGCAAAAATTTGTCCAAGTCTAGGGTCTCAATACGAAGGATTATATGGTATGTAAGTCCATCACGAGTCGTGATGTATGTTCGTGTATCAGAAGCTAAAATTCTAGTAGCTCAATCCTTGTGACACCTTGACCTACGAGGCAAGATACATGTCGTAATTGATCCACAACTCGTAGAGGGTGTTTCCTGGATGACTCTGGTAGTTTTTAATGGAGGGTGTGTTTGATTTTTCCAATCCATCTAAGTCCTAAACTACGTTGTTTTGGCTACTCTAACTACCCTAACCGACTTGACATTTGTAAAGTTATTCATAATTCATTTAAAGCTTTTAATTCCCAAATTTCTCTCAAGGGCTCACAATATTTCTCTCTCTAAGTCAAGGGTTCCATGAAGATAAAGCTTGAAGGTTTGACTAAGAATTTCCAAATCTTCTTATTCGATTTTAAGGATTCTATTTGAGGTATGTAGGACCTTATTCATGGATTAGTTTCATCCATGAAGCCCATTCCAAAACCTTCCTTGTTATCAAATTTCGTGATGATTTCTAATGCATGGATTATGATGACTATGACTAATTATGCACGAATTATGACGAATTTCATGATGTATAAGATTTTCAAGCTAAAGTATGTGATTTCCAAGTATGCATGATTAGGGCTTAATGATGTAATGTGAGTTCTTTTGTTACTGATTTAATTTGATTTGATTGTATGTTTTCTCTATGAATCCTATTCATTTGCATGATTTTGATTCAAAAGCTATGAATTTTTATTCTTATGATCTTACAACAACAACATACCCAGTGAAATCCCACAAGTGGAGTCTAGGGAGGGTAAGATGTACGCAGACCTTACCACTACCACATAGGTAGAGAGGCTGTTTCTTAGAAACCCTCGTCACAAAAACCCATCAGCAGAATAAGCTAGATATGTTAAACAGACAAGAAAGAGAAGAACACATGATAATACGTAGATACAGGATAGTAAACATATAAAGGCAGATAAATAACATATAAAAGGCAGACAATTACCACTCCTTCCTGTCCACCCTATTAGCCTGCTACTCTAATTCTCGACCTCCACTCCTTCCTGTCTAAGGTCATGTCCTTGGTGAGATCAAGTTTCACCATATCATATCTAATCACCTCCCCCCAATACTTCTTTGGTCTACCTCTACCCCTCCGTATATCTCCCAAATCTAGCCTCTCACACCTTCTAACAGGGGCATCGGTACTCCTTCTCTGTACATGTCCAAACCATCGCAGTCTTGTTTCCCTCATCTTATCAGCTACAGGGGCCACCTCTAGCTTCTCCCGAATGACCTCGTTCCTAATTTTATCACTCCTGGTGTGACCACACATCCATCTTAACATCCTCATTTCTGTGACCTGCATCTTCTGAACATGTACATTTTTTATTGGCCAACACTCTACCCCATACAACAAAGAAGGTCTCTCTCCCATGCCTTCATAGTATGACTCAACAACTTGATACCCCTGTAATTATTACAGCTTTGAATATCACCTTTGTTCTTATACAGTGGGACCATTGTACTCCTCCTCCATTCCTCCAGCATCTTGGCCGTCTTCATGATAGTATTGAACAATCTAGTCAGCCACTCTATGCCATCCTTGACCATACTCTTCCAAAAATCTATCGAAATCTCATCCGGTCCGAGCGCCCTCCCTCTCTTCATCCTACTAATAGCCCTTCTAACCTCCTCAACTCTGAACCGCCTGCAATAACCAAAATCTCGATGACTCTCGGAATGTGCCAACTCGCCCAGCTCAATATCACTATCTCCTTTTTCATTTAAAAGTTTATGAAAGTAAGCTTGCCACCTTTGTTTAATAGAAGTCACATCCACTAGCACCTCCCCCTCCTCATCCTTGATGCACTTCACTTGATCCAAGTCGCGAGCTTTCTTTTCTCTCTCTTTAGGAAGCATATACATTCGCTTGTCTGCGCCTTTATCACTTAGCTCCTCATACAGACGCTCAAACGCTGCTGTCTTAGCACTCGTCACCGCCATCTTTGCTTCTGACTTAGCTGTCTTATAAATCTCCTTAAGCCTTTGTTTTTCATCCTCCTCCCTACACTCTAACCACTTTGTATAGGCCACCTTCTTAGCTTTTACTTTGTCTTGAACTTTTTCATTCCACCACCAATCACCTTGACGTCCCCCGAAGGTTCCTCTCGAAACCCCTAGCACCTCAGAGGCTACCTTTCGAATGTAACCAACAGTATTGTCCCACATATTATTCACATCTCCACTACTACTCCAGGCCTCTAAATTTCTCAGCTTTTCTTCCATCTCATGCGAGAGGGCTGGAGTTAGATCCCCCCATCTAATCCTCGGTTGGGCATAGACAATCTTCCTCTTCTTTTCTCTCTTAATCTCTAGGTCCATCACTAAAAGCCTATGTTGAGTGGAAATACTCTCACTCGGAATAACTTTGCAATTCTTACAAAGAGTTCTATCACCTTTTCGTAAAAGTAGGTAATCAATTTGAGTTTTAGCTACCGCACTCTGAAAGGTTATCAAGTGACTTTCCCTTTTCTGAAAACATGAGTTAGCAATAACTAACTCAAAGGCTTTGCCAAAATCCAAGAGAAACATCCCCCCTCCATTCCTTTCCCCAAAACCAAAGCCTCCATGGACATCTTCAAATCTACTATTGGTAGCCCCAATATGTCCATTAAAGTCTTCCTCAATGAAAAGCTTTTCCGTCACTGGTATGCCCCTCACCACCTCATCCAATTCTTCCCAAAATAGCCTCTTGACTTCCTCCTCTAGACCCGCTTGGGGCGCATAGGCACTAACTACAGTCACTACATGCTTACCCACCACCAGTTTAATAGACATCATCCTATCCTTAAACCTCATAACCTCCACCACATACTCCCTTAGGTCCTCATCTACTAGTATACCTACAGCATTTCTATCCCTAGAACCCCCGAGTACCATAGCTTGAATCCGTCTACATCCCGAGCTTTGGTCCCTACCCATCTAGTCTCCTGAACACACGCTATATTAATTTGTCTCCTCTTAAGACACTTTACTAGCTCTATGGATTTCCCTGTAAGAGTACCTATATTCCACGATCCTACCCTTAATTTAGATAAGCTTGTGCCCCTCCTGCCACCCCCACCTCTTACCCCCGGCCCCAACCAACGACATGACCCTGCTCTACCATCAGATCCGGACGCCACCAACTACGAATTAATATAACAACAATACAACACAACAGTAGCAATACAATATCAAAGAATACGACAACAACAGTAATAATGTAATCACTAATATAAAGCAGTAAATGTAACAGCAATAATGTAAAGCAAAGAATCAAAGTAGCACAGAGTAAAAGAGTACTCAAGCAAAAATAGTAGCCAACACAGAATTCAAGAGCAACAATAGACAGCAAAAACTGAAACAAGAGTCTAGAACTGTGAGGAATGAAACAAGAGTCTAGAATAGTAGAAACAGAGTCTAGGAAATGTTTATGAAGGAAATTCACAAATGAATTAGTGTAGTCAAGAAGTAGAAAAATGAGGAATGATAAAACCTGGTCGTCGAAGAGTGGTTGGAATCTGACTGCTGCAAGATGTTGATCAGAAGGATTTCTTGAGGGCGAAACCAACAGCAGCCTGTCTGGAAGCAGTTACTTTCGTCGGAAACAATGGGTGCTCCGCCGAAGAGTGGTCAATGTATATGTTGACGTCCTTTTCTGGACTGAGAAATTGTAAAGCGCCGGAAATTGACGATGGAAAGGGTTTTGGGTTTTCAAGAATAGGCAAGAAGAGAGATTCACCGGCAGATTCAAGAATCAATTGAAATTATTAACCGGAGAGATGGTCAAAGAGTTCGCCGGAGAAAAAATTGATCCAAAAGATCCAATCAACCGACTGAAATTCGATTTTGCCGGCGAAAATAGCGTGGGGTAGTCAGGACGCACTTTTGGAATTGGAAGGTGTTGATCACGCGCCACGTGCGTGACAACTACTCGAAGTGCAGCTTCGGTTCTTGATTCGATCTTAAAATTCCAGCAGATTAGGCCGGCATTGAGAAGAAGATTTGGAAATCCGGTGAAGAAGAATCAATTCTGCTTGTGGAAGATCATTATTCTTATGATCTTAAGTATGAAAAATATGTTTTAAATACTGATGATGCTATGAAAGCTACGATGAGGCTATGATAAAGAGGGTGATAAAAGTCCAAATATAATGACATGATGTTAAGTTAGCAATGTCTACCTACACTATGATGAAAGCAAAGTAGATGGAATATTCTAGGATGATCATTTTGGAAGCTATAAAAGCATAATTTAATGAAGTATGAACTATGTTGAAAGCTACACACACACATATATACATACATGATTTATGTATTCCATGGGATGTCACGATCCAAACCGGGGCCCTAGGTGTGACACGACGAATGAGAACCCAAAGGTCCACAAACAGGCCTCTTAGATCATACATGCACTTCGTAGGTTTAAGTAGTGAATAATAAATAAGTGATAATATGAAATGGGGAATGGAACTAAAAGACAAATCATAGCGAAACATGGAAGCTCAACTTAATAGTTCAAAACATAATAAAAGTGAAGTAGTAATCCAAACACACTAAACAAAACATAGTAAATGGAGTAAAAAAGACGAATCTGGACCCCTCAACACAAGTCATAAAAGAAAATACATAGAGTGTCCGGCTAGAAGATAAGGGCTCTACTCTTGATGAATGAGAACTCACCAAAAGCTCAGAGTCTTCACAATCATCCTTGCCACGAGAAGGAGGATAGGATAGATCACATGTCCCTATATGATTATAAGCATGTAGGAAAAATGCGGTTAAAATTTTGGAATGTACTAAGTATGCAGGTATCCAATGCAACAAGTAAATATAATTACAAAAGATACATACCAGATATGCCTAATTTCAAAGTTTTTATAATATAATGAGTTCAAAATAAAGCATAAAATAATGCCATGATAATACAAAGGAAACACATAAGCAATTAAGTGTGAGAACAAGGCCGTAACCAATAAAACCATATGAGCTATAATAGGGAATACTGATGTTATACTCTACACCGACCAAAGAGTGAGCCTACTTGCCTAGGTAAACTCCAGAAATAGAAATATTAATCCAATAGTCGGAAGGCCTAAAAAGGCAAAATAAAAATATCCTACGGTGGCACGTAATTATGAGATTGGGCTTTATATAAAACCCCTTAGTTCAAGCACCACTCCTAACTTATTCGGTGCTAAGTCAAAATTCCACGGAAATGGTGTACCACCCCCTAATTCTTTCTACCTAACTTGGAGTGGATGCATAGAAGACGCTGAAAAAAGACTGAGAAAAACTGCAGAAAAATGTTCATGAGGGCCACTTACGACTAGTAGATAGGTCCACGACTCATAGAATGGGTCTTGTAAAACTCCCCAAATGAGTTGGCGAAATTTTCTAAGTCTGAGGTCTATATACGAGATGGTATATGACCCATAAAGTATTCTACGACTTGTAGAGGAGGTTTTGCGATAAATTCTAGTAACTCAAAATTTAGTGTCCCTTATTTACAAGAGTTAGTTTACGACACATTAAACATTTTATGGCTCACAAAAGAGGTCTTGTGCAAATTTTCAGCAACTCAGATTTTCAGACCCCTCATTCACAAGAGGCTAGTCTACAACCCCTAGAGGGGGTCTCGTAGACTTAGAGGACAGTTTTTAAGAGGGGTATTTTTGTCCATTCTAATCCCTATTTAATTAAATCCTTGGTCATTTTAGGCTTGAATAAAGCCTTAAAATAGAGATCTAGGTGTATTATTCACCATTGTTCACATTCAAGGGTTTCTTAAGAGAACTAGAGGAGAAAGAAGAGAGTGTGTTCCACTTCAAGCGCAAGGATCTTTTGGAGTTTGATTATTCATTTTTCTTCCAGGTATGTAAGGCTACCTAAAGCATTTGATTATGTTCGTCCATATGCCCCTTCGTCTTCATAAGATAAGATTATGAGTATTAATTATATATTGTCAATCCTGTGAATCTTGAGCCCCAAATTCTTGTACATGTCTGAGTTTCATGAATATATTTGAGTTGAACTATGAGTTGCATCATTATTACCATGAAGTATGAATGTATTTCGAATGCTTGATACCCTAATGCTAAACTTATTATTTTCTTTGCTTACTAAATTGAAATTATGAACCTAACCTTCTCAACCAAGTAAGTTGAACATGAGAAGTATGTTTCCTTGTTTCATATATGCATGTAAAAAATATCTATTATGTCTTGATGAGCATGGATGATATGATGTCCCTTAATCGTAATTTGTGTGAGTCTTGCATGATGTGGGTCAGAGTCTTAAGTTGCATTGCATGAATGATGGTCCTAAGTTATTGAGTTGTTAAAAAAATTGAGTTGAGTTACTAAGAACTGAGTTGAGCTTGAGTAAATTTCCATGAAATGTTTTGGTCTTGAAAGGAGTATTGAACACTGATTTGGGTGATTGAGGAGCACCCCAGAACTATGTTGCCTCCGTAGGATAGTCTACAGTTAAGTCTGGCAGCTCCTGTCTCAATAGATAGACATTCTCTTTGGATCTAAGAGAGAAAGGTAGAGCATGATGTCCTATTCCTTGGTAAGTTTAGGATGGGCATGACAATGACATCGTTTTGTTGTACATCACCAAATATCATTGTGAGGTGAAGAGGTATGTCGGTTAGAGAAACTTCCAAGGAACACTTGAGTTAACCTATCATGAATTTTGAACTAAGTTGCATTACATATTAAGTCTAGTTCTAAAGCATGACTTCAAACTTTAACTTACATCAATTACTTGAGTTGAGTTATGAGATAAGGAGTTGAGTCGTTTGATTGAGTATGATCCTTAATTATTTCTTGAGCTATTTTATAGATCGTACATTCCATGTACTGATTCCACTCGGCGCTGCATTATTTTATAATGCCACTACTAGTGATAAAGGACTTCAACAGACACACTGTTGAGGTTCAGAGTTCTTGAGTACCAAATTTGTCGAGCCCTCCTAGCCATTCGGAGGAGCCTTCTTTATTTCACTAGTATTTGTATTTTATTTAAGTTAGATAGTCATGGCTTGTCATGGTACCATCTAGACGTTTAAAGTAGAGGTTTCGTAGACCTTGAACAGAGTATTGTTATGTATTTCATTTTCTAGACTTGATCTATTTTGGAGACTATTTATAAGATCTTTATCTTTCCCTTAATGCTTGTATTGAGTATTTCTTCCTCTGTTGAATAAGATGCGATGATGCGTCCAAGTGGTTTTCTTGAGGAATCAACAATGGTTCTTTAAGTGCCAACCACACCAAGGGTACCTGCTCGGGGCGAGACAAATGGACAATGCATATTCGAATGAATCACAACTCAGCTTAATTTGGAAGGTTTTATCTTGTCAAAACATTTCAACTTGTATTTGAGAATAGCTTCATAATAGAAATGCGAAATAATTCAGAGTGGGTCTTGAGTCACCCAATATCAATTGAAAAGTTATAGCTTAGCTTCCTTATCTTTCTATGGAAATCTTTCTATATTTGCTTCTCTTATTAGTGTATATAACCACTTTCCACAACTCTTACAATCTAACCTCTTCTTTTTGCCTACTAACACTCAACTTCTGTGCTCCCATAAATTTAATTGTATAAAACTTAGACTATAATGCAAAACTCATCATCATCTATCCATAAGCCCCAATCAACATAATCACTCGGGATGACAAAGAATGCTTACATCAACCTACTCTATATTGACAACTCAAAAATACTGTCTAGATTCTTATAGTAGTCATAACTCAGAGCTTCGCATAACTTTGCACTATCATGTATACACATCGTAGGCCTTTTATTATTTAATGAGCTATTCTCAATTTACTATTCCTACCTAAGGGATACTTGTAACCTACCCATACCATCACTTTCCCTACAAATCAGCATCTTCATCTCGAACATACACTATGGCAAGCCTCTTAGAGAAATTCTCCAACGAAAACTATCACTGTCACAGTGTTATCTCCTCTTTCACACTACACCTCAAAATTCAAGCTTAGGGTCTAGAACTAACATGGCATCAAACACTTCTCTCATATCATACCAACTTATAAGTACTAGGTAAAAATTAGGAATATAGGCCTACTAAAATCGCATAGCACGTACTCAATCAACACATCCCCTCCTCACAACTCAGTGTCACTTAACCATTCACAATACCTCTTTATCTGACTAAGTTCATAAATTTATGAATTTCACAGGGCATCCCTCTAGAGTCATAAGCCTAGTTTAGATCTATCACCTCAAAAGTACTTTGTTTCTCTATTCGACATCTATATGTCACCCTCACTTACATGAATACTATAACACATCAACATAAATCTCTTTCTAGTTTGACCACACTCTATCTAATCCTAGCAATAACCCTTTCTCAATACCTCACCATGAAAATCAAATGGTATTTACTCTTTTGTCAAAACTTACAGAACTCGACTAATCACCTCACTACTTATCTAATAAATACATAACTCTAGTTAGAAGCATCAATCAGCCGCCATTTTCACTATCTAGTCTTTTCTTTTCCACCATCATTCTTCTAGCTCTAGGATAACTCAATTCTACTTATGGTTTACATGACCTCAAATCACCCTCTCCCAGGTAGTAACCTTCTACCTATCTAGCGTCTACAACAGGCTCAAGCATCTTTGCCCAAACCTTGGTCCTTGTCCAAGATAGTGAGGGCATCCTTCATAAGGAAATTTTGGTATTGACAATATTTCTCGGGTTCTCAATGTGTTTGGATTGCATGGTCTGCAAAAGTGTGACACACAAAGTAGAAGAGAGCTTTCCTAAAGTTTAACTCTATAGCACAAATCAGAACAAGAAAGAAGTGTAATGATTCCTAATATCCCATAGCCTCATGTTTATAAAGTGTTGCACAAAACATACCCGGAAACAAGACTTTGTTACTCCCCAACACACATAAGTGTACGTGGTCTAAACAAGTAGTATAGTGGCCCTGAGTAAGAGGTCGAGATATTGAACCCAAAGGATTTACACAAAATTGGTAATCTATCCAAGTTATCAAGTTTAGAGTGTTTTAGTCAAAATGGTGCAAAGATTTGTGGAAAAATTAAATAACTAATTAAAATACTAAGTTGGACTAGTTTGTTGTTAACTGTTAAATTAAGAGCAATTCCAGGATTCTAACCTATTCGACGCAGTTCTAGTCTCAAAGTTTGCATATATATCTGGGTTCCTGACTACTGATTCATAGAGTTAAATTTATCTAAACAAGGTTGCATGCCTTTGTCGGCCTATCGTTATTGACTGCCTAACTATATCGTTGAGCAGGGATAGCTAGATCAATGAAAGTGCGTTAACGTCATCTTCCTATATTATGAACCAAGCGAGGTGTAAGAGTAATTATCACAGGTATCCCTTACATGAATAAATTTGGTTTCCTAGTCGAACAAGCTCCCTATACTACTGTGTTCTATCCATTTCAACATCTCTCGAATCCAAAATGAACAACAAGTTACTCCCTAGTTGATTAGGCTCTAAAATATATATTGAAGTAGTATAAGAGTTTTCTAAAGAAATTCATTCATATATGTAAAAAAAAATCAAGAACCAAAACATTCTATATGGCTAACCCCTGAATATGGGAGAATTAGCCACTCGTCATAGATTCATACCTCAAGAATAGGCTAAAAATCATTAACAATCAAGAAACAAAGATAAAAACTAACCAAAATAGCCCTAGAAAAGTATTTTCAACTTCTCCTCGCGTTTCCATCCAAGAAACCCATTTTGAAACCTAAAGCTCAAAACAAAATATACTTTGAAAATCTCGTAATTTGATTTTTTGCACGTACATCCTCGAATGACGCAACGTGGACCAGCATGTTTTGAGATGGTTTTGCTTTATTTGCTGACTTGACTATTTTGTACTATTTTTGCACAAGTCGGCGGCGCGGACTGTGCACTTTTTCCTGCTTTGCGCCTTTTTCTCCTTCTTTTTAGCTATCACAACTCTTCCCCGAGTTTGCGATGCACACTTGAGTATTTTTACTCAGTTAACTAACATTTATCCTTCAATTCTACAGCTAGGTTCTTCCTCCTAATCTGGGTGTGACTCCGGACTAGCATAATCTAATCAAATCCTGCAAAAACAAAACCAAATTGCATACTTAGCCCCCGATTAGCAAAATAAATGAAATCATACTAAAACACCTAGACTATGTGGATTTACCCTCTAACTAGGCTCTATTTATGGGTATTTATGGCTAATTCAGTGTATAAATACGTCTAAGATCAGACTCTACTAAACACAACTTCATAGACTCCCAGGACACTTGCACTCTGTGCTCTGATACCAAGTTTGTCACGCTCTAAGAGGGTACCCTTGGCATGGCCGGTACTTAGAAACCATTGCTAGCTTCCAAGCGATGAATATATGTACTTTAGCTTAGAAAAGCGAATCAATTCACAAACTTAGAGAGATGACCCTTGAGCTAAGGTGGAGATGATAAGGTAATGACGCAAAGTGGGTCTTAAGCTTTTGGTAGTAATGGGTTGAATAGGATGAGCCTTGAAAGATGAGGGAGATCATATTATGTCATGAATATTCTCAGATTGGATTTCTTGATTTAATCATGCGAATGATCTTTTGTTATAAGCCCTTCCAATGATCCTCTTTCCAGTCTTGATAGCAATGTTGATGTTAGTAGATGAGTGATGGTTGATGGGAAAGAGTAAGTGTTCTTGATTTTGATAGCGATGTTGTATTGATTCCACTTAAGGTTATAGATGTGGAGGAGGAGCAATTTGAAATCTTGATGTGTATAATAGATAGGTAAGAGAACATAGGTGTATCTCCGGGTAAGAGTTTATGCAATTGTGGGTATAGATGTGCTATGGTAGGCTTGAAGAGTTTTAAGTGATGTTGACCTCAAAGGACCATAAAGTTGTTAGAACTTTAGGCTTGAATATATCATTGTCCTAATGTAAGTGATTGTAGTAGGCTATTCATGACCTCTAGGTGAGGATTTCAAGTATGAGTATTTGAGTGGTGAGACGGAGTAATATCCTTAAAGTGAAAGTCCTTACAAAGGTATTGAACTGAACCAAGTGGGTTAGATTTTCATGAGTGTGGTCATGGGCTATTATGTAATGACTTAAGGTTTAACTTGAACTTAATGAGTATGCAATAGACTTAGGCTTTAATGAGAGATATATACTTAAATTAATGAAATGTGGGATTCGAGGAGAGGAGCATGGCCGAGAAGAGTCACCAAGCTTGAAAGTCATTATCCCTATCCCTTGATACGAAGTAATCCTACCTTTATATTGGACAAATGATGATCTCTTGAAGTGATACGAAAATTTGATGAGAGCATTCAAGATTGTAACCCTTTTTCTCATCCCTGATAAGATGCCCCCTAGGGAGGTAGTTCCCTATATGCGAGTTGATGTATTCATTCTTGAGTTCAAAGGTTGATTTCCAGAAGTGTGAATGATTCTATTGATTGAGTTTGATGTCCAATTCATGTCCCTCAATGATGAAGTTAAAGGTAATTCTTCTATTCTTAATCTGAAATGATATGTCCATCTTTGTGTTTGAATAGTTGATTGTACAAAGTTCTTGATTGATTGATCAACTGAGCCTTGATTGTTAATTGTGCCTTGAGTACGTCTCAAATACCCATCATTCGAGGATGAATGATCCCAAGGGATCCGAACTTCCCTCTATGCGTATGAGATCATACCAAGTGATTCTAAGCTTGAATATTGGTATTAAAGCATAGTCTATAGTAGGATAATATATTCGAGATGAATAGAGGTCAGAAAATCCTTTAACACAAAGTTGAGATGAAACCTTCCTTACCGATTGAGTTTCGAAATGAACTCCTATAAAATTGGGGGATCCAATAACTCTAAGGTATTGAAATTATGTTAAGTTTCTTTCATTAGTATTTGAAGTGTGTTGGATATGGTTTGAGGTCATAAGGGACGCCTAAGGTCAAGAAAAGTTCAAAATATTTGAGTCAGCTAAGTTTCGGTGTGATTTTATAGAAGGGTAAACTTCAAATAGTCACATCTCGCAGCACATAATGAGTTAGGTGAACCATAATATATCAAATTTTAGATAATTGAATAAGATTTCAAACACTTCTGATTTTCTGTCACGACCCGAGACTAGAGCCTAGATGTGACATAGCGAATGGGAACCCGAGAATCCCCAAACAAGCCTCAAGTATCTAAATCCACATCATCGATGTAGGAAGAACATTCAAATAGTAACATATAACTCAAGAGATGGGAGAACAGGACTCACACTATTGGGGCAAATGTTGCTCACCCGACACAATTGTACGAGGTCACAATTCACCCAACACGATCATCCGGGGCTTGGGACTTTCCACATTTCCACATCAAATAGGCATATAACCAAAATACAAAATTTCCATAAAGACCAATCCAAACAAATACATAAATCAAGTAACACACATTGCATAAAGATTTTAAAGAGTCTACATGTTGTCCAACAAATGCCTCTAATCAAGATGGAGGGAGGGGGGCATGACATGTTCCGGGCTCACCCTCAAATAAGAAAGGGAATCTAAGATAACATAAGTAGAGGGAAGATGGCTTGTTCTTGGAGGATAGGACCTACTACAAGTGTACTTCTGGATCGGACTACTCATCGAACGGTTGGTAATCGAGATGCTCAGCCCCTGCATGGTAAAATCATGTAGGCGTAAAGTATGCGTTAGTGTGTTTGAATGTACTAAGTATGCGGGTATGCAATGCATATGACTTGTTAAACCTACACTTAAATGTTAGATGACAAGGGCACATAATATAGAAAGAATCATATAATCAAGGGAGTAATATATACAATATGCCATGAAATTCATGATGCATGAATGAGATGATGCTCGTATATAACGGGGATGGACTTTAACCGACATATTAAACCCATGCGAGCTATTACACGAGTTAGACTGATAGTGACCTGTCACGGCCCAGGACTAGGGCATAGATGTGACACGGCAAATGGGAACCCAAGAGTTCCCAAATAAGTCTCAAGTATCTAAATCCAAATCATCAGTTCAACAAGGACATACAAATAACAACACATAGTTCTAAGGGGCGGGAGAATAAGGCTCACACTATGGGGGCAATACGAGGCTAGGGACATTCCACATTTTACACCAAAATATTTATATTGCCAAATTTGACTTTCCCATAAATCGATCCAATAAATACATAAGCCAGATACCACACATAACATAAGGTTTTCAAAAGGGTCTACATATTGTCCAACAAATGCCTCTAATCAAGATGGAACGGGGGCCAGGACATGTTCCGGGCTCACCCTTAAATGAAAAAAGGATCTCGAAGATAGTAAAGGTAAAGGAAGATGGCTTGTCCTTGGAGGATGGGACTTACCACAAACACTCTTCTGAATCGGACTACTCGTCAAACAGTTGATACTCGAAGTGCTTGACCCCAACATGGTAAAATCATGTAAGCATAGAGTATGCGTTAGTACAATTGAATGTACTAAGTATGCGGGAATGCAATGCATATGACTTACCAAACCTGCATTTCAATGTTAGATGACAAGGGCCCATAATATAGAAAGAATCATATATCCAATGGAAATATATATACAAGATGCCATGAATTTATGATGCATGAAATGCGTCAATGCTCATATATAGTTGGGATGGACTATAACCATCAAATCAAATCCATGCGAGCTATTACATGAATTAGTCCGATAAAGACCTCTCATCGGTAGGAGAAAATTACTTGCCAAAGGTAATCTACATCACACCTTACCATCACGCTTTTCGGTGGATGGTCACCTTTTTTATGACCACGTTTTTCAGAAGGATTTTCCATAATCATATCATATCATAAACATAAAAATAATAAACGAATAACCATTCCTTACGACCCGATCTTTTTGGTAATGGATAATGTTCCAATGTTGTCACATAGTTCAAGGAAAGGAAGAGGACCCTTGGGATAGCCCTGATGCCCCCAATCTATTAGTGCTAAGTCAAAACATCCCACACGGGTACTTATAAATATACGTGTGTTCAAGAAATACCATATTCATTTCAAAACCATTCAATGCACATTTAGGCTCAAAATCCAAACCATAAATCATAATCATAATGCTCATGCAAGGAATAACTCATTTACCTATACAAAATGGTGCAAGCGCCCAGAATGCTCAAAGAGCCATAACCTTAAGACATGTATGTGATCACATCCTTGTCATAACCAATGCCTTACCAAAATCAAATTATAATCGTTTCATAAAACATAATTGGGATTAACCGACTTCATAATTTCCATATACCAATGCCCATGAATGCAATGCAATGCAATGCATGATGTGTGGATAGCATGGGTAACATAGATTCAAGTTAAAATCAACATCATAATATGAAATTAAATAAATTCATAATTAAATCAATACCTAAATCATAATATGAGTCATCTATGCATAAATCAGCTTTAAAGGGGACATGCATTTTCATAAATTCATAACTCAATGTAAATCATCATGATAGTACCAAAAGTAATTTAAAGTCATAGGTAGAGTACAACCCATACATCAATTGAATTTAATAAAATCAATTAATGAAAGCCCATGTTAAAGTGAATTAAAATTCATGAAATTAATTGAAAAGATTGTTGGGTCTTCTTGGTTGAAAGGGACCAAGAATGAATCCCACATACCTTGATTGAGGAGCTGAATTCGGGAAAGATTTAGCGTGAATTTGAACTTCAACTAACACTAGCCTTGAACCTTGAGAGGGGAGAGTTAAGAGTATTTGGGAGGTGATCCTATGAGGGGTAGAAGGTTTTAGGAGAATGAATTAAGAGGGGAGGGATATCTGCTGAAATAGGGGTTTAGGATAGGTAAAAAGTCATAATTCATAATTAAAGTAAGCCAAAATTACATAATCACCATCAATGAAACGGGCAAAAATTAGAACTGTCAGGTCTACAGGGTTGCCTTCACAGTCTGTGAGACGTCACATGGACCGTGACAAGCAACCGTGAACCATCACTTAGATAATTTTGCAAAGCCAATGGTGGGAATTTATTCGTGGTTGAGGGGTACCACACGGATGACTTCATGACCCGTGTGACGCCACATGGGTCGTGACATAGACCATGTGATAGTACTTGAAATAATTTCGCATGACAAAGTTAGGAGACAGTACTTCCATACTTTGAACAATTTTACGTAACGAGTTACAAGAAGGGCCACATGGCTCGTGACAAATCACACAGACCGTGTGAGTGTCCGTGTCCCCTCACTTGGTCCAAAATTTCCCCCGTCTCAAGTTTCCTCTATCATGAGACAAACCAAGTGTCCTTCCACAGGAGGCCATACGGTCCATGTGGCTTCACACGGTCCATGTCGCTTCATACGGCCCGTATGGGCGTTCTGTGGAGTGATGCTTGGTAGTTTCGCTCGGGACAGTACCAAGAGATCCGGTAAAGCTACTCGAAAAATCTAGGTCCTTACATCATCTCCCCCTTGGTAACATTCATCCCTGAATCTGCAAGAACAAGGCTTGAAAGGCTTGACTTAGAACATGAAACACCTAAACACATGGTATAATGCATAGTTCATTATTTGAAAAAAATCATAAAGCCTTTAAATTCATATCAAAATCGTATTCAAGTCATTCTAAACATTATAAAAATCCATTTCATGCACATGTATGCATGTCATGTCATGAGACTCAAGAGGGCAAGAAATGGGACCATTAGAAGAGGGAGAATCCTAGTACCTTAGGCTTGAGTAGATTAGAAAAGATAAGGGTACCGCTTCACCATGTCCAGCTCCGCTTCCCAAGTAGCACTCTCCACATGTTGATTTCTCCAAAGCACCTTCACTGAAGCCACGTCCATGTTACGAAGCTGCTTTACTTGCCTATCCAATATTTCCACCGGGATTTCCTTATAAGATAAGTTTTCCTCAACCTCAATCTCTTCTAAGGGCACACTGGTGCTATGATCACAAACTAGCTTCCTCAACATAGACACATGGAGGACTAGGTGAATTGAACTCAAGTCCGGAGGCAACTCCAACCTATACGCCACACCTCTAACCCGCTCAATGATCTCGTAAGGGTTAACATACAAGGGGATTAAATTTCCCTTCTTACCAAAATGCATCATGCCTTCATAGGCGTAACCTTCACATATACCCAATCACAGATACGAAACTCAAGATCCCTTCTCCTAACATTCGAATAAGACTTTTGATGACTTTGGGCCATTCTCAACATTTCCCTAATGACTTTCACCTTTTCCATGGCCTCCATCACTAGCTCCGGGCCAACTAGTGCCATCTCTCCCAACTCAAACCACCCCACTAGTGACCTACACCGTCTCCTATATAAGGCCTCAAACAACACCATACCAATGCTAGCATCGAAGCTATTATTATAAGGAAACTCAATGAATGGAAGATGGTCATCCTAGTTGCTCTTAAACTCCAATACATAAGCCCTCAACATATCATCTAAGGTCTGAATAGTCCTCTCAGCTTGCCCATCGGTTTGAGGATGAAAAGCAGTGCTCAACTTAATCTTAGTTCCAAGTCCCTTATGAAATGATCTCCAAAAGTGGGAAGAGAATTGGGTACCACGATCCAATATGATGGACCTAGGCACACCATGCAACCTCACCAACTCTTAGATATACAACCTTGCATAATCCTCGGTGGCAAAGGTAGTCTTGACCGGAGGAAATAAGCCAACTTCATCATCCGATCAACGACAACCCAAACGGAGTCAAATCGCCTTCGGGTCCAAGGCAAACCAGCCACAAAATCCATGTTTAAATCTTCCCATTTCCATATGGTAATCTTAACGTCTTGGGCCAAGCCACCTGGCCCTTGGTGCTCTACCTTCACTTGTTGACAACTCAGGCATTCGGATACGAACTTAGCGATGTCCTTATTCATACCATGCCATCAATAGACTTCTTTCAACTACCAATATATTTTGGTAGACCCTGGGTGAATAGAATAAGGATAGTTGTGAGCCTCACTCATAATCTCTCTTCTAAGATCATCCATTTTCGGAACACAAAACCGGTCTTGGTACCAGAGCACACCATCTCCCCCTTAGGAGAACACCTCGATCTCCTTTTCAGCAACCAACTTCTTCAATTCAAGTAACGATGGGTCTAAATCTTGCTTGGCTTTCACATCACTCACCACGGAAGATTCTGTGCTGCTTTGAACACGGATACCACCATTGCTCGAATTGACCAACCTAACACCTAACCTAGCTAACCGGTGAACATCCTTGCTAACTCCTTCCGTTCTTCCCCAACATACATCACACTTCCTATAGATAGCCTGCTGAAAGTATCGGCCACAACATTGGCCTTGTTGGGATGATATAGATCACTCATGTCATAATCCTTTAGGAGCTCCAACCACCTTCGTTGTCTTAAATTGAGCTCCCTTTGAGTGAGCACATATTGAAAACTCTTGTGATTGATGAACACATCAACATGAACCCTATACAAATAATGTCTCCAAATCTTCAAGGCAAAAATTAACGCCGCCAACTCAAGGTCGTGCGTTGGGTAATTACTTTCATGCACCTTCAACTACCTTGATGCATACGTTATTACCTTGCCATGTTGCATAAGCACACAACCTAACCCAATCCGCGAGGTATCATAACACACCACGAATCCCTCCAAGCCATTTGGTGAAGTCAAGACAGGAGCCGATGTAAGCCGATCCGTTAAAGTTTGGAAACTCCACTCGTATTTTTCCAAACATACAAATGTAGATTTCTTTTGGGTCAACTTAGTCAATGGGGATGCAATAGATGAGAAAACCTCAACAAACCTTCTATAATACCCGGCCAACCCAAGAAAACTTCGAATATCTGAATGAGTGCCAATTTTTGACGGCCTTGATCTTCTTTAAGTCCACCTTGATTTAATCACCGAACACCATATGACCAAGGAAAGCCACTTTGCCCAACCAAAATTCACATTTGCTAAACTTGGCATACAATGTCTTCTCTCTCAAAGTTTGGAGGACCATCCTCAAGTGCTCCCCGTGCTCTTGCTCACTTCAGGAGTAGATGAGAATGTCATCAATGAAGACCACCCCAAAACTGTCTCGGAATGGTTTAAACACCCAATTCATTAGGTCCATGAACATGGTCGGAGCATTGGTTAGGCCAAACAACATCACCACAAGCTCAAAGTGCCCATACCTTGTCCGAAAGGCTGTTTTGGGAATGTCACACTCCCTAACCTTCAACTGATGATACCCGGAATGAAGATTGACCTTTGAAAAATGAGTAGCCCCTTGAAGCTAGTCAAACAAGTCATAAATCCTGGGCAACAGGTACTTATTCTTAATGGTTACCTTATTTAGTTACCTATAATTAATGCACATCCGAACTTTCTTACAAACAACACTGGCGCACACCACAATGATATACAAAGCTGAATGAAACCCTTCTCCAACAAATCCTTTAACTACACTTTTATTTCTTTCAACACCACCGGCTCCATATGATAAGGAGGAATATAGATAGGCTAAGTATCAAGAAGAAGGTCTATGCTGAAGTCTACCTCTCTTTCAGAAGTAATGCCAGGCAAGTCTTCGGGGAACAAATTTGAAAACTCATTTACCACAGGGACCGACTTAAGAGTAGGCACTTCAGACCTTATATCCTTGACCCTCACAATATGAAAAATGCACCTCTTAGAGATCATTTTTCGCGCCTTGAGGTAGGAAATAAATCGATCTTTAACAGAGGAGTCACCACTCTTCCATTCAAGAACGGGCTCACCGAGCGGTTAGAACTTGACCTTCAGGATTCTAAAATCTATAGAGGCATATGATGCATGCAACTAATCCATCCCAAGAATCACATCAAAGTTAAATATCTCAAGTTCCTCAAGGTCACAGGGAAAAATTTATTGCAACACAGAAACAAGGCAACCAAGATAAACTCTATGTGCAACAACAAATTCACCCATGGAAGTAGAAACTAAGAAAGGGTCCCTCAAAACCTTAGGACCAAAACCAAATTTTAATAGCCAACAGAGGAGTCACAAAAGACAAATTTGCACCTGAATCAAGCAAAATGTAAGCATCAAAATCAAAGACTTTTAACATACCCGTCATGACATCCGGAGCTTCCTCGATATCTTGGCGGGCATGGATTGCATTGAATCGATTGTTCTTTGGGGAAACACCTTGGGGAGCTCTCTATTGACCTTTCCCACCTTGGGCCACCCAACCTTGACCCTTATGGATATTCTTGGGATAGTTAGCAACCTTGTGATTTTTATCACCACACCCGTAGCAAACACCCAATTCCCTCCAACACACTCCCATGTGAGGCCTTTCACACTTGTCACACAAAGGATACCCCTAACCGTCACCAACCAGTGCCTTGGGAGGAGGTACCCGAGCATTAGCAACCCGAGTACCAGAACCTTGGCCCTATTGGAAGCGATCCAAATCACCACTCCGAGAACCAAAGAATCCACCATCAAAATGGGTACACTTGGGATCGTAAAACCTTCTCTCCTTGAGTTTCTCCCCCCGATCTGTTCTGCATACACCATGAGTCTAGAAATATCCATGTCCCATGTGAGCATAGAAGTACGACATTCCTTTACAAGTAAATCAGAGATACCCAAAACAAACTTGTGCATCCTTGCGTGGGGGTCAAATATAAGTGACGGAGCATACTTGGAAAGCTTTTTGAATTTGAGAGCATAGTCCCTCACACTCATACCTCCTTGCTTGAGGTTGATAAACTTATTGAGGTTGATAAACTTAGTCATCCTGCCTTCCCAAAGCTCAAAGGGAAAAAAGAGATCAAGGAACGCAAATCTGAACTCTTCCTAATTAACAACACCACCGCAAACCCTCTCCATAGACCATTGAGTATACCACACTTGAGCTACATCCTTCAGTTTGTAGGTAGCCAATTCAGCCTTCTATTTAGAAGTGACACCTATCGTGTTCAGTATCTTGTTAAGCTTATCAATGAACTCTTGAGCATCCTCATCAGCCCTTGACCCATGGATCTCTACAGGATTCATCCGGGTGAAATCCCTCACCCTAGAAGCAGGTGTAGGATCCCGTGGCAGGTTAGCCTACCTTGTCTGAGAAGTCACCACCTAGGCGAGCATGACAAAGGCTATATGGAACTCACCATTTGAGATGGGTCCATCTATAGGGCCTTGAGGAGCCTGTTCCTCATTAGTTGGTGTCGGCCTTAGTGGGAGGGATCTTCCTCGAGGCATCTTCTGAAATGGAGCAACAACACCGTCAAGATAAGGGAACCAAGTATACTAGCCATAGCACGACATAAGACATGAAGACGTGAGGCAATTCCTAGAATGCCTTTGTAGCCTCCCAATCAAAGGCATAGTGCATTTCACACCCATGAATAGGACTCTACTGGACGTGGCATGTTGGACTCCAAGGACCATTTCTAAACCTAGGGCTCTGATATCATTTTTTGTCACAACTCGGGACTAAGTGCTAGATGTGACATGGTGAATGGGAACCCAGAGTCCCCAAACAAGCCACAATTATCTAAATCCACATCATCGATTTAGGAAGGATATACAAATAACAACACATAGTTCTAAGGGGCGAGAGAATAGGACTCACGCTATGGGGGCAATACGGGGCTAGGGACTTTCCACATTTTACACAAAAATATGCATATAGCCAAATACAATGTTACCATATATCGATCCAACAAATACATAAGCGAGACACCACACATAATATAAGGTTGTAAAAGAGGTCCACATATTGTCCAACAAATGTGTGAGATCCCGTGTTTCTCGTCTTCCATTATTTAAATAGTGTGGCATTATATAAGGCACATGTGATTTTTTCTAGCACCTAAGGATAAAATAAGTGGTGATATCAAGGACCTAAAGTTTTAAGCCAAAGGAATACCCTAATGCACGTTCGGGGTTAAAGAAATGGCTCGAGTGGCACCTCTCCCTTTTGGAAAGTTTAAATTAGAGTTCACATATCAGATGGGACTAAAAGTGTATAATTTGCTAATAATGGATTTTTAAAATTTATTTTAATAGCACAAAGGTCATACATTAATTTTTGGAATCAAGAGAGTTGCAAGATAAAGGTTGGCAAAAGTTACCGTAAGTTTCGTTAAGAAAACCTTCTTAATTTTTGGTTAAATGTATCAGGCCATATCTCCCAAAATACAAACGGTTAGAAAGTCTATGACCTATCAAATTGAAGATCTATGAGTCTAGTTTGCAACGCACAAAACCGCATATCAAACCGACCTCAGAATAAAGAGTTATGACCCTTTTTTGAGACTGCTCGAGCTGGAAACCGGGTCATGGGTCGGGTCGGGTTGACCCAACTAAATGTCGGCTATTTTAACATTTTAAAGCTAAAAAATGAACCAGTTTCGTCCCAACGCAGTACCAAACTGAAGAGAAAGCTCCTAAAAGTTCTCTAAGTAATTTAGGTAAGTTTTTCGCATTTTTACCATTATAATTTGTCCCCGTGCCTAGAAATGCATGCCTTACGTTTCACAATTGTTTTTTCCTCATATTAGCTGTGTTTGGAGCTATTTTAAAGTGTAAAAAAATAGTGTTCTTGCTGGTTATTGTTGGTTTGCAGCTGGTGTGTTCAGGTAAAAATTTTGGGGCTCTTTTACGGTCATTTTTACGAAGTTTTACGGACATTTCCTCGTGTAAATGCTTCATGCCGAATGTGGTCATTAATGTTAATTTTTTGACTATTTATAGGTACCTTTAACCTGCGTATATATAGTCGTTGCAAATCTTGGGACGTAAGGAACAACTTTTGTGAAGAAACTTTTGGCAATTGAATGTTTGTTGGAGAGGTATGTTAAGGCTAAGCTCCGTCCCTCCTTTTGGCACGAAATCCAAGAAGTTTCTCAAAACGTCAAATGTGACATCTTACTATTCTGTTGCTAGAAACACCTTTTATGAAAGGCATTGGTATTGCAGCTGAGTTATATTCACGATGGTATTAGGTTGAAATTGCATTCATTCGCTTAAACTGGACATTCAATTTATATACATCATTCCTTATGTGAAAGGCATTGGGATTGCAGCTGAGTTATATTCACGATGGTATTAGGTTGAAATTCCATTCATTCACTTAAACTGGACATTCAATTTCTATACATCATTTTGTCGGTTTTTCGGCTACCTATTCATATGTTCCAGGTGTATCTCTTCTAGGTGTAGTTCCATTAAAATAAATGTAGAATGCAAAGGGAATGTAGTATTCAAAATCAGTCATTCTTCCATACAAAAATATAATTGCTAAATTTAACAAGTAATGCGTTGGTTTCCAATATTCTCTAGTGAAATGTTCCTATTTAAAATACTAAGGCACTTGATCCTATTTAAATACAATCTTTTACTAATGGACAAGGGACCAAATATGATCATTATGTAAAGCACCTTTATGAACATTTTCAAAGTTAAGGCTTCACTCTAAATGTTGGGTTAAGTTCCCAAACTTGTTAAAAAGGCCATGTATAATCCCACAAACCATATGTATATGCTATGCAATGATTATGATGTTATGAAAATAAGTGTACCAATGAGCCAAGATTGGCTAAATGGCAGTGACTGTGATGCTATGAGAATAAGTGTACCAATGAGCCAAGATTGGCTAAGTTCTTACTATGGTTTGGTTTACTATGTGCATTCAACATTCATATCATACATTGTATGTTATGCATGGACTTCAAGCTATAATCAAAGGTATGGGGCCTATTTGCCCATATATATATATATATATATATATATATATATGTATATGCTACAGATGGCCACAGGTTGGAAGATATGATGTCGGTTAGCTACCGTAAAGGACCACCAGTACTAGCATTTGGTTGAGTATGTCATGCATTTGCATCTATATGTATGTATTCACGACATGCAATACTCGAGCATACCATGCATTTTTTTAATCTCTAGGAGGTTGCTTATTGGCCATTAAGGCTACTTGAGTTTTGGTTACAGGTGTTATTTCTATTAACCTTTTTACTATGGTTATCTATGATTTTACTTCATGCCTTACATACCAGTACATGTTTATTCGTATTGACGTCCCTTTGCCTGGGGACACTGCATTTTATTTTGTGCGTGTAGGTTCAAGTAGGGGTTCTGATTTACCCCTCAATTAGGAGCCCCGTTCAGCTGTGAGTTGGTAAGCTCCACCTCTTCCTGGAGCTTTCACAGGATGCTTACTTTTTGTTGTACAGTTGGGTATAGTCGAGGCCCTGTCCCGGCAGTGTTAGTGTTTCTCTTAGAGGCTATTGTGGACATGTTATTCTGGGTTGGTTCTTTTGTGCCTTTTAGTCTCCAGTCATCTGTTTGGCATGTATGTATAGTGTGTGCCTGTACCTCTATTGTTGCAACCTTGTCAGCTAACTAATACTTTATTGTTTTGGTTTACCTATCTTGATCTACTTGAGTTACTATTGACAAGGTCCTGATCTAAAATGTCCAGACTTAGTCTTTTAGATGTTGTGCTACCCAATTTTCTTCTTGTCCCTAGTTTAGTTAACTAGCATGTTTCGTGGCTTACCCAGCCAATAACGGTATCGGGTGCTAGTCGTGCCTTCCTTCTCTTTGGGGCGTGACAAACATGGTATTAGAGTAGGTTATGTCCCAAGGAGTCCACAATGCCGTATTTAGTAAAGTCTTGCTTATGGGTGTGTTGTGCACCACACTTATAATCAGGAGGCTACGAGGCATTTACGGATGGTTACATTTCTTTCACTTAATAGATTGTTTTATAGAACAAAGGTATAGGAACATATAAAATCTATAGCATGTTTTGTTGTTCTTAATTAATGGGTCACCTATGCTCAGGAGATGGCACAATATGAGATAAGTATGGATCCTAGAGAAGGTACCAATCATGTCTTGCTTGGTGAGGAAGATATATTCCCTATTGAGGCACATAGGGAGCCTCAAATGCCTATAGTACCAGATTCACCAGCACCTGTTGGGGCCCAAAGAGGTCTAGTACCTAAAGCCCTATTAGAGACTGGGGATCAGGGGATGAAGGAGTCTATTCATCTACTAAAAATGATGGTTTCTATTCATGCCTAAGATCAATCCTAACCTACTTATAAGACATTAATAACTAATTAAATTTCTTAGGACAAGCAACCAATGAGTGTAATTATAGGCCTTACCGCATCCTCTTCCGCTAGTAGGCACTGCTGCTTATAAATCTCCTTTCCTAGAAGAAATTCTTCTGCTAGGTTCGCCCTCTTCTCTTGACCACTGAATCGAAGAAATGAAAGTATGGAGGCCTCTATGCTCAATCGAATAAGAAAGCTTGAAAGGCAAAATAGCCTTTTTTTTGCTTGATAAAGCAAAAGGGGAGTATTGGTCAGAAGTAAAGACCACACTCCACAATTGTGTGGCTCTCAGAAAGAGTATTATAGGTTACTGTGTTTTGAGAACAGAGAT
This sequence comes from Solanum rostratum, assembly GCA_029948455.1. NCBI lineage: Eukaryota > Viridiplantae > Streptophyta > Magnoliopsida > Solanales > Solanaceae > Solanum > Solanum rostratum. The sequence continues at coordinate 53,226,715 of CM057049.1, forward strand.
ATGCAAATCAGGGAGAGAAAACATTCATGTTTTTTCTCTTTCAAGAGATTCTGTCTCAGAATCGTGCCTTAAGGGAGGATGCTGCCAATCCCACCGAAGACTTTATGGATTTCTTTTTCGGGAAGCGAGAGGTACTGGACAAAAACCCCGAATGGAGCCCAGTAGAGAAAGACATAAAGGAAATTGAGTTCGTTGAGCAAGTAAAACTCGATCTTGTAGCATGCGAGCATAAGGCTCCCTATATAAAGAAAATTCTTGGGTTAGGGTGAAATCCAAAGATCTACGAAGGAACGCTAGCTATATGCATAACACATGCAAGTCGAACGTCTACGAAAAAGCTGTCATTTTTGTTTTTCGTTCCTATTAGATGGACTACCTTTTGAAAGAAAACGGAATATGTAAGCAAGTAGCATCTAGAATAGAATCCAAAGCAGCTAAGAAAAAAAGGGGTTGAACCCGGCTAACAAACCAGGAGATCTAACTGAAAGCTCAAAGGTACGAGAGTTTCTTCAATTGGCCCCTCCAGTATTCACAGGGTCCAATCCCACTGAGGATCTACAGGACTTTATAGACCATATTATAGAGTATTAAGGGTGATGCATGCCTCTGTCACCGAGGCAGTGGAGTTGGCTTCTTTTCGACTACGTGATGTCGCCATCTTGTGGTACGAAGAGTGGGAGAGATCCAGAGGGCCTAATCCTCTGCCAGCAGAGAGGGAGGACTCCTCTGAGGCATTTTTAGCCCATTACTTACCACGTGAGGTGCGGGAGGCCCGTATTAACCAGTTTATCAGTTTGAGGCAGTGGGATATGAGAGTAAGGGAGTATAGCCTTAGGTTTAATTCTTTGGCTAGGTATGCACCATATATTGTATGTACCATGAGTGCTAGAGTTCATCGTTACTTGGGATGGTTTGGGGGATCATTTGGTCAGAGACCGCAGGATAGCCTCTTCACAAGATAGTGTAGATATTTCTTGTATTCAGGCTTTTTCTCAGACTACAGAGGATATTTCTCGTCGAGTTCGTGATACTCGTAAAGATAGGGAGAAGAATAAGAGGGCTTGTACTATGGGGTTTTATAGGGAGCCATGGGGTGATTTTAGGCCTCCTTTTTTTATCGATATCCACCTCCGTTAGCGGGTAGTTCCCCACTATAAATACAGGGCCAGTGAATCGATCATTATATTCAATCAGGTTAGGGGCTGAGTTTACGCCAGCCTGAGAGCCGTCGATAGGAGCGTTATGCACAAATGAGACAACCTACTCCCCCATGTATACAATGCGGTAAGCTTCATACTAGGAAGTGTAGAAAGGGTTAAGGTGCATGTTACCATTATGGGAAGACAAGATATTTTATTAGCAACTGACCCTTTAGTCAGTCCCTACTGTGAATGAATTCATGATAATATTTCCCCGATGAGCTTCTCGGGATCCCCCGAAAGGGATATCAATTTTTCTTTAGATTTTCTCCCTGATATGTAACGTATATTGATTTCTCTAAAAATAAATGGCTCCTGTAGAGCTAAGAGACTTGAAGGAATAACTGAAGGGCTTGCTTGATAAAGACCTTATTAGGCCAAGCACATCTCCATGAGGTGCTCTAATGCTCTTTACTTGAAAGAAAGATGGCTCTTTACGGATGTGTATTGGTTATAGATAGCTAAAAATTCACTATCAAGAATAAGTATCTTTATATGTGGATTGAAGGTTTTTCAAAGATTGACTTGTGACCCAGGTACCATTAGCTACGGGTCAAGGATGTTGATATTCCAAAGGCAATATTTAGGATGAGTTAGAAGCTGAGCATGCAGACCACTTGTGAGTTATTTTAAAGACTCTCCAGGACAACAAGTGATATGCTGAATCCTCCAAATGTGAAGTTTGGTTAACCTCTATAGCTTTTCGTGGCCATGTTATTACTGGCGATAGTATCAAGGTTGATGGCATGAAAATTGAAGCAGTAATGGCCTGGCCGAGACCATTGAATCCGACTGAGGTTCGTAGCTTTTTAGGCTTGGTAGGATATTATAGGAGGTTTGTTGAGGGATTATCCTCTCTCTCTGCACCACTAACGAGATTGACATATAAAGCAACTAAGTTTCAATGAACTGAAGCATGTGAGTAGAGTTTTCAAGAGTTAAAGAAAAGGCTTACCATCGCACCTAGTCTGGCTCTTCCGGATGGAACCAAAGTCGACATTGTATATTGTGATGCCTTGATAATTGGCCTAGGTTGTGTTCCTATACAGCATCGTAGGGTTATTGCATATGCTTCCAGAAAGCAACAAAAACATGAATAAAATTATCCTACCCATGATCTTGAGCTCGCTGCGGTTGTATTTGCCCTAAAGATTTGGCGTCATTATCTATATGGAGTTCATGTTGATATTTTTATCTACTACCAGAGCCTCCAATATTTATTCAAGCAGAAGGAGTTACACTTACGACAAAGGAGGTGGCTAGAATTACAATTTTGTTTTTATGATTTTGACCTTTTGTACCATCCTGGTAAAGTTAATGTTATTGCTGATGCACTTAACCGAAAGTCCATAGGATGTCTAAGTCTTGTTGAAGCTTATGAGATTGAAATGACAAAAAGATTTACATCAACTAACTAGTTTGTAGATGCGATTAGCAGATGCGAAAGGTGGAGGTGTGATTGTTCAAAATACAACATAATCTTTCATTGTAACTAGTAGCAACAATGTGAGGATCCTAAACTTATCATATCAAGGGAAAGTGTTCCACAACAGCAACATCCTCTAATTGAGCTAACTTGCGATAGAGTCCTTCAGTATTGGGGCCTCTTATGTGTGCCAAACATTGGAGGGCTTCGTGCCAAGATTCTCTTTGAGGCTCATTATCCTAGATATTCATGACTTTGTGCCGTTTTCAATCATTCTCTAATCACTTATACCTTTTCCATAGCCTCCATTACTAAATTCGGGACAACCAATGCCATCTCTCCCAACTCAACCACCCCACCGGTGAGCTACACCTTCTCCCATACAAGGCCTCAAACGGTGCCATACCACTACTAGCATGAAAGCTATTATTATAAGCAAACTCAATGAGGGGAAGATGATCATCCTAGTTACCCTTAAACTCCAACACACAAGCCCTCAACATATCCTCCAAGGTTGAGTAGTCCTCTCATCGGTTTGAGGATGAAAAGCGGTGCTCAACTTAATCTTAGTTCTAAGTCCCTTCTAAAATGATCTCCAAAAGTGGGAAGTGAATTGGGTGCCACGATCCGATATGATGGACCTCGGCATACCTTCCAACCTCACCAACTCTTGGATATAAAACCTCGCATAATCCTCAGCGCTGAAGGTTGTCTTGACTGGTAGGAAGTAAGCCGACTTAGTCATCCAATCAACGACAACCTAAATGGAATTGAATTGCCTTGGGGTCTGGGGAAAACCAACCACAAAATCCATGTTTACATCTTCCCATTTCCATGTGGGAATCTCAATGTCTTGGGCCAATCCATCGATCCTTTGGAGCTCTACATTCACCTATTGACAACTCAGACATTCGAATACGAACTTAGCGATGTCTTTCTTCATACCATGCCACTAATACACTTCTTTCAGAATCCTATACATTTTTGTAGACCTCAGGTGAATGGAATAATGAGAGTTATGAGCCTCACTCATGATCACTCTCCTAAGATCATCCACATCTGGAACACAAAGCTGGTCTTGGTACCGAAGCACACCATCTCCCCCTTGGGAGAACACCTCAATCTCCGTTTCGGCAACCAACTTCTTCAATTCAAGTAATGATGGGTGCTTAGCTTTTACATCAACCACCACTGAAGATTCTGCCCCGCCTAGAACACGGATACTGCCATTGGTCGAATCAGCCAACCTGACACCCAACCTAGCCAACCGGTGAACATCCTTTGCCAATTCCTTTCTTTCCTCCCCAACATGGGCCACACTCCCCATAGATAGCCTACTAAGAGCATTGGCCACAAGATTGGCCTTGCCGGGATGATATAGAACACTCATGTCGTAATCCTTTAGGAGTTCCAACCATTTCCTTTGCCTCAAATTGAGATTTCGTTGATCGAATACATATTGCAAACTCTTGTGATCGGTGAACACATCAACATGAACCCCATACAAATAATGTCTCCAAATCTTCAAGATGAAAACTACCTCCGCCAAATCAAGGTCGTGCGTTAGGTAATTATGTTCATGCACCTTCAACTGCCCTGATGCATACACTATTACCTTACAATGTTGTATAAGCACACAACCCAATCCAATCCACGAGGCATCACAATACACCACGAATCCCTCCAAACCATTTGGTAAAGTCAAGGTGGGAGCCGATCTAAGCCGATCTAAGCCGATCCTTTAAAGTTTGGAAATTTTGTTTGCGTTCGTCTGACCACACAAACTTAGCCTTTTTTTCGGTCAACTTAGTCAATGGAGATTCAATAAATAAGAACCCTTCAACAAACCTTCTATAATATACGGCTAACCCAAAAAACTTCGAATATCTGAGGGTGTCAATAGTCTGGGCCAATTCTTCATGGCCTCGGTCTTCTTTAAATCCACCTTGATACCATAACTGGACACAACTTGACCAAGGAAAGCCACTTCACCCAACCAAAATTATCATTTTCTGAATTCGGCATATAATTTCTTCTCTCTCAAGGTTTGGAGAACTACCCTCAAATGATCCTCGTGCTCATATTCACTTCAGAAGTAAATGAGAATGTTGTCAATGAAGACCACCACAAAACTATCAAGGAATGGCTTAAACACCCGATTCATCAAATTCATGAACACAACCGGAGCATTGGTTAGGCCGAACGACATCACCACAAACTCAAAGTGCCCATACCTTGTCCAAAAAGCTGTTTTGGGAATGTCACACTCTCTAACCTTCAGTTGATGATATCCAGAACGAAGATCAATCTTTGAGAAATGAGTAGCCCCTTGAAGCTAGTCGAACAAGTCATCAATCCTGGGCAACGGGTACTTATTCTTAACGATCACCTTATTTAGTTGCCTATAATCAATACACATCCAAAGAGGTTCGTCCTTCTTTCTTACAAACAACATTGGAGCACCCCTGCGATGATATACTACGTCGAATAAAGCCTTTCTCCAACAAATCTTTTAATTGCTCCTTTAGCTCTTTTAACTCCGCTGGCACCATGCGATAAGAAGGAATCGAGATTGGCTGAGTATCCGGAAGAAGATCTATGCCAAAGTCCACCTCCCTTTCAGGAGGGATACTAGGCAAGTCTTCGGGGAACCGACTCTAGAGTAGGCACTTCAAACTCCATATCCTTGACCCTCACAATATGATAAATTCACCCCTTAGAGATCATTCTCCGCGCGTTAAGGTAGGAAATAATCCGACCTTTAACAGAGGAGTCACTACCCTTCCATTCTAGAATGGGCTCACCAGGAGGTTGGAACTTGACCTTCTGGGTTCTACAATCTATAGAGGATATGATTTATGCAACCAATCCATCCCAAGAATCATGTTAAAGTAGAATGTCTCAAGTTCCATAAGATTACACGGAAAAATTTTGTGCAACATAGAAACAGGGCAACCATGATACTCTATGTCCAATAACAGATTAACCCATGGGAGTATAAAATGAGAAGGGATCCTTCAAAATCTTGGGACTCAACCCAAATTTAACAACCTATAGAGGAGTCCCAAAAGACAAATTTGCACCCGGATCAAGCAAAACATAAGCATCAAAATCAAAGACTTTTAACATACCAGTCACGACATCTGGAGCTTCCTCAACATCCCGGTGGGCGTGGAGTGCATAGAACTGATAATTTCTTGGGGAAACACCTTAGGGAGCTCTTTGTTGGCCTTGCGCGCCTTAAGCCACCAGGCCTTGGCCTCTACGGGCATTCTTAGGACAATCAGCAACCTTGTGATTTTTATCACGACACCCAAAGCAAACACCCAAATCCCTCCAACAAACTCCCGTGGAGGCTTTCCTCACTTGTTACACATAGAATGCTTCTGTCCACCACCAACCGGTGCCCTGGGAGGAGGTACCCAAGCATTAGCGACCCGAGCACCAGAACCTTGGCCCTATTGGAAGCGATTGAAACCAACACTTCGAGAACCAGAGAATCCACTATCAAAACAGGCCCTCTTAGGATCGTGAACCCTTCTCTCCTTTAGTTTATCCCCTTCGATCTGTTCAGCATACACCATGAGTTTAGCAATATCCATATCTCGTATGAGCATAGCAGTACAACATTTTTACAAGGAAATTAGAGATACCCAAAACAAACTTATGCATCCTTGCACGGGGGTCAGCCACAAGTGACGGAGCTTACTTGGAGAGCTTTGTGAATTTGAGGGCATAGTCCCTCACACTCATACCTCCTAACTTGAGGTTGTTAAACTCAGTCATCCTGGCCTACCTAAGCTCAAGTGGAATGAAGCGATCTAGGAACGCAAATCTGAAGTCTTCCCAGTTGACTTCACCACCGCAAACTCTCTCCATAGACCATTGGTATACCACACTTGACCTACATCTTTCAGTTGGTAGGAAGCCAATTCAACCTTCTCATTATAAGTGACACCCATAATGTTCAATATCTTGGTGAGCTCATCAATCAACTTCTGTGCATCCTCATCAGCCTTTGACCCATGGAACTCCGGAGGATTCGTTAGAGTGAAATCCCTCACCCTGGAAGCTGGCATAGGATCTCGTGGCAGGTTAGCCTATCTTGTCGGAGATGTTACCACCCAAGCAAGCATGGCAAAGGCTACATGAAATTCGCTGTTTGAGATGAGTTCATCCATAGGCTCTTGAGGAGCCTGTTCCTCATTAGCCAGAGCCGACCTTTGTGGGAGGGGTCTTCTTCGAGGCATCTTCTGAAATGGAGTAACAACACCGTCAAGATGAGGAAACCAAATATACGAGTCATAGCACGACATAAGGCATGAAGAAGTGACATAATTTCTAGAATATCTCTGTAGCCTCCCACACATAGGCATGGTGCATGTCACACCCATGAATAGGACTCTACTTGACGTGACATGTTGGACTCTGAGGACCATTTATAAACCTAGTGCTCTAATACCATATTTTGTCATGACTCGGGACTAGGACGTAGATGTGACACAGCAAATGGGAACCCGAGAGTCCCCAAACAAGTCTCAAGTATCTAAATCCACATCATCGATTCAGGAAGAACATTCAAATGGTAACACATAGTTCTAAGGAACAGGAGAATAGGACTCACGCTATGGGGGCAATACGGGGCTTGGGACTTTCCACTTTTTCACACCAAATAAGCATATAGAAAAAATACAAAATTTCCATAAAGACTAATCAAAACGAATACATCAATCAAGTAACATGCACTGCATAAAGATTTTAAAGAGTCTAAGCGTTGTCCAACAAATGCCTCTAATCAAGATCGAACAAGGGGGCCAGGACATGTTAAAAGATCACCCTCAAATAAGAAAGGGAATCTGAGATAACATAAGTAGAGGGAAGATGACTTGTCCTTGAAGGAAGGGACTCACCACAAGTGCACTTCTGGATCAGACTACTCGTTGAATGGTTGGTAATCGAAATGCTCAGCACCTACATGGTAAAATCATTTAGGCATAGAGTATGCATTTGTACATTTGTACTAAGTATACGGGCATGCAATGCATATGACTTGTTAAACCTGTACTTAAATGTTAGATGACAAAGGCACATAATATAGAAAGAATCATATAATAAAGGGAGTAATATATACAAGATGTCATGAAATTCATGATGTATGATTGAGATGATACTCGTATATAATGGGGATGGACTTAAACCGACAAAACAAACTCATGCGAGCTATTACACAAGTTAGACCAATAGTGACCTCCCATCGATTGGGAGAAGGTTACTTTACAAAGGTAATCTACATCACACCTTACGGGACCCCCATTTCGGTGGATGGTCGACTTCCTTACGTAACACTCTATTTCAGAAGAATTTTTCCAAAATCATATCATATCATAAATAAAACGAATAACCATTCCTTATGACCCAGTCATTTCATTAATGGTACTATTCCTATCTTGGCACATAGTTCGAAGAAAGGGAGAGGACCCTTAGGGATAGCCCTAACACCCCAATCCACCCGTGCTAAGTCAAAAATATCTCACATGAATACTTAAACATATACGTGCTTCCAGAAGATACAATATTCATTTCAAAACCGTAATTCATTTTTAAACAGTTCAACGCAGATTTTAGGCTCATATTCCAGACCATAAGTCATAATCATGATGTTCATGCATGGAATAACTCATTCACATATACAAGATGGTGCAAGCACCCAAAATGCTCAAAGAGCCATAATCATAAGACAAGAATGTGATCACATTCTTGTCATAACCAATGCCTTATCATAATCATATCAAAATGATTTCATAAAACATAATTGGCTTAACCCACTTCATAATTTCCATATACCAATGTTCATGAATGCAAGTGCAATGCATGATGCGAGGATAGTATGGGTAACATAGATTCAAGTTAAAATCATCATCATAACATAAAATTGAATAAATCCATAGTTAAATCAACATCAGATCATGATATAAGTCACCCACGCACAAATCAACTTTAAAAAGGGACATGCATGTTCATAACTTCATATCTCAATGTAAATCATCATAATAGTGATCAAAGTAGATTAAAATCATAGGTAAGTACAACCCATACATCAATTGGATGTAATAAAATCAAATCATGAAAACCCATATTCAAAGTGAATTAAAATCCGTGAAATTAATTGAAAGGAATTTCGACTCTTCTTGGTTGAAAGGGACCAAGAATCAATCCCACATACTTTGATTAAGGAGCTAAATTTGGAAAAATACCTAGCTTGAATTTGAGCTCCAATTAAACTCTAGCCGTGAACCTTGAGAAGGGAGAGTAGGAAGTATTTGGGTGATCTTTTGAGGGGTAGAAGGTTTAAAGAGAATGAATTAAGAGGGGAGGGATATCAACTAAGTTAGGGGTTTAGCATAGGTAAAAGGTAATAATTCATAATTAAATTAAATTGAAATTACATAAACGCCATTAATGAAATGGGCAAAATTTGAGCCGTCAGGTCCATACGGTCCCCTACATGATCCGTGTGTTGTCACATGTACCGTGAACCATCACTTAAACAATTTTTGCGGTGCAAAAACTTGGAATTTATCCGAGGCTAAGGGGTACCATACGGACGGCTACACGGCCCGTGTGATGTTACACGAGTCGTGTGAAGACACTTAGAAACTTCTGCACGAAAAGGTTACGAGACGGTAATTTCATACTTATTAAATTTTTACGTAGCGAGCCACATGGAGGGCCACACAGTTCGTGACACACCACACGGACCTTGTGGGTGGCCGTGTGCCCTCACTTGGTCTGAAATCCACCGTTGCATTCCACTCTACCGAAATCTTGGCCTAGTGTTTCTCCACAGGAGGCCACACAATCCGTGTGGCTTTACACGGCCTGTGTGGGCCTTCCATGGAGCGATACCAAGCAAAAGTTTCACTCGAGACAGTATTAAGAGGTCCGAGAAAGCTGCCCAAAAATTTGGGTCCTTATATTTTGCCTTTATCAAAGTTCAAAGTAAAATGTTATGACTATTTTACTGAACCCTGCCGAATTTGTAAATTTCAACAATCTGCGAAATAATTGGATAATCCATCAAAATGCTCCCGAGAAAGCTTAGAATCTATCAAAAGGGCGACCCAAGGTCCCCATTCGGTGTACCACCGAGTAGTACGGCGATGAGATCTCTAAATCACCATTTTCACTGCTAAAACTCATCAAAAGGTCATTATTTCAATTTTGATGATTATGTAACTTTCCAAAAAGGTTATTTTTACCCTTTTACCATTAAGTAACTTCTCTAAGCCTATATATAGCCGAATAACCTCTCATTAACCCATAAACCCTTGAAAACATTAGATTTCTACGATCAAATTTCACCTAAAGAAGAGGCTAGGGTTTTTCATCTTCAAGTGCAAACTAAGTGTTTCTTTAACATGTGTCCCCTTGATTGAGATAGATTGAAAAGTTAAGGTATTGAGTCTACATGAGTTAGTTTCTAAAATATTACATAATGAAACATCTTTTATTATATATCTTTGTAAACTGATTGTTGTTATGAACTTGTTATTATTAAAGCATGTTTTAAACCTTCAATTTTCAAAAATCGTTGATATTATTTGAGTATAGATGCATGAATGAATCTAGGAATGGAGTCTAGAGCCTTGAATTGAGTATGTTGACTGTGATTGTGATGTGAGCATGATGATAGGTTGATAGAACTTGATGGTCCTATGAAGATAATTGAACTCTAAAGATTGGCCTAAATTAAAAGTCCTCCTACGTGATTATCTAATTCACTCTTGAAAGGTCAATGGGACTGATTGGTCAATTTTTTAGAAGATGTGATTCAGAATTGATTGGATGGTTGATAGGCTCAAAGGCTCAATTATGATAGAATTAATGGATTGATAAGAGTCCTTGTGAGACTCATTGATTGAATTGATTGAGATTGATTGTTTATAAGAATTGAGTCTTGGGAAGAGTATCGAGCATTAAATTGAGTGAAAGTAATTCCAACTTGAACTCAATAACTATGTCACCAAGCAAAGGAGTGAACTGAGTCCATTAAAGTCGAACATGTTCCTATTTTGAGGATTGAATCCATTAAAATCCAAATGCTTCTCCATTTTATTGTCCTGACAAAATAGATCTTGATTGGTTGATTAGGTCCATATTGGATCGATTCATTCTTTACCCTAGCAAGGTACTGGATGGACATGGCAATGATGTCAGCTCTTTGTACGATTACTGACTCATAAGTGGTTGTTGTCGAATAAGAGAAACTCCCATATCTATCTATCTATCTATCTATCTATATATATATATAGATTATATACATATATATATATATATATATATATATATATATATATATATTATATTGATAGCACTCTAATTGGATTGGATTGGATTGGATTTGTATCTATTGGTCATTGTCTACTTTTTATTCTTGCTTTAGATAGAAATTAGACATTAAGATTGAGTATTTTTTGCATTGATTATTGTTCTACCTACATCTATTTCATTCAGCCATTTTACATACTCGTATATTCCACGTACTTGCCTCCATTTGGACTGCATCATTTTATGATGCAAAGGCAGGTATTAGGGATCATCAACATGCAAATAAGGATCTATTCGCATTCAGCTGATTGGTGAGACCTCCTTACTTTCGGAGGATTTTCATAATGCTATCATCTAGCTATTAGAGCTTAAATTTGTTTCATTTCATAATAGTGATAAAGGCTTCATAGACTATATTGTGAGTTATTGATTTGATAAAGCTTTGGCTACTTTCTTTGTTACTAGCCTTATGATTAGATTGGTTGGTTTATGGCCTTAATCATTGAGATTTGATTGTCATATTCCTATTGAGCTATTTCTTGATTGTTGATGTCTTCTGCTATTAGATTGTGATTGAATGAATGTGATGAGGCCAAGTGGTTCCCTTGGGAGCCAATAATGGTTTCTGAGTGCCGGCCACACCAACGGTACCCTCTCAAGGCGTGACACATTTGCTGTAAAGTGCCTCAACAAGTTAGATATTTGTTAATTCTCTTTTTAATAATTGTTATAAAATGCCTCAATAGTAAGCTACTTGTTGGGGCTCTCCTAAAATTTGTTGCAAAATGCATAAGAAAGTTTGCCATTTGTTGAGACTCTTCTAATAATTATTGTAATATGCCTCAACAAGTTAGCTACTTGCCAAGACTTTTCTAACTTTTGTTGTAAGGTACCTCAGTATGATAGCTACTTACTAAGACTCTCCTAACATTATTTGTTATGAAATGTCACAAAAAGTTAGCTACTTGTTGAGACTCTCCTATCATGCTTTAAGATGCCTTAAGAAGTTAACTACTACAACGACCCGACCTAGGGGCCTAGTCATCACACGACGAAGGAGACACCCGAACGTATCTTACCCAAACCATCTTACATATCATAAGTATTCATAGAGATAAAATGCTATGACGAAATAGACAACTAGGGGAAACGGGGCCAAGGGCCACAACTTAGAAGTAAACCATCCAGAAATAAGAATCTGATACAACCATGATACATGTGTCCAACATACCTCTAACATAATTTGGCGGGGGCTAAGACATGTTCAAGTTTACCCTCAAAATACAATCATAGCAAAACAGATTATACAACTAAAAACTAAAATGTCTTAATACATCAAACTAGAAATAACACTAGGATATCCTCTTCGAACTTGAGGACTCACCAACTTTTGCTGCGACACTCTGATGCTATACACATGGAGGATATCGAGTGCCGGTCCCTACATGTTTAAATCATGCAGGCATAGAAGTATGCATCAGTACTTTGAATGTACCAGTATGTAGGTAGTCAATGAATTACATGGATACAATGATAAGATGATTCATGTTAAGTCTTGTGTTAAAATCATACATTTACAAGGGCATTAGTAAATCATAATAAAGCCAATATCATTTAAACGTAAAAAGGCAATTTCAGAAAGAACTTAGTAGGATGCATGGATGAACATATTTGTGAATAAGAAAACCATATAAACTTGGAACATACATGTGGGTGATCATTTAAACATTTTACTCTCACCATAAAACATGAGATAATGCATATGAGAAATAAAGAACTTACCGTTACTTGAATGGATGATAAGGAACATGGACTTAGGTTTGTGAGAGAGCACATGTTCTTATAAACAATTAAAATATTGATACCCTTGGGTAAGCAATACATCACTTTACATAAAAGACTATTTTATTATGAAAGAAACATAGTAATCATAATGGAGACCACCTTAGATACTTGAAGACATAGTCATATACCTATGCAAGAAATATCATTTGAACTAGTAAAACAATGAGTCATAGGAGTTTAAAATACTTTTGGAAATTATATGACGGAACCATTATAAATTATCATATGAGGACGTCTTAGGGGGGTGGTCACAAGGAGAATTTTGAACATATGTGAGAGCACCCTTTAACTCACATAAACCATGTGAGCTAACCATGGAGTCTCGATGTTTCTGATACATTGGAAGAAAGGGGGAGACCACTTACCAAGTGGCCTCCTAAGATGCCTAAGTGGATCTACTAAAGCCTACTATTGAGCAAACTCTATTATAAGTTGGTCTAGAAATCAACCTCTACTAGCGAGTGACTCGTATTTCCTACGGTGGCACGTAGTTATGGGCCAATGGGATTCTCCTAAAGGTCTCATGTCTCTTCTAACAGGGAGCTTCTCCATTCATCCCGAAGTCCACTCGGTGCTAAGTAAAACCCTCATAGAATAATCATAAGCATAAATCAAATCATGTGGAAATGCATTCTACTAATCTATCCCATAAACATTTAGAACACTAATTATCATCATAAAAGAACTCCTATGTCTTGGCTATGCCTCTACTATCGGCTAGCATCATAATCTTGTCTATGCCTCTACTATCGGCTCATCATCTCATATCCCTCTACTGATGGATCATCATAGTATTATAATCATAGCTAGATAGGGGACTCACCTTTCTTTTATTCATTCATTCTTGGCTCCAATAAGTCTAGCCCCAAATAACATATAGACAAGGGTTTAGTCATGAAATGTATAACTTGTGAATCATAACATCATAAAGAAGTCTCTTCAATAATATATAGCTTTCATATAACTTCAATGTGTTTCATGATATACTGGGCAAACCCCATCAATCATGATATCCACGACGTATAATGAAAGGAATTTATGATCTTACATAAAGTTTCATAATATTCTCATGAAGCCATAACATAAATGTTGACTCTTAATATTTAGGGTCTTTATGTTCTTATAAAACATGGATTGTGACTTTCTTCTTTCATAAAGCATCCTCTTCATATAGGTTAGGTCCAAAACAATGAATTTTCATGCTTAAAGACTCAAAAACATGAAATTCATATGTATCATCCATACACATAATATGATGTAATCATTCAAATCAACCCAACATGGTCCTTGTAGAACGCTAACTAGAAAATCATGAATTTCAACTCAATATGCATCATAGGTCATAACATAATACTAATATACTTCATATAACTAAGAATGCATCACTAACTACATGATTAAGTCAACTTTCCAAAGCTTTAGAGCATACATAAACTTTAAACCAAAAATAGAATAGGGAACTTGAGCTTTGTGAAGGAAAGGGCTTCACAAATCAAACTCATATACCTTATCCAAAGATCTTTGGAAGGATTCATGGGCTTTGATAGAAGAATACCAGAACACTAGCTTTTTCCTTCAATGGGGGACCTTGCAGAGGTTTATATGATTTGGGATTTAGGTTTTGGGAGGATTATTTAGGAATAGGGTCATTTGGGGAAGTTTTAGATTAATATAGGGCATGTAAGAAGCTAAAATGACACGACAGTCGGCTTAGGGTGTGAGGAAAGGACAAAACACCCTTTTTAAAACTAGCCATAACATTTCCATGAAAGCTTGTTGACCCAATATTGAGGCATATGCCAAACGTGAATACCTCCTGAAGCCAAGGTAGAACACCTGGTAAATAGACCCAATCTTGAGTGAAATAAATACCACGACTTCTATCTTGTTCAACAAAATCATCACGCAGTAAATCAACAAAGCCCAAAGTTATGTCTCTTTCACCTTCAAGTTTACCTACTACGATATCAGAGTAAATATGATCTCCACCAGACATATGTAACGCTTTTCCTAATACCCGGAAGTGGATACCATGATTCTTCTGTCTATCAATAACCGCATGCATTGCACGGTAGATGTGAAGAAGTAGACTATTATCTCGGCAATAATTAGCCAAGCTAGTATTTGCGGTGAATCCCCCCATTAAGTAGTCATGCATTACGATCAGAACGCCCAATTCTCTAGCAAATACAACTCTTTTGATCATTTCTTCGCATGTACCTACAGTAGCATTCAAGTAATGTCCTTTGATTTCACATGTTTCAGCCTGTGCTTCGGCAAAAAATAAGAAACGATCTCTCCAATGCATAAATGGTTGTGAGTTCACATTCTCATCATCTTTGGTAAAATCTAGTCCACCGCGAAGACATTCATAAACAACTCTACCGTAGTTTTTAGTAAATAACCCGAATTTAGGTTTAATAGTACATCCCAACTGGGGACGACCATACATGTTCAATTTATCTCTTTCAACTTGGATCCCATGAGGCGGACCTTAGAAAGTTTTAATATAAGCAGGAGGATTTGCAGATCTTCTAGACGTAGAGTGCGCAGGGCTTTGAACCCAAATACATTACCTACAATGGAAGTAAACATATTGTAGCATTTATAGACTTTCTTATAATTTGGATATGCTATTTTGGGGTCAATCTATTAGGAATAGGGTTACATAGTTATGGTTCTTTTCCATCATTATTTAATTGAATTCAAGATAAGTTATTACAAATACAAGAGCGGGCAACGCATTGTATTAACCAGCATGCAGGCCATGTGAATCATCAATACGTAAGTCAATCCACGGCCCGTAAGGGTGGTCGTATGTGCAGGCAGCCTGACAATGCTTCACTGAAATGGGCATAACCTTTTCATCCGAACTTTGACTGAGGTGAAATCAGTGGCGTTGGAAAGATAATTGAAAGAGCTTTCAGTTGGTAGGTCGTCTAGCATCTAATTCGTTATGTCCTATATGATATGATCATTTAAAGTAGACACATATGTGAACTCATGCTAGAACTTAGGCGATTGGATTTGTTTGTAGTAAACTTGATAGGAGAGGGGCTTGGAATTGCATGAGGGGTCATGGAGTAGATAGATAAGCTGTTAAGGGTTTAAGGGAATAGGAAAGGTTGGAAATACCCTTAATAAATCTGGCAGTCCAAACCATGAGAGCCTAATTTATGGGTCATACAAAGAAGCATGACCCGTCTTATTGTTCGTAAGCAAAGATCCAGAAACCATTATTTTTGTCCCTAAAATCGTGGACTATCTTACGATCCATATAAGGAATTACGAGTCATGGTTGGACTCATAGAGTCCTTCCACACTTAGCCATTTTTTTCTTATCCTCTTGGTTCCTATCTTGGAAGGGATTCTACGGGTCGTATAACGCTTTATGGGACGTGTTGTTTGTTCGTAGATCACTTTCTTGAAACTCCAATTCCCTTCAAGTCAAAGCTGTCAATCTATGGACCAAACCACGAGCCATAATTTCTTCTATGGGCTATAAGTTTTCCTCATCCTATTACTCTAGGTCATTTTTCAAGCCAACTTTTCTATACTCTTAGGATCCTAAACTGGGGCTTATTATAATATCCCCCTTTGGAACATTCATCCCCAAATGTTGATCAATTTAGCACGATAAGAGTGAAACGAACATGAAAGCATAGTAACCCATCATGAATTAAAGTAGACAAGTCCAACATCACTTTCATGCAAGGTTTTAAAAAAGATCTTTAACATGAAACATCATTTGAAATGCAAACATAACATGTTTTCATAAGTGCACATAAGATTCTAGTTAAGAACCAACTTCATGAATATGCATGTACTAAAATCATCAAGTCATAGGTATCATAATGATGCATGAGGAGGGAAATGAAAACTACCGCCTTACCAATACCTTAATACATCCACTTGCACCGAAACATCAACTATAACATCATAATCATGAAACCATCTAGCATCAATCATTACCACATTTGGGAGGAACATATTTACCGGGTAAAGCACTTCAAGTTCTTTCTCTTCCCAACTCACCATACTCAAAACAACCTTCTTGTCCCATCATGCACTCCCCTATATACATTCTACCACATTTGTCACAAGTAGGATATGAGTTTCTCTCTCTCCTCCTTCTAAGCTCCACAGCCCTAGAAGATGATGATCCGCCCTCCTCAAAATATGCCCTCTTTATTTCTCTCACTTTTCCATCCCTTTTCCTCCTCAATTTGTTCTATATAAGTTATAAGCCACAAAATATCCATCTCTTTTACTGACATGGTAGTCTGGCATTCTCAGACAAGTGAATCAGATGACACAGACATGAACTTAGTCATTCTAGCATGGGGGTTGGCAACCAACGATGGGGAATATTTTGAGAGTTGGGTGAAATTGAGGGAATACCACCTCAAATCATATTCTCTTGCTTAGGTTGATGAAGTTTTGCATCTTAGCTTCCCTCAACTCAAAGGGAAAAGAGCAATCTAGGAATGCATCTTTGAATTATCCCCAAGATATAGGGCCCTAATCTTCATTCCTATCACTTTTCCATTGAGTGTGACATACTTGTTCCTACCATTTTAATTGGAAAGCCGCTAACTTCGTCTTCTCCTCTGAAGTCACTCCTGTAACAGTTACCACCTTGGGCACTTCATCCATGAACTCTTAGGGTGGTATGAGTGCGAGGGACTCTGGCCTCAAGTTCATAAAGCTCTCCAAGTATGCTCCTATACTTGTGGCAGACCCCCGTGCAAGAATGCACAAGTTTATTTCTAGTATCTCTGCCTTGGTTGTGAAAGAAAGTTGTACAACTATGATGATTTAGGATATGGACATCTCCAGGCTTATGGTATATGGTAAACATATTGAAGAGGAAAAGCTCAAGGAGAGGAGGGTGTATGATCTTAAGAGGGCCCATTATGATAGTGGGTTCTCCAACTCCAACAGTGGTGGTTATGGTCGCGTCCAATAGGGCTAAGGTTCTAATGTTCGGTTGCTAATTCTAGGGTGCCTCCTCCCAAGGCACAAGTTGGTCGTGGACCATGTCCCAGGTGTGATAGATGTGGAAAGAATCATGTGGGTATTGTTGGAAGGAGACGGGTGCATGCTACGGGTGTGGTGACAAAAACCACAAGATTGTTGACTGTCCTAAGAATGCTCCATGAGGGAAAGGTAAAGTGGCTTAAGGTGGTCAAGGCTAACAAAGAGCTGTCAAAGGTGTTGCTCCAAGAAACAATAGGTTCTGAGCTCTTCATGCCCGCCAAGAAGTCGAGGAGGCTCCGGATGTTATGATTAGTATGTTAAAAGTCTTTGATTTTGATGCTTATTCTTTGCTTGATCTGGGTGCAATTTTGTCTTTTGTGACTCCTCTGTTGGCTGTTAAGTTTGGTTTGAGTCCCGATACTTTAAGGGATTCCTTTTCAGTTTATACCCCCGTGGGTAGATCTGTTGTTGCTCATAGAGTTTATTGAGGTTTTCCTATTTTTTTGTTGCGTAAAGTATTTCCATGTAATGTTCTGGAACTTAAGATGTTTGATTTTGACGTGATCCTTGGGATAGATTGTTTGCATGCCTCATATGCCTCTATTGATAGTAGAACCCGGAAAGTCAAGTCCAACTACCGGATGAGTCCGTTGTTGAAGTAAAGGGTAGTGATTCCTCTATGAAAAGTTGATTTATTTCCTACCTTAAGGCTCGAAAGATGATTTTGAAGGGGTGTTTTTATCACATGGTGAGAGTCAAAGATGTGGAGTCTGAGTAACCTACTCTTGAATCAGTCTCGGTGGTGAATGAGTTTTCGGATGTATTTTCTAAAGAATTGCCCGGTATTCCTACCAATAGGGGAGTAGACTTTGGCATAGACCTTATCCCGGATACTCAACCTATATCTATTCCTCCTTAACGTATGGAACTAGCTGTGTTAAAGGAAATGAAAGATCTTTTGAAGGATTAATTGAAGAATGGCTTTATTAGGCCAAGTATATCACCTTGAGGTGTTCCAGTGTTATTTGTAGGAAAGAGAGATGAATCTCGTCTATTGTGCATTGACTATAGGCAAAGAATAAGGTAACCATCAAGAATAAGTATCCGTTGCCTAGAATCGGTGATTTGTTTGATCAACTTCAAGGGGCTACCCATTTCTCCAAGATTGGCCTTTGTTCTGGTTATCATCGGTTGAAGGATAGGGAGTGTGATATTCCCAAGATGGATTTTCGACTAGGTATGGGCATTTTGAATTTGTAGTGACGTCATTTGGTTTGACTAATGCTCCCGCTGTATTTATAGATCTTATGTTCAAGCCATTCCTTGATAGTTTTGTGGTGCTCTTTATTGATGATATTCTTATTTATTCCCGAAGTGAGCTTGAGCATATGGATCATTTGAGGTTGTCTCTTCAAACTTTGAGGAGAAGAAGTTGTATGCTAAGTTTAGCAAATGTGAGTTTTGGTTAGGTGAAGTAGCTTTCCTTGGTCATGTGGTGTCTGGTGATGGTATTAAGGTTGACCCGAAAAAGACTAAAGCCGTGAAGAATTGGCTTAGACCATTGACTCCTTTGGACATTCAGAGTTCTTGGGTTGGCAAGTTATTATAGAAGGTTCATTGAAGGGTTTTCATAAATTTCATCTCCCTTGAACAAGTTGACTCAAAAGAAGGCTAAGTTTATATGGTTGGATGAATGTGAGAAAAGTTTTCAGACATTAAAGCATTGGCTTACATCGACTCCTGTTTTGACTTTACCGGATGGCTTAGATAGGTTTGTGGTGTATTATGATGCTTCTCGAATTAGGTTGGGTTATGTACTTATGCAACATCATAAGGTGATAGCTTATGCATCAAGGTAATTAAAGGTGCATAAGCGTAGTTACCCATCTCATGATCTTGAGTTAGCAGCGGTTGTGTTTGCCTTGAAGATTTGGAGGCACTATATGTATGAGGTGCATGTTGATTTTTTCACCAATCACAAGAATTTGCAATATATGTTCACTCAAAGGGATCTTAACTTAAGGCAAAGAAGATGGTTGAAACTCCTAAAGAACTATGATATGAGTATACAATATCATCCCAGCAAGGCAAATGTTGTAGCCGATGCTCCCAGTAGGCTATCTATGGGAAGTGTGGCTCTTGTTGATGAAGGGAAGAAAGAGTTGGCAAGAGATATTCACCATTTGTCTAGGTTGGGTGTTAGGTAGGGCAACTCTAATGATGGTGGTATTCATGTTCAGAATGGGGCTGAATCTTCGATGGTTGTTGATTTAAAGGCTAAGCAAGATCTAGATCCATCATTTGTTGAGTTAAAGAAATTGGTTGCCGAAAAGAAGATAAAGGTTTTCTCTCAAAGGGGATATGGTGTGCTTTCATATCAAGATCGGTTGTGCGTTTTGGATGTGGATGACTTAGGAGGGTGATCATGAATGAAGCCCATAACTCCTATTACTCTATTCACCTAGGGTCTACTAAAATGCATTGGGATTTGAGGGAGTTATATTGGTGGCATAGTATGAAGAGAGATATAGCTAAGTTCATATCTGAATGCCCTAATTGTCAACAAGTGAAGGTACATCACTAAAGGCCCGATGGTTTGGCTGAAGATATTGAAATTCCTACTTAAAGTGAGAGGATGTGAACATGGATTTTATGATTGGTATTTCCTTGGACCAAAAGGCAATTTGACTCCATTTGGGTTATCATTGACAAGATAAAAAAGTCTGCTTATTTCTTACCGGTCAAGACTACCTTTAGTGCTGAAGATTATGCAAGGTTGTATATCCAAGAGTTAATGAGGCTGCATGTTGTACCTAGTTCTATTATATTAGATTGTGGCATCCAATTTACTTTTCACTTTTGGAAGTCATTTCAAAAGGGACTTGGCACTAAGGTGAATTTGAGAATCATTTTTCATCCTCAAACCGATGGACAAGCCGAGAAGATAATTCAAACTTTGGAGGACATGTGGGCTTGTTTGTTGGACTTTAAAGGTAGTTCGGATGACCATCTTCCACTCATTGATTTTTCTTATAACAATAGCTTTAATGCTAACATTGGTATGACACTATTTGAGGCTTTGTATGGTAGGAGATGTGGATCTCCGTAGGATGGTTTGAGTTGGAAGAGATGACATTGATTGGCCTGGATTTATTGTTGAAGGATATGGAGAAAGTGAAGTTGACAAGGGAGAGGTTGAAGACAACCCAAAGTCGCCAAAAGCCCTATTCAGATGTTAGGAAGAGGGATCTTGAGTTTCAAGTTGGTGATTGGGTGTAATGAAGGTCTCACCTTTGAAGGGTGTGATGCCTTTTTGGAAGAAAGGAAAGCTAAGTCCCCCACTATGTAAGTACTTCCTTATGAGATTGTTGAGCGGATTGGGAGTGTGTCTTATAGGTTGGGGTTACCTCTGGATTTAAGTTCTATTGTCTTGGTCTTCCAAGTGTCTATGTTGAGGATGTTAGTTGGTGATCCTAGTATTATTGTGCCTTTGGAAGGTGTTGAGGATGAGGAGAACTTTTCTTATGAGGAAGTCCCAGTTGAGATTTTGGATAGACAAGTGAAGTGGCTTCGTAAGAAGGACGTGTGTTCGGTAAAGGTACTTTGGAGATATCAACATGTGGAGAGTCCTACGTGGGAGGCGGAGTTAGACATGATGAGACGATATCCCCATCTTTTTCAATCTACAAGAGACTTAGGTAGTAGGTTCTTCCTTTTCCAAGTGGTCCTAATTCTTTCACTCTTGAGTTTCATGGCATCACATGCGTACATGTGCACCAAAATGATTTCTATGATGATTTGCATGATTTGAATATGTTTTAATATGAGTTTTAGTGGCCTTATGATTTTCAAGCAACGGAAATCCATTGTATCTTGTGATTGAATGTTTCATGTTCTATGTCAAGCCTTTCAAGCCTTATTCAAGAATATTCACGGATAAATGTTCCCAAGGGGGAGATGATGTAAGGATCCGGATGTTGTACAACCTCATTAGAGCTGAAAGTTTAGTTTTGGAAAGTTTGGAACCAAGGTGACGCTCCAGGGGAGCCCTTATGGTCCGTGTGAGGCTATACGGACCATGTGGGTTCTCCTTGGAGTGACCCTTGGCCTTGTGTGGGGTGTTGGAGCTTAGCCATGGAGTTTTGGACAAAGACATGCCACACATAGACCCCACGCCATGTGAGGCTTCATGGACTATCTGGAGGGCTATATTCTAGTCTTAGTCTTGTAATTGCATGGTTTCGGGACCAAGTATGGTGGGACGGCTAAGTATATGGTTCGTAGGGAGTGGTATGGCCCGTATACCTTCCGGTATGGCTCCGAAGTAAAATTTTTCTATGTATTGAATCACCATTTAGGAACTTTGTCGTGGAAGAAATTTTTAAAGAAGGTAGCACGGAGGTGCCACACAAACTGTGTGGTTTGTTATGGTTCATACCACATTTCGTATGGATGCCTATGTCAAAAAAAATTCTAAGTATAAAATTATCGTTTCAGACCTTCGTCAAGTGAAATATTTTCCAAGTGTTAGATCACAGACATGTATATAGTCCATTGGGTTGTTACAGACTGTATGGCCCTCCCTGAGACAAAAATATTCAATTTTCAACTCGTTTCATTAATGGCATTTTCGTAATTATGGTTCATCCTAAGGGTCTTTTGTGACCTTCTATGCTACCTAAGGACTTTATGACCTATATTTTTATTCCTTTCATTCAAATTCATTCTCACATTTCTCTCAAGTCACTAGAACACTCTCTCAAAGGGCTCTTGTGAATCTAAGCTTAGGAATCAAGGAAGGGCTCGTTCTTCTTCAAATTTCTTTTTGAAACTTCTTTGATAGCTAAGGTATGTGGGATCGATTCTTAGTCCCTTCCTATCAAGAAGACCCAAACTCTTTTCACTTGAATTTCATGAAATTTTGCTTACTTAAATATGGGTTTTGAATATTATTGCTTATTAAATTGAATTGACGTATGGGCTATGCTTTATTGATGATTTTAAGTTGATTTAAATCATAATATATTGCGCTGCATTGATGTTATGAAGTTATGAATGTGCATGTCTCCTTTAAAGATGGATTTGTGCACGGGTAACCTATATTATAATTTAAATATGAATATTACTTTTGTCTTTACTTGAATTTCATAATGGTTTGTCGATTTTAGATTATATCACAATTACCCATACTATTCTCACATCATTAATAGCATATACATTCATGTACATTGGATTTTATGAAAATTATGAAGTGAGTTAAGCCCAACTATGTTTATGTATATGATTTTATAAGCTGTTGGTTATTAGAAGAATGTGATAAAATAAATGTCTATTGCTATTGGCTCTTTGAGCATATTGGGTGCTTGCACTATATTGTTAAATGAATGGGATATTCATATGCATGAAAAGTATGGATTAAATTGTGATTTGGCTTTTTAGCCCAAGTATGAATATTAAGCAATATGTTTGGCTTTTAAGCCTAAATGTGCATTAAAACAATTTGAAATGACCATTGCCTCTTTTGAAAGCATGTATATGTATAAGTATTCATGTGGGATAGACTTAACATCAAATGGATTGGGGGCATCAGCGCTATCCCCAATGGTCCTCTCCCTTTCCTTGAACTATGTGCAGGTATAAGAGTGGTAGTCATTACCGTAATGACCGGGTCATAAGGAATTGTTATACATTGATATGATGTGAAATGAAATGGAAATCATTTCAAAATGACGGGGTCGTAAGGAAGGTGGCCATCATACTGAAATGACCGGGTCATAAAGTATGGTGTAGATAACCTTTGGCAAGAAAGCTTCTCTCACCCGATGGGTGGTCAACATTGGGAAAATTCATATAATAGCTCGCATGAGTTTGAGATGTTAGTTATGCTACCATCCCTACTATATATGAGTATTTGTGCATTTCATGCATCATTGGTATAATGGCATATAGTATATTATATCTCTTGCTATATACCTCCTTCTATATTATGTGACCTTGTCATCTAACATTGAATGCAGGTTTGGTAAGCCATATGTATTGCATGCCTGCATACTTAGTAAATCCAAACGTACTAACACATACTTTGCCTACATGATCTAACCATGTGGGGCCCGAGGACTACCTTCATCCATCGTACGACGGTTAGCTTGGATCTTGAGATTTGCTTGTTATAGTGAGCCCTATCTTCGATGGACAACCCACCATTCCTTTACCTATAGTGATTTATTTATGTTATTTACTTTGAGGGTGAGCCCAGTGCATGTCTTGGCCCTCGTCCTATCTTATCACTAGAGGCATTGTTGGACATGTTGTAAACTCCTTTACGTTTATATGTCAAGTGTTGTATTTGGAGATGTTGATTATGGATACGGCTATCTATTGGACATCGTTATGTTGATTGGCCATGAGTATTATAATGTGTTCTATGTTATGATGTGAAAGTTCCTAAGACCCCCGAATTTCCCCCACACAGTGAGTAATACTTACCAGCCCCTTAGCCTTTCTGTGCTACGTGTTATATGAATCCATGTTAATCCCTTTACCTATTACACATCTACAACATGAGTCCTACTTTCCCATCCCTTTAAAATATATGTTTGTTATTCGCATATGCTTCCGAACCGATGATGTGAATATGGATACTTGAGGCTTGTTTAGAGACACTTGGGATCCCATTCGCTATGTCACTCCTAGAACCTAGGATCGAGTCGTGATATATTCCGATGGAATAACCATTTGACCTCATGAAACTATGAGTTATAGGAGCTTTAAAACACCTTTGGATATAATATGAAGGAACCATTATAAATTATCATATGAGGACATCTTGGGGTCATCAGGAGAACTTTAAACATATGTGAGAACACCCTTTAACTGACATAAACCATGTGAGCTAAACATGGTGTAAGGAACCAAACTTTGTATTACCTTAATGGAGCTTGGAAATTTGGTTCTGGATTATTTTGGATCAAGGCATGTCAAGGAAGCCTCCACGGTCCGTGTAGAGGTGCCTTGAAGTGATCTTTGGTGTGTGGGGAGTATTGGCTTTAATGTGGAGTTTGAGACCAAGGCATACCACACATAGACCCCACACGATCCGTGTGGTGGACCGTATGGGTAGCCTTGGCCTTGAAAATCTACATTTTGGCCATGGCATTTCACACATGGACCCTCTCACGGACCATATAGTCTTTCACAGTCTGTGAGACCTTTCGTATGGGCGTCAGAGTGAAAATTTTCTAAGTATTGGATCACTGCCTCAAAACTTTGTCGTCAAAGAAATTTTCAGGGGTTAGGATAGATTAGAAAGTCACAAACGAACCTTAGAAATCACCCAAATTATAAGAAATTCACTAATGAAATGACCACTAAAAAGTGCCCATGTGGCCCGTGAAAGCGCACCACGATCTATACAACATACCACGGACCATTCAAGAGTCCATGGTATGGGTCTTAAGACACTTAGTAAAGTTTCAGACTAAGGTCATTTCCACTAATGGTTCAGCATCCATTTAAAGGTGCACTAACTATACAACGGTCCGTACAAATAACCCAAGTTCCGAGATGGTAATTTTATACTTATAATCAAACTTTAGCATGAAGGCTTTATGAAAAACCTCACCACGACTCATGGTGAGTACGGCGAGACCCCACCCCATCTTGTGGTGGGTTTCACGGCTTGTGAAAGGGCCCCTTGGTTACTTCCTCAGCCAAATTATTTGCTTGAAGGTCGGGGCTTCTACAAAGGGCCCCTTCGATGGCCAGTGGTGAGGATCATAACTAGTGGGAGGTTCCTTGGAGGGCCACCATGCCTAAAATCCTTTATTAAGACACACTATGCCATACACAAGCATCCCCCATGGGTTACACACCTCTGGAAACTTTATTTTAAGCATCAATAAAGTCTCACGAGATCCGGGTCCTTATATAATCTCCTTCTTGTGAACATTCATCCTCAAATGAGAAACAAACTAGCTAGAGAGGCTTGACTTGAACATAAAATATCTTAACATGGGAACACAATGTATAACTCATTTCTTGAAAATCATAAAATCATTAAAACTCATGTCAAGACATCCTTTAAGTCATTTTTGTGCACATGTATGCATGCCATGTCATTAAAAATAGGAGTGAAAGAATTAGGACCATTTAGAAATAGGAACCTAATACATAAGGCTTGAGTAGATTGGAAAATATAGGGACATCACCTCATATTGTCCGTCTCTGCCTCCCATGTAGCACACTTTATATGTTAATTCCTACAAATCACTTTAACTAAAGTTATATCTTTATTGTGAAGCCACTTTACTTGCCTATCCAAAATTTCAACTGGAATCTCTTCATAGGATAAGTTCTCTTCAACCTCAATAACTCCGAAAGGCACAATCAAACTAGGATTACCAATCAATTTCCTCAACATCGACACATGGAAGACCGAGTGAATAGAACTCATCTCTAAAGGCAACTCCAATCATAATCAACCTTGCCAATCCGCTCAACTATCTCATAAGGGTGTACATACTGAGGGCTTAACTTACCCTTTTTACCGAAACACATTACACCCTTCATAGGAGAAACCTTTACATACACGCAACCACTCATATGAAATTCAAGATCCCTCTTTCTAACATTCGAATAAGACCTTTGGCGACTTTGAGTTGTCTTCAACCTTCTTCTAATCAACATCACCTTCTCTATGGATCCATCACCAAATCAAGGACAACAATGCCATCTCACCCAACTCAAACCATCCCACCAGGGATCTACACCTTCTCCCATACAAAGCCTCAAATGATGTCATACCAATGCTAGCATGTAAACTATCATTCTAGGAAAACTCGATAAGTGGTTTATGATCATCCCAATTACCCTTGAATTCCAACACACAAGCCCTCAACATGTCCTTCAAAGTTTGAATTAACCTCTAATGTGTTGTCAAGATACAACACTTTTGATACATAAAACTTGGAATTTTTTTGTTCTCAATGCGATGTTAACAGTTTTGATGTGTTTTTGTTTTTGT
Source organism: Solanum rostratum (assembly GCA_029948455.1). Taxonomy (NCBI): domain Eukaryota; kingdom Viridiplantae; phylum Streptophyta; class Magnoliopsida; order Solanales; family Solanaceae; genus Solanum; species Solanum rostratum. Next base: position 53,253,515 of record CM057049.1, read on the forward strand.
TTTGCAGGATTTTAGGGTTGGCATGATTTTTGGAAAAAGTGTGCAGAAGTTGTTGCAGATGATGATCCATGAGACCCTTTACGGGCCATAGAGTATTTTACGAACCATAAAGGAGGTTTCGTGAGAAATTCTAGTGAACGGTGTACTTCTAAAGTTGAGTCTACAAACACTCAGACGAGCCATAGAAGACATTGCGAGTCATAGACTTAGTCTCGTACCCCGACGATCAAATGATGAGGACTTTATAAAATTTCATCAGACGAATGCCCCTATGGGCCATAGAACCATTAGACAACCCAAACAAACATCAAATATCTAAAGGAGTCAACGGTCTAGGCCAATTCTTCACAACCTAAGTCTTCCGAGTCAACCTTAATACCATCAACGAACACCACATGGCCAAGGAAAGGTACCCGACCCAACCAAAACTCTCATTTTCTAAACTTAGCAAACAACTTCTTCTCCCTCAAAGTCTGAAGAACCAACCTTAAATGATCCATATGCTCCCGCTCACTTGGGGAATAAATGAGGATATTATCAATGAAGACAATCACAAAATTGTCAAGGAATGGCTTAAACACCCGACTCATAAGATCCATAAACACGTCTGAAGCGTTAGTCCACCCAAATGACATCACCGTAAATTCAAAATGCCCATACCTAGTTCGAAAAGCCATCTTAGGAATATCACACTCCCTAACCTTTAATTGACCATAACCGAAACAGAGGTTAATCTTTGTAAAATGGGTGTTCCCTTGAAGTTGGCCAAACAAGTCATCGATTTTTGGCAACACATACTTATTCTTGATGGTTACCTTATTTAATTTCATATAATCATTGCACTTTCTAAGGGATCCATCTTTCTTTCTTACAAATAACACTAGAGCACCTCATGGAGATATACTTGGCCTAATAAATCCCTTCTCTGACAAATCCATTGGTTGATCCTTCAACTCAGTTGGTGCCATACGATAAGGAGGAATAGAGAAAGGTTGAATATCCATAAAAAGTTCTATGCAAAAGTCTACTTCCCTTTCGGGAAGAATACCGGGCAAGTCTTCGGGAAACACATCTAGAAACCCTTTTACCACTGAGACTGATTCAAGAGTAGGTGACTCGGACTCCATATCTTTGACTCACCTAATATGATAGATAAACCCTTTCAAGATCATCTTTCAGGCCTTGAGGTAGGAAACAAACCGACCTTTAATAATGGAGTCACTACCCTTCCATTCAAGAACAAGCTCATCCAAAAGTTGGAACTTGACTTTCTAGGTTCCACAATATATGGAGGCATATGAAGCATGCAACGAATGCATCCCGAGAATCACATCAAAATCAAACATCTCAAGTTCCACAAGATTACACGGGCAGACTTTTGCAAAATAGAAATAGGGAAACCCAGATAAATTCTTTGAGCAACAACAGATTCACCCACGGGAGTACAGACTAAAAAGCGCTCCCTCAAGATTTTCTTACTCAAACCAAACTTAATAGCCAACAGAAGAGTCATAAGAGACAAATCTTAACCCAAATCAAGCAAAGCATAAGCATCAAAATTAAAGACTTTTAACATACCAGTCACAACTTCCTGGTGAGCATGCAAACATGGGACCAGTTGTTTCTTAGAGCAACACCCTATGGAGATCTTTGCTGGTCTTGACCACCTTGAGCCACCTGAACTTGACCTTTTTGAGCATTCTTAGGACAATCAACAACCTTTTGGTTATCACCACACCCATAGCATGCACCCAGGTCCCTCCAGCAAGCACATGTATGATTCCTCACTCACTTGTCACACCAAGGAAACAATGGTCCACCACTAATCAATGCCTTGGGAGAAGGCACCTTAGCATTAGCAACCCGAGCATTTGAACCTTGGCCCTATTGGAATCAACCATAACCTCCACCCTTGGAATTGGAGAACCCACCATCACAACAAACCCTCTTAGGATTATGCACCCTCTTCTCCTAGAGCTTCTCTCCTTTAATCTATTCAGCATATACTATGAGCCTAGAGATTTCCATATCCTAAATAAGCATAGCCATATGAAATTCTTTAACAACCAAGTAAGAGATCCCAGAAGTGAACTTGTGCATTCTTGCACGGAGGTCAGCCACAAGCATAGGAGCATATTCGAAGAGCTTTGTGAACTAGAGGGCATAGTCCCTTACACTCATACCACCTCATTCGAGGTTGAAAAAATCTGTCATCTTAGTTTCCCTAGCTCAAGTAGGAAGAAACGATCTGCAAATGCGAACTTGAACTCTTCCCAATTAACAGCATTACCACAAACCCTCTCTATCAACCATTGAGTGTACCACACTTGAGCTACATCTTTCAATTGATAAGCAGCAAACTCACCTTTCTCTTTAAAAGTAACTCCCATAATAGTCAACACCTTAGTGATCTCATTAATGAACTCTTGAGCGTCCTGCCTTTGACCTATAGAACTCTAGAGGATTTATCTGGGTGAACTCTCTCACCCTAGAAGCCAGAGTAGGATCCCAAGGAAGATAAGCCTTCCTAGTCGGAGTAGCCACCACCTGGGCAAGCATAGTAAAGGCCATACGGAATTCACCATTAGAGATAGGCTCTTTCATAGGCCCTTGGGGAACTTGGTCCTTACAAGTTGGGGGCCGATCTTAATAAAGGATCGCTTCGTGGAGGCATCTTCTATAATATAGCAATGATACCATCAGGATAAGGAAATAAGCATACGGTCCTAAGCATGACATAAGACATGAACAAGTGAGGCAATTCCTAGAACACCATCATAGCCTCCTACTCATAGGCATGGTGCACTTCACACCTATGAATAGGACTCCACTTGACGCGGGATATTGAACTCCGAGAATCATTTACAAACCTAGTACTCTGATACCAAGCTTGTCAAGACCCGAACCTAGGATATAGGAGTAACATAGCATATGTGAACCCGAGAGTTACTAAAAAAACCTCAAAGTGTGAATAGTAAATACATGGTTCTAAGATATGAGAAAGCAGGACTCATGCTACTGGGACATCATGGTAAAAGGGATTAACGAATCCACATAACACGTAACACATAAAGACGAAGGGGCGGGTAAGTATGACTCACTCTATGGGGGCAATTCAGAACATAGGATCTTTCATAACATAACATTAGAACATATTATAATACTCATAGACAATCCATATAACGATATCCAATCGATAGCCATATCCATAAACATAAGATCCAAATACAACACTTAACATATAAACATAAAAGAGTCTACAAGATGTCTAACAATGCCTCTAGTCATATGATAGGATGGGGACCACGACATGTACCGGGCTCACCCTCAAAGTAAATAACATAAACAAAAACATCATAGTTAGAGGAATGGTGAATTGGTCCTTGGAAGATAGGACTCACCACTATACGTAATCTCAAGATCCAAGCTCACTGTTGTACAGTGGATGAAGGTAGTTCTCGGTCCCAATATGGTTAGATCATGTAGGCAAAGTATGTGTTAGTACATTTTAATATACTAAGTATGTGGTCATGCGATGCACATGACTTATCAATCCTTCATCCAATGGTAGATGACAAGGGCACATAATATAGAAAGCGATATAGTATACAATATGCCATGAAATTCAGGATGCATAAAATGCAAAAATGCTCATATATAGTGGGGATGGACTATAACCGACAAATTAAACTTTTGCGAGCTATTACATGAATTAGTTTGATGAAGACCTCCCATCTGTAGGAGAAGATTACTTGCAAAGGGAATCTACCTCACAACTTACGTCCTAGTCTTTTCGGTAGATAGACACCTTCCTTACGACCCAATCTTTTCAAAAGTATTTTCGTATCATATCATATCATATCAAGGTGTAACCATTCCTTATGACCTAGTCTTTCGGTAATGGCTACCATATACCTGTGGTGGCACATAGTTTAAGGAAAGGAAGAAATCCCTTGGGGATAGCCTTGACTCCCCCAATCCATCGGTGTTAAGTCAAACATCCCACAAGAATGCTTATATATGTGTATACATGCTTTCAAAAGAGGCACAAGTCATTTAAAATCATTTCAATGCATACTTGGGCTCAAAAGCTAAACATATTTCTTAAACATTAATACTTGGGCTCAAAAGCCATATCATAGTTTATATTGTGTTTCTCGTGCATAGGAATAGCTCATTCATACTTGTACATAGTGGTATAAACACACCCATAATTGCTCAAAGATCCATATAGTAGACATTTATGTGATCACATCCTTGTCATAACCATAATCTTATCAAAATGATATGCATATACATAATTAGGCTTAACCCACTTCATAAAAATCTAATGCTTATGAATGCATATGCTATGAATGATGTGATAATAGTATGGGTAATGAGATTCAATCTAAAATCAACAATACAATATGAAGTTCAAGTAAATTCATAATTAAATCCACATTTAAATCATAACATATATATCACCCACGCTTAGTTCAAACTTTAAAGGGATAATACATAATCAAATCTTCGTAATACTCATATAATTCAACATAGTAGGGCTTAAATCAACTTAAAATCAACAATAAGATATAGTCCACACTTCCATTCAATTTAATAATTAATAATATTCAAAGAAAATATTTAAAGTAAGCAAAATTTTATGAAATTCATGTGAAAAGAGTTTGGGTCTTCTTTGTTGAATGGGACCCAAAACCAAATCCCACATACCATAGCTAATGGACGAGATTCAAGAAAAATTTTGATGAAGAAAAGAGTTTTCCCTAAATTCCCAAGCTTAGTCTTCAGCAGAGCCTTTGAGAGAGTTCTTAAGGAGAGTTCAATATAATTCTAAGTGTAGAAATGAATTTGAGTGAGAGGAATAAGGTATTGGTCATTTTAATGTCTTTAGGTAGCATGTAAATTCACAAAAGACTCTTAGGATAAACCATAATTATGAAAATTCCATTAATAAAACGAGTAGAAAAATTGAGGTCAGGGGTCTTAGGGAGGGGTATATGGCCTGTGATGATGTATTCGGACCATATACTTGCTCCATGATCCAATACAGAGAAAAATTCTCCTGCCAAAGGTTTGAGATGGTAATTCCATACTTTGAAATTTTCAATATAGGCATCCATACGGTTGGTTTCATGGTCCATACCAAGGTATACGAACTATATACTCCTCCATACCACTTCACTTAGAAAAATCCTGCACAATAAAATTCTGAGATGGTGATCCAATACTTAGAAATTTTCACTCCAGTACCTATAGGACCTCATAGAGCATGAAGGGTCTTACGGTCTTTGAGACGGTCCATGTGACATGCCTTGGTTTCAAAATTGATGATTTTCAAGGCCAAGGCTACCACACAGTCCATGAATCCTCACACAACCAATAAGGAGTCCATGGGTAGTATACCTTAGTCTTAAACTTCACGTTAAAGCCGACACACCTCATAAAAGGACAAGGGCCACTTCAAGGACGCCCCTCATGGCCTGTATAGCCTCACACGAACCATGAAGGCTTCCATGAAGTTTCACTTTGGTCAAAAACTTTCCAGGGTCAAAATTTCAAGCTCCATTAAGGTCGTACAAAATTTGGGTCCTTACACATATACTAACAACAAGGTTTGTAAAGAGAGATTTTAAGAGATGGGCTCGTAGTGGTTAGTGGATAAGTTGCACGATGGAGTTCCTCTAGAGTGGTTCACTTCATAGATAGGAATTAATACGCATGAGTTTAAAATTGAAGCTAGATGTTGGTTTTCCATCATTCATGCTCAAGTTATCCCCTCTACACATGATACAGAGGTGAGTTTGGACCATGCACTTTTTATAGCTACCATCTTGGATGGTCTTCAGGTTAATGTGGGACATATTATCGTGGATCAGATTGTAGAAGTGGTCCAAGAGAGGCCCAAGAGCTTAGTATACCCCTGTTTGATTTCTAGATTATGCTATGAGGCAAGGGTCTTTGTCCTACCTATAGATAAGGAGAAGAAGTTGTCCAAGGACATATATATATTGAAGAAGAGAGGTAGCCAAGGGGAACAGAAAAAGAGAAGGATTGATGTGTTAGATCTAGAGCTAGGATCATAGGCTGGAGGATCTTCTTTAGGAGTTGTAGGTGCTTCAGGTTCTACAAGACCACTTCTATTTTGTCCTCCTACTATGAGATGCTTGTCCTCCCAGATTTATAAGATAGATGAGCGGATCAGGCAGCTAGTTGCATGCCTCCCTCCAAGTCCACCAGGAGCTATTCTAGATGATCAGTCTTCACTTGCTTCCAATTCAACTACCTAAAAAAGTGATGAGTGATCAGTTTGAGCAGATGAGTCAAAACAGGAGGACATGAGCCGAAGGCAGGGAAACATAGAGCGACACCAGAGGAAGTTCAGGGAGCATGAGAAAAAGAAGAGTAGATTCCTAAACAAGATGATGGGAAAGCCAAGGATACTATGTGGATCTAGTTCTTTAGATCCTAATGATGAGTTGACCATCTCTTTAGGCTCGAGTGTTGCTTAATCATTTCAAGGTGTCCCTTGTATTCTCTTTTATTTTTTGATTGTAATATGAGGACACAGTACCATATTTAGTTGAGGGTGCTCTTATGACTTGATTCTGATTATGACTCTTGAATCTATCTTATATGCTCTAGATTTGTTAGTATTTGTAGATTTTTGCTTTTTTTGTATTGATGTGCCGTTGTCAGGCTTGATTTATTTAGATTAGAGAATATATATATATATATATATATATATATATATATATATATATATATATATATATATACATGCTTTTCTTGGTATACCTTTGTCGAACTTGCACATATTGTGTTTGGGAGTAGCCATTTAAGTAGATTTGGTAACTTTTTTTTTCTTTTTGACGGTATGTATAATCGACAGTTCCCGAAGATGGATTGAGTGATGATATTCTTTAGGGAAAATAGTCGATTGGGTGTGTGAGTGCATCAGTAGAATATGCTCTTTGGCGAAGTCTGAGTAGCCATTGACTCTTGTTGGAGCTATACCTTGGGATTATGACTTGATTAGTGCCAATATATTTAGTCAAGTGTTTCGGATTATGAAAAAGGGATACCCCTCCTATTTTTGAAAGTTAAATGGTTTTGGGATGATTTTGAGACAACACTTTAACTCTTTCATGCTATATAGATATATTTTGAAAAATAAGTCCTTTGTGCTTGACTTGAGGGTAAAATTGACCCTTTTCAGATTGATTTTCATGTCATGTGTATCGTGAGTCTTTGTTTTATTCCTTGTGTGCACTTGTATCACCTGGAACTTGCCTTGTTGGTCTATAAATATGTAAAGCCCCAGATTTTCCTTCACTGGCATTGTCTAGAGGGCTGGAATTTTCCCGGGAAAGCTGCGAGGTACCACTTCACGGAGGAGCCCACACGGCCTGTGTGATGCCACACGGTCCGTATGGCCTCCCATGAAGTGACACTTGATCAGTTCCTCCGTTGGGAAAATTTCCAAGTAAAGGTACACAGACCTTCACACGATTCGTGTGACTCCACACAGTCCATGTGACCTTTCGTTTAGTTGCTGTGTGAAGAGTTACCTGTACACGGATGGAGTCACGGCCCGTGTGACTCCAAATGGTTCATGTACTTGTCCGTGTGGTGCTACTTGGTTCAGGGAAATTTTGCCTCTGAGAATTTTGAGTGCAGGACCATGGCCCTGTTCACGATCCGTGTGAAGCTACATGGATCGTGTAACGGACCGTGTGACCCAGACGGGCCAAATTTAGGTTCGTTTTATTAATAGCATTTTTGAAATTTAGATTATTTTAAACATGAATTTGGTCACTTCCACCCCTCCCTCAAGTCCTTAAATCAGCTGAACTCTACTATATTTCAGCCATTTTCCCCATTTTACTCTCATTCTCTCTAAGAATCCTCCTACAAGATTCTCCAACTTCTCTTTAGGATCCTCAAGTCAAGGCTTTCAATTTGGAGTCCCTTTTTTCCTCAAGTTCATCTTCAAATCAGGTATGTTGGCTTGATTCTTGGTTTCTTTCAACCAAGAAGACCCAAAATTCCTTTCAAGTTGTTTTATGAATTTGCCTACTTTAACGTGAGTTTTACTATTTAATCTTGTCAACTTTGAACAATGCATGGGCTGTACATTATTCTGGATTTTTTATTTATGTTAAGCTCTGTTATGAAGAATCATCATGAACTATACAATTATGGAAATGCATGGTCCCTTAAAGATGTTATTATGCATGGGTGATCTATACTACGATTTTCATATGGATTTTATGGTGGATTTTCTAGATTTCATACTATATTTTAGGCATACTCTATATTACCCATGCCATACCTACATCATGCCTTGCATTACACTCATGATCATCGGTCTACATGGAAATTTTGAAGTGGGATAGACCCAATTATGTCTTGGGATATGATTTTTGTAAATTATGGGTTATGAAAAAATGTGATCACATATATGTCTTGTACTTTGGCTCTTGGGCATCTTGGGTGCTTGCACCACCTTGTATATTGGCTCTTGGAGCATCTTGGGTGCTTGCACCATCTTGAACATGTAGATGAGTTATTCCTTGCATGAGAATCTTGATTATGATCTTGTGATTATCGGCATTTGAGTCTATACGTACATTGAACGTTTATGAAATAGGTACTTGTCTCTCTTGAAATGCTTACATATAAATATATAATTATTCTTGTGTGATGTGATTGACTTAGCACCGATGGATTGGGGACCCTCTCCCTTTTCTTGAACTATGTGCCTACATAGGGACGGATGATATTCGTCTATCTTGCTTATGTCTTGACATTTTGATATGATTCTTGTAAATCCTTTTGAAAAGTGTGGTCGTAAGGAAGGTGACCATCCACCGAAAAGCGTGGTCGTAAGGTGTGATGTAGATTACCCTTGGCAAGTAATCTTCTCCCTACCAGTGGGAGGTCCCAATCAGTCCAATTCATGTACTAGCTCGCATGGATTTGGGTTGTCAATTATAGTTCATCCCCGCTATATAGGAGCGTTATCGCATTGCATGCATCATGAATTTCATAGCATCTTGTAAACTACTCTTGCTTGGATATATATATATATATATATATATATATATATATATATATATATATATATATATATATATATATATATATATATATATATATATATATATATATATATATATATATATAATTCTTTCTATATTATGTGCCCTTGTCATCTAACATTGAAATGCAGGTTGATAAGTCATACGCATTGCATGCCCGCATACTTAGTACATTCAAACGTACTAACTCATACTCTATGTCTACATGATTTTACCATGTAGGGACCGAGCAGTTTTGATACTAGCCACTGGACGAATAGTCCGTTCTTAAAGATCTTTTTTTGTGGTGAGCCTCGTCTTTTGAGGGCGAGCTAGTTATTTTCTCTATTTTATTATGTATGCTCTTTTGTTGAGGGTGTGCCCGAAACTTGTCCTGGCCCCCGTTCCTTGACATATTGGGCACTTTGTAAACCTTTCTCGTTTTGCTTATTTATAGATCATGGATTTTGAAGCTTTCTTTTTTTGGTCATTTTGTTACATATGTTTAGATACCTTTGAACCTAATTATGTGGATTTGATAAATGAGGGTTGTTTGGGGACTCTCCAGTCCCCATTCGCCGTGTCACATATAGGCCCTAACCTTGGGTCATGAAAAAAGATGGTATCAGAACCCTAGGTTTGTAATGGTCCTCAGAGCCCAACATGCTGCGTTGAGTAAAGTCCTATTCATGGGTGTGAAGTGCTCCATACCTATGAGTAGGAGGCTACAGAGACGTATTAAGAAATTCCTCACTTCTTCATGTCTTGTATCGTGCTGTGACTAGTTTATGCAATTCTCTTACTTACCAATGTCGTTAATCCATTTCATCAGATGCCTCAAGGAAGACCCTCTCTACCTAGGCCGGCTCCGGCTAATGAAGATCAGGCCCCTCACGAGCCTATAGAGGATCCTATCTTTAACGGTGAATTTTGCACCGCTTTCTCCATGCTTGCACAGGTGGTGACTGCTCAGGCAAGGAAAGCTAACTTGCCACGGGACCTTACACCTGCATCTATTGTGAGGGATTTCATTCGGATGAATCCTCTGGAGTACTACGAGTCAAGGGCTGATGAGGATGCTCAGGAGTTCATTGATGAGCTCTCAAAATACTAAATATTATGGGCGTCTCTTCTGAGGAAAAAGCTGGACTAGATGCTTACCAGCTAAAGGATGTAGCCCAGGTATGGTATACTCAGTGGGCTTTGGAGAGGGTCTGTGGTGGTGATGTTAAATGGGGAGAGTTCAAATCTACCTTCCTTGAACGCTTCTTCCCACTTAAGCTGAGAGAGGCCAGAGTGACCAAGTTTATTAACCTCAAGCAGGGAGTATGAGTGTGAGGGATTATACCCTCAAGTTCACCAAACTTTCCAAATATGCTCCGTCCCTGGTGGTCGATCCCCGTGCAAGGATGCACAAATTTGTTTAGGGTATTTCTGACTTGCTTATGAAAGAATGTCGTACTGCCATGCTGACTGGGGACATGGATATTGCCAGATTCATGGTGTATGCTGAGCAGATCAAAGGGGAGAAAGTCAAAGAGAAAAGGGCACACGATCCCAAGAAAGCCCGCTTTGATGGTAGGTTCTCCGGTGTTAGAAATGTGGGTTTTGGTCGCTTTCAGCAGGGCTAAGGTTCGGGAGCTTGGGTGGCCAATGCTCAGGCACCCCCTCTCGGGGTACCGATGGATGGCGGACCAAGATATTGTATGTGTGACAAGTGTGAGAGACCCCACACAGGTGCCTGTCAGAGGGATTTGGGACTTTACTTTGGATGCGAAAGTAAGAATCATAAAGTTGTTGATTGCCCTAGGAATGCATGTGGAGGCCAAGGTCAGGTAGCCAAAGGCGGGCAGGGTCAACAAAGGGGTCCCTAAGGTACTGCCCCAAGGAACAATAGGTTTTATTCACTCCATGCCCGCCAGGATGTCGAGGAAGCTCCAGATGTCGTGACTGGTATGTTAAAAGTCTTTGATTTTGATGCTTATGTTTTGCTTGACCCAGGTGCAAATTTGTCTTTTGTGACTCCGGTATTGGCTGTTAAGTTCGGTTTGAGCCCCCAGATTTTAAGGGAGCCTTTCTCGGTCTACACCTCTGTGGGTGAATTTATTGTTGCTCATAGAATCTACCATGGATGCCCTGCTGCGGTGTTGTATAAAGTTTTCCATGTGACCTTGTGGAGCTTGAGATATTTGATTTTGGTATGATTCTCGGAATGGATTGGCTGCATGCATCTTATGCTTCCATAGATTGTAGAACCCGGGAAGTCCAGTTCCAACCTCCCGGTGAGCCAATTCTTGAATGGAAGGGTAGTGACTCCTTTATCATAGGTCAGTTTATTTCCTACCTCAAGGCACGGAAAATGATTTCTAAGGGATGCATCAATCATATTGTGAGGGTGAAGGACACAGATTTCGAAGTGCCTACTCTCTAGTCGGTCCCTGTGGTGAATGAATTTTTGGATGTGTTTCTCACAGACTTACCAGGCATTCCTCCGGACAGGGAGATAGATTTCGGCATAGATCTCTTTCTAGATACTCAGCCTATTTCTATTCCCCCGTATCAGATGGCACCGGTAGAACTGAAAGAGTTAAAGGAGCAGTTAAAGGACCTATTGGAGAAGGGTCTTATTCGGCCCAGTACATCACCGTGCGGTGCTCCCGTGTTGTTTGTAAGGAAGAAGGACGGGTCTCTTTGTATGTGTATTGACTACAGGCGGCTGAATAAGGTGACTGTTAAGAACAACTACATGTTGCCCAGAATTGATGACTTGTTTGATCAGCTCCAAGGTGCCACTCACATCTCAAAAATTGATCTCCGTTTCAGGTATCATCAGTTGAAGGTTAAGGAATGTGATATCCCTAAAAGAGCTTTTCGAATGAGGTACAGGCATTTTGAATTTGTGGTGATGTCATTTGGCCTAACTAATGCTCCGGCCATATTTATGGACTTGATGAATCGAGTGTTTAAACCATTCCTAGACAGCTTTGTGGTGGTCTTCATTGACAATACTCTCATTTACTCCCGAAGTGAACGGGAGCATGGGAATCACTTGAGGATGGCCCTCCAAACTCTAAGAGAAAAGAAATTGTATGCCAAGTTTAGCAAGTGCGAATTCAGGTTGGGCAAAGTGGCCTTCCTCGGTCCCATGGGAGATGGTATCAAGGTGGATCCGAGGAAAATAGAGGTCGTGAGGAATTGGCCTAAACTGTTGACTCCTTCGATATCCGCAGTTTCTTTGGGTTGGCCGAATACTACAGAAGGTTCGTCGAAGGGTTCTCATCTATTGCATCTCCATTGACCAAGTTGACCCAGAATCAGGCTAAATTTATATGGTCGAATACGAGAGAAACTTTCAAACTTTAAAGGACCGGCTTACGTCGGCTCCCATCTTGACCGTACCAAATGGTTTAGAGGGGTTTGTAGTATATTGTGATGCCTCGCGGATTGGACTAGGCTATGTGCTTATGCAGAAAGTAAAGGTGATAGCATATGCATCAAGACAGTTGAAGGTACATGAACGAAACTACCCCATGCATGACCTTGAATTGGCAGCGGTGGTCTTTGCTTTGAAGATTTGGAGACATTATTTGTACGGGTTCCATGTTGATATGTTCACCGATCACAAGAGTTTGCAATACGTTTTCACCCAAAGGGACCTCAACCTAAGGCAAAGGAGATGGTTGGAGCTTCTGAAGAATTACGATATGAGTGTTCTGTATCATCTAGGAAAAGCCAATGTGGTGGCCGACGCTCTTAGTAGATTGTCTATAGGAAGTGTGGCGCATGTTGGTGATGAAAAGAAAGAATTGGTGAGGGATGTTAATCGGTTGGCTAAGTTGGGTGTCAGGTTGACTAATTCCAGCGAGGGTGGTGTTCGGGTTCAGAATAGGGCAGACTCTTCCATGGTGAACGAGGTAAGATCTAAGCAAGATTTAGACCCATCATTACTTGAGTTGAAGAAGTTGGTTGCTGCAAAGGAGATCGAGGTATTCTCTAAAGGGGGAGATTGTAACACCCCACATCTTACATGTACTAGTCCAACTCATATGAAACATGATATGGCAAGGTCAAATCCGCACATATTTTTAAAAGTGCGTGACTTTTAGATTAAAGGGCTATATATACGTCTAACGCTTAAGATGACCGAGCGTTTGTATTTTTTTAAGTCAAGTTAAGGAGAGTGTGACCTTAAATGAAGTAAAATAATTGAGGTGCTTGTGGGACTTAGGAAGCTAGCAGGTGAGTCACCTACGTGCTTAGCTTAAATAAGCTCGGTAAATGGAGACAAAGCCTAACACCGAATTTGTTCAAGTCCGATAAAGAATAAACCCCGAGTTAAGGATGTCATTTGGGCCCATGGTTTAGCATCATAAAAGGACAACATTTGCAGCCCAAGATGGATAGGAAAAGGGCCAAATTACAATTACAATTGTCATGACCAAAGCCTAGGGCCTAAATGTGACATGGCGAATGAGGAACCCGAAGGAACCCCAAACAAGCCTCTTGAACTTGTCATCACACTTCATCGGTCGTGGAAGTACAATCAACATTAAATAAAGGGAATTAGGGACTAAGAGCAACCCATTTCAAAATAATATCATAGATTAAGAGTCAAACTCATTTGCAAAATACTTGTCCAACATACACCTCTACATATATCGATAGAACGGGGGCCATGACATACTACCGGCTCCCTTCATAGTCAAATACAAATACAAGCTAAGATCTCAAAACATAGGAGTAGGAAACATAACATAGTCCTCGAATCATTGAGGACTCACCAACAATCCCGGATAAGCATCGCACTAGCCACGTGGATGGAGAGAAGGATCAAGAGTGGCTCCGGTCCCTACATGGTAACATCATGTAAGCAAAATATGCGTTAGTACTTTTGAATGTACTAAGTATGTGGGGTGCAATGCAAGAATAGATAAGATACATAATAGAAATGCAAGAGATGGGTCATTATACATAGAATATATATTCAAGATGCATTTGCATAATTAATGTATAGTCAAATATGTTTAAGTAATTCCATCTTCATAATAGGCACTATATTTGAAGCGGAGCCAAGCAAATTGATGACGCATAAACCCCTGATCTGGGTGAAATAAGTATTATCCCTTATTTCTGGATAGTGGCAATCCCACCTTGCCACACTAGGTGGATATGAGTACTTATCCCCCATATCATGGATAGTGACAATCTCACCTTGCCTCCCTAGGTGAATATGAGTACTTATCCCCCATATCATGGATAGTGACAATCCCACCTTACTTATCCCCCATATCATGGATAGTGACAGTCTCACCTTGCCACCCTAGGTGAATATGAGTACTTATCCCCCATATTATGGATAGTGACAATCTCACCTTGCCACCCTAGGTGAATATGAGTACTTATCCCCCATATCATGGATAGTGACAATCTCACCTTGCCACCCTAGGTGAATATGAGTACTTATCCCCCCATATCATGGATAGTGACAATCTCACCTTGCCACCCTAGGTGAATATGAGTACGTATCTCCCATATCATGGATATCCGGCTCTTCTCCCCCGGACCGGGCATGGTTGTGCAATACTTTATATAGGAATTTACAATAGGCTCTAATGCGATTCTCATGTAGAAATAAATATATACATGAGTTTAGTTTATCATCAAAATGACATTATAACCTCATTCGCATCTTATCTCAAGCTTTAAAACATCAATTCCTCTTAATTCCATAATTGGACATTTTATCAAATACCTTGGGGGCATGCAATGGGGATCAAAGAATGTGTAAAATGGAGTAGGACTCATGCAGTAAATCAGTGAACCAACCATCAATGAACACTTTGACATACTCCCAAGACAACATGTAAAGACCCACATCAATCCCAAGTTTAGATTCAAGTTCTAGAGTGACAACATGTTCAAGACATTCACCTTCCCATGCTAGAATTTCACTGTGCAGAAAATTATACAATGAACAAGACCAATGTGTAAATCTTCACTTAAAATCATGAAATAATGAGTAAGTTAGGGTTTAGGCACTATGGGTGAAAGGACCCATGAGTTCAACACCACATACCTTGAGTTCTTATGAAGGCCTTGGAAGTGTCTTCAAAGGAGGCTTGAAACTTGGAGCAAGGACCTCTTCAATCTTGATGAAGGTTTTGGAGGGTTTTGGCTTGAGTTCTTGAGAGAAATATTTCTAAGTGTGGGAAATGTCTTTTAGGAAATGTTTTAAGGAATGGGAACTTATTTAGTGCTATATAGGAAATAAAATTTGTCTTTTGAAAAATGGTTCCAACACTTAGAAGAAATAATGGGGCGGGTAAACAGTAAATCTGCTCACTGGAATTTGCGTTTTTTGCCCGGGCGAAGGTTACGAAAATGGGCATAATTTCTTCGTCCGAACTCCGAACGAGGTGAAACGAAGTGTGTTGGATAGCTAACTCACAGGGCTTTCCATGGATATATTACGGGCCATCCAATTCCTTGTGTGCTAAAAGATATGACCCTCCAAAGTAGACCCTCCAAAAAGGCTTCACTTGGAAATTTTGAATTTTGATACGGTTATTCTAAAATTCGGGTTAGACCTATTTCCCACTCCATTTGACCCCCTAAACAAGAATATGAAGTCGTATTTTCAAAATAACAAACGGATTTTTAGATATAGCTAAAACAAGTTTCCGGTGGCTTCCGAAACACTTTTTTTTTGGGTCGTTTCAATATCTCCCCCTTGGGAACATTCGTCCCCGAATGTGGAAAAGGCATACAAGACAAGACTTATTAAGAACATATCAACCCCAACGTGAATGCAAGATTTCATTTAGAACATCACTTCAAAATTTCAAAACTTAGTGTGAAACATCCATAACTCATCATTTTAAACATATATGCATATGAATGATATAGGGGCTGAAACGTAAGACTCAATGAAGTAAAAAGGACTTGATTTAATACCTTAGGCTTGAGTGGAGTTAAATAGATAAGGATAACGTCTTTGCATGTCCACTTTGGCCTCCCAAGTTGCATTCTCCACTTGTTGATTCCTCCAGAGCACCTTAACGGACGCCACTTCTTTGCTCCTCAACTTCTTTACTTGTCTATCCAAGATTTGAACCGGGTCCTCTTCATATGTCAAATTATCTTCTACGACACCCACAACTTTAAGAGGTACAATAGCGTTAGGATCACCAACACATTTATTCAACATCGAGACATGGAACACTGGATGAACTAATTCCATTTCCTTTGGCAACCCCAATTCATAGGCTACTTTACCAACCCTCCTTATTACCTCATAAGGACCAACATATCTAGGGCTCAACTTTCCCTTCTTGCCAAAACGAACCACAACTTTCATTGGAGAAACTTTCAAATAAACCCAATCACCCACTTTGAATTCAAGATCTCTTCTCCTCACATCGGCATAAGACTTTTGACGGCTTTGGGCTGTTTTCAACCTTTCCCTAATCATCTTTACCTTCTCAAGAGCATCCATGACCAGATCTGGAAGAGACAAAATAGGAGCGGACACAAGTCTTTCTTTCAAAGTTTGGAAACTTTTCTCACAATCATCCGACCACACAAATTTAGCCTTCTTTTGAGTTAACTTAGTCATAGGGGAGGCAAGAGAGGAAAACCCTTCCACAAATCTTCTATAATAACCCGCTAAACCCAAGAAACTCCTTATGTCCGACGGGGTCAAAGGTCTAGGCCAATTCCTAATAACGTCGGTCTTCTTAGGATCTACCTTAATACCATCCTCCGACACCACATGGCCTAAGAAGGCAACTTCCTTCAACCAAAACTCACACTTTTCATATTTAGCATACAACTTCTCTTCCCTCAATCTTTGGAGTACAACCCTTAAGTGGCCCATATGCTCTTCCTCACCCCGGGAATAGATCAAGATGTCATCTATAAACACCACCACAAAAGAATCAAGGTACGGTTTGAAGACCCTATTCATCAAATCCATAAAGATAGCCGGAGCATTAGTTAATCCAAAAGACATCACCACAAACTCGTAGTGCCCATACCTAGTCCGAAAAGCCATCTTGGGAATATCACACTCCCTCACCTTCACTTGATGATACCCGGACCGAAGATCAATCTTAGAGAAGTGACTAGCCCCATGCAATTGGTCAAATAAATCATCAATCCTTGGAAGAGGATACCTATTCTTGATGGTGACCTTATTGAGTTGCCGGTAATCAATACACATTCTTAGAGTCCCATCTTTCTTTTTCACAAACAAAACCGGAGCACCCCATGGAGAATGACTAGGTCTAATGAACCCCTTATCTAACAAGTCTTTCAATTGCTCTTTTAACTCTTTCAACTCCGCCGGGGCCATACGGTAAGGGGAAATAGAAACTGGTTGAGTATCGGGAAGGAGGTCTATACCAAAATCTATCTCCTTTTCGGGAGGGACACCGGGAAGGTCTTTTGGGAAGACATCTAGAAACTCACTAACAACCGGAATTGACTCAATAGAAGGGACTTTGGACTCCACATCATTGACCCTCACAAGATGGTACAAACACCCTTTAGAAACCAACCTATGGGCTTTAATGCAAGAAATGAATTTCCCCTTCACCACAACATCCCGACTCTCCCACTCAAGGACGGGCTCATTAGGAAATTGAAACTTGACTCTATGAGTTCTACAATCAATAGAAGCATAATATGCATGCAACCAATCCATCCCAAGAATAATATCAAAATCCACCATGTCCAACTCAACAAGATCACAAGGCAACACTTTATTCAATATGCAAACCGGAAAATTTCTATACACTTTTCTAGCAATAATAGAGACACCAATAGGAGTAGAAACTTCATATGATTCATGCAACAACTCCGACTCAACATGAAATTTTCTTGCAATAAAGGGGGTAACAAAGGAAAGGGTGGCACCCGGAT
This sequence comes from Solanum rostratum, assembly GCA_029948455.1. Lineage (NCBI taxonomy): Eukaryota > Viridiplantae > Streptophyta > Magnoliopsida > Solanales > Solanaceae > Solanum > Solanum rostratum. The sequence goes on from CM057049.1 coordinate 53,271,520, forward strand.
CAATCAAAGTATAAACATCAAGATCAAAGATTTGCAACATACCGGTCACCACATCAGGGGTCTCCTCAACACCTTGTCTACCGTGCAAAGCATAAAATCGATTGTGCCTTGGGGCACCACTTTGAGAAGCACCTCTACCCAAAGAAATAGTATTAACATTCCGAACCTTGCCACGAATCTTGGGACAATCCATCTTCTTGTGACCAATTTCCCTACATTCGTAGCATGCACCCACACCCCTCATACAAGAACCCTAATGCTTCCTCCCGCAATTAGAACATAGTGTATTTGGAGCACCCACACCCACTCCTTGGGGCCTAGGAAAGTTGTTTACAAACCCCCTACTAGCAACATGAGAGGACTCCTGGCCTTGGAAAGGCCGACCTCCTCTAGAAGGCCCACCACCAAAACGAGCCCTCTTAGCCTCATGTCCCCTCCTCTTCCTCAATTTCTCCTCCTCCATTTGCTCGGCATAAGTCATTAACTGGGACAAATCTATATCACCAATGAGCATCACGGAACGGCACTCCTCACTAACCAAATCGGAGACACCCATCACAAATTTATTCATCCTCGACCTAGAGTCGGCCACCAAGTGAGGTGCATACTTAGAGAGTTGGGTAAATTTGAGGGCATACTCCCTCACACTCATAGTCCCTTGTTTCAAGTTCATAAATTCCACCAACTTTGCCTCCCTAAGCTCCAGAGGGAAGAACCTATTAAGAAAAGCAAGCTTAAATTCCTCCCACAACACCACATAGCCACTTCCCTTTTCACCCTTCCATTGATCAAACCAAATTTGAGCAACACCCTTGAGTTGGTAAGCCGCCAACTCCGCCTTCTCAATATCCCCAACACCCATAATGGTCAAGATTTTGCATACCTCGTCAATGAATTCTTGTGGATCCTCATCCACCTTTGAACCATGAAAAACCGGAGGGTTCATCCTAATAAAATCTCTCACCCTTGCCCCCGGGGTGGTAGCTTGGGGAACTTGGGCTCCTTGTTGCACTTGGTTGGCTACCACTTGTGCAAGCATGGTGAGTGCAACGCGGAGCTCACTATTGGTGGGTGGTTCCTCCGGTGATCGGGCTCGTCTTCCTCTCCTATTTGGCATGACGATCTAGCATTCCAAAGAACAAGCGTTAGGGAGGAATCATTTATTACACTCTAAGCACGACATAGAAAGGGAAGAAGGGAAACCTTTCCTACAAACGTTTCATAGCCTCCCACCCATAGTCATGGCGCGCTTCACAACCGTGAATAGGAATCTACTCAACGCGGTGTGTTGGACTCCGAGGATCAAACAATTTAGTACTCTGATACCAAGCTTGTCACGACCCAAGCCTAGGGCCTAAACGTAACATGGCGAATGAGGAACCCGAAGGAACCCCAAACAAGCCTCTCGAACTTGTCATCACACTTCATCGGTCGCGGAAGTACAACCAACATTAAATAAAGGGAATTAGGGACTAAGGGCAACTCATTTCAAAATAATATCATAGATTAAGAGTCAAACTCATTTGCAAAATACTTGTCCAACGTACACCTCTACCTATATCGATAGAACGGGGGCCATGACATACTACCGGCTCCCCTCATAGTCAAATACAAATACAAGCTAAGATCTCAAAACATAGGAGTAGGAAACATAACATAGTCCTCGAATCATTGAGGACTCACCAATAATCCCGGATAAGCACCGTACTAGCCATGTGGATGGAGAGAAGGATCAAGAGTGGCTCCGGTCCCTACATGGTAACATCATGTAGGCAAAATATGTGTTAGTACTTTGGAATATACTAAGTATGTGGGGTGCAATGCAAGAATAGATAAGATACATAATCGAAATGCAAGAGATGGGTCATTAGACATAGAATATATATTCAAGATGCATTTTCATAATCAATGTATAGCCAAATATGTTTAAGTAATTCCATCTTCATAATAGGCACTATATTTGAAGCGGAGCCAAGCAAATTGATGACGCATAAACCCCTCATCTGGGTGAAATAAGTATTATCCCTTATTTCTGGATAGTGGCAATCCCACCTTGCCACACTAGGTGGATATGAGTACTTATCCCCCATATCATGGATAGTGACAATCTCACCTTGCCACCCTAGGTGAATATGAGTACTTATCCCCCATATCATGGATAGTGACAATCCCACCTTGCCACCCTAGGTGAATATGAGTACTTATCCCCCATATCATGGATAGTGACAATCTCACCTTGCCACCCTAGGTGAATATGAGTACTTATCCCCCATATCATGGATAGTGACAATCTCACCTTGCCACCCTAGGTGAATATGAGTACTTATCCCCCCATATCATGGATAGTGACAATCTCACCTTGCCACCCTAGGTGAATATGAGTACATATCCCCCATATCATGGATATCCGGCTCTTCTCCTCCGGACCGGGCATGGTTGTGCAACACTTTATATAGGAATTTACAATAGGCTCTAATGCAATTCTCATGTAGAAATAAATATATACACGAGTTTAGTTTATCATAAAAATGACATTGTAACCTCATTCACATCTTATCTCAAGCTTTAAAACATTAATTCCTCTAAATTCCATAATTGGACATTTTATCAAATACCTTGGGGGCATGCAATGGGGATCAAAGAATGTGTAAAATGGAGTAGGACTCATGCAGTCAATCAGTGAACCAACCATCAATGAACACTTTGACATACTCCCAAGACAACATGTAAAGCCCCACATCAATCCCAAGTTTAGATTCAAGTTCTAGAGTGACAACATGTTCAAGACATTCACCTTCCCATGCTAGAATTTCACTTTGCAGAAAATTTATACAATGAACAAGACCAATGTGTAAATCTTCACTTAAAATCATGAAATAATGAGTAAGTTAGGGTTTAGGCACTATGGGTGGAAGGACCCATGAGTTCAACACCACATACCTTGAGTTCTTATGAAGGCCTTGGAAGTGTCTTCAAAGGAGGCTTGAAACTTGGAGCAAGGACCTCTTCAATCTTGATGAAGGTTTTGGAGGGTTTTGGCTCTAGTTCTTGAGAGAAATATTTCTAAGTGTGGAAAATGTCTTTTAGGAAATGTTTTAAGGAATGGGAACTTATTTAGTGCTATATAGGAAATAAAATTTGTCTTTGGAAAAATGGTTCCAACACTTAGAAAAAATAATGGGGCGGGTGAACAGTAAATCTGCTCACTGGAATTTGCGTTTTCTGCCCGGGCGGAGGTTACGAAAATGGGCATAATTTGTTCGTCCGAACTCCGAACGAGGTGAAACGAAGTGCGTTGGATAGCTAACTCACAGGGCTTTCCAGGGATATATTACGGGACACCCAATTCCTTGTGTGCTAAAATAAATGACTCTCCAAAGTAGACCCTCCAAAAAGGCTTCACTTGGAAATTTTGAATTTTGATAGGTTATTCTAAAATTCGGGTTAGACCTATTTCCCACTCCATTTGACCCCCTAAACAAGAATATGAAGTTGTATTTTCAAAATAACAAACGGAGTTTTAGATATAGCTAAAACAAGTTTCTGGTGGCTTCCGAAACACTTTTTTTTGGGTCGTTTCAACAATCCAATTCAAAACTAGGGCCCAAACTAGGTGGGCTTAAGGGAGAAATGTTTGCAACAAAGCCCATCCCATTTGAAGCCCAGTAAGGCCCAAATGAAAAGGCCAAGCTGCTGACCCATAACCTTAATAAAATAAGGTTGAAAACCCAAAAGAAAGTCGGCCAAAAGTGGCCTATAAAAGGGAGCAACAAGCAGTAACTTTTAGTCATTTTCTCAAGCCAAAATTTCATATTTCTCTTTAAGTTTCTTCTTGCTCTCTCCTCATTTTCTAAAGCAGCCAAGACACACCTCTAGGGTTCTTGGAGAGAACCTAAACCTTGAGGGCTAAGGTAAGTAAAATACCTATGGTTTGGTGTAATTTTTTCATGAAAAACATGAAGAGTATGTTGGTTGTATTATGCAGGAATTTTGGGATAGCATTTGTTCCAAATGTTGTGGTTCACTTTTCTTGTTAAATAAGAGACTTTTATCTTGTTGGTTGGCTGAGTTATGAAGTAATATGTATGTTTTTAAGAAGTCTTGGGTATGTAATGATGTGAGAAGGCGGCTGGACCACTTTTATCTTCCGCAAAAAAAATAAGTTCTTAAATGATGTCTTAATTCCGCTCATTAGTAAGAATTTGTGGACTGTTTTTGGAATTGTTGTCTCATGTTTTCCATCTACTTAGGGACTATTTTTGGACTGGTTTAGGATTGTAATTGTGTGTAAATATGTTGAGGACAGTTTGGTTGGGGTTGAAACGAGTTTTGGAATGGTTGACATCGAAGTGTAGCGGAAGGACGCAATGTTGTGTTGTCTACTTGCATGTTGTGTAGAGTTGTTGTATGATGTACTGTATGAGTTGTTGTAATACTGTTATGGGACTAAACATAGCTGGATATGACATGTATATGGGAATGTGTATTAGAAAATACAATTAGGAGTGGAAATGTTGAAAGAATACTCTTTGGGTGCTAATTCTGAGCTTGCTACCTGGACATTATTTTTGGGTGAAATTGGATTTAAGATGTGTTATTAGCTGCTAACACTAGTTTTATCACCTAATATATTGTAGATAAGTGTTTGGAGGAAAAGGATACTACTCTGAGGTAGTAACGACATAGTACAGCGAGGTATGTAAGGCAACTTGATTTCCTATTACTTGGCATGAAATCTATAATCTTCCTTAGCACATAAAGGTACGTACAAACTCCAACATGGCTGCTAACCGTGTCCCCACTCTTTACCATGTTCATATGTACCCATACATAGTCATTGTCAACCTACATATGTACTTGGATACCAAATATACATGAGTTCCTTGTTACCAAACAAAGTCTATGTGTTGTTTAATCTTCGATATGATTCATATTGCATATACAGTATTTCCTGCCTTACATATTCAGTACATTATCTCGTACTGACGTCCCTTATGGGGGACCTGCATTTCATGCTGCAGGTACAGGAGCTACTAGATCCCCCCAGTAGTATTGTATAGTTGGCCATGAGGCGGGGCCTGTCCTGACCCATATGGATATTATTGCTTACTTAGAGGCTTTGTAGACAATGTAAATTAAAGTGTGGTCAAATAGTGTACTATATACATCGTGGCTCCAACGACCTAGTCTTATGCATTTACTTTTGGTTTGTTAGTACAGTTTACTTTCTTTTGACAGCATATTGAGTATGGAAACTTCTTAAATATTCATAGCAGGTATATAGTTATATGTTGGTTCTCCCGAGCCTTGTCGGCAACAGGTGCCAGTCCGCCTTAATGGGGCTTAGGGCGTGACAGAGATGGTGTGCTCCGGTACCAAGACCGGCTTTGTGTTCCTGATGTGGATGACCTTAGAAGAGTGATTATGAGTGAGGCTCACAACTCTCATTACTCCATTCACTCGGGGTCCAACAAGATGTATCGAGATCTGAAGGAGGTGTATTGGTGGCACGGTATGAAGAGGGATATTGCTAAATTTGTGTCTAAATGCCCGAGTTTTCAGCAGGTGAAGGTAGAACACCAGAGGCCTGGTGGTTTGGCCAAAGACATTGAAATTCCCATATGGAAATGATGTAAATATAGACTTTGTGGTTGGATTGCCCTGGACCCGAACGCAATTCGACTCCATCTGGGTTGTTGTGGATCGAATGACGAAATTGGCTCATTTTCTACTAGTCAAGGCTACTTTCAGTGTCGAGGACAATGTGAGGTTGTATATCCAGGAGTTGGTGAGGTTGTATGGTGTACCTAGATCCATCATATCGGATCGCGATGCTCAATTCACTTCCCACTTTTGGAGGTCTTTGTGAAAGGCCTTCGAACCAAGATTAAGTTGAGCTCTACTTTTCACCCTCAAACCGATGGCCAAGCAGAGAGGACTGTTCAAACCTTAGAGGATATGTTGAGGTATGTGTGTTGGAGTTTAAAAGGAATTGGGATGACCATCTTCTACTCATCGAGTTTACTTACAATAATAGCTTCCATTCTAGCATTGGTATGCGCCACTTGAAACGTTGTATGGGAGAAGGTGTAGGTCGCCGGTGGGGTGGTTTGAGTTGGGAGAGATGTCTATAGTTGGCCCAAATTTGGTATTGGGTGTTATGGAAAAGGTAAAGGCGATTAGGGAAAGATTGAGAGCGGCCAAAAGTCGTCAAAAGTCCTATTCGTAAATTAGGAAAAGAGACCTTGAATTTCAAGTCAGGGATTGGGTGTATGTAAAAGTTTCGCCTATGAAGGGTATGATGTGTTTCGGAAAGAAGGGCAAGATAAGCCCCCGGTATGTTGGTTCTTGCGAAATTGTTGAGCAGATTGGAGGTGTGGCTTACAAGTTGGAGTTACCTCCGGATTTGAGTTCCATTCATCTGGTCTTCCATGTATTTATGTTGAGGAAGCTAATTGGTGATCCTAGAACCATTGTGCCTTTGGAAGGTATTGAGGTTGAAGAAAATTTGTCTTATGAGGAAGTGCCGGTGGCAATTTTGGATAGACAAGTAAAGCGGCTCCGTAACAAGGATGTGGCTTCGGTGAAGGTACTTTGGAGGAATCAACAAGTGGAGAGTGCTACTTGGGAGGCAGAGTTGGACATAATAAAACGATATCCCCATCTTTTCTAATCTACTCAAGCCTAAGGTACTAGGAAACTTCCTTATCTACTTGTGTCATTTCTTGCCTTCTTGAGTCTCATGACATGATATGCATATGTATGCGCTAAAAGATCTTTTTCTTTTTACAAGTGATTTGGACGCAATCTTTTATATGAGCTTTGGTCTTGAACTATAGTTTTTGCATGATGCTTTTGGTCAAAACCTTTTTATTTTGATGTGAATTATGCATTTTTGTCTTGTGTCAGATGTATCTTTCCCTAAATCTAACCTTCAAAGCCTTGTTCTTGCACATTGGGGGACGAATATTCCCAAGGGAGAGATGATGTAAAGCCCCAGATTTTCCCTCACCAGCATCATCTTGAGGCTTGAAATTTTCCCAGGAAAGCTGCCAGGTCCACTTCACGGAGGAACCTACATGGCCCATGTGATGCCTCACGGTCCATATAGCCTCCCGTGAAGTGACGCTTGATCAGCTCCTCCGTTGGGAAAATTTCCAAGTAAAGGTACACGGACCTTCACACAGTTCATGTGACTCCACGTGGTCCATGTGACCTTACGTTTAGTTGTTGTATAGAGAGTTACCCGTACACGGATGGGGTCATGGCCTATGTGACTCCAGATGGTTCGTGTACTTGTTTGTGTAGTGCTACTTGGTTGGGGGAAATTTTTCCTCTGAGAATTTTAAGTCCAGGACCACGGCCCTGTTCACGGTCAGTGTGAAGCAACATGGACCGTGTAACAGACCGTGTGACCCAGACGGGCCAAATTTTGGTCCATTTCATTAATGGTATTTTTGAAATTTAGATTATTTTAAACATGAATTTGTTCATTTCCACCCCTCCCAAGTCCTTAAATCAGCTGAACTCTACTATATTTCAGCATTTTCCCCATTTCACTCTCACTATCTCTAAAATTCCTCCTACAAGATTCTCCAACTTTTCTCTAGGATCCTCAAGTCAAGGCTTTCAATTTGGAGTCCCTTTTGTCCTCAAGTTCATCTTCAAATCAGGTTTGTGGGATTGATTCTTGGTTTCTTTAAACCAAGAAGACCTAAAATTCCTTTCAAGTTGTTTTATGAATTTGCGTACTTTAATGTAAGTTTTACTATTTAATCTTGTCAGCTTTGAACAATGCATGGGTTGTACATTATTTCGGATTTTTTAGTTATGTTAAGCTCTATATGAAGAATCATCATGAACTATGCAATTATGGATATGCATGGTCCTTAAAGATGTTATTATGCATAGGTGATCTATACTATGATATCATATGGATTTTATAGTGGGTTTTCTAGATTTCATACTATATTTTAGATATACTCTATATTACCCATGCCATACCTACATCATGCCTTGCATTGCACTCATGATCATCGGTCTACATGGAAATTTTGAAGTGGGATAGACCAAATTATGTCTTGTGATATGATTTTGGTAAATTATGGGTTATGACAAAATGTGATCACATATATGTCTTGTACTTTAGCTCTTGGAGCATCTTGGATGCTTGCACCACCTTGTATATTAGCTCTTGGAGCATCTTGGGTGCTTGCACCATCTTGAACATGTAGTTGAGCTATTCCTTGCATGAGAATCTTGATTATGATCTTATGATTTCGGCATTTGAGTCTATACGTACATTGAACGTTTATGAAATAGGTACTTGTCTCTCTTGAAATGCTTACATATATATATATATATATAATTATTCTTGTGTGATGTGATTGACTTAGCACCGATGGATTGGGGGCCCTCTCCCTTTTCTTGAACTATGTGCCTACACAGGGACGGATGATATTCGTCTATCTTGCTTATGTCTTGACATTTTGATATGATTCTTGTAAATCCTTCTAAAAAGCATGGTTGTAAGGAAGGTAACCATCCACTGAAAAGCGTGGTCGTAAGGTGTGATGTAGATTACCCTTGGCAAGTAATCTTCTCCCTATCGGTGGGAGGTCCCAATCGGTCCAATTTGTGTACTAGCTCGCATGGATTTTTGTTGTCGGTTATAGTCCATCCCTGCTATATTGGAGCGTGATCGCATTGCATGTATCATGAATTTCATGGCATCTTGTATATGACTCTTCCTTTGATATATATATATATATATATGATTCTTTTTATATTATGGGCCCTTGTCATCTAACATTGGAATGGAGGTTGATAAGTCATATGCATTGCATGCCCGCAAACTTAGCATATTCAAATGTACTAACGCATACTCTATGCCTATATGATTTTACCATATAGGGACCGAGTAGTTTGGATACCAGCCACTGGATGAGTAGTCTATTCTTGAAGATCTTCTTTTGCGGTGAGCCCCGTCTTCTGAGGGCGAGCTAGTTATTTTCTCCGCTTTATTCTGTATGCTATTTTGTTGAGGGTGAGCCTGGAACTTGTCCTGGCCCCCGTTCCTTGACTAGAGGCAAATGTTGGGCACTTTGTAAACCTTTCTCGTTTTGCTTATTTATAGATCATGGATTTGTGAGCTTTCTTTTTTTGGTCATTTGTTACATGTGTTTAGATACCTTTGAACCTAATTATGTGGATTTGAGGCTTGTTTTGGGACTCTCGGGTCCCCATTCGCCGTGTCACATCTAGTCCCTAACCCCAGGTCATGACAAAATGTTGACCTTGTTAGAAAAATGATCCTAGGCATTCTTTGGTTTAAATTGCGTCCACCTAAACTAAATAGGCACGCATTCTTTGGTTTAAATTGCGTCCACCTAAACTAAATAGGCACCAGTTGCATTGGCTTTATCTCTAGTGTCCCTTTAGAGCCTAATCCTCTTTATTATCAACCTAAATCACAAGGATTGGACCTTTTTGAAAATATGACCTTCTCGTGAACCCTTTTTCCGCCTTAAGCTTGATGTGTTTGTGACAATTGAGGCTTTAAGACTAAGTTGGGGGTGATGTAGGAAGAAAAGGAATGGTGTAGCTTGTCAAAAGAAAGAAAAGAAAAAGAATGATGAATGGAGGAAAGAAAAGAAAAGAAAAGTAGCACTTTCAAAATGAAAAGAAAAAGAAGAAAAAAATGCTTGAATGAAAAGAATCCTCCAAAAAGTGAAAAATTGTTGCAAGTGTGAAACTTAAAGTGAAAATGAAGGGTTTAATGCACATTGGTGTGAAATGTGAATAAAAGAGTGGAAAATTGGAAAGAAATGAATGTTGTGTATAGAGCTTAAGGAGGGTTAGTCACTATTTTTCAAATTTTATCCTACCCTACCCCTAAGCCTTACAAGCCTAAAAACCCTTTGAGATTTCCAACCGAATGAAATTGAGCCAATGTTAATTGAAAATAGAGGGCAAGCTTATAGTGTGGCATTTATGTGCATAAGATGTTCATTTGTTGAGTGTGAGTGTTTGAATCCTTGTCCCTTGCTCATTGTATATACTTGTGTGTTTTGGGGACTTTCTTTCTTTTTAGGAAGACATGCAAGTTGAAATGGATTGGCAAGATTGATGTTTTTCAAGGTTGAGTCAAGTGGAACTTCTTAGTTGACTAGGACTTAAAGTCATCTCTTGAGAACTTGTGTTGTCACTTGGTCATCCTTGGAAGTTGCTTTTGAATTGAAACATATGCCTTTGAAAGCGAGGGAGTTGCTTGTTAGACATTCACACACTTGAGCTAATTATTGGTACCAACCATTGTCATGGTCTTGATCTGATTGTTGAAACTGAATTGGGATTGTTGTGCTTAAAATTGCTAGCCTCTTGAATTTGGTTTTGTTTTGCCTGAGGACAGACAAAGTCTTAAGTTGGGGATGTTGATGAGTGTATGAATCACACTCATTTCTTGCTCTTTTCATATGATTTTGTGTTGATAATTTCATAACGTAAGGCTAATTATGCTTTGAATGGTGTAAATTTCAAGTAATTAGGCTGTAACTAGATCTTTGCTGGGAAGAACTGAATACGGAGCTTAATTGGAGCAAAAAGGAGTTGAATTGGAGAAGACATGTACTTGGCAGCAACTACTCTTCGTGAACACGGACTTTGGCCTACGAACATGGAGTAATGGATCAAGAAAGGGACGAACACACCCAGCACTGATGCGTAGGTTTAGCAAAGGAAGACAACTATCCGTAATTGTGAATGCTGAGGCGTGAACGCAGAATGTTAACTTAAGTCAACCTTCGAGAATGTGGTGAAAGACCCACGAACGTGGAGTACTTAGTTGACCAACATCGAGGCACTTCAGGAAATTCGCCATTTCAACCTCAATTTAGATATGAACGAACTCTCAACTCTTGTTAAAAACAACTTCGATACTTTGGAATACACATAGAGAGAGATATATAGAGAGAGAATAGAATTCATATAAAGAAGAAGAGAGAATACACACCTTAGTGTAGATTTTAGTTTATGATGAGGATTTAGAGCAAGTTTTCTACAAGTTCTTGAGTGGATTAAAGAGTGTAAGCTTTACTTGTATTTATCTTTCACTCACTCTATCTTTCATTGTTCTTGAATGCATAATTTGTAGATTTAATTGAGTTCCGATGTTAATTTGTGGGTCTCGATTAAATCTCTTGCATTCATGCTTAGTTTATCTTTTACTTGCAAATCAAGTGGGTTTCTCCCTAAATTGCTTTTATTCGATTCAATTGATATATGGGTTCATGCTGTCCTTCACGTTCACGTTTAACTTATGATTTGAGGTTACGAACTTGAATCTAGCTTAGATCTTCAATTTATTGCTTTAATTATAGTAGTTAAAGAGGAGGCTTTGCATGATAGTCATGGGTTTATGTGTTTAGGTACTTAAAATGGGCTCAACGACTAAGGTCTAGGGAGTTTTGCTTATGAAGTGCTCAAGTCAGGTGTGTCTTTGAGTGGCTCGCATGAGAGGTTGTAACAACCTCTTTCAAAACACCACATTGTCTCAATAAAAGTGTGGTTATAAGAAACCTAGCCAACCCATTGATGTGTTGTCAAAATACAACACTTTTGATGTTCAAACCTTGGAATTTTGTGTGTTCTCAAAGTGATATTAGTAGGTTTGATGTGTTTTTATGTTTGTTTTGCAGGATTTCAGAGTTGGCATTATTTTGGGGAAAATATGCACAAATAGAAGATCCACGAGATCCTTTGGGGGCTATAGAGCATTCTACTAGCTGTAAGGAAGGTTTCATGTGCAATTCCAGTGAAAGGTGTATTTTTGAAGTTGAGTCTATGAACATGTAGATGAGCCGTAGAGGAGTTTATGAGCCGTAGATTCAATCTCGTTCCCTGAGGATCAGAAGATGAGGACTTTTTGAAATTCCATCAGACAAAACCCCTTATGGGTCGTAAACATTACGGGTCATAGAGGGGTGTCGTAGAAGCCAAGTCCAGAGTTGAAGCAACAGACCACAAAAACCCAATTATGAGCCATAAATCACTATACGGTCCATAAAACACCTCGTAGAACCTGTCAACCCAGTTGTCCTATTTTGTTTTGGATTTGTATTTTAAACACTATAAATAGGTTTTTCAGTTATGTTTCATGAAAGGAGAGTAGAGAGACAGTAAGGAACGAAGGGAAAACATTAGAGAGTCCGAGAAACACTTATAAACTTAATTTCATTTTCTAATTGCAATCTTGAGATTCTCATTGAAAAGTTGGATTTTCTTATGCTTAATTCTATTGTGTAAGTGCTCAATTATATTTTTTAAATTCCTAAGTCTTAGATTTACACTGATCATGAGTAGCTAAATCCACAACTAGGATTGTGGGAACCATGAAGAACTAATAAGGTAAAACCAGATAATTTGTAATTCTTGAAAAGTGTCCATGCATGTATAAATTAATTCTCTTCGTTTTGAATGTTTTCTAATGGTGGCCAACATCAGAACCCGCATAGTGTTACCTACTTGATCAAGATAGTAATGCATAGGAAAAGAGATTAATTAATAGGATTTGATTGATGTTTCTCGTCTAATCAACCAAACTGGGTCAAGGGGAGGTTATACTGGACAATAGGTAAGGGTTAGTAACGTCATATTGTGGGGATGGACTAAATCATGTAGTGAAATTTGCCTCTCACCAGGGCCAAAGGGTTTGGTGAACTTAACTTACTGTTCTGCATGTTACACACTAGAAAAGAATTTAGTTATCTAGTAATACTGAGTTGGGGAATCATGAGAAACACAATACCCTAGTTTCTATTCATATTGGTTTAACACTTGTTATATTTAGGATTATTTTTCACTAGTTATTAAACCCCCCCCCCCTTTGGGAGATAAGTTGGTTAATAAACCCAAATTGCATTTGAATTATTCTAAGTCAATTATATTCCCTTGGGTTCGACCCTAACCTTGGTTAGGTTCTATATCATGACAACAACTGCTTTAGCCTCAAAAAGGAGGTGTAGCTTGGGCAACATCAAGATTTTGGCGCCGTTGATGGGGAATATGGCTAGACTTGTCTAATTCGAGTAATTTGGAAACTACTTATTTCCCTCATTTTATGTTTTGTTGTTTTTGTTTTCTTTCAGGGTATAGGTGTAGTGTATGCCCAACACGCAAAGATGAGGCATACCCTTGACTCTGTTTAAACTAGAGATCTAGGTAAGACTTAGAATATGGCCTAAGATAATGCAAACAATGCGGAAAATGCAACTCTGCATTGGAATGACAATGAGAATGCAAACAATGACAACCCACCTCCACTTGAGGATATTTATCCACAGCCACAAGACTTCAATGCCGAAGCTTATTAGTGGAATCAATATAGGCTGAACCCTATGGCTATGGAGGTTATTGGAGCTATTATGTTGCCATCACTACCAGCTTACATAAAGTTCATGATTTCGAGTAGGCTGCTTCATATGCTACAAAACCGTGGGTTGTTTGCGGGCCTACACACATCAGAGGATTCGTATAGCCATCTACACAATGTTGTATTGGTCTGCAAGAATGTGATGAGAACACAGATTCTATGTATAGATGTTGTGGGACTTCGTGTCGTCCCATTACCTCTGATAGGTAATGTAGCACTATAGTTATCCAAGCTCCCATAAAGTTTGATCACCAGTTGGACTGAGTTACAGAAGGCCTTTTTGGAGAGGTACTTCCAAGATCGAAGAATCTCAAGTTGAAAGATCAAATCAACAACTTTTAGCAACTTCCTGGTGATTCGATCAATACTATATAGGAGTGGTTCATGAAGTGCTGAAGGAGTGTCCCGGATAAAAAAAATTGTTAATGATGCCTTGGTGGAGATCTTTTACCGTGTCCCTGGATGAAAATACTCAAGCATGTGCTGATACCATTATGAGGGGCATGTTCTTAGATCAATCATTTGCAACGATCACTAAAAGTATGGAAAGGGTGACCAAAACCAATCGTGCATGGGGGCAATGAGACAGAGCATCTACCAAAAGTTCATGCGCTATCAGTATTAGTTTGGACCAAGCTAAAATTGATGAAGAGATTATACAAGAGCTAGTCTGAATTCGTATAGGTATAAAGGTGATAATGAAGCAGTGTCAGGAAAGAGTTAATGCAGTTGTCCATCAGCCTCTGTGAGTACCCTTGTATGATGATCCTTACTATAAGGAGGACACTTGCTTCATTACTAATTAGATAGGGGGTTTCTGGACCAACGCACAAAGGTCCAAGGAAACTAAGGTCAGAACTATAATCAAGATGGATCTTTCAAGGACAACCGTGGAGGGTACTATGATAGGAATCAAGGAAAATGCAGAGATAAAGATTGGGGGCACGGAGATGGCTACAAAAATGGTCACTTATGTTACATCAGAAAACCGCGGCACTAGTGCTAGTAGTTCCAGAGTTGAGGAGATATTTGATCGCTTGTTGAAGAAAGCTGAGACACTGGATGAGACTCTAAGAGGGATGAAAACTGACATCTCCAACATAAATCTAAAAATCGAGTCTCATTTTGTTGCTATCAAACAGCTTGAGAAATAGTTTGGTCAAGTGTCAACTCAACTAAATCAACGTCAAAGAGGTACACTGCCAAGCAACATAGTTTAGAATCCAAATAATGAAGGGCATGGCGGTTACTACTGCTGGTGGCAAGAGTACTATTAATCTTCCCATGCTAGTTGATAAGGATGATGCTCGAGAGGAGATAGTTGAGGTCAGGGATGTAGATACCAAAGATAATCATGGCAAGGATGGGGTGAGTAATGTTGTAGAGGCGCCACAGAAGCTGAAGACCGTTTCTAGGCCCCCTCCTCCCTTCTATTAGAGAATTGAAAAGGAGGAGGAGGGCAAGTTCAAGCACTTTCTTTCCATGCTGAAACAACTCTCCATCAACATCTCTCTCATTGAGGCATTGGAGAAGGTGCCAGGGTACGCAAAGTTCAAGGTAGACCTGGTTACAAAGAAGCACAACATGAGTCAAGAGCTCTACTAAGAGCTTCAACATTGCAGTGCAATCACTATGAGGTCCTTGGTTCAACAGCGAGAAAATCCTGGCACTTTTACCATACCTTACACCATTGGAGATGTGGAGTTTGAAAAGGCATTGTGTGATCTCGGTGCCATTATAAATCTAATGCCCCTTCCGGTCTTCAAGAAGCTAGGATTGGGAGCCCCTACTCCGAAGAGCATGCGGTTATTGATAGTTGATCGTGTGGTGAAGAAGCCTGTGGGGATACTTTATGATGTGCTTGTTAAAGTTGAAAAATCCATATTTCCCGCAGACTTTGTAGTCCTAGATTATGAAGTCGACTTTGACGTCCTAATTATCTTGGGAAGGCCATTTCTAGCCACTGGTCGAGCATTAGTGGATATGAAAGTTGGTTAACTCAAGTTTAGATTTAAAGATGAAGAAGTTATCTTCAATATATGTCAGTCAATGAAGAGGCCAGACGATCTGAAGAAAGCATGGACACTTGACGAAGTTAGAGTACTTGAGTTGTCTATGTCATGTCGCAATAATAAATCAGGCGTTGCTTGGGAGGCAACCCAAGGTAGACACTAGTGCTTAGGCACCCAGGTATGTTCCTTTTGACTCCGGTACTTTATTTTCTACTTTTTGTGTGCATTGAGGATAATGCACCTCTTGTTCGATGGGGTGTGGGTAGTTATAGGACTCAGTGAAGTCTAAGTAGCTTTGGCCTATAACTACCCCAATATTTTAATCCTAGGGGTTTTCTCTCATGTATTCATTTTCCCCCATAGACATTTAACTTCTATGGAAATGGCATGTTTAGGATGTTTAGGTAGTATTGGTAGCATAGAGTACTGATATTTGTGGCATATATGGTCTTTTGTGTTTTTTATGAAAAATGATATCCACCAAATTTTTTATTAGTTAGTCTAGATAGTAACCATGCATGTTTAATTGTGTTGATGGTGCTTCTTCTAATAAGTAAAGGATAAAATTGAGATGAAAACCATGATCTGAGAGTGTGCGTTGATAGTTTAATTAGTGCATGTAAGTGTGAGCTCAATTTCCTAATTCATGTATGGTGTTTCGATTCAAAACTTGCCCTGTTACTCTAATTTTAGAATTTAGGTTAGTTGGTTAGGAAAGGATCTTTGGTCATTGTTCATAACAGTCTTCTTAGTTTAAATAATCGACCAAATATGTGAAGTATCCCTTGATCCTAATGTTTGAGCCTGACATATACCTTTTCTTTGTAAAATCCTAAGTGGTCTGGCCTTATTAGATGTAAAATCCCAAAATTGGCCCTGGTCCTTCCTTGAACATTGTGCACCTTGACTGAGGCAAACAACCTAAGTTGGGGCGGCTACCAAAAGTGTCCTTGGTTCCGAAGTTGGATAATATGCACCTCAACTCAAGTCAAAAGCCTATGTTGAGGGTGGTTGGTGTAAGGTGAAACACAAAATGAGGGTGGAAAAGTAGTGAAACATGGAAAAGGAGAAAGAAATATGTATTAGCTGCAAGGAATCTTGAAATAGGAAAAAGGGAGAATGGAATGAAAAGTAAGAGTGTTGGTAGGGAAAAAGTGTAGAAAATGCAATGCCAAGGGAGGCCTTTAGTCACTATGTTCCCAAAGCATCACACCAAAGCCCCCTAAGCCTACGTTACAAGCCTGTGAAGTCATAAAATGATCCTAATCGATGTAGTCAAAGGTCTTAATCAGGAGTATAGGTGCAAGCATATGGTGTTGAGCATTATATATGAATTTCATTTGTGAGAGTGAGTAATTTTGCATGGTCCCAAGGTTATACATTCTTTCTGTGAGGGCACTTGTATTGCATTGTTAACATTAGACTCATTCAGTGATTGTGGCTTGTTGATAGTACCTCGCTTGTCATAGTTGCATTATCGCATAGATTGATGTATGTTGGTATGTTAAATAGATATCTGATTGTGTTTTGAAAAGTGGTGTGGATATCTATGCTTAAGTTTGATGAGATGTATTCCATTAGATTGAGGTATGTGTGTTATTGTGCTGCTTATATAGATTGAGTCCATCGCTTGAGGACAAGCAACAATTTTAAGTTGACGGTGTTGATGTGCTATAAAAATACAGCACTTTTGATGCTCAAAACTTGGATTTTGTGTGTTCTCAATGCAATATTAGCAGGTTTGATGTGTTTTTATGTTTGTTTTGTAAGATTTCAGGGTTGACATTATTTTTGGGCAAAATGTGCAAAAGTTGTTGAAGTTGAAAATCCACAAGATCATTTACGGGCCGTAAAGCATTCTACAAGCCGTAAGGGAGGTTTCGTGTGCAATTCCAATGAAGGGTGTATTTCTGAAGTCGAGTCTATGAATATGCAAATGAGCCGTAGAAGACTTTACGAGCCATAAATTTAGTCGTACCCTTAGGATCGGAAGATGAGGACTTTTTAAAATTCCATCTGACGAAACCCCCTATGGGCCGTATAACTTATACGAGTCATAGAGGGGTGTCGTAGAAGCCAAGTCCAGAATTGAAACAATAGATCACGAAAGCCCGACTATGAGCCATAAATTACTATACGGTCCATAGAGCACCTCGTAGAGCCTACCGACACAGTTATCCTATTTTTTGGATTTGTATTTTAAACACTATAAATAGGTTTTTAGGTTATTTTTCATGAACGGGCAGCAGAGACAATAGGGAACGATGGGAAAAACATTAGAGAGTTTGAGAAACACTTCTAAACTTTAATTTCATCTTCTAATTACAATCTTGTGATTCTCATTGAAGAGTTGATTTTCTTGTGCTTAATTCTATTGTGTAAGTGCTCAATTATGTTATTGAAACTCATAAGTCTTACATTTACACTAATTATGAATAGCTAAATCCACAATTAGGATTGTGGGAACCATGAAGAACTAATAAGGTAAAATTGGAAAATTCATAATTCTTGAAAAGTGTGCATGCATGTATTCATTAATTCTCTTTGTTTTGAATGTTTTCTAATGGTGGCCAATATTAGAACCCTGCTAGTGTTGCTGATGGATCAACCTAGTAATGAATAGGAAAAGAGATTAATTAACTGGATTCGATTGATGTTCCTCGTCTAATCAATCAAGCTGGGCCAAGGGGAGGTTGTACAGGGATAATAGGTAAGGGATAGTAATGTCACACTATGAGGATGGACCAAATCACGTGCTGAAATTCGCCTCTCGCCTGGGCCAAAGGGTTTTGTGAACTTAACTTACCATTATGCATGCTATACACCAGAAAAGAATTCAGTTATCTGGTAATATTGAGTTAGGGAATCATGAGGAATACGATACCCTAGTTTCTCTTTATATTGGTTTAACACTTGTGTTAGTTAGGATGACTTTTCACTAGTTATTATAACCCCTCCCTCCTTTAGGGAGATAAGTTGGTTAATAAACCCGAATTGCAACTAAAATTTTCTTAGTCTACAATATTCCCTTGGGTTCTACCCTAACCTTAGGTTCTATATCTTAACGA
The DNA here is from genome assembly GCA_029948455.1 of Solanum rostratum. NCBI lineage: Eukaryota > Viridiplantae > Streptophyta > Magnoliopsida > Solanales > Solanaceae > Solanum > Solanum rostratum. The sequence continues at coordinate 53,290,029 of CM057049.1, forward strand.
CCACTTTCGCCTCAAAAAGGAGTTGTAGCTTGGGTGACATCACCCATAGAGTTAATTTGAAGCTAAGTGTGATGGATCGGTTGAGCTTTGATTGATCCCAATATCCCATATCTTTGCTCCCTTGCTTGATCAATCCTTACCCAATTTTACCTAAGGAGTAGTTTTAGCTTATTTCTCCTCCCCAACTAGTTAGAACTTGCTTGGTACTCACCCATCGAATCAAGATTAGTAGCTATCAGTCTTGTCCAACTTAATCGCCGATGTATTATTCCCTATGGGATTCGACCTCGATACCAAAGTTGGGTAAATGTGTTGACGATGATCGTCCCTATGTCCATTAATGATGTAGGCCTGAACGTCATGAATGGCTCATAAAATGAACCACGTCTTGTACAAAGCTTTCATCTAATGACACTTTTGAAACTTCGAAAACTTATTTTTGACGCTCCATTCTACGGGCCTATCTACAACTCAACATTCCTTTTACGAGATGTAGACCCCTATATACAACCACTTCCATACATCAAAAATTATACCAAGTTCAATTACTATTCACGAGGCCTATTTGCAGCCTATAAAACCAACCATAAGCCATAAATGGGTCGTACTTACTAGCACCAGAACCCAATTCTATACTTCTTTCTAGATTCTGACCTTTTATCCATATGCCTTACACCATCACAAGTCTCAACCAAGCTCCATTCTCTTAACATAGTTGTCCTTACCTTACAACATTGCCTTTTCAATGGATACTACAGGATGTCCTTACCTTACGGCATCGCCTTTTTGATAGGTATTACAAGATGTCCTTACGACATCGCCTTTTTAGTAGGTATTACAAGATATTCTTACCTTACATTTAAGGGATAGTGGAAATCCACCTAGGTCCTCTTAGTTCTAAGTCAACAACTCACAGAACACTTAATTCATAGTCAGAATCATAACATGCATAACTTTGTAATTCATAGTATTATCATAGGAATAGTTCATCAAATCCACAACATCATAGCATCATAGACGGGCTTCATATCTTCCATAATATTCTCATGAACTTATAGCATTCTTATTAGCCCTTAAACATTCATAACTTCCATATCTTGCAATAAGCCTTTCATCAACATAAAAGCTTCATCATATAGCTTTAGTCAAAAAATGTGCACATCAGCTTATAATCATGAAATTCAAGAGTATGAGACATGAATAGAATAAAAAAAATAATTTAGAAACCATTCAAAACAACCCACCATCATTACAGTAAAATCCCTAATTAGGGTATCATGAAATCCATTTCAAAATCTACAATCTTTCACAGTTTTTCAAGATATCATAACATACATAGCTTTAATTTCATAAACAAAACCATAATATCAATATTTTATAAGAGCTAATGTATTTATTGACAATAACTAAGAATTCCAACACAAGTCATGCACTGAAGAAGTAATTGAAGATTTCCATAAAGAGAAAATCCTTGAAATCAAGAAATTTTGTTTAAAAGGATATTTGGCTCCATAGGTAGAAGAACCTCCGGATGAAAGGCCCACATACCTTAATGTCTTGAAATTGATGAAGAAGACTTGAGGAGACTTGGGGGAATCACCTTGAGATTTTAACTTCAATGGAGGCTCTTGAAAATCTAGTAATTGAATGAGGGATTTTGAGGAGGTTTTGGGCGAGTTTAGGCTAGAATTAGGGCCAAAGTGATTGAAATTTTTGAGGATTCTCATCTATAAAGGTGATGGAATTTTTCCCAATAGCCCTCACTTGAATTAGAAAAGTTTGAGAAACTTTGACCTCTGATGAACCATGTCCGCGTCGCAGACTTACTCCTACCAAGGTAATTTTTGCGCGAAGTTCAATTTTTTCTTATTTTGGCCTAAGAATGAGTTTAGATAACTTTTGTACTAACTAAAACCCTCTCCGCGATGTCGAGAGGTCACATACATTTTTGGTTAAGGCAAAATCAATCAAAAATTATATTTCGATACGATTAAACTAAAATTCGGAGGAGACCCCTTTGCTACACAATTTTGCCTTCTAAAAATGAATATGAACTCAGATTTGCCAAAAATACATGAAAATTAAGTTATTCAATACATACACCATATGGATATTCTAAGTCACGTGAGAGGTGTTACAATATGTCCTTCTTGGGAACATTAGTCGCCGAATGTGATAGAAATATGCTCAAGAAGAGTGATTAGACAAGTTTTCAGCCCAACATGAATGCACCAATGCAATACATCCATCATTTTCATGAAATTTCAAACATACACATCAAATATCATCTAAACATGTTACTATGAGTATGTTTGCATATGAAATGACACAAAAGGCTAAAATACGTGACTTGACACCATAAATACGATGAGCTCATTACCTTAGGCTTGAGTAGAGTATAAGATATAAGGATATTGCTTCTTCATGTTCGCTTCTGCTCCCCAAGTAGCACTTTTCTAATGATGCAACCTAGGGGCCTAGTCGTCATATGACGAATGAGATACCTGAAGAAACCTCACCCAAACCATCTTAAGCTTTCATAGGCATTAAGTAAAACTTTTACGAAAAATGTAAAGGAAAGGGGACCATGGGCCAATTTGACAATGAAGCAACATTAAAAGAAGTGGAAATACTAAAATTATTTGTTTGTCCATATGCATACCATCTACATCAATAATGGTTGGGACCGATATCAGTCGATCTCCATCAAATAGAAAGAAGTCTAAAACAGTTGAACATAGAATGTAAAAGCCTTAGAAGAGCTATAAATATGTTGTCTTAAATAAAGCAAAGATACAAGATAGAAGGAAAAGTAGAGGAGTCCTGAATTAAGGGCTCGCCACAGTAAAACTACTAGTCTTGGATGTCAAAAACTAGCCTCGAGCTAGTGGAGGAGTGTCTATCCCTGCATGGTTAAATTATACAGGCAAAATATGTGTTAGTACATTTGAATGTACTATGTATGTGAGATGCAATACATGGATGAAATTATAATGTTATCATTATTAAACTTAACATATGAGGATATATATATACAATAAAAGATATATAAGTGAGATTAAACGTGAACAAGGTATATGGCTCGATATCAATATGAGACAATGCATTAGAAAGCACATAAAGTGAAAACATAACATAAGATTATAAGCTTGTGGGAATAAACCTTAACAGACATATAAGACCATGTCAGCAATTACATGGAATCCAACATAACCCTTACATTGGCATGGGGAGACAACTTGATGGGTGGAGTTCTGTCAACCTTAGCATAAATCATAATAACATAAATGGTCTATGTAGATCCACTAGCCTAGCCTACAAGGTCTCCTATGGTGGCGCATAGTTAATGTGATAAAGGCTTTCTTCTAAGATTCCCTTATCGAACCTTACAACAAGGTCACATTCTGTTATGACCCAGGGCTAGGCCCTAGATGTGACACGGTGAATGGGAACTCAAGAATCCCCAAACAAGCCTCAAGTACTTATATGTACATCATCGGTTCAAGAATAACATTCAAATAGCACCACATAATTCTATGGGACGGGGAAATAGGACTCACACTATGGGGGCAAAACGAGGGATTGGGACTTTCCATACTAAAACCCTTAAACATATACTCAAACTACGAGATCTCCATAAATCCATTCATAGGGATACACAAACCAAATATTTCACATAGCATAAAGACTTTAAGGAGTCTACGTGATGTCCAACAAATGCCTCTGGTCAGACGGAACGGGGGCGGGACAAGTTCCGGGCTCACCCTCAAATAAGGAAGAACATTCTGAAAACACAAAAGGAAGGAAATTGGCTCGTCATTGGAAGATGGGACTCACCACAGTGTACTTCGGGATTGGACTATTCATCAAACGGTTGGTAATCAAAAGTGCTCGGCCCCTACATGGTAAAATCATGTAGCCATAGAGTATGTGTTAGTATATTTGAATGTATTAAGTATGCGGGCATGCAATGCATATGATTAACCAAACCTGCATTTTAATGTTAGATTACAAGGTCACATAATATAGAAAGAACCATGTATTTAATGGAAACATATACAAGATGTCATGAAATTTATGATGCATGAAACACAACAATGCTCATATATAGGAGGAATGGACTATAACCGACAAATCAAACTAAAGCCTGCTATTACATGAATTAGTCTGATAAAGACATACCATCGGTAGGAGAAGATTACTTGCCAAAGATAGTCTACATCACACCTTACAAAATGCACCATTTCGGTGGATGGTCACCTTCCTTATGGAACTCACCATTTTGGAAGGATTTTCCAGAATCGTATATAACGTATCATAATCATAAACGAATAACCCTTCCTTATGACCCGGTCATTTCGTTAATGGCTAACATTCCTATGTTGGCACATAGTTCAAGAAAAAGGAGAGGGCCCTTGGGGATACCCTAACAGCCCCCAATCCATCAGTGCTTAGTCATTGTCATCCTACATGAATACTTATACATATACGTGCTTCCAAGAGATACAATGCTCATTTCAAACCGTTCAATACGCATTTAGGCTCAAATGCCAAATCATAAATCATAATCATAATGCTCATGCAAGGAATAGCTCGTCCACACATACAGATGCAAGCACCCAGAATGCTCAAGGAGCCACAATCTTAGACATGTATGTGATCACATCCTTTTCATAACCAATGTCTTGCCCAAAATCATTTCATAATAGTTTCATAAAACATAATTGGGCTTAACCCACTTCATAATCCACATAAACCAATGTTCATGAATGCAAGTGCGATGCATGGTATGAGGATAGCATGGGTAACATAGATTCAAGTTAAAATCAACATCATAATATGAAATTGAATAAATCCATAATTAAATCAATATCTATATCATAATATAAATCACCCATGTATAAATAAACTTCAAAAAGGGGGGCATGCATGTTCATAACTTCATATCTCAATGTAAATCATCATAATAGTGATCAAAGTAGATTAAAATCATAGGTAAGGTACAACCCATACATCAATTGGATTTAATAAAATCAAATAATGAAAACTCACATTTAAAGTAAACTAAAATTCATGAAATTAATTGAAAAGGTTTTTGGGTCTTCTTTGTTGAAAGGGACCAAGAATCAATCCCACATACCTTGATTGCTAAATTTGAGGGAAGAACTTAGATTGAATTGGACTTCAATTGAACCCTAGCCTTGAACTTATGAGAGGGGAGAGTAGAGAGGAATTGGGAGGTAATCTTATGAGAGGCAGAAGGTTTTAGGAGAATGAACTAAGAGGGGATGGGCACTAGCTGAATTAGGGGTTTAGAATAGGTTAAAGGTCATAATTCACATTTAAAATAAACCAGAATAACATAAATGCCATTAATGAAACGGGCAAAAATTGGAACCGTCAGGTCTACAAAGTCCACTACACGGTCCGTGAGACGTCACACGGACCGTGAACAGCAACTGTGAACCATCACTTAAAAATTTCGCAGAGGGAATTTATTCGAAGCTAAGGGGTACCATACGGACCACTACACGGTCCGTGTGATTCCACATGGGCCGTGACATCGACCGTGTGATAGCACTTAAAATAATTTACACACGACAAAGTTACGAGATGGTACTTCAATACTTAGAAAAAATTTTACAGTGAGTTACACGGAGGGTCACATGGCCCATGACACATCACACAGACCATGTGAGTGGCCGTGTGCCCTCACTTAGTCCAAAATCTCCTCCGTCTCAGATTTCCCCTGTCGTGAACTAGACCAGGTGTTCTCCACAGGAGGCCACACCGTGTGGCTTCACATGGCCCGTGTGGGCCTTCCGTGGTGCAATGCCTGGCAGTTCACTCAGGACGGTACCAAGAGATTCAGTAAAGCCACTCGAAAAATCCAGGTCCTTAAATCATCTTCCCCTTGGGAACATTCGCCCCCGAATACGCAAGAACAAGGCTTGAAAGGCTTGACTCAGAACACGAAACATCTGAACATAAGGTACAATGCATAGTTCATCATTTGAAAAAATCATGAAGCCTCTAAACTCATATCAAAAACAAAAATCGTATTCAAGTCATTCAAAACATTATAAAAATCCTTTTTCGTGCACATGTATGCATGTCATGCCATGAGACTCAAGAGGGAAAGAAATGGGACTATTAGAAAAAGGGAGAACCTAGTACCTTAGGCTTGAGTAGATAAAAGATGAGGGTACCGCTTCACCATGTCCAGCTCCACCTCCCAAGTACCACTCTCCACATGTTGATTCCTCCAAAGCACCTTCACCGAAGCCACATCCTTGTTACGAAGCCGCTTTACTTGCCTATCCAAGATTTTTCTCCTCATAAGACAAGTTTTCTTCAACCCCAATCCCTTCCAAGGGCACAATAGTGCTAGGATCACCAATTAGCTACCTCAACATGGACACATGAAAGACTGGGTGAATGGAACACAAGTCCGGAGGCAACTCCAACCTATAAGCCACACCTCCAATCCGCTCCACGATCTCATAAGGGCCAACATACCGGGGGCTTAGCTTGCCCTTCTTACCAAAATGCATCACACCCCTCATAGGAGAAACCTTCATATATACCCAATCACCGACACAAAACTCAAGATCTATCCTCCTAACATCCGAATTAGACTTTTGATGACTTTGGGCCGTTTTCAACCTTTCCCTAATTACTTTCACCTATTCCATGGCCTCCATCACTAGATCTGAGCCGACTAGTTCCATCTCTCCCAACTCAAACCACCCCACCAGTGACCTACACCATCTCCCATATAAGGCCTCAATCAGCGCCATACCAATGCTAGCATGGTAGCTATTATTATAAGCAAAATCAATGAGTAGAAGATGGTCATCCCAAATGCCCTTAAACTCCAATACACAAGCCCTCAACATATCCTCCAAGGTTCGAATAGTCCTCTCAATTTGCCTATCGGTCTGAGGATGAAAAGCGGTGCTCAACTTAATCTTAGTTCCGAGCCCCGTCTAGAAAGATCTCCAAAAGTGGGAAGTGAATTAGGTACCATAATCCGATATAATGGACCTAGGCACACCATGCAACCTCACCAACTCTTGGATATACAACCTTGCATAATCCTCGGCACCGAAGGTAGTCTTGACCGGTAAGAAATGAGTTGACTTCGTCATATGATCAACGGCAACCCCGCCACAAAATCCATGTTAACATCTACCCATTTCCATTTGGGAATTTCAATGTCTTGGGCCAATTCATTATGCCTTTGGTGCTCTACCTTCACTTGTTGACAACTCGAGCATTTAGCTACGAACTTAGCGATGTCTTTCTTCATACCATGTCACTAATATACTTCTTTCAAATTCCGATTCATTTTGGTAGACCCTGGGTGAATAGAATAATGAGAGTTGTGAGCCTCACTCATAATCACCCTTCTAAGATCATCCATATCAAGAACGCAAAGCCGGTCTTGGTACCGGAGTATACCATCTCCTCCTTGGGAGAACACCTCGATCTCCTTTTCGGCAACCAACTTCTTCAATTCAAGTATCGATGGGTCTAAATCTTGCATATCCTTTACATCCCTCACCACGGATGATTCTGCCCCGCTTTGAACATGGATACCACCATTGCTCGAATCAGCCAACCAAACACCCAACCTAGCTAACCGGTGAACATCTCTTGCTAACTCCTTCCGTTCTTCCCCAACATGCGCCACACTTCCCATAGATAGCCTATTGAGAGCATCGACCACAATATTAGTATTGTCGGGATGATACAGAACACTCATGTCGTAATCCTTTAGGAGCTCCAACCACCTCCTTTGTCTTAAATTGAGATCCCTTTGAGTGAACACATATTGCAGACTCTTGTGATGGGTGAACACATCAACATGAACCCCATACAAATAATGCCTCTAAATCTTCAAGGAGAATGCCAACTCGAGGTCGTGCATTAGGTAATTGCGTTCATGCACCTTGAACTGCCTTGATGCATATGCTATTACCTTACCATGTTGCATAAGCACACAACCCAACCCAATCCGCGAGGCATCACAATACACCACGCATCCCTCCAAGCTATTGGGTAAAGTCAAGATGGGAGCCGAGGTAAGCTGATCCTTTAAAGTTTGGAAACTCCGCTTGCATTCATCCGAGACGAGAACCCCTCAACAAACCTTCTGTAGTACCCAACCAACCCAAGGAAACTTCAATATTTGAAGGAGTCAATGGTCTGGACCAATTCTTCACGGCCTCGGTCTTCTCCTTGATACCATCACCGGACACCACATGACTAAGGAAAGCTACTTCGCCCCAACCAAAATTCACATTTGCTAAACTTGGCATACAACTTCTTCTCTCTCAAAGTTTGGAGGACCATCCTCAAGTGATCCACATGCTCCTACTCAATTCGGGAGTAAATGAGAATGTCATCAATGAAGACCACCACAAAACTATCAAGGAATGGCTTAAACACCCGATTCATTAAATCCATGAACACGATCGGAGCATTGGTTAGGACGAATGACATCACCACAAACTCAAAGTGCCCATACCTTGTTCTAAAGGCTATTTTGGGGATGTCACACTCCCTAACCTTTAATTGATGATACCCGGAACGAAGATCAATCTTTGAGAAATGGATAGCCCCCTGAAGCTGGTCAAACAAGTCATCAATCCTGGGTCGTGGGTACTTATTCTTAACGATCACCTTATTCAGTTGTCTATAATCAATACACATCCAAAGAGAGTCGTCCTTCTTTCTTACAAATAACACTAGAGCAACCCACAGCAATCTATTGGGCCGAATGAAACCCTTCTCCAACAAATCCTTTAACTGCTCTTTGAATTCTTTCAACTCCATCGGCGCCATATGATAAGGAGGAATAGAGTAGGCTGAGTATCCGGAAGAAGATCTATGTCGAAGTCTACCTCTCTTTCAGGAGGAATGCTCAGCAAGTCTTCGCGAAACACATTTGAAAACTCATCCACCATATTGACCGACTCAAGAGTAGGCACTTCGGACTCCATATCCTTGACCCTTACAATATGATAAATGCACCCCTTAGAGATCATTCTCTGCGCCTTCAATTTCTCCTTTAACTCCTTCAATTCTACAAGATCCATTCAATAAGGAGGGATTGAGATAGGCCGAGTATCAGGTGAGAGGTCTATACTAAAGTCTATCTCTTTTTCGGAAGGGACACCAAGTAACTCATCTGGGAAAACATCAGAGAATTCACTTACAACAGGGACTGACTCGAGAGAAGGAACTTTGGAAGAAATATCTTTGACCCTCACCAAGTGGTAGATGCACCCCTTGGAAATCATTTTGTGGGCCTTTACAAAGGAAATGAATCAACCCCTACATGAAGAGTTGCTACCCTCCCATTCAAGAAATGGTTCATGAGGGAATTGTAATTTAACCTAAGGAATCTACCATTAATGGAGGCATAAGAAGCATGCAACTAATCCATCCTTATAATCACATCGAAGTCTACCAGCGAAAGCTCATCTAAGTCACATGGAATCACTTTATGCAAAATAAAAATAGGACAACCTTTATAGACTCTTTGGGCTATGATAGACTCACTTACGGGGTTACTCACCTCATAAGGATCATGAAGGATTTGGAACATGCATGAAACTTATATGTAAAGAATGAGGTTACAAAAGCCAAATTTGCTCCCGGATCAAAAAGTGCATATGCATCATAATCAAAAACACTTAACATATCGGTAACCTGGAGCTTCTTCGACCTCTTAGAGACTATGAATAGCATAGAACGGGTTGGTCTTTTGGGCGCCTTGGACTGGACCCCTTTAACCTTGAGGCCTTGTGCCTCCGCTCGTGTAGTCATTACCATTGTGGCCTGGGTTCCCATAAGTGAAGCAAGCATTTGACCTGGCTAGTCACTCTCTTTTGTGAGGCTTCCCGCACTTAGGGAAATTTGGACTTTGGGGCTTAGGAGCCACCCCCTTATCCTTCTGGCGAAAAGAAGTGTTGGTGGATCCTTGCCCGCTTTGCTTTTGGCCACCTTGGAACTTGTGACCACCGCCTTTTGGTGTGAGTAACTCCTACCTTTAACTTAAGCCCTCTTGGACTCCCTTGACTTTTCACGAAGCTTCTCTTCTTCAATTTGCCCCGCGTACGTCATCAAGCAGGAAATGTCCATCTCCTTGACCAACATGGTGATCTTGCATTCTCTGTAAACGAACTCAGAAACACTTGAAATAAGTTTGCTCATGCGAGCTTTAGGATCTACAACCATAAACAGAGCATACTTTGACAGTTCGGTAAATTTGAGGGCATACTCCCTAACATTCATGCTCACTTGCTTCAAGTTGATGAATTCTTGGACCTTTGCCTTCCAAAGCTCGATGGGGAAGAACTAATCCAAAAAGGCACATTTCAATTCCTCCCAACCAGTAGGACCTGCTTTTTGGCCTCTCTCGTCAGCCCATTGCTCAAACCAAATCTTAGCCACTCCTTTGAGTTGTTTGGCCAAAACTTGGTTGTCTCTTCGGACGGAACGCCCATCACCGCCACAACCTGATAAGCTTCCTCAATAAACTCAATTGGGTCCTTTTCGGTCATAGACCCATGAAATTTCGGCGGATTCATCCTAATTTTCTCGGTTGGCCAATCCTTAGGCCAACAAAGTAAATTCGGTTCAAAACTCGGCACGAGACACTCCATCGTCATGTTGAAGTAGAAGGACTTGTTCCTCGAGAGTGCCTTGCTAATGGGGAGCTCATCATAGCGGCATGATCTAGAAACTAGCAAAAGTCCATCATTAGTTAGTGGAAAACCTTATTTAACTCTAAGGCATGACATGAATAAGAAAAAAGGAAAGACTTTCTTAAACTATCTCACAGCCTCTCACTCAAGATATTGGTGCGTTTCACAACCTAGAATAAGACTCTATGCTATAGGATATGCATGGACACCCAAGGAATATTTTAAAACCTCATACTCTGATACCAAGTTTGTAACGACTCAACCTAAGGACCTAATCATCACACGACGAATGAGATACCAGAAGGCACCTCACCCAAGCCATCCCTAGCACCTTAAGCATTCATAAGCATCAAGTAAAACTTTTGCGGAAAAAGTAAGGGAAAAGAGACTAAGGGCCAATTTGATAATGAAGCAACATTAAAAGCAGTGGAAATACTACAATCAATTGTTTGTCCATATTCATACCATCAACATAATAAACGGATGGGACCGGCATTGGTCAATCTCTGTCAAATAGAAAAAAAATCTAAAATAGTGCAACATAGAATGTAAAAACCTCAGAAGTGCTACAAATACATTGTCTTAAAAAAAGCAAAGATATAAGATAGAAGGAAAAGTGGAGGAGTCCCAAACTAAGGGTTCACCACAATAAAAGTACTAGTCTTGGACGCCAAAAACTAGCCTAGAGCCGGTGGAGGAGTGTTTGTCCCTACATGGTTAAATCATGCAAGAAAAATATGCGTTAGTACGTTTTAATGTACTATATATGTGAGATGCAATTCATCGATGAAATTGCAATGTCATCATTATTAAACTTAAGATATGAGGATATACATATACAATAAAAGATACAGAAGTGAGCTTGAACATGCACAAGGTATATGGATCAAGATCAATATGAGACAATCCATTAGAAAGCACATAAAGTGAAAACATAACATAAGATCATATGAGCTACTACATGGAATCCAACATAACCCCCTATGTTGGTGCAGGGAGACCACTTGCTGAGTGGAGCTCTGTCAATCTTAGAGCATCATAATAACATAAATAGCCCGCGTGGATCCACTAGCCTAGCCTACAAGGGCTCCTACAGTGCCACATTGATAATGTGACAAAGAGTTGCTTCTAAGGTTCCGTTACCGAACCTCACCACAAGGTCACATTCTGTGCTAAGTCATCCCATGAAATCTTTAAAGTTCAACTTAGAATTATACGTAACAATCATAGGAGTAGCTCTAACCTAGGAACTACCAAATGAGAATTGTCCTTTCATCTTGGGGACCTTTCTTAAACATCTTTTAGGGCAATTAACATCATACTCATATCTTTGATAAACTTAACTTTGAAACGCTTCATTAATGTCATAATCATAATCAAAAGTCATAGAAAGCATTACTTGAAAATTAGATGAGCTTAGTTTTATCATGGAACAATTATAAATCGCATAAGTCATAGGAAATTTCTTTTAAAAGGAACATCGAAAACGCCCAACCTTAATCATATCGAAAATCATCATGGAATCACATACTTCTTCCAATATGCATATATTTACTTAAAACTAACTTCATATGCATCTAAAATAACATAGATTTCATGAAATCGTATTAAGCATGCACATTAATTTGACGAACTTAAAAAAAAGGTAAAATACTTAATAGGGAACTTTATGGGTGAAAGGATACCCATAAATCAGCTCAAATACCTTGGAAGAACTGGAGAGGACAAACTTGTAGGATTGAGGAAGAAATCTTTGAACCTAGCCTTGCCCTAGCTTATTCTTGAGAGCCTCTTAACGCCTTAGAAATTTCAAGAGTGAAGAATGGAAAGAAAGGATGGAAATGACAACACTGCCCCTCATTAAAACTATTGGGATTGACCTACGAGACCCCGATTACGGGTTGTAAGTCAATCCACGACCCGTAAGTCCTTTCGTCTGATATCACATTTGAAATTTCCTGAAAACTAAATTTGCTGGATATAGGTTATGAAACATCTTACAAGCCGTGTTTGGACTCGTAAATGCACGAAAGGTTTCTACAAGTCGTAAACCATTCGATGGGTTGTCTGATAACTCACAAGTCACCTTCCTAAAAACTCCAAATCTCCTTCATGTCCAAGGTCCCACTCATGAAACATCTACGGGTCGTCACTTGGTCCATGGGTTATCCACACTTGGAAGCTTTTCTCCTTACTAAAGTTCTATGTTTAAGAACGAAAACCTACGAGCTATATGTCAACTTACGGGGTGTAAGTCACCGCGTAAACTAGACTTCAAGTCAGTTTTCAGGCCAATTTTCTATATTCCAGGCCCCTAAACTAGGGGTCGTTACAACTTTTGCCTTGTTGATTCCTCCATAGGAATTTAACGGATGCTACATCTTTGTTCCTCAATCTCTTCACTTGCCTATCCAATATATCAACCGGAACTTCTTCATATGCTAAATTTTTTAAATACCAACAACCTCCAAAGGCACAATAGAGTTTAGATCACCTACACACTTCCTCAACATGGACACATGAACTATCAGATGAACCATACTCATCTCCATGAGCAACTCCAACTCATAAGCAACTTTACCAATTCTCCTCAAGATTTTATAAGACCTTACATACCTAGGACTCAACTTTACCTTCTTACCAAACCGATCTACACCCAGAAAGCTGAGACCTTCAAATACACCTAATCACCAACACTAAACTTAAAGTCATTTCTCCTCACATCGGAGTAGGACTCCTCTTTCCACCAATTGGATCTACACATTAATTGAAAATGAAAGTAAAATTACTTGTATCACTTAGTTTCATTAATTTAAAATGAATTTTGCATTCTATTGGGACTTCTATTGATTATTAATTCAACTCTAGGGACTCCTAGCAGCAAACTTGTCTAGCACCGATTTCTACATTAGTTTGAATCATGCATAGTTCAAGTCAGAATTGTATAGGTACCCATAAACAAAGGTCATGTGGTTAATCAAAATTCAAGTAAATGACATAATTATATAACATCATACATCAATGAAAGAACAATTTTACGCATGGAAATAATGTTAGGAACAAATTTGATTCAATAAGTGAAACGAAACCATTTTTAAACTATGTCTAATATTCTTAAGGTATTGTTGAATCAAATAGGTGAAAGGAAAGAAAAATCTTATCCAATAAGCAGAAGGAGAACAATTGAGAGTCATTTCTAATATGTTAAGGAGCATTCTTTTTTTTAAAAAGCCGTTTTCCATATTTTATATCATGAATTGACGAGGGTATGGTTATTTATTTTATAGACAACTAATGAAAAGCATTTCTGGTACAACAATGTTGTTGAATCATGAAGAGCATGTGTTTGTAAGGCGTGCATTAACAAGAAACAAAAGGTTAAACTATTTTAAATGGTCATGTTTTCCAGATAGAACATTTATTACAACTGACACCTGTATGTACAATCTCAATCAATACATCTCCAAGGCTTTGATTCGTCATACTAAAAGTTACTGATCCAAGCTATGAAACTCTTACTCCTATTTTGCATCACTCCAGTATTCAAGGTTTTGACGGGAGGGGTCGATGACGTCCTGGTATCTGCGAACAAAGTCACCATCAAAATGCATTTTCACTTAAGTTGTAAGAAAATGTGTGCTCATATGTAACAGTGCAAAAATATGTTATATTTCCAAAGGGAAACCAAGATATCGAAGAACACACGTGTTTTGATTTCGACCAGGGATATCCAAGTGATACACCCTCCACCTCTGAAAAAACAAAGGCTCACTACCTCAAAATAATAGTCAGGGTTTTGAGTCATCAGTTGATACATAGGGTCTGGAGACTACCATACCCAAAAAAAGATTAAATAAGAAAACAAAAAATTTGGATTTCAAAATATTATGCAAGGCACTTCAAAGTAGTCTGATACCAAGTTCCACAATCTAACCTCAATTCCATGTGGGCCTATTCGATTATGGGAAATGAAATTGAGTATCAAAGTGGCAAACTCATCAGGCACGTCTTCCTGCAGTTTCAGAGGACAAGCAAATATTCAGAAGTGCAATTCCAAATTTAAACCAATTGGCAACTTAAGAAAAACAAAATGGACCTGTATAGCATGGCCTGTGTGTCTAACGACCACCATTTGGAACTTCCCTTGCATTTGACCTATTGTGAGGGCTCTGTGACATTAAGGAGAAGTTGTTGACAAATTGGTCTCATGTTTTATCAGAACACAAGCTAGAGAGATGTAGTTCATGCTTCTAGCATTTGATTTATTTATTTATTTATTGATAACTGGTAACATACTTCATGCTTCTAGCTTTTAACATCCCCAATTGTTATGAAATAAGCTTTTAGAATCTTTAACCGGAAGAAAATAAAATCTTAACCGCTATCCAGATAGAGATTCTCGTTCCTAGCATCTCATTAAGCTGAATGTCTGCAAAGTCCTCTGGAAAAGATATCTTGAAAGAGTGATCTGAACAAAGAAGGGATTATGGAAAACACAAATACAAACAACGTCAACTGTATCAAATCCAATAGTGTCTCGAAGCTCTACAATGAAGACTTTATTTTTGTGAGAGAGGAAGTACAGTAGTTATCCACTAGAAAACTGCTACCCAATAACGAAAGCCTAAGTTAAGGGTGGCTACAAAAAGTAGTCCTAGTTCAGAGGATGGATATTGTGCACCTCAACTCAGCCCAAAATCCCAAGTTGAGGGTGGTTGGTGTCAGGATGAAACACAAAAATGAGGGGGAAACTTTACTTGGAAACTCAGTAGTTTCCACTTACATGTTCTGAAAGTTGATTGTTTATATTAGATTTAGTAGGAGAACTCTATATAAAAGCATAATAGAGTGTTAAGCATAAACACACTTATTTCTCTAATATCTTTGTATGTCTATTTCAGTTGCATTAAAGGAAGCAAGGAGAGCTCTAAAGGATAATTCACTTCTCTGGAAACAAATGACATTACTATTGCTTTCACAAGACTCTATTCTTAGTTCATGGACATGTAATGATAATGCCAGAAAAGGTAGTCCTTTATGTAATTGATAGATAAATGGCAGTCCTCTATTGCATCCGTTGATATGTTCGCTGTCGGATGCTCGTGTTTTCATATACTGAACAGTGACAAGTCTCCAGAGATTCTAAGCACACTTTGGCAATTCTACTTTCTGTTTAGGATTATACACATTCCCAACCAATATATAACTAACTGAGACAAAATTGGCAGTCATTTAAAGATACTTTTGTAAGAAGGAATGCCACGCAATTCCTCATTACAAGTGAGACAGCAAGCATTTTGTTGTTTAGGAAAGCCATGAACATAAATTTTTCCGACATGATACATTATTAAGTTGGATCAGAAAAGAATATTTAAAAGGAACCATCTGGTACACTTAACCACATATCAGAAAAGGAACATACAGAAACACCTTGCATACATAACCACATGGTGATGAAACTTCACATGCATGCTAGCACGCATATGCAATATAGAATTCCACACAACCTTTGATACAGGTAAAAGTACACAACCTGTCAAGTCTGTCTGTCCCAGCCAAAAGCAATATCTTTGGCACAGGAGATGACAAAAACTTTTCTGAAAGGCCTTCATACCTGAGACAAGCAAGCATTACAATTTCAGGATCATATTGGCATATGCTAGAAAATGGTAAACAAGACGCTAGACTTCCTGTGCAGCAGTGCTAGATGTCAGAACTCTTGAAGCATGATACAGACTGCAAAATCAAGAAAATACTTTTCGAGTCTATAACCTAGTCAATGTCATTCTAAAAGGAACATAGCAGTTAGATAAATCCAAAGGGAATTAAATATAGAAAACAAATTCATTTGAAAAGGAGTTTTGACTTGTGCATTAGGTTCTGTATTCTGAGACTAGCTAAGTGATTGGTTTAAGTGAAAGAGTTAAAAGTATATTCACCACTTCCAATGTAGAATATTGAACAATTAAGTTCTTCAAATCTAAGTTGCTCGGACTCAGGTGTGGGTGTCCAATACGGGTGCGCATCTAGAGGTCGAATCCTTCATGATCTAATTTTTAACATTCGGGGATATGGATCCATGTGTGGATACGGGTGTGCGTATTCACTTAAAAATAATTAAAATATCTAAAAATAGAGCAATAAAACCTAAATTATGAGATATTATATGGAGAACTTGAGGAGAATACTAGAAGGAGATTAAAGATAAGGTGACATAGATTTCTATATAAAAGATATTCCATTTTCTTCAATTTCACCATAGTTTTTGTATTGATTACATAAATCATTAAAACTGACCAGACTTTACCCATTGATTTTTGTCAAAGTACCCAAAAGCGGTCTATCAAATCGGAAACGGATCCCACACCGACACCCACACCCATGTCGTGTCGACACGGGTGCGGCACCAAAAGTGAAGAGTCTGAGCAACTTAACTTGAAATCCTAAAAACACTTGATACATACTTTGTCAAAGTCTCAAGCTAATTCACGCCCAAATTGAGTGCAAGTTTTGGTGCATACTTTGTCACTTCTTTCTTATTTTGTCGGGGAAGAAGTTTGGCATTATTTTATATTATTTCCTAGTTAGGTTTTAGTATTTACTATATCCATAAAAGTATGATTCGATTCCATATTATTTGGGACAGATTTCCCCTATATATGGGAGTGGATTTTGCTATTTTTAATAACAACATTATTATTATTATTTGAGAGTTTCTCTTTTACACCTTTGTGAGTTGGCTGCTAGGAATTTACTAACAGCCTTATAAGAACAATTATTCTAAGCAGTAGGATAAATTATGTAACTTCATATCTTTGATTCTAATTCAATTATTCGTAAATTATGAAAAGTAATTAGTCTTATACTAATTATTATCTCTAAATTCTTCAAAATAGGGGGGGGGGGGGGGGGGGGGGGGGGGGGGGTTTAGATCACTTTATTATCCAAATTCTTGAATTGATTCTAATAGTAATATAATTAGTTTTGATCCACTAATTTTGAATACTACGTTCAATTAGGGTTCTTCGCACTTGATTTCGAAGTTTGAGAATTTATTTTCAAACATTACCCATATTTAATTTCCCATCTTTTTCTTTTTGATTTGCACGGGTGTCCGAGTCTCTTTGAGCCCCGACTAATCCCGGGAGTGCACAGGCCCTCGGCAAGGAGTTTCTCGCAAGCGCACTACGATTTAATTTCCCATCTTTAATCTTCATAATTTGGCTTCCGTATTATTTTGTTGTTTTCCTCTCAAGTAACCGATTGTTATCAAGTTGTATTAGAGTAAGTTCAATCAAAATTACATTTTTGATTATCTTGTGAAATGTCTACTTTTTCAAAAAAGAAAAATAAGTCGCTACAAATAAGAAAGAAAAGATAAATCGCGCTTCCTTTACCTAGGAAATTAAGTTAGTTTCCAAGTAAGAAAGAAGAGGGGGAATCCATGATCTTTATGACTAAAATAAAATCACTTTCCTTGCTCCTAGGAGTTTGGATATTTATGTTCTTTCTTTTTTTCTTTCTACGAACCAATCCTATTCTTTATAGGTTGGTCTTTCACTTTCCTTCTCCTTTTCTAACTCCTTAAACTTATTCCTTGAGATTGTGACTTAGGTTTACTTATAAATCGAAAGATTGCCATTCAAGAGTTGCTTTGAATTAAAAAGGGCAAAAAAGAGAGGTTCCTTTTGTACTACCTTGTTATTCTTTCTTTCAAAGATGTTTACAGGTAAGTTACCAGTTTCAAAAAAAATATTTACAGGTGAAGAAGAAAGTGACATGGTTGCACTACATTCTTGCTTTTGCTATAAAGAACTATGATGTTTTAAGTGTGATAATAAAGTGGTTCATGTTAAATCATCTTGTGCAAAACAAAAACGTGTGAAAGGAGGATTTAGTAGTGCATGTAAAGTGATTGAGATCATATTTGTGTTCACAGTATTGAGAGTTCATTGATGATTATTCTATTGTTGACAATCCTAAAGTTGGAGATAGTGTGAGAAAAAGTGAGGACAAGAGACTGAGAGTATCAAGAGAGTGCAAAGTGACAACTCAAGTGTGGTAAAAGGATACATAGAGAAGAGAGAAGTGCACGAGTTGTCACAAGAAAAGAGGGGATTGAATGACAAAGAAAAGACGAAAGTGAATGAAATAAAGGAATATGAGAGTAATGAAAACAGCAGAGTTTGAGATACTTCCCTACTCCAACTCCAATCCTTCTTATCCTTCTTTTCCTAGTTGTTTTTGTTTCTGGTGTAGAAACTCTTGGAGATGCACAAATGGATGAACCATCCTTGGACGAAGATTGTGATTTACTTTCTTATTTGTGTTCCATACTTCTTAATTCTCAATCTACTGTCAATGCTTATGAAGACTGTTACTATGACATCCCACCATTTGTTTGATGAGGATGAACATGAATTTTATGATTCGCCTATTAGTTCTTTTGAAAAATTCATGATTTTGATAGAGATTGAAGTTTGTTTCTGAAACAGTCTCCTTATCTCCATGAGGTAGTGGTAAGGTGTGTGTACATTCTACCCTCCCCCAGTGTTATGAAAGGCGCTCGCCTCTACGCCTAAGGCGAGGCAAGGCAAGGCGATGGCATGTTGCCTTTTACGGTGAAGGCGAGACGCAGCTACGAAAGGAGACGTAAGGCGAGCAAAAGGCGAGAGGCGCACAAGCGAGGCGAGGAGCATAAGCTTCACCTTTTGAAATTTTTTAAAAAGAAGGTCCTGATTAAATGATTTTTAAAAAATAGGGTTTAATAGGAGCGACTCTTTTTTCTCTTCACTTCCGCGACTCTCTTCGCTTTTCAGCCTTCTCGTGACTCTTTTCTCTCTTCAGCAACGCGACTCTCTGTTCTAGTTCATCCTTCGTCCAGCACTCCAGCAAGCTCTCGACTCTGTTCTTCAGGTAAGCTCGCGTCTCTGTTCTTCGTTTCTTCTTCTTCTCTAGTGTTCGAGTTCAGTTTACTTCTTTTCCTTATTTATCTGTTTTTATATTCTGAATACTGCAGTAGTGCAGTTTTGACTTTTGCGCAGTGCCCATATTTAAAGAAACTATAATCTTCTTTACTAATACAATTGTGTTGAATACTAATTTATATTAATTTGTCCATGAATAGTGTGATTGAAACATTTGCTAATATATGTCCTTGCTATTGTGATTTTGGATATTTATATATGCAATTAAACATTTTAAGATTTTGGTATAAATTGGCGGCTCAATTCAACGCCGAGCGGCAGAGCCTAATCGCCTTTCGCCGTCCAAAACACTACCATCCCCAGACCCTACTTTGTAGGATTTCACTGGTAATATTGTTTAGTAGAGGTGGAAGTTTGTGATCGAAGGTAGAACTCTAAGTATGAAGATTGCAAGGATAAAACAAGAGATAAACTATTTGATATTACTACTAATGTTCACTAGTTTACTAATCCTGTTCAAATTTTCATGAACTCTTGTTAGTTTATGCCAATAGATCTATACTAAAGCCTGAGCAAGAGCTAGATTCATTTGACGACTGACATGATATCTATTTGACATCTACAAATTTTATCATTAGGAAGATGGATTTGCATAATTATCTCTTTAACGCACTAACTTCATTTTAGCTTATGCCATATGTTTAATGCATGTAAGGGTGGTTCTTGTTATAGTTATAAAAGTGGGTAAATATCTTGTTGAGGGGATAATGTCTACATGTTTTATAAAAGAATATTTAAACCTGTTAGACTTAGGCCTCATTTTTTTGCACTTAATGGAGGTACAGATCTACGTGATTCAGATCTTAGACCATTAAAATACATTTGTTTACATTAAGATTTGAGCAATTATTAGTTTGAATAGGTCTTAATCATTAAAATATTGAACAAAGTCAGAACATTATTAAGAGGCAATTTTGTGTGGACAATATTCACCACCACTATATCCACAATCACTGACCACCACTGGTACCCACCTTGCCCTCACATCCACCATGACCAATGGCAACCACCTTTATCATCACTGGCAACCGCCACTACAACCAACCACTATTATCAATCTCTACTACATCTACCACCTCCATCATTATAATTATATCCACTGTCATCTAAAGTTTTGGAGAGTGAGAAACGGAAAAAAAAAAAGACGAGGGTCACTTCACCAAAGCAAGAAGCAAAGTGTACTTTTTTTTTTTCTTACCTTCAAGAAGTCCCAACAGTCAAAGAGCAAAGGAAAGGAAGTAGCTCCAGTCGAACTCGATAAAAGGTTGCAAGTAGCAACTCGGGTAAGTATAATTTATTTTATTTTTAAAGAAAACCCTAGATTTCGCTAGAGCCCAAATTTCTCATTTTTTTCATGCTTATGTAGAGTCTCGCTTCTAGTTTTCCACCTAGAACCGTACACATCTTCACCAAGGTTGTGCTTCATGGTAGAAAAATGTTATGCCTATGTTACACCTCTTTAAGTGTTGAAGCAAATGCTTTTGATAACACTGCTAGCGCGCATAAATGTAATTTCTTTTAATCATATAAGATTTTTATTTTATTATATTTATATTGTTTAAATTTAATTACCTTTTTTTTTAATTGTACATTTACTATGTTTACAAATAAATAAATTATGCACACTCAGATGGTTAAAAAACTAGTCTTAATCATTTAGTGTTCAAATATAGAGACATCTCAATTATTCAGATATGCATTCAGATTCATACGCCTTAATCTTAAAAAAACAAATGAGACCTTAATTAGATTAAGTGGACACATGGATGGCATCATGTTGTATTCCTAGCATCTTCGTTATGATTAGTGCATGTCATTGACTCCTCTCTAGCCGAAATTTTTTCTTTAAGAAGGAAATGATAGCATCCATAAAAGGCAACAAAACACAACAGACAAAACTTTAGAAGCTTCTAGAGCGCACATTCAAAATTTCAACTAAAGGAACTTCGACACAAACTAATTGGATTTCAAGTGCAATTATCCAAGTTTTATAATCATTTTGCTATAGACCAAATCAAAGCCTATTATAATAGAGGCTAAAGGATGACATACAGCTCTTAACAGTCCAAAGAGGCCCAAATTAGCCCAAGTTCAACCCAACTAAGGAAGCAACAAAAGTCAACGGTTGACTATGGGTTTCTAAATGGGGTAATAGGTGCCTAATAAAACTTCTAAATGGAGGGAATTTCATGCAAAGATAGGTCCAAAGGGGTCCAAGAATCAGCCACAAAAAGAGATGCTTGCCGCCTAAATTTTGAGAGAAGATTAGTCCAAATTTCCAAGATTGTCAAGATTCTTTTCCAAACCGGGTTTTGTTTTGATTCCTAATTTTTTGGGACTATGTTTAATGCTTATCTCTGTTGTTAGGATGTTTGTTTTCATTTTCCTAAGGTTGTTGGGTTTACATTCCAAGAATGTTAGAATTCTCTTCTTGGTCTTATTTAATTAGCAATTCTTTTCCTACTTCATTATTACTTAGAAACCAAGTTTGAGAAGAATTTTAAGAATTAATTTGATGGCCCTCCTCTATATAATAGGGAGTAGGTTTTTAAGCATTAATTTCATTGACCTCATCTATATAACATGGTTTCCTTTGTTTCTTTACTAGACTAATCAGATTATTATCAACAATATTGAGAGAACTATTGTATGGGCATGTGCAGAGAAAAAATGTTGAGGTTCCTGTTAGGAGGTGCGAAATGTTGGAGTTAAAGGTTATGCAGAGGGGTAGAGCTAGATCGAAATAGTATGGGGTGGGGGGGGTGATTAGACAAGATATGGCGTAGCTTCGTATCACCGAGGACATGAGCTTAGATAGAAAGGAATGGAGATCGCATATTAAGATAGAAGGCTAGTAGGATGATGTCTTGCCTTGTGATATAGTAGGGTTGTAGGATTAGTCGTGTCACTATATATTGTGTTGTTATTGGCCATCATTTATTTTGCTACTTGTATTGTATTTATGAGTTTCCAACTACTTTCTACTATAGTCTTTTTTGTATCTAGTATTTGGCTTTAGGGGCTGATATATTTGAATTGAGGGTCTTTCGGAAACAACCTCTCTATCTTTATGATGTAGTGGTTAGGTCTGCGTACATTTTCCCCTCTCCAGACCCCACTTGTGGGATTTCACAAGGTATATTGTTGTTGTATTGAGAGAACTATTCCTTCATCTTTCACATTGGCTACTTGAATTTATTCTTCAACCTCCAAGAATCAACTTAAAGGTGATACATTTAATTCCATCAAAATCTAAAATTACTTCTGGATATTCAAGAAAGGTGACAAGTTTCGACTTATCGTTGTTTTCATCATTGTACAAGCGGTCGAGATCGATAATCTATCTCTTAGATTAATTCTCTAAAAAAGGCAAATGGTTCCTAGTTGTGGTTAGGAGTCAATTTGAAGAACAGAAGTATCTTGAAGTTCTTGATCTTTATTGAACTTCTTGAATTCAACAATCACTTTCATGAATTCATTCCAACTTTGTTTTCAGCTTATTTTTATTTCTTTATATTTATTTTTAGCTTTTGCAAGTTTTTTATTTTCCTTTAGTTTTCTTGAAAATTTTTATCAAGTTCTTGGATCTTTAACCTAATTCAAGAACAATTCTATCAAGGTTCCGTTGATGATAACCTTAGGAGGTACATAGCAAAAAGCGAACAATTTTTGTTGAGAAAGGTAACAGTTACTCTATATATCCACAGGTATAATACCACAAATGGTGTAGTATCCCACAAAAAAGTTTGTAATAACAAAGACCCCAATTATGGACCATTAAAACCAATCTATACTAGTGCTAATTGCCACTGCATTGTCTAATACTGTCTGTTTACACCAAAAAAAATACAAAGATAAACATTTAAGCTTAAATCTCTGGATGCAGCTCTGCTTTCCAACAAAACATCTTTGATTTCTTTCTAACTAGACTGTCCACCATATACAAGAAGGAACAATTTTCCATCTCTCCTCCTTTCTATCTGCAATTCCATCCCCGTTCCAGCACTTCAACACCTCTTTAATCCTCCCTGGCTTCACCCATGTGATTTTCCTCATAGTGATGAACATCGGCCATAGTGATCTGTCCACTTGCAATGTAAGAAGAGATGGTCGACTGTCTCTCTGTTCTTCACAGAAAAAACATCTGGAACACAAATGAAAACCTCTTCTGTTCAGGTTCTCATGTGTCAAAATTGCCTCTTTAGCCAACAACCATGTGAAGCAATTGACTTCATATGGTATCTTGGTTTTCCAGATCATCTTCCAAGGCCAATCTACTTGCTCAATGCCCCTTTAATTGAAATAGTTATAGGCTGAATTCACTGTGAAGCACCCGTTGCACTCCACATTCCAGACCAGTGAGTCCTATTTACCTGAGAGATCATTGAATTGATCAATAGTGACCAGGAACTCTGCCATTATACCCATCTCCCAATCATTCAAGCCTCTCCTGAACTGTAAATTCCAACCCTGATCACTCCACATTTCTGCATTGCTTGCTTGCTGTATTTGACACAGATTGTAGAGATCAGGAAGCCTTTGACTCAAAGAAAATTGGCCACACCATCTGTCCTTCCAGAAGTTCACCTTCCTGCCATTTCCCACTCTGCAACAAGTTCTTTCTACCAACAAATCCCATAGGTCCCTGATGGATCTCCATACACTAGACCTATAAGGGGAGGACACCACAGGTGTCATCGACTTATCCTCCATACCATATTTTGCAGCAATGACCTCCTTCCACAGTGAGTTTTCATCAGATGCAAACTTCCAGAGCCACTTCATCATTAGGCTTTAGTTGTGACATTTTAAGTTTCTGATGCCCACCCACCCTATCTTCTTACTTATGATCATTTCTTCCCATTTGACAAGGTGATACTTTCTCTTATCTTCATTACCTTGCCAAAAGAAAGCTCTTATGATGGCTTAAATTCTTTGAATCACACAAGCTGGAGCAGGAAACACAGACATCATATATGTAGGTAGGGCATCCAACACACTATTGATCAAGGTTAGTCTTCCCCCTCTGGATAAGTGCTGACCTTTCCAGTTGGCTAATTTCCTCACACTTTTCTATCACAGCTCCCTTACTCTTCCCCCCCAAAGTGAGCCAGATCCTCAATTTGTGGCAGTTCATTGATAGGGTAGATATAGCTTTTCCCCCAATTAATGTGCATTCCTGAAGCAGCTTCAAAAACTATAAAGATGGCCTTAAAGTCAGAAAGTGTGCCTTCACTGCTTCACAAAAAACCAAAGTGTCATCAGCATACTAAAGATGAGTGATTTCTAAGAAGTTGGTCAGCCCTATCTTGCACCTGAAAACCTCTGATCCAGTTCTTCACCTTTGTTGTGTTGAGTAGATTACTTATCCCCACCACTGTAAGGACGAACAAGAAAGGTGAAAGTGGATCCCCTTGCCTCAGTCCCCTTTGAGAAGTAAAAAAACCAATAAGGCTTCTATTAATCAGAAGTGAAAATCTAACTGTGCTTATGCATAGTTTGATCCACCTAATCCATTTAGCTCCAACGCCCATCTTCTGTAGCATAGTGACTAGATAATTCCAATTCAGGTGATCATATGCTTTCTGAATGTCCAGCTTGCATAATATTCCTGGCTGTTTACATTTCTCTCTAGAGTCCACCAGCTCATTTGCTATCATCACAACATCCATTATTTGTCTTCAGCATTGGCAGAAGAATGCCATTGTATAGCCATCTGGGCCAGGGGCTTTATCCCTTGCACATGCCTTAATGTGCTCCAGTATCTCCTGTTCCTCAAAAGGAGCTTCCAGGAGATTGCAATCCTCTGCATCAATTCTAGGACAGCCTCTCATGTCAAGTTGTGGCCTCCATTCTTCTGCTTCTGCGTATAACTTCTCATAATATTCAACAATTTCTCTCTTAATCTCCTCAGGTTCTGTGATTTCGTCTCCATTGACTCTCAGTTTGTCAATGGTGTTGACTCTTTTTTGGTGGTTTGCTGTTCTGTGAAAGAAGCTGGTGTTTCTATCTCCATGTTTAAGCCATAAGGCCCTGGACCTCTGTCTCCAAGCTATCTCCTCATGCATGGCTATGTCCTCAAATTCTAAGGACAGTGCCAACCTAGAAGCTATTTCCCCTTCTTCTAGAGGTCTCTGCTCTTGTATTGCTTCAGATCAGCTAATTAGTTCATCACATTAGCTTTTTGTGGTCTAAGATTTCCCTGGATGGTTTTGCTCCACTCTTTGACCCTTCCTTTTAGAGCCTTCAACCTAGCCATTAAGACATAATCAGGCCTGCCACTTTAGTTGAAATATTCCCACCATTCCTTAACTTTTGCATTGAAACCATCTGTCTGAAATAAGACTGACTGCCACCAATCTCCACACTGCAGCAATAGGGGTGTACGCTCTGAAATCACTCTGTTCAGTGCATTCTGTTTGATACAACTAAAATTGGTGTCCCATTCCTTAGAAAGTAAGAATCTATCCAACCTGACAGCTGCGCTGTGCCTATCCCCTTCTCTCCATGTGTATTTCCCCCATAGAGATCCATATCAACAAGCTCCATATCATCAATGAAATTAGAATTCTATCATGGATCTGGTAATTCTGGTGCCATCACTTTTTTCAGTTGGGAATCTGACAGTGTTGAAATCCCCACACACCACCAAGGACTAGAGAAACTTGCACCTCCTATCTCCCACCATGTTTCCTCCCTGTTAGATGCCATTTGAGATCTTGGACTTTCCCTGAAAGAGAGCATGTGACAGAATAAGACCCACACACACCCCCCCCCGCCCCCCCCCCCCCCCCGCCCCCCCCCCCGCGCGTACCACAGGCCTACAATTGAACATGATCTGCCCATCCACTTTCTTATATCTCCTTAACTATGTTAGAGATGTCCCCCTCCAGTTTTGTCTCTTGTTAACTACATCAGTTTTCTAGATAGACAACAAATTTCTTATCAATCCTCTTCTCCTTCGACAGTTTAGCACCCTCACATTCCATGAACTATGTTTAACTACAAATTTCTTATCAATCCACGTCTCCTTCGACAGTTTAGCCCCCTCACATTCCATGAAACTATGTTTAACTTCATTGATCTTTAATAGCCAGAAATCCCCCCTTACTTCTTGTACCATAACTCATAAAACTAGTGTCCAGTTATAAATTCTTCATCTCAATCATTCCTTTCCTTTTCTGAATTTTTTGGACCTTCTGAGTGGATTTATTTTCCAGTTCGTTACCATCAATTTTGAGAAGAAGCTCTAACGCTTTTCCCTCACATCCTTTAAAATCAACCCCCGACTCCTTGCCCAGTTTGATTTATATGTTGTTGCATTCCCAAAGGAGTTGCCTCTGCTGTTATGAGATTTCCTTTTTCCCCTTGAATTTCTGCTTGGTTGGCCTTAGGTCCCCCCGCCACAATAGCCCCTTCCATATCTACTGCACCGATTACCTCTTCTTGGACTACACTGATCTTTAAGCTTCCTTCTCTTGTGACAGCCTTTCTCTGATGACTTATCTTGTCAAACTTATCATCTTTGGTGAAGGCCTGGACTTCGATATTAACTAGGTCCAAAGAGCTGGCTGGGTTACTAAAGTCTTGGGCCTTTTCACATGCAACTGGATCCAAAAAGGGGCCCAATGTCAGCTAAATCATCCAATTCTAGATAGAAAAGGCGTTTGAATTGGTGAGTAGTTGAATATTGTTCGTCACAATTATAGCATAATCCCTTAGCTCTTCTCTCTGCCATTTATGTGCAAGTTAATCGCTTGACAAAACGGATTTAGTTGTTGGGTTGGGCATTAGCCGAGGTAATTGAACTGACTAAACTAGCAACAAGTTTTGCTGAGTTTGTCATGCTGCCAAGGCTTGTTTGAGATTGCTGCCATGCCCCTTCTTGAACACTACTTACTTTTTACAGTAGTTGCTTTTGTTATAAAGCCCTGGCTACACTCATAGTCATCGATAAGTCAGGTGGTTTAGTCATCGATTACTACTCTCTCATATCTAACTTCAGTAGGGTCGTGCCATATTTCCAGTACTTTTTTATATATAATTTGTATCTCACCATGCCATTTTTCCGATGACTACTTTCTTGTGATCGATTTGTGTAGCACCGTGCATCTTTCTGGACACTACTTTCTCATATCTGATTGCATAGCACCATGCACTTTTTCGGTGACTACTTTTTCATATCTGATTTGCATAGCACCCTTCATCATTCCAATGACTACTTTTTCATATCCGATTCATGTATTTTTACAGACTACTTTCTCATATCTCATTTGCATAGTTCCGTTTGTCTTTTCGTTAACTCTTCATATGTGATTTACATAGTTTCAATTTTCATCAATGTTGTGCAAACACCAACATCAACTCAAGGTCCAACAACCTTCGGCGACCAAAGCCCAACCAAGCATCACCGATCACAGTTCACTTACTCATGGCTAGATCTAGGGTTCTAATGACCACTTAGTGCATGAGCCTGTCCGGCCAGTTTTCTGACAACTTTCTTATTTAACATTGACTAGTCTCAATTTTGGGTCAATCCATATATCTTAATACGGATTTTGAGCACTTTCTAGTGACCATTGCATTGTTTCTGGCAGATCTGAGTTTTCCAATAGTGTTTCCTCTCTATTTCAGATTTACTTTCATGAAAAAAAAGGATATAATATTTGAACTAGGTTACAGTGATACTTTCTCTCCCCTAGCTAAAATAGCATTTGTCCACCTTTTTCTATCTATGGTCGTCACTCGACATTGGCTTTTTAATAACTTGGACAATAAGAATGCTTTTCTCTACGATAATCTCGAGGAAGATGTCTACATGAAGCAACCATTTGGTTTTGTTGCTCACGGGAGTCTAGTGGTCTTGTATGTTGATTGTGCAAGTCACTATGATCTAAAATAATTTTCTTAAGCTTGGATTGAAAAGTTCAGTACAATAATTCAAGAGTTTGGCATGAGTCGTAGTGGAGTTGATCATTTTATGTTTTATTGACATTCTGCACTAAATCCAGTATTTCATGAGGATTAAGCACATTGAGATTGACTATCACTTTGTCAGGAGAGAAACTCTCGGGAGATATTGTTACAAACTTTGTGATGTCGAATGATCAACTTGCAAATATCTTCACCAGGTCCCTCACCAATCTTCGTATTGGCAACATTTGTAAAAAGCTAGGTACGTGACTTGTACGCACCAACTTAAGGGAGAGGGATAGAATAGTAATAGGATTCCACCTAGAACAAGAATAGAAATAGGAATAGTATATAGAATCCTACTTGGTAATATATTGTAATGCAATGTACTAGTTGGAACAGGAGTCTAATTTAGTGCCTATAAATAAGTTCTTAATGTAATAATGTAGATACTCGATTCAAAAATATTTTTCTCCAATATTTCTCACACCAAAATCCAATGATTTCAAAGCAGCACAAATATGCCAGGATATATAAAAAAGATCTAGACTGGATAAGCAGAAAGAACTCATACCACCCTCTCCAAAACTGTTCAGTTTCTTCAAGTCTTGCTCTATGCATGTAACTGCAGTATGAAGGGTTTGGCAATGAGTAGATTTATTTTTGATGGATGAAGTAAAGGATTGGCAATGAGTAATAATAAGAAGCATCAAAAGCCAATACCAAAAACAAAAAAAAAACATCTAGAAAACCTATCTATGAATCACAAGTCTGAAAAAAGAAAACTGAAAGAAAGAACTCCGCCATCACCATAACTATCCCTAAAAATAAAAATAAATGGGAAGGAAAGAAAAGAAATGCCAAATATACACATGGTTACACACCATTTTTTTGAGTCGTCATATTTCAGTGTGCTGGGGATTGATACACGAGCAGAGTCGATATTTCTTAAAGAGCCTGATTTGACACTCCATTCAATCTGTAGATGCATAAAATTCCAAATAAAAACTTGAGAGCTGCAACAGATCTAAAGGATAAGAGGACCTCCTGTAAAACTCAAATCCTAGTCAAGTAAAAGTTACATAAAGGAAAAAATAAGAATAAACCAAGATGTTTTCTGGATAAATCATATAAACCATGCTATGTTACAGGAATAGGGAAAAGCTTTATGAGCTATAAACCTCACAATGCAATGGTGTGAAAGTTAAGATGACAAGGAAATGCCATATCATGAAATTATGGAAAATTGTTCCCTTGGTTATGTGATATTGGTTGTCAGACACTCAGACTGTATGTGTCAACAAGAATAACAAAAACAAGTGACTAGATGATCTACTCGAGAACAAATACCTAATTTCTTGATGATGTAAATGGTTTCATTGATGGCATCAAGAAGATGCAAAATTACAAACGATATCACATCCAAAAATAAAACTGAGCTAGCTCCATAGCAGAACAACAATGTGTACTTATTCTGATGCAATTAATTAGGCATCTGATAACCTTATCTCAAATCTTTTATCATTAGGTTTATTAAATTCGAAATGATTTGTTGTTTAACAAGCACAGCACAAAGCAAACAGCAGTAACATAATATACATTATTGAACTATAGACTACTGATGGGTTTTTGTAGCGAGGGTTCCCAGGAAACAGCCTCTCTACATCTATGAGGTAGTGATAAGGTCTGCATACATTCTACCCTCCCCAGACCCCACTTGTGGGATTCCACTGGGTAAGTTGTTGTTGTTGTCGTTGAACTATAGACTACTGCAGAGTACTCACTCTGATACTGAATTTCAAATTTTCATGGAAAATAAGTTTTTTGGGGGTTGGACTGGGCATATTAAATATAAACCCTACCTGAGAAACAACGTTACTTGACCAAAAAACATTATGATTAAAACTTTGCTCTGCTTCAATATGATAAGAGGTGGGCAAGACTACTGTGAGAAATAGTAGTTTAAGCATTGAATACCGCTTTTTCAGGGGTCGAGAAATGCTGCATTCTGTTCGAAAGAATCTTCTGCATATGAATCAATGATGCCATTGCTGTACCCTGATATATTAGGAAATCAGTACATAAGGAAACAAAAAGCATATCCTAACAAGTTAAGAAAGAAGGACAAACCTCAACAACATCCACAACCACCAAGCCAGCCAAACTTGGAAGTGATTTCTTTGCAGCAACATGAACTGCAACTGCACCTCCCATACTGATATAAACAGAAAAATCTGAGCCCCCCTCTTATTTGTGGTACTGGAAAATTTAACCCGAGCATGCAGTTGAATAAGGTATAAAACAGAAATAGTTATTTCATAGCAGGACAAAAATTTTCTTTCGAAGGAAAACATATAAAGGCTTTTTCCCTATTTTATGCTTTCAAACCATTTTAGTGTCGCTAGGAATATCTACGACCCGGCAAAGTTCCCGGCGAGATCTACTGCTTGCTGTCAGTTTCCGGCGCCAGTTCCGGCATAGGCTTCCAGTTTCCAGCGAGAAGCATTTTCCGTCCAGGTGATATCCTCCATTTTCTCCTTTCTTTCGTATTCAATTTCTTGTTCTCTCCTGTATTGGCATTATTTCCTAACCGTATAGATGATATTTTGCTTGCTGAATCTTTTTTTTTTGGCCTGTATCTCTTAATTCTTACTGATTCTTGATTTGTTGAATATCTGTAGATTTGCTGGTTTTGTTTTTTGCCTATATATGTAGATTTGTTGGTTTTGTTTGTTTGTTAGTATATTACTTGTTCGTGTGTAATCGATATTATTGTATTGTTCGGCACATTATTTGTGAGAGTTTGTTCTGGATCTTGTTAGCTTAGTGAGTTTTATTAGTGCTTAGTTTGTGGCGTCCGGGTTTGATGGTAAAGTAGGGTCATGTCGTCGGCTAGGGTCAGGGGTAAGAGGTACGGGGTAAGAAGGGCGCAGAATTATCTAAATTAAGGGTAGGATCGTGGAATATAAGATCACTTGCGGGGAAATCCATAGAGCTAGTTTTAAGTGTCTTAAGAGGAGACAAATTAATGTAGCGTGTGTTCAGGAGACTAGATGGGTAGGGAGTTCGGGATGTAGACAGGTTCAAGTTATGGTACTCGGGTGGTTCTAGGGACAGAAGTGGTGTAGGTATACTAGTAGACGAGGACCTTAGGGAATATGTGGAGGTTAGGAGGTTTAACGATAGAATGATGTCTATTAAACTTGTGGTGGGTAGGCACGTAGTGAATGTAGTTAGTGCCTATGCGCCTCAAGTGGGCCTAGACGAGGAAGTCAAGAGGCTCTTTTGGGAGGATTTGGATGAGGTAGTGAGAGGCATACCAGTGACGGACAACTCTTCATTGGGCGAGACTTTAATGGGCATATTGGGGCTACCAATAACGGGTTTAAAGATGTCCATGGAGGCTTTGCTTTTGGGTCACGGAATGGGGGTGGGATGTCTCTCTTGGATTTTGCCAAAGCCTCTGCGTTAGTTATTGCTAACTCATGTTTCCAAAAGAGGGAAAATCACTTGATTACCTTTCAGAGTGCGGTAGCTAGGACTCAAATTGATTACCTACTTCTCTAAAAGGGTGATAGAAGCCTTTGTAAGAATTGCAAAGTTATTCCGAGTGAAAATATTTCCACTCAACATAGGCTTCTAGTGATGGTTTACGCTCAGCCGAGGATTAGATGGGGAGGCCTAACTCCTGCCCTTTCCACTGAGATGGAAGAAAACTTGAGAAACTTAGAGGCTTGGAGTAGTGGCGGAAATGTGAATAATATGTGGGATACTACTGCTAGCTGCATTAGAAAGATAGCCGTCGAGGTACTAGGGGTTTCGAGAGGGGCCTTTTGTGGACGTCAGGGCGACTGGTGGTGGAATGAGAAAGTTCAGGCCAAAGTAAAAGATAAGAAGGTTGCTTACACGAAGTGGCTGGAGTGTAGGGATGAAGATGGGAAGCGAATGCTTCAGGAGACATATAAGACGGCTAAGTCAAAAGCAAAGATAGCAGTGACGAATGCTAAGACCGCAGCTTTAGAGCGCCTATATAAGGAGCTAAGAGATAAAGGCGGGGACAAGAGATTGTATAGACTCGCTAAAGAGAGAGAAAGGAAAGCTCGCGACTGGGACCAAGTGAAGTGCATCAAGGATGAGGAGGAAATAGAGTTGGTGGATGACACTTCCATTAAATTAAGGCGGCAAGCTTACTTTCATAAACTCTTAAATGAAAAAGGAGATAGAATAATTGAGTTGACACACTCAGAAAGTCATCGTGATTTCGATTATTGTAGGTGGTTCAGAGTAGAGGGGGTTAGAAGGGTTATCCGTAGGATGAAGAGAGGAAGGTCGGACCCGATGAGATTCCAATAGATTTTTGGAAAAACATGGTCAAAGATGGCATAGAGTGGTTGACTAGATTGTTCAATGCTATTATGAGGACTGCCAAGATGCCTGATGAACAAAGGGGATATTCAAAACTGTAACAATTACAGGAGTATCAAGTTGCTAAGTCACACTATGAAGGTCTGTGAGAGAGTGGTAGAGATGAGGGTGAAAAGGGTAGTGTCTATTTCAGATAATCGGTTTGGATTCATACCGGAGCGGTCGACTAAAAAGCAATTCACCTTACTCAGAAATTAGTGGAGAAATATAGGGAAAGAAAGGACCTTCATCTGGTATTTATTGATCTCGAGAAGGCCTATGACAAAGTGCCAAGGGATGTCCTATGGAGGTGCCTAGAGGTGAAAGGTATCCCAATGGCATATATCAAGGCGATTAAGGACATGTACGACGAAGCCAAAACTCGGATAAGAACGGTGGGAGGAGACTCAGAATATTTTCCTGTTGAGATGGCACTCCATCAAGGATACATGTTGAGCCCTTTCCAGTTTGGCATAGTGATGGATGAGCTGACGCAATCTATCCAGGAGGAGGTTCCATGGTGTATGCTATTTGCAGATGACATAGTATTGATTGAAGAGACTCGGACTAAAGTTAATGATAAGTTGGAGGCGTAAAGACATGCATTGGAGTCCAAAGGATTCAAATTGAGCAGGACCAAAACAGAAAACTTGGAGTGCAAATTCAGTATTGCGAGGGATGAAGCAGACATTGATGTGAGGCTTGCCACTCAACCTATCCCCAAGAGGGAAAACTTTAAGTATTTGGGTCCATCATCCAGAGTAGTGGTGATATCAACGATGATGTCACACATCGTACTGGGACAGCATGGTCTAGATGGAGGCTTGCCTCTGGAGTATTGTGTGACAAGAAGATACCACCTAAACTCAAAGGTAAGTTTTACAGAATAATGGTTAGACCATCTTTGTTGTATGGGGTGGAGTGTTGGCAATAAAAAATGCACATGTTCAGAAGATGCATGTCCCAGAGATGAGGATGCTGAGATGGATGTTTGGGCACACAAGGAGGGATAAGATTAGGAATGAGACCATTCGGGAGAAGCTAGAGGTGGCCCCGATGGCTGATAAGATGAGGGAAGCGAGACTGCGATGGTTTGGACATGTGCAGAGTAGAGGTACCAATGCGATGGTAGGAGTCACTAGGAGAAGTAGAGGTAGACCGAAGAAGTATTGGGGAGAGGTGATCAGACAGGATATGGCAAAACTTGATCTCACCAAGAACATGACCTTAGATAGAAAGAAGTGGAGGTCACGAATTAGAGTATAAGGTTAATAGGTTAACAGGGTTACGTTGACGTATAGCCGTGGGGTATTGTAGGGTAGCAGGTATTGTCGAGTCCGTATATCATGTGTTGTCTTTATCTGTATTATATGTGTTAAATTTACCGTATTTACATAATATCATGTGTTTTTCATTAGTAGTCGTTCTTCCTATTCCTTTCTTTTCCTTTCCTTTTTGTCATATCTAGTTTATTCTGCTTATGAAACTCAACCCCCATATAGTGCTACTCCCCCACCCGCTCCCGCTCCCGCTCCCACTCCCGCTCCCCCCGTGCAACCTACGTCATCTAATAGGCCTAAGACGGAACGTGCAAAAAAATCCGTTGTTTGGCAATTTTTAACGCAAAATGAAGATAAAACAAAAGCTATTTGTAACAAATGTAAACATGTTTTAAACCATAAAACTTCGGGAAAGGGGGGCGGGACGGGTCATTTGAAAAATCACCTTATGCATTGTTGTAAAATAGAATTTTTGCATGCACAGGCAGTTGCGGACGCCAAAAAATTTGGAACTCCCATTCCCGATGAATCGACGGGAGGTTCAAATATGGTGCAATCGCAACTAAATCCTAGTAATATTTCTGGTCCTAGTACACATAGAGCTTATAGTAGACAACGTGACCTTGATGAACTTTCTAAAATGATTGTTGTTACTGGTTTGCCTTTCAGTTTTGCAGAAAATCCCGATTTTGTGCATTATATTCAAATTGTGTATAACCCGTCTTTTAATGGATTTTCTAGAAATACTATAAAAAAAGCGGTTTTTGACTTTCAAGCACGCCATGTACAATATCTTAGGTGTTTATTTGCTTATAATAATTGTAGGATAGCAATAACTTCTGATATGGGACGTAGTGTAACCGGTATCGATTACTTTACAATTACGGCCCACTGGATAGATGATAACTGGAATTTGCAAAAAAGAATTTTAGGATATAAAACTTGTGAATTTCGAAAAACAGGTTCTTATATTGCCCAAACTATTCTTAATGTTTTACAATTTTTTGGTATAGGTAGAAAAATATTTAGTGTAACTTTAGATAACGCTAGTAATAATAAATGTGCTGTAGATTTTTTAAAACCTATTATTTGTCCAACTTATGAAGATGGTTTTCATATTAAATGTGCTGCACATATTTATAATTTAATTGTTAAAGATGGTATTTCTTTATTTGAAAATGGATGTGCTAAAGTGGAAGCCGCATGCCACTTTATTTTTACATGTCAAGTAATGGCTAGGCGTAGGGAATTTAACCAGCGTTGCATTGAATGTAATTTACCTGTTAGAAAAATTCCTAAATCAATAGCAACTAGGTGGAATTCATTTTATGAAATGTTAAAAGTTGCTTACGACTATAGGAGACCACTTACAATGGTCTGGAATGCACATAATTCAGATCCCAACTTCCGTCTAGATGAAAATGATTGGGTTAATATTAAAGATTTAGTTGATTTTTTAAAAGTTTTTTATTTAGCAACAAAACAAATTTCCGGCCTTTACTATCCTACTATTTCTTCTGTGTTGCCTAATATTTGTACTATTTGTAATAAATTAGCTTCGTTTAAAAATAATCCAAGATTTAGTGCAGCTGTTAGAAAAATGATTGAAAAATTTAGGAAATACTTTTTCCCAATCCCTCAAATTTATTTAACTGCTGCTTTATTTAATCCGGCTTATAAAGAATTTGGTGTATTTAAAATGATAACTAGTATATATGCAGACTTAGAAATAGTGACCGATGGAGAAAATCAATCACTTCAGTTAGAAGCAGTTCTAAGTAGCGTTAGACCTGAAGCTAGGAAATTATATGATTTAGAACAATATAATTCAATACAAAATGTACAATACCAACCACAACCTACTAGGGCTAGATTTGATGATGACATGGACGCAATGTTAGAATTACAACTTGGATTAGAAGCTAACGAAAACAACGACTTTGATGAATATTTTAACCAGGCAGTGGAAAGCATCAAGGACTCAGAGGGGAAGCCGCAGCTGTTGGCGTGGTGGAACACTCGTGGAAAAAATTATCCAAGACTTCAACGGGTGGCTCGTGATGTGCTGGCAATTCAAGCTTCTTCAGTTGCTTCGGAAGGCGCTTTTAGCGCTGCTAGGTTCCAAGTAGGAGACCATAGGCATTCACTAGCTGGCGATAGCTTAGAAGTTTCAGTCTTATTTCGAGACTGGATAAATGCGGAGCGGAGGAATTTAGGGCGTCCGACATTGCCTTCTCAGTTTGAAGCCGATATCGATAATGCTATATCGGAATCAAGCGAAGACGGCATGGAATTTCTGGAAGAACAAGCTCAAGAGCCGATTCCAGAAAATGTGACAGCTGAAATGTTAGAAACTCTTAGACAAGAGTTTCAAAGTAGTTTAAGATATTAGTGATTAAATATATTTGTATTACAAATTTACAATAAATTATACCTAGTTGAAACAGAACCCTTCCTAGAAGGTGGCTGCGTAGATTGGGTTGATTTCTAATATCTTACCTTTCTACATTGTACAATTTAAATTTTAAAATTACATAATAAAATTAGAGGCTATTCGCCTTATTTCTTTTTTTATTTTTATTATTCTTTTTACTTAATCTTAATTTAAGTTTTGACTACTAACTTCTTTTTAATATATTTGCCCCTTTATTTCTCAAATCTTTATTAACTTTAAAGTTTAAAATACAAGAAGAAACATTCAAACTTTAATCGTTTAAAATTAAACTTTATAACAAGTTAACAACTTTAAGTTTGAATTATAAATTATATAACTTATAGTGTTATACTTATAAATAACTTATAACAATTTTGAATTCAAAATTTCAAACTTTCAAACTTCATTTTAAATTTTAACAATTTATATAATAATTTATGAATAATAATACTACCATTTTAACATTTTATTTTAACCTTTAATATTTTAAACTTGAATTTAAATTTTTAAATATTAATTTTTTTTTTTTTAAATTTTCGGATTTCCGGTGGACCGGTCCGGTCCGGTCCGGTCTGGTACCGGTTGGTACCGGGACCGGTAAGGTATGGGTAATGTTTCCCGGTAATACCGGTCCCGGTTCCGGTCCGGTACCGGGAAAATATACCCTTGGCCTTACCGGAGCCGGTCCCGGTACCGGTCAATGCCGGTCCGGTGTGACCGGTTCCGGTCCCGTTGCCACTCTTGGTTCAATAGGATAAGATTACAAGCATTTATAATTGGTAAATCTCGTAGAATATGTAGTCAAAGCCCACAAGAGAATCAGAAATGGTTTGGCCCAAATAATGAATTCCTTGCTTTGTAGCATATAGACAATAGGCCCATGAAGGTAAAATGTCATTAGAAGTGGTTAGGCCATATGTTCAAACAAGTTTAGTTGCAGCATGCAGGCCCATAAAGGATAAACAAGACATTTCAAAAAAAAAAACTCGGCAAAACCCTAGTTTTATATCTTTTGTTTCATCTCACTCGTCATTGCCTATACGAAATACACCAAAACCTCACCCTAGCACATTCCTACTCCCTCTATGACAAAATGCCACAAAAGTTCGATCCATCTTAGGTCGACAAGGTTTTCGTCTGAGTCACTGGATTCTCATGGTTTTATTTTAATTTTAAGATATCGAGTTCTCAAATTTGCCTCCAAATTTGTTCTTGACTCTGGTATAAGAATCTGGATGGGATTGACCAAATCTACCCATGCCTGCACTAGTGTGGCATCGTGATGGGTTCGGCAACGAAAACGAAGACTCCCCACAACATAGTTGAACACTATGTTTATTTATTGGTGTATCAAACTAATACTTATTTGGGGGCGCTATCCTATGGGTTCTGTGCTCCCAGCATTGCATACACCTCTAGTGCTGTAAGTAGATATTTCTCTACTCATAAAGTTACTCCAAACATAATAACTAGTCAAATAAAGGTATAAATGATTGATATATGAACTAACTTCATGAACAAAGTATAACCTGTGGCCAACAAGCACAATTGCAGGCGGAGCATCTCCATACATTGTCTTCAAAACAGAAAATACATCACTGCATAGCGTCTGCAACCAATAAGATAACCATAAAATGGGAACTGGGGCAAAAAGAGCTTCTCAAAAGCATCAAATCCTGAAGCTCACGATTGCAAGATACATTGTTCTTAAGTACCTGAATAGACAAATCTACATCATTTTGTGTATATGTCTTTCCATGTCCTCTTAGATCCATGGACACTACCCTAGCTTTCTCCTTAATTTTGCCTGCTGCCAATGCAAATGAGAGCCTGAGAAATTAAAACTGCATAGATTTAGCATACTGTTTCTTGAATTTCAAAATTGATGTTCAACTACTTTATTGCAAGATACAGATAGAGGAAGAGAGCAAGCAAAACCATGCACCAACAGTCTCTGTACCCTCCAACAGAAAGAAAATCTGCAAGCATCTCGAGTTCACTAAGTTATTCACTAAATAAACTGACTAAATGGTATAAGAACATCGACTCCAAGATTTTCTTAAGACCGTTGACTGACCTCTAAAAACAGGGAGTCAATAAAGTAACTTATTGAACAGAAGGCTGCTGGCTAAGCAAGATACCTAGCATTCAAGTAAATAACTCATTAAGTAGTTACACAATTCTCAAATCCACCACCTAGGTTTTTACCCAGCTCCTCGTCTTCACTATGTTTTCTCAGAGGTAAGATGAAAGCTTCCTAATAACCCCTGAAGTCTGCACAAATTCCTCTTCCACGCAAGTTCTCTGCTAGCAACCACTTGGACACCCAAGTTCATTCCCTTGACAGTTCACACAAAGCTTAAAAAAAGTTTCTTGTGCCTTTGTTGTGCAATTCTACGAAGGAAATACAAATTAAAACGCAGAACTAAAAGACAAGAAATGAAAGATATATAGATAAGACGCAAAAAGAGGAAACAGAAAGCAACCAAAAGGTATATTAAACCTTAAGACCTTGATCAGTTAATCTTACAATACCACCTCCCTCTTACGATGACCTCGAGGGAAATTGGATTCATTTCGCAACATTTCTAAGCAAGATTCAACAACAGTTTGTACCAAGCTCTCAACACTCATACAAGAGTTTCACAATATCAACATTCAAAGCAGTCTACATAAAAATGAGAAGCTACTAACTATTTATAGTCTTAGGTGATTTAATTACAAAAGGAGCCAAAAGTGGCCCGAAAATGCAATTCAGCGAGCTCGCATAACTTGTTCGGCAATTCCCCGATCATCCCCTCCCATCATCGACTCATCCCATCTTCGTCTTGGAAGCCAGAGTTTCCGGAGGATTCGGCGAGTTTAATGAATCACCCGAGTTTAATCGACAGATAGCCGATTGGTACTCCTGGTTGCCGATTATGGTAGTTTCTTCCCTCGTCTCACCTTCACCTCTACAAGCTATTCTCAAGGCATGGAACCCTTCCATTGCCATCAACACAAGCTCAAGGACATCTAAAGTCATGAATAACCCTTGCAACTTTTGAAGTTTCCGAGCTTGACTTCAAGTGAATGATCTTGGCGCTATCTGGCTTGCATCATCTCTGTCTTGAAAAGAATTTGTCCTCAAATTCGAGGCAGCATCATTATCAAGTGTTGGAAATGGAGATAGGTCACAAACATTGAAAGTGTTGTGAACTTGATATTGTGAAGGAAGATCAATCTTGTAGGCATTGTCATGGAGCCTTTCACATCACCTCTCGACTTCAATGTGCAGACAAGGAGTGCAGACAAGGAGGTAGCTCTTGTGGCTGACAAGATAAGGAAAGTGAGACTGCATTGGTTTGGACATATGCAGAGAAGAAGTATCGATGCTCCTGTTAGGAGGTGCGAGAGGCTGGATTTAGGGGATACACGGAGGGGTAAAGGTACGCCGAAGAAGTATTGGGGAGGTGATCAGACAAGATATGGCGAAACTTCACCTCACTGAGGACATGGTCTTAGATAGAAAAGAATGGAGGTTGCGTATTAGAGTAGACGGCTAATAGGTTAGTTGGGGTAGGTCAATATATGACTTGGTGATAAATTCAAAATAATATTTTTATTTTTTATATTCGGTGCACAAGTACAAAAAAATATTTTTCAAAAAATATGTGTACATATCTATAAAAATTGAAGAAAATATAAAAAAGTAAAAATAAATTAGGAGCGGATGGTTAGATGGGGGGAGGAATAGAGTTATATTTATATTTTAAATATAAAAATAAAAATCAATTTTTTAAGGAAGGAGTGGAGGAGGGGGTGAAGTTTGAACTTTTCAAAAATATTTCATAAAAGAGATTTTTAAAAAAAACTTCAAAAATATTTCATAAAAGAGACTTTTAAAAATTAAGAAGGCGGGGATTGTCAGGGGATACACGGGGAGTGGGGTGGTGTATGTGAGAAAAATATTTTAAATTTTTTTTTTTTAAATTATTTTTTTTAAAATAATATTTTTGGGAAGAATATTAATACTTTAACTTTTAACTAATATTAATAGTTTATTTACTTTCTGTCAAGGTGGAATATTTTATCCAAGTAGCATGCCATGTGACAAGGTTTTTTCCAATAAAAGAGAGTATATTACACAAACCATTAAGGTGTGTTTCTCAAACTAATAAAAGATAGTTTGTGTATGAAACTCAAAATTTCAATAGTTTAAGTATGAAACTCAAAAAAAAAATTAGTTTAGCTGTGTTCTTGACACTTATCTCTAATTATAAAAATATTCACAACCTTAATTAATTGTTAATTTCATATATTTTTTCATTTATAAATTTATATTATATAAATATAATTTTTATTTATGAATATATTATAAGTTGAATTTATTTGCCTAATACTTATATTTTTTTTTTTTGACTTGCACCGGGTGTCCGAGTCTCTTTGAGCTCGACTAATCCCGGGGGTGCACAGGCCCTCGGCAAGGAGTTTCCCGCAAGTGCACCACGGTTAATTCAGGTTTTACCCAGTCCGATGGCCCTCAGAAATTGTTTGCACCCAGTGGGTTTCGATCTTGAGACCTTGAAAGGGAGCAAAACCCCAAGGCTCAAGTCAATTACCACCAGGTCAACCCCTGAGGGTTTATATTTATTTATATTTTGTTTCTCTTAAAATGTTTACTTCCCTACTAAATTATATATTTTAAATTAAATAGTTTATTACTCGAGAAGGCCTATGACAAAGTTCCAAGGAATGTCCAATGAAGGTGTCTAGAGGTGAAAGGTGTCCCAATGGCATATATCAAGCGATCAAGAACATGTACGACGGAGCCAAAACTCGGGTAAGAACAGTGGGAGGAGACTCAGAGTATTTTCCCGTTGAGATGGCACTCCATGAAGGATCTGTGTTAAGCCCTTTCCTGTTTTCCATAGTGATGGATGAGCTAATGCGATCTATTTAAAAGGAGGTTCCATGGTGTGCTATTTGCAGATGACATAGTACTGATTGATGAGACTCGGACTAAAGTTAATGACAGGTTGGACGCTTGGAAACACGCCTTGGAGTCCAAAGGATTCAAACTGAGCAAGACCAAAACAGAATACTTGGAGGGCAAATTCAGTGTTGCGAGGGATGAAGCAGACATTGATGTGAGGCTTGCCACTCAACCTATCCCCAAGAGGGAAAACTTTAAGCATCTGGGGTCCATCATCCAAAGTAGTACTGATATCGACGATGAGACTGATATCGACGATGATGTCACACATCGTATTGGGGCAGCATGGAGTAAATGAAGACTTGCCTCTAAAGTATTGTGTGACATGAAGATACCACCTAAACTCAAAGGTAAGTTTTACAAAATGGTTATTAGACCATCTTTGTTGTATGGGGTGGAGTGTTGGCCAATAAAATATGCACATGTTCAAAGATTTATATCGCAGAGATGAGGATGTTGAGTTGGATGTGTGGTCACACAAGGAGGGATAAGATTAGGAATGAAACCATTCGGGAGATGCAAAAGGTGGCCCCGGTGGCTGATAAGATGAGAGAAGCAAGACTGTGATGGTTTGGACATGTGCAGAGACGGAATACCGATGCTCTTGTTAGGAGGTGCGAGAGATTGGTTTTGGGAGTTACACGAAGGGGTAGAGGTAGGCTGAAATAGTATTGGGGGGGAGATGATCAGACAAGATATGGCGAAACTGGACCTCACCATGGACATGACCTTAGATAGAAAGGAGTTGAGGTCGCAAATTAGAGTATTAAGCTAATTGGTTGGTAGGGTTAGGTGGAGGTATAATTAGGTCGCAGAAGTAGGCATGTTTTTATATATGTTGTATGTGTGTTATTTCTATCATATTTATATATTGACATGTGTTTTTTGTCATATCTAGTTTATTATGTGTGAGAAATATGGGGAAAAATATAATATATGAATTGTGTATTTACATTGTTACATAAAGACTCTATTTATAGACACTACAATCTAATCCGAATTCAACTAGGATTGTGTAACCCTACTCCTACTCTAACTCTAACACTCCCCCTCAAGCTGGTGCATACAAATCATAAGCACCTAGCTTGTTACAGATATAATTAATACGAGGACTAGTGGGGACTTGGTGAAGACATCTGCAAGCTGATCACTTGACTTCACAAACTTTGTAACAATATCTTTTGAGAGTATTTTTTCTCTGACAAAGTGACAATCAATCTCAATGTGCTTGGTCCTTTCATGAAACACTGATTTGACGCAATATGAAGGGCCGCTTGATTATCACACAAAAGTTCCATCTGATCAACCTCACCAAACTTTAGCTCCCTCAACAACTGTTTGACCCAGATAAGCTCGCAAGTTGTTGTAGCCATTGCTCGATATTCTGCCTCTACACTCGACCGAGCAACCACACTCTGTTTCTTGCTCTTCCACGACACCAAATTACCTCCTACTAATACACAATATCCAGATGTAGACCGTCTATCAGAGGGTGATCCTGCCCAATCAATCTGTATATCCCGTGATATGCTCATGTCCTCGATCTTCGAAGAGTAGTCCTTTCCCAGGCGCTGACTTTATATATCGCAGAATACGAACAACTGCATCCCAATGACTATCACAAGGGGAAGTCATAAACTGACTTACAACACTCACAGGGAACGAAATATCAGGTCTAGTCATTGTGAGATAATTTAACTTTCCCACTAGTCGTCTATACCTTTCAGGATTACTGAGTGGCTCCCCCTGTCCTGGAAGCAGTTTTACATTCGGATCCATAGGAGTGTCAATGGGTCTACATCCCATCATCCCTGTCTCCTCAAGAATGTCTAAAGCATATTTGCGTTCACAAATAACAATACCTGATCCAGACTGAGCAACCTCAATACCTAGAAAATACTTTAACCTGCCAAGGTCTTTAGTTTGGAAATGCTTAAAAAGATGTTGCTTCAGACTAGTAATACCATCTTCATCATTGCCAGTGATAACAATATCATCGACATAAACAACCAAATAAATACATAAATTTGCTGCAGAATGCCGATAAAATACAGAATGATCAGCTTCACTGCGAGTCATGCCGAACTCCTGAATTACTGTGCTGAACTTTCCAAACCATGCTCGAGGAGACTGTTTCAGACCATAGAGTGACTTGCGCAATCGGCATACCAGTCTACTAGACTCCCCCTGAGCAACAAAACCAGGTGGTTGCTCCATATAGACTTCTTCCGCAAGATCACCATGTAAAAAAGCATTCTTGACGTCCAACTGATGAAGAGGCCAACGACGAATGGCAGCCATAGAGAG
This sequence comes from Solanum rostratum, assembly GCA_029948455.1. Taxonomy (NCBI): domain Eukaryota; kingdom Viridiplantae; phylum Streptophyta; class Magnoliopsida; order Solanales; family Solanaceae; genus Solanum; species Solanum rostratum. The sequence goes on from CM057049.1 coordinate 53,334,047, forward strand.
AAGAATACGGACAGATGCCATTTTAGCCACAGGAGCAAATGTATCACTGAAATCAAGCCCAAATATCTGAGTGTATCCTTTGGCAACAAGGCGAGCCTTAAGTCGATCAACCTGACCATCCGGACCAACTTTCACTGCATAAACCCAACGGCAACCAACAGTGGATTTACCTGCAGGAAGGGGGACAAGTTCCCAAGTACCACTCGTATGCAAAGCAGACATCTCATCAACCATAGCCTACCTCCATCCCAAATGAGATAGTGCTTCACGAGTAGTCTTAGGAATGGAAATAGAGGACAAAGACGATACAAAAGCATGATAGGATGATGTGAGACGATGATAACTCAAGAAAGTATAATGTGGGTTAGCATTTCGAGTGGACCGTATACCTTTTTTAAGTGCACTCAGTTGGCTAGGAGTAGGCAAGGCCGCAGTAGGTGCAGGGTCTGGCGCATGACATGAATCATTGAGAACCGGTGCTGGGCGTGGACGACGATGATAAGTCAGGAGAGGCGGAGGTGTGGTGGGTTTTGTTAGAGGTGGCACTATCAGTAAAGTTTCCTCAAAAGTCGGTACAGGTAGGACCTGAGGTAGAGGTAAGACCTCAGAGATATCAGGACCATCAGATGATGTATCGTAAGATTGAGATTCAAAGAATGTGACATCAGCTGACATAAGATATCGATTAAGGTCAGGGGAATAACAACGATACCCTTTTTGAACACGAGAGTAACCAAGAAAGACACATTTGAGAGCACGAGGGGCTAATTTATCTTTCCCTCGAGCTAAGTTATGAACAAAGCATGTGCTCCCGAAGACACGAGGAGGTATAGAATGGAGATGTGACAAAGGGAACAATATGGAATGGGGAACCTGATTCTAAATAGAAGATGAGGGCATTCTATTAATTAGATAACAAGAGGCAAGAACAGCATCGCCCCAAAAACGCAGCGGAACATGGGACTCAATGAGAAGAGTGCGAGCAGTTTCAATAAGATGCCTATTCTTTCGTTCTGCTACACCATTCTGCTGAGGGGTGTATGGACAAGATGTCTGGTGAATAATTCCTTGGTGAGTCACAAACTCCTGAAATTGGGAGGACATGTATTCTAATGCATTATCACTACGAAGAGTATGAATGGAAACACCAAACTGGTTTTGTATTTCAGCAAAAAAACTTTTAAATATAGAAAATAACTTTGAACGATCTTTCATTAAGAAAACCCAAGTACATCTTGAATAGTCATCAATGAAACTAACAAAATAACGAAATTCTAAGGTTGAACTAACTCGACTAGGACCCCAAATATCAGAATGAACTAAAGAAAAAATAGACTCAGAATGACCCTCAGTACTACGTGAAAATATAGCACGAGTGTGTTTCCCAAGTTGACACGACTCACAATCTAATGAGGATAAACTAGACAAACTAGGCACCATCCTTTGCAGTTTAAGTAGACTAGGATGTCCCAAACGTTTGTGAATTAGGTCTACAGTATCTGTGACGGAGCATGCTGTGAAGGATTTGTAAGAGGTAAGATAGTAAAGGCCTTGTGATTCATGTCTTGTGTCAATCGTCTGTCCTGTACTACGGTCCTGCATAAGGAAAAAATCATCAAAAAAATAAATGCCACAATGTAAGTCCCGTGTCAAATGACTAACCGATGCCAAATTAGAAGGAGAACCAGGAACATAAAGAACATAATCTAAGGGGACAGAAGGTAAAGGTTGGGCTTTTCCAATCCCTTTAGGTTTGGTCTGGATCCCATTGGCCAAAGTAATAGCAGGAAGGGAGAGTGAGTAAACAAGATAAGACAAAAGTGTTTTGTTACCAGAAACATGATCAGAAGCGCCCGAGTCCATAACCCATGGTCCAAGAGGATTAGACTGTGAAACACAAGCAAAAGGATTACCCGCGACAGGAATAATAGGTTGAGAAGTTGATGTTGCTTGTGGAGACAGTTGCTGACGTGCTCGATACTGAAGGAACTCATCATAATCAGCCTGAGCAATATGAGCATTATTAGATGATCGGTCAGGTGGAGCAACGGAGACAGTAGGATGAGCAACAGTTTGCTTATTCGCTCGATTTCGAAGGGATTCATTGTATTCCTTTATAACAATAGGATCATAACTGGGGGGTGGACCATGCAAAGTATAACATATGTCACGAGTGTGTCCAGACTTGTGACAATATCTACATTTAGAGCGAGATCTTCCAGAACGGCCTCCTCCCCGTCGGTTCTCCATGGTAGAACTCTGTTTATTAATAGTTTGAGATGCAAGAATAGATGAGTCAATGATGGGTGATGAAGCTACTTTATGGGTGGGCAGCAAGACGAAGTAAACGAGAGAATAATTCATCCATTGTAGGGATGGTAGGACTAGCCAAGATATGGTCACGCACGGAATCATGATCAACAGGAAGTCCAGCTAGTGTAAGGACTAAAAACAAGGTTTGTCTGTGCTCTTGTTGTGTTGTGACGTTCGCGGTGACTGGCATCAACGTTTCAAATTCCTCCATGACTGCTTGCACTTGTCCCAAGTATGTAGACATATCAGAATCACGTTTCTTTAAGGTGGTCATTCGAGACACCACATCATAAAATCGAGATATGTCATTAGTATATAAAGCACGAGCCTTTTCCCAAACTGAATAACATGTCTGGAATGGGCGAAATAAGGGCATCAACTTGGAATCAATAGAACGCCATAGAAGACTACACAATTGAGCATCAACCCTCTCCCATTGTGCTTTGGCTGTGGAAGATTCCTCAATAGCCTTTTGCTTTGCATCCACCACAGAAGCATTGGTTGTTAAAAGATCGTGAACACCTTGACCTTTGCACCATAATTCAACTGAGGAAGCCCATGCTAAGTAGTTGGAACTACCCATTAAGGGTTCTGAAGTGATTATAGGATGAGAACTTCCTGTTCCTATACTTTTGGAGCCAAACAGATCAACCCCAAAAGACATCCTTTGGAACAAAAAGATAAAAACTGTGTAAACTGTGTAAATAAAGAAAAAAAGGAGATAGGTCTGCCTCAGGATGCTGAGGCGACCTCACTGAGGCAAGAAAAGTCAAAAATAAAGGTCGGAACACTGAAAAAAGTTGCCGGAAAAGGTCGGAGTCGCCGGAACCCTAATTTCAGATGTCGGAATCAGGAAAAAAATGCATGGGCAGCCTTGGAATGGAGAGGCGACCCATCTGGAAAAAAAAAGTTGCCGGAAAGTGATGGGGAAGTAGCCTCACGCGCCGGCGCGTGGCCAGATCTCGCCGGAAAACCTGCAGGTTGAGGCGGCGCGTGTGGGCGCGTGCAGGGGTATTTTCCGGTGGGTCTGACCTCGATGTGGTCGCCGGAGGGTGAGGGACAAGGTAGTGATGTTGATTTTCACACAACACTGACAGAAAATACACCGACACAAATCAGCAATTGAACCCGGAAGGTTTCTCACCGATGCTTTGATACCATGTGAGAAATATGGGGAAAAATATAATATATGAATTGTGTATTTACATTGTTACATAAAGACTCTATTTATAGACACTACAATCTAATCCGAATTCAACTAGGATTGTGTAACCCTACTCCTACTCTAACTCTAACATTATGCTTATGGGTTTTTGAGACGAGGGTTCCCATAATACAGTCTCTCTACTTCTATGAGGTAGTGGTAAGGTTTGCGTACATTCTACCTTCGCCAGACCCCACTTGTGGGATACCACTGGGCATGTTGTTGTTGTTTATTACTCACTTAAAAATTATACTTTATATATCAATTCAAATGTAAATTATTTTAATAATATTTCTTTTTTATTTTTAGTAAACCTAAAAGGAAAGTTTTATTTTTAAGTTAAATAAGATGGAAATTTTATTTTTAAGCTAAACAAGATGAAAGTTTTATTTTTAAGCTAAATAAGACGAAGTTTTATTTTTAAGCTAAATAAGATGAAAATTTTATTTTTTAAGTTAAATAAGATGAAAATTTTATTTAAAGCCAAATACGATGGAAGTTTTATTTTTAATTTAAATAAGATGAAAGTTTAATTTTAAAAACAAATGGCACAATCATGAAAAAATGAAAATGCATACACGTACATTAAAAAAGATGAATTTTTTTTTAACAATGAATAATTAAAGTTTGCAAAGAAAATGAAAAAAAATAGATAAGGTGGAGGAGGGTATTTTTGTAAACAAACATCTCATTCTTAGAAATTGTACCATGAATAGTAGTCTGAATATGCCATACCAAACCAAACAAACAATAAAAACTACTCTCAGCATAACTAATCTCATCATAACTTATCCCAGCATAACTAATCTCATCGTAACTTGCATCCAAACCAAACGACCAGTCATATTGGCCAATTTTAATAGCGTCCATCTTAGATTCATCAACCTCAATGCTCCTTGAACTCACAACAGAGCCCAAGAAAACAATTTCATCAATATAGAACGAACACTTTTCAAGATTAGCATAAATTTGTTCCTTTCTAAGGCAGTGTTTGGATAAGCTTTTTTTTAAGTTACTTGAGAGCCAAAAAAGCCAAAAGTAGGTACCTTCCTACTTTGAGCTTTTGACTTTTGTTTGTACTTTTTAAGGCTAAACTAAGGTGCTTAAAAGCACTTTATGTCTTCGCCAAACACCTAAAAATTAAAAAGTACTTAAAAGTCAAAAGTACCTAAAAATAAGCCAATCCCAACACTCACTAAGCACATCAAAAACACATCTCAAATGCTCTACGTGCTCCATCATGGCTTTGCTCTAGACCATGATATCATCAAAATAGACAACAAATTTCCCTATGAAGGGTTTCATGACATGGTTCATAAGATGTATATAAGTAATAGGAGCATTAGTGAGACCAAAAGGCAACACCAACCACTCAAATAGACCAAACTTGGTCTTGAATGTGGTATTCCAATGATCACCGGGGTTCATTCGAATTCGATAATAACCACTCCTAAGATCAATCTTTGAGAACACACAAGAACCATTGAGCTAATCAGGCATATCATCTAATGCAGCAATAGGATGACGATACGTGATTTTGTTGATGGCTCCATGATCAACAGACATGCGCCATGTTCCATCCTTCTTTGGAACCAAAAAACTGGAACAACACACATACTCATACTCTCTCACACACATAACCTTTGTTGAGGAGTTCCTCAACTTGCCTTTGAAAATTCTATGGTATCCTCTGGATTGCTCCAATAAGCCAGTTTGTTTGGCAATCAAAATGTCGACACTAAGTCAATGTGATGTTCAATACCCCTAAGAGAGGTAACCCACTAGGAAGCTTCGTTGGAAAGACATGATCATACTCCCAATGAAGAAGAGAAACAAAATGGAAGAGAAGAAAGAGAATGGTTAGTTTGTAACACATGATCCCTGTGTGTGATAAGGATCAACGATCTTTTGGCTTCAACTTTCTATCTTATCTCCTTGCACCTAGCCAACAACACTATGGATTTTCCCTTCAACTTTCCCCTTTCTTCCTCCTCTTTTTCCTCAACCTGTACATGCCCTTCTTCATCCTTCCTTTTTTCCTTAAACTCACTCATCTTTTGATACACTTCATAACTTGAGAGGGTGTCATAAGAAGGACATACTTGTGACCATCCTACACAAGCAAATACTTATTGGTTCTCCCCTTATGTTTGGTTGAATGATCATATTGCCAAGGTCTTCCAAGTAACACATGACAAGCTTGCATTGGGACCACATCATATAAGATCTCATCTTGGTACTTCCAAATTTGGAAGTTAATCAACACTTGCCTATGAACTCTCAATTCTCCACACTCACTCAACCAGTGAAGCTTGAGCATGTTTAGTGATAGGAAGTTTCAAGAAATTCACTGATGTAGTGCTAGCAACATTTGCACAATTTCCAGTATCAATGATCAAGGAGCACCCATTATCCTTGATGAGTCATTTGGAATGGAAGAGATTCTCTCCTTGACTTGGACATCCATGGCCTTGTTAATTATTAGAATAGGAATAAGAATATATAATCTCACTTAGAATAGGAATAGGAATAATACAATCTATCCAAACATTGTAGGTTTGTCATTCAAATTATGGATGTACGACATTATGTAACGACAGAGAACAATACAATCTATCCAAACATTGTAGTTATTAAAACAATAAAGTACGATACAATACAATACAATACAATACAACACAATACATGACAATCATCCAAACAAAGTGTTAACAAACAATGCTTGTGTGGTAGATGAAAAGGTAATGTCTAGTGAGGAAGGTGCAAAGGCCAAAGCACAATAGGAGAAAGTGGATGCTCAATTGTGTAGTCTTCATTGGCGCTCTATTGATTCCAAGTTTATACCCTTATTTAGCCCATTTCGGACATGTTCAGTTTGGGAAATAGCACGTGCTTTATGCACTAATGACATATCACGACTCTATGATGTGGTATCTCGGATGACCAACTTAAGAAGCAAGAATCTGATATGTCTACTTACTTGGGATAGGTACAGGCAGTCATGGAGAAATTAGAAACGCTGATGCCAATCACTATAAACGTGGAAAGCAACAAGGGTTGACAAATTCCATTTATCCTCTCAATGGGAGGAACAGTTTGTCAACGTCAAACAAGAAATTCTCCCAAGATTAGCATCTGATCATATTCCAGTTTTGTTGACTTGTGGCAGTATGAATCTCAAGAAATCTTACTTCAAGTTTGAGAATTGGTGGATGGGAGTTGAGGGGTTCAAAGAGAATGTGAGAATGTGGTGGCTCTATTTCAAAGTCAGTGGCAGACCTGGCTACATTCTAGCAGAAAAGTTGAAATTGCTAAAAGCAAAACTGAAAGAGTGGAGTAGAACCAATAGGGGCAACTGGAAACAACAAAAGGAGGATATCGTCAATCAAATTGCAAATTTGGAGGCTATCCGGGAGCAAAGAAATCTTATGGAGGATGAGATGCTACAAAAAAACAACTTGGCTCTAGATTTTGAGGAGGTGGCTAGAAGAAAAGAGATAGGCTGGAGGCAAAGATCAAGAATATAATGGCTGAAACATTGGGATAAAAATATTAAGTACTTTCACAGAATAGCCACAGCACATTAAAGGTTTAATTCCATTGACAACTTGACAGTGGATGACAATAACATCAATGATCCCGTAGAAATTAAGGAGGCCATTCAAAGCTTTTACCAGAATCTCTACAAGGAATCTGAAGTGCGGAGGCCAGATTAATTCTTGACAATCCCACGTGTTTAACTGAAGAAGAACAAGAGTGTTTACATAGACATTTTGAAGAGACCTAAATACTGGACAGTATCAAGCTATGTGCAATGGAAAAGGCTCCTGGACCAGATGGCTTTCCAATGTCTTTTTATCTTGCTTTTTGGATCTGCTTAAAGAGGAAATTAAGAATACGTTACATGACTTTCATGTTAATCAGAGGATTGAGAAGAGCTTTAATGCAACTTATGTGGCTCTCACACCTAAGAAAGCAGGGGCATCTGAACTAAAGGCTTTCAGACCAATAAGTCTGATACTGGCATATATAAGGTGATAGCAAAGCTACTGACTGGAAGGCTGAAAAGGTGGTGGATAGGCTAGTCAACAAGCATCAAATGGCATTCATAAAAGGGAAGCAGATTATGGATGCTACCCTCATTGCTAGTGAATGTGTGGACTCCAGGATGATCCAGGTATCGTGTGTAAGCTAGACATTGAAAAGGCTTACGACCATGTTAATTGGAAATTCTTGATGAGCATACTCAGAGAAATGGGATTTGGAGGAAAATGGTTGGGCTGGATCAATTTTTGCATCACTACAGTCAAATTTCCATATTGGTGACTAGTGAACCAGTTGGTTTTTTCCCATCCAGTAGAGGTCCTAGACAGGGGGACCTTTATCCCCCTTTCTTTTTGTGCTGGCAATGGAAGGGTTTGATAGTAGGATGAGGAGAGCAATTCAAGACAGAAGGAGCAGTGGCTTTCAAATAGGAGATGTTAGAGGCCAATACAAGGAGATATGTCATCTACTTTATGCAGATGATACCGTGCTATTTTGTGAACCTAGCGAGGAACAGAAAAGCCATATTAGATTGTTACTTCTGTTCTTTGAATCTACTTCTGGCTCGAAAGTAAATTGGGGAAAGAGCAATCTTTTTCCAATTAAGGAGGTGCTAAACATCCAGAGTTTGGCAGACATACTAGGATGCAAAGTGAGACATCTGCCTACAATTTGCTTGGGCATGCCTCTTGGCTACCAACATAAAGAGATAGTGATATGGGATGGCATAATAGAGAAGGCAGAAAAAAGATTGACAAGGTGGAAAACCCAATACTTATCATGAGGAAGACTCACCCTCATAAAATATGTCCTTGATTCTCTACCTACCTATGTAATGTCTCTGTTCCCCCTTCCCCAGAAGGTTTTGAAAAACTGGACAAACTTAGAAGGAATTCCTTTCGCATGGTTGCAAGGAGAACAATAGATACAACTTGGTGAAATGGGATCCTGCACTGAACAATAAATACTTGGGAGGTTTGGGCATCAGAAACCTAAAGAAATAAAATGATAGCCTTCTGATGAAATGGCTCTGGAGATATAATGATGAAAAACAAGCTCTACGGAAGGATGTAATTAAGTGCAAATATGGTGAGAACAACCCTTGGTGCAATAATGCAAGCTCTTTATCTTATGGGGTTGGGGTATGTTGAACTATCAGAGATCACTGGCCAATGATAAAAAGAGAACATCGTAATGAAGAGGAAGATGGGAGAAAAACAAAGTTCTGGAGAGATGCACGGAACAACCAAATCCCCCTGAAAGATATTTTCCCAAGCATGTTGACCATTAGTAACAACCCAGAAGCAACTGTCGAAGAGTGTTGGACTGAACAGGGATGGGATCTATCTTTTAGGAGACTCTTAAATAATTGGGAAGTGGACAGAGTGGCCAACCTACTCCATGAAACAGGGGACTTCACAGGAAGTTTCCAGACTCTATGAGATGGAAGCACAAAAGGGATGGGATTTTCTCTGTTAAAAGAGTATGAAATAGATAAAACGCACCAAAACAGAAGACAACAAGGGTTATGAGAAGATGTCTGGAAAAACATCGCACCAACAAAAGTAAAATGCTTTACATGGATGGTTGTGAGAAGAGCTTGTCTGACACAAAAGGTTCTGAAGAAAAAGAGGAGAATTACAGTATCCAGGTGTCGACTTTGCGGGGAAACACATGAGACAAATAGTCATCTTATCTTGCATTTTAAATTCACTGCTCAGTTGTGGAATTTATTTCTTACTCTCACAAACATGAAATGGACATTGCCTGAGCACACTGCTGATCTGCTGAGTTGTTGGATTAGAAAAGTGGAAACAAGAGCCAGAAGAGATGGTGCAAAATCATTCCACATTGCATCTGGTGGACTGTGTGAAGAGAGAGAGAAATAGCAGATGTTTTGAAGATAAGTCCAATTCCATTCATAGAGTTAAATGGAATTGTATTGTATTTTTCTTTTTTTTGGTGTAAAGAAGCAAATATAGAGGAATTAGAACTTGTAGACCTGTCAGGCTCTTTGTAAGTAGTTTCGCCCTCAATTCTCTTTTTTGTTCCACTTTTGACTACTTCTATGAGGTAGTGGTAAGGTCTGCGTACATTCTACCCTCCTCAGACCCCACTTGTGGGATTCCACCGGGAATGTTGTTGTTGTTGTTGTTGTTCCCACTTTTGAAGATTTCTAGCATATCCTTACTGCTGAGGAATACAACATTACCAGTTTCAAAAAAAGGACTTGGTGAATTCTGAAATTCGGGAGTTGCACGAAGGGTGTCTACGACCCATAAAAGGACGTACAGGCCATAGACAGAGGTTCATAAATTAGAGGATCAAGTTTGGGTTTCTGAACTTAGGGAAGGCGTAACAAGACGAGACCATGTACAGATCGTAGTTAGATTGACAGGTCGTGAACTGGTTTCGTGGTTTTGGGTCCTAAGATGTGAAAACTTTCTAAGTGTTGGGTGGACTTACGAGGGTGTTTACTACCTGTAAATGGAATTACGGGCCATAGAAGGGTACGTAGAATGAGGATCAGAGACCCAGTTTCTGAGAACTTTGGGGTCTAACAAGACAAAACCCCTATCTTTGAGTTGTAGATTTGATCTACAACCCATAGATCAGGCTCGTAGATTTTCCCCGACAGTTTTTAATGAAGGACAATTTTGACTTTCTCATCATCGTGGTATAAATTTCTTGTTGATTTACGCTCCAGTTACTATTGCCGCAAGGAGACAGATTTCTAAGCCTTCTATTTCCAACATTTTTGTAAAGGTAACAACCTTTTCAAAACCCTCCTTCGTAATTCTCTGTCCCAGTGTCGTTTTTTATGGTATTTCGAGCCATACTATAGTGTATTTGATATGGTGTGTGAGAAATATTGGGGAAGAATATTATTGAATTGTTGTCTACATTATTACATTGAGACCCTATTTATAGATACTATATTAGGCTCATTTTCCAACTAGGATACTACAATACAATCTTTTTCCAAATAGGAATCTATATACTATTTTAATTCCTATTCCTATTCTAAGTAGGATTATATTTACCTATTCCTCTTCTAACATGGTGGCTGTGGGTAGCCCCCTTTTCTTGGTTAGTTTTGGCTATTCTTGTTGTTTATTATGATTTTAAGGTGCAGTAGACAATGGAGGTGTCAGGGTTGTTTTGATAGTATCGTTGCTGCCTTTTTCCGGTTCTTCCAAAAGGAAATGTTATTGCTTGTTGGACTATTTTACATTGTTTCAAGTATCGGATTGAGCCTACATTTCGGGTACGGGCTCAGGTAGCTTTAAAGATCATTATACAGGATTGGTTTCGGGATTCTAAGTGTGAGCGCCATTTCCCCCTTTTTGGTCCCGAGTTTGGTTTAAGTCTATTTCTTATGATTCTAATGTCGAAATGACCGTCTTGACAACATGATCCTATTTCTGACAACTTAGCAATATTCTGAGATTGTCCGAAAGGGTAAAGCGCCAACATAGTGATCAAGGACGCGCCTGATAGACATATAAGTAGGCTATGGTATTTCCCTCCTTTTAGACTAAGTTGAACACGTGAATGTTGTCTTGGACCGCATAGATAGCAAGCAGGGGATTGGTTAAAGGCCATATATGTTGACATAATTGTACTTTGTTGATTATGTGTCTGAATAGTTGTGTAACATGTTGAGAATTGGGGTTGGTATATTGGTTTTCTATGATATTCCTGATTATTTGGGTTGATAGAGTATCTGTTGACATGTTGAGACTAGGAGGGTTGTTATTCAAGTTATCTGCTATACTGTTGTGGCACTCTAATTGTTGTATTCACTGTCTGTTGTATTTATGATTATCTTTTGTTGTTGGGCCTTAGTCTAGGCTTAGGCTAGTAATGCCCTGCATTCCATGTGACTTGAGAGGCGTACATCCTTGTAGACCGAACTAGCAGACTTGAGTATGTAGAGTTGAGCCTAGATGGGTTGTGATGTAATTCGGCTCGAATATAAGGGAGTTGATGATGTCACCCTAGGAACTCAAGAGTAAAGTCTCATACAGTTAAAGTCTCAAGCCTTTCCCATAAATGATTACATATCCTACCACTAAGAAGTGTGTAAACGAGGATATGTTATATTCTATATACCCCTAGTTATAGGCTATATAGTTAAAGGCTATACAGTTAAAAAGCTACTTGGATAGAGTACATATAGTTAAAGGCCATAACGTTAAAGGCAGGATGGTGGGCACTTTGGACTACTCCGGGCCTAAGGACCAAGGGAGACCACGGGCCACGTCCACCTTATCTTGGTAAAGTCTAGGGCATAGCCCAGGTTAAAGTCCAGGGCATAGCTTCGAATAAAGTCCTAGTTGCTCTAGTTAAAGCAAAAGTGGTAGCCTCAGTTAGCGGCCCCCCAGGGTATACAGTTTAGGTTAAAGGCCCAAATAGGTGGTTCTGCCAGAGTACATAACTGAATTACAAGCTCAGTTCAGACTTGACACCACGAACCTCACTCATATTCACTCTTTCTTGTGCGTAGGTGTACCTTTTGAGCTTATGGGGGCCTAGTTGGCATACAGGCATAGACAATAAGCCCTTACACCCACATACATCACTAAACAACCATCCAGTCTCAACCACGTACATCACTCCACAATCGTCCAGTCTCTGGTTACTTCCATATTTGTCGGCATATGTACCTGGTTTCTTGTAATTAGACACGTGTGAATTATATTTGGGTTTATCTTTGCTTTATTTACTGTTCTTACTCAGTCAGCCTATGATGCCTACTGGGTACCATATTTTTGGTACTCACCCTACTTTCTGCATTTGTTTCATGATGCAGTAACTAGCGCGAGCTAACAGCATTGATTCCTCCTGTTGTAGTTGTCTTTTTCGGAGACTAGTGGTAAGCATTGGACGTCCTTGGACCCTTCCAGTCTCCATCTATATTAGTGACTATCTTTTGTTGTTCAAGACTTGCCTTATATATTCTTTTGGCTTGTATCTTTCTATACTATCTTAAAAGCATGAAGACACTCTAAAATGTTGAACTTTTTGCCCTTCATTAAAGATTCTTCTTCAGACAAAATTGTCTTTTCACCATCTTTTTCTAATTATTTTATAATTATTTTAATAATATTAAATATAATAAAAATTAAATGGAGAAGATTTTCTTAGTTAAATTCCTCCAAGAAGAATCATTTTCCAACTAAAATAGAATTAATTCAGAAAAAAAAAAAAGTCAAAAGAAACTTTCAAATAATAATTTAAAAAATTAATAAAAAAGGGAAATATCCAGAGGAAGGAACCCAAAAGAAGTCCAAAAAGGGTTTAAAAACATAGGCAAAAACTTCCAAAAAACAGAATTGATCAAAAAGAAAATTGTCCAAAAAAACTTTCAAAAATGTTCTTTTTTAAAAAAGAAACATTCCAAAACAAAAACAAATAAAAGTCCTTAAAAGAGGTTTAAAAACTGTCCAAAAAGGTCAAAAAATATGGAAAAGGCTAAATTTTTCACTAACAATTTACCTAATCTTTAGGATTGAAAACTAACACATAAAGGGATTGTTTGGTTGGCAACATGTTATCCCAGGATAACTAATCTCGGGATAAGTTAGTCTGGGATAAGTTAGCCCACCATATATATTGGATAACTTATCCCATCACTTAGGCAAAAATGGTAGAATAAATAGTCCAAGGATTACTTATACCTCCAACCAAACATGGAATAAAATAATCCTACATTTTATCCCGAGATTATTATAACTTATACCTCACACAAAACGACCCCTAAGAGTTCTACAATCCAATACTAATTCCAATTAGACAATGCCACCTAATTTTGTTGCTCGAGGGGAGTCTAGTAGCCTTGTATATCGATTGCATAAGACACTCTATGGTCTAAAATGATCTCCAAGCTTCTTCAACCTCTAATGAGGCACCAAACTCAACCAAATCTCAGATTTAGACTCTAATACTGCAAGGGAACACTAATCTAGCATTAGAAACTTCAAACAAGACTCAAATCAACAAAAATATTTTTGGATTTTTTCTAAAAACGAATTTTTTTGTAGTAACAAACCCAAGACTAGAATCACGGAAACAAATCTAAGCTTTGGTAGATAGACAGATAGGTAGATAGATAAGACCACAAAAAGTGGGAATTGAAAGCAACCAAAAGTTATATTAAACCTTAAGATCTCAATCCGCTAATCCTGCAACAGCACCTACCCCTTACAATGACCTCGAGGGAAATTGAATTCACCTCACAACCAATGTTTCTAAGCAAGATTCAACAACAGCTCGTACTAAGCTCATCACTCATACAAGAGTTTCACAAGATCAATAATGAAAGTAGTCTACCTAAAAATAAAAAGCTACTAGCTATTTATAGTCTTAGGTGATTAATTACAAAAAGACTCAAACGTGGCCCAAAAATGCAGTTCGGCAAGCTACATCGAGCTCGCATAACTTGTTCGACGATTCACCGATCATCTCCTCCCATTGGCAAGTGACCCCGTCTCCGTCTTGAAAGTCTGAATTTTTGGAGGATTCGGCGAGCTCAATGGATCTGCCGAGTTCAATCAGTGGATCGTCGACTGGTACTCTTGGTCACCGATTATGCTAGCTTCTTCCCTCGTCTCACCTTCACCCCTACAAGCTATTCTCAAGGCATGGAACTGTTCTTTTGCAATTATCACAAGCTCATGAACCTCTAACTTCATTAATAACCCTGGCAACTTTTGAAGTTCCTGAACTTGATTTTGAATGAACAGTCTTGGTGCGATCTGACTTGCATCTCTTTTCCTTTTGGGATAATTCAAATAAGTTTCATTTATAGCACAAATTGGTAACTATATAAAATATAAATTTATGGTTCAACCACAATCACAATTGTGGACTTTGGGTTTCCCTGGTTTGACATCTCTTAGATTCTCTCAAGAATAGAAGATTGAGTCTTAGCAAGATTGATGATCCAAAAATGGGCAGAAACGGGAACAAAACTTGGAAAACTACCTCACTATGTCTTTAAGTTGGCAGGATTACGAACATAGCTTGGAGGACTACAGCAGTATGTCTTTAAATTGGCGGGGCACTTGGAGGAATACCTCATTATCTTTTCTTCATTTTTTGATAACCGAGAAATCCCCTAGGAGTGAGGGCTAGCTGGTACACGGTCTAAAACTCAATGATTAATGAGCCTGCCCACCACTCTTTTTAAATGACCAGCTTTTGTTTGTGTTGTGGCAAGGTTCAAAACCACAACGTGCGCCAAACCTACATATTACAGGTGCGCTTTCACCACTAGACTGAACCCTAGGGCGACTAGCTCATGTCTTTTAACTTAATCTATTTATAGAATGAGAGAAACTAGAGATTGTTCCATACAAGTTAGAATGATGTTAGGATTAACAAAATATACTTCTTATTTCATTTATTGTTCTACGTAAGCAAAGGATTTGGCTTGGACATCAAGATACAGCAGTTATACGAAGGGCAAGGTTCCTCTTCAAATGGTATAATCATATCATTCTCCAGTCATAAACCATGCCATTCTACAATCAAACTATCTTTTTTGAAATAAGGATAACTTTCTACAATCAAACTATTGTTTTCTACCAAAATGTGAGAACAAGTGCAAGCTTTCCTATCTGGCTCTTTCTAATTCCTCTTTTTCTGATCTCTGGCATCTTCTGCACACAGTCTATGCTACGTGACCTCCGGTAGAATGTTGCTTACAGAGGCATGTCTAGATATCTGATTTCCCTAGATTTATTATTTCACACTCGGATGATGCCAAGACATTTGGCACAAGCACAGGGAAAATGAAGCAAATTCGGCACGGTATACATCAAGTCAAACTACACTATTATTACTATAACTAAGGAGTTGCTATACATTTTTTCGGCATCTCGTTTTTTCAGGTTAGGCCATAAAAACTGATCTTCTCTTTTTTCCCTCCAAGTCACTTGCTTCTATACTCAGGAAAAGCTCCTTTGTTTTTTACTTTGATGTATTATTGGCCATTAGCACAAAAAGGATTACCCTATAGATACAAGAGACATAAGAACAAACATGCAGAGCGGAAACACTACATTTTCTGGATGTCTTAATTTGTAGAAGGTGAAAATCAATTTTTTTAATTCTTTTGAGGAAAGGTGGAAAAGTACGGTTCAAATGTAAGTTGTTCCCATATCACTTTTTGTTTGTAGACCAAAGTGTCATTAGGATTAAATGTTCATTAAGAAAAGAGTCATCAAGATTAAATGCCTTTGTTATGATCCAAATTCATCTGGAACAAAACTTAAAACGAAATGTGGTTATACACTTTGTAACCACAACTGCTACAGCAGAAACATAAAAAAACTAATAATTCAGAATAGATCTTAGAAAGTTGCACCAAAAGAATACACCTACCCCAGAATAACCACCACCATGCAGACAAAAGACAACAGGCCCTTCTGTCCCTGCCATATAAACATGAAATACCTGAAACGACAAAGCAAATAAAAGATGATGTTGCTACTTGACCACAAAAAGAAGAGCATAAAGAAGTGTTTCTGTTGTTGTTGGGAGGGGGGGGGGGGGGGGGGGGGGGGTGGGGGGGGGGGGTTCAACAGAAGTTAGCACAAACATCATCTGAATCTGGGATCTGAATGTCATCCTCTTGATCAAAATAATCTGACCAGTCTAGGTGCATATTTCTGTAAAGAAGTCCTGCAGAGATAATTAAGAAAAACTTTTCAACCAAATAATACTTTTATATTACTAATCAAAGCCAATAAATCTCTACACGTCTACAATTTTGGTATTGAATTGCAAATAGAGACACCTTTTATTTGACCTAAAGCACTAAAAAGAGCCCCCCCCCCCCCCACCACAACACTCCCCAACCCCCCAACTAATATGCTAGCATCAAGTAAATGTTTTCTTTAAATAAGTAATATGAAATTTATTATCTTCACTTGGGAAGATAACATATATCAACATTTTATTAGAATCCTAATAGGAACAGGAATAGTATATAGCATCCTACTACGAATAGGAATAGTATATAGAATCCTACATGGATAAGGATTGAAATGTAATATTTATAAAAAAAAAAGGGGTCCCAATGTAATAACGTACCTAAACAACACAATCAATAATATTTTCTCTCATATTTCTCCACATGGTATTAGACGAGTGGTTAGATACCCCAACCGACGACATGACCCTAGGTCTATCATTCAATCCTGATGCACTAAACTTAAGGAGTAATAAACTATGCAACCCACCCACTATACTAAGTAGGAATATAAAGGCCCACGGCAACTCAATACTATAAAACAATAGATATAAAGTATACTAATCGGATAGCCAACTATGTAGAACAATCAAAGTAAACAAAGAGCAACCTAAAAGACTCCCTAAACACCAAATAGACAATAGACTCAATACGCAACAACTGAACCAATAATATATAAAAACGGAATCCAGCAAGAAAGTCCAGAACAATGGGCAGAAAATCAGAACCTTAGTGCCAAAACAGGCAAGCACAGAGAAGCTGATCGGGAACACGAAATTACAGACAGGAATAATGCCAAAACAGGAGATAACCTAGAATCTGACCAGAAAAGGAAGAAAGAGAGGGTAAAATGGAGGATATCGCCTGAGTAATCTGACCAGAAAATTAACTGCTGAACTCGTCGCCGGAATCTTAAACTTGCTGGTTGCAGATCTGAGATGTGGCCGGAATCTTGCAATCTTGATGTACGGTGCAGATCTGAAATTTTCAAGACAGAATCTTGCTTTGACGGAATCTTGCAATCTTGATGTCGCCGGAATCTTGCTTAGACGACAGAGAATGGCGAGAGGTTTTTTAGAAGTCGCCGGCGTTGCTTTGGCGGGATATTTCTTTTCTGGACCAACGAGCTTGAAGATGATGAGCTTGGAGGAAATACTGCTAATTGCCTATTTCTTTGATTCTCAAAAAACGCCCTTTATTAGTGAGAGAGTTTTGTTTATATAGGAGGAGATTAGCGTAGAAATTGGGGAAAATCGGATAGAATATTCGGAGATACAAATTTGAACTTCGGATAAGGAATATCATACCAACTCTTTCTCAAATTATCAAAAATCTCTTCTTTTTGGAATTTGTTGATACAAAAAATGAATTAAGTGGTACATGTCGAAAAGTAGAAGCTTAGTTATCTAAAAAAAAAAAAGGAAAAGTAGGGATCTGTAATTTTATATCAATTACTATTGTACTTTTGTATCAAACAAGAAATTTTTGTAATTTTTTAAAAAAGTAGAGGTTTTTGTAATTATATAATATATATTATGTAATCTATATATTATTAAAAGGCGAGGATAAAGTCACCACATTAAGTCAAATGGCATTTAAAGAATAAGCCACATGTTTTAGGATACACAATTAGTTGAGTTAGTTATTAATAGTTGTTATTTTAAGATTTAATTACTTAATCACAAAATAAAATATTGAAAATTGTAATACCATCGATAGGGAGAAAATAGGAAAGGTGTTTTAAATTTTTTTTTTTCATTCTTAAGTAATCAAATTGTGCATCATTACTACCCACAATGGAGACACAATTCTTTTTAAAATATTAATATATAGAAAATTCACAATTAAAAAAATCAACTATGTCCCACATTGACTTATTTTAAAAGAAAACAATAAAAAAATTATATCGATCTATATATAATAAGAGATACAAAAAATATCACTGTACAGTACAATGAAAATACTTGATTTTTTTAAAAAAATTAATTTATATTTTACAAAAATTACTACAAGGTAGCATAAAAAGTTAAATTTGTAATTTTTTAAAATAACTTTAAATTATTTAAATTTTTATTTAATAGCCAACTTGACACATGGTATTACACACAAAAATTAAAAATATCAATTGACAAAAACAATCTAAAATGTGATTAAAAAAAACAGATTAGTGAAAGGTCAGTTAAAATAAGACCAATAAAAAAAAGGATAAAGACCCCCCCCCCCCTCAAAAAAAAATCAACTACCCAAAACCACTCCTAAAATCTCTCATTCACCTACTAACTTCTTTTCAAAAAAAGTATAAATTAAACACGCATTGTTTCTACAAAAGATAAAAAAAAAATTCTACAGAAATAACTTCTCATACCTTCATCCTTTTGTAAGTTTTTTCAATGGATTATCAAACTCATGAAAAGGTAAATTCTTTCTATATTTAATTTTACTATTGTTCTTCTTTTTTTAGGGATGAAAATGCATTAACTATTTAACATTATGCATTGTTCTACAGGACAATTTATATAGTCGAAGAAAGAGAAACCCTCAAATTATATCTAACTACTACAATTAATCATGTGATTTTTTTAAAAAAATCATCTTATTTTTTGTTTCAAAATCAAATTGTGTTCGATATATATACGTATAATTAATTATTCTTTAGTATAGTTGTCGTAGTTCTTTTAGT
Organism: Solanum rostratum; assembly: GCA_029948455.1. NCBI lineage: Eukaryota > Viridiplantae > Streptophyta > Magnoliopsida > Solanales > Solanaceae > Solanum > Solanum rostratum. The sequence goes on from CM057049.1 coordinate 53,353,049, forward strand.
AAGACATATAACATAAAAAAAATACTACAAAGTGTATTAGTATGTCACGTGTATATTGTTGTATACATAACTTACCTCCTTAATAAACATTATTTGATCACCTTCTACTAAATTCAATAGTACATATATGTAGACTTAATGATACATATAATGACTAATGAATAATTTTATAACTTAATTCCATGATTAAGATTATCCTTTTGATATAATTATAAGAATGCGATACATTTAATATAATATTAGTACATTATTTATACTTATTAATGACATAATACATCAATTACAAATAACATAATAAAGTATTTTAGAGATTAAAAAATAAAAGTTGTAATCTGATTAATTGAAATGAGGAAAAATTAAAAATGACAACTAAATTTTTCCCTCCGTAAAATGTAAACGAAAAAATAATGAAGAATTTTCAACGGCTTTTATTTTCATTCTAATGCTCCAATTTTCTCTGCATTTTTCACTTAATAATTAAATTATTTCAATTTTTTTGATTAAGATTATTAGCTACAATGTCGAACTGTAAAATAGATTATTCTTCTTCAATATTTATTTATTTATTTATATATCAAACTCATAAAAAAAAACTCAAATTCATTATTTATTATTTAAATTAAAATTAATCTAAACATTATCCACTCTTACTAAATTGATATGTATTGGCACAAAAGAAAATATATATCATTGCGCTAACAACATCTGAAAATAAAAATTAAAAATATAAACACACATTAAAAAAAACTGAAAAGTGGTGCCGTTAACACATTTATTTAAGTCAAAAAATGAAAATAAATAAATTAACACCACAATAACTTCTTTGCACTTTCCATTCCCCATTACCCATTTTCCCATATTTTTTTGAACAGTTGAAACTAAATTCCCACTTTTAAAATTGTTTAAAACTTACCTGTGTTTAGAATTTTTATTATGAAAAAAGAAGAATATTATTTATTTTTTAAAAAAAAGTACACAGAAAAAAAAATTGTACACCCAATAAATATGGATTTTAAAAACTTCTCATTACTAAACAAATGAATTTTTTTAAAATTAATAAAGTTACGAATTAAAAAGATAAATTTTTTAAAAGAGAATTTATCTTTATTTTTAAAAAAAAAATTGTATCCATGTAAATAGAAGTTTGTACGACTTTCTATTAAACTCCTACTAATTACTCTGACATTGAAACTATTTTTACTTTTTCAAATTAAAATTTTATTTTAACGATTAATTACATTTTGTTATTATTTTTAAATTATAAAACTGAATGACAAACAAATTAAAATTTAAAAAATGAATTTTAAAATTGTTTGCCAAAAAAATTAAATAATAAATATGTTGTTTAAAAAATGAATACATCTTATGTCCCTATTTAACACGTTGAAAAGAATTAATTATGAAATACTTACAAATTATTATTTTTTTTAAAAAAAGTGCTAATTTTGAAAAATACAAGTATTTTTAAACTTATTGCCGAAAAAAATTGAATAATAAATGTTATGTTTTAAATAAATGCATCCAACTATTTTCCCTAGACAAGTTTATCTTTAATTTTAATTTTAATAATCTAACGTGTATCCAATTAAATAGGAGTTTTACAACTTCCCATAACACTTCTAATTATAAATAAACTTAAAAAGTTTTAAGTTAAAAATAATTCCTTAAAAAAATACATACTAAATAAATTGTTACATTGAAGACATGAATTAATTTTGTAAGTATTCAAGTAACTATTTCTTATTTGTTTTAATATTTTCACATTAAATTTTTGATTTGATAGTAAATTAGATAACTTTGTTATTGCTCTTAAATTAAAAAAACTGAATGATAAACAAATTAAAATTAAAAATATTAAGTTAAACAAATATATAAATACATCTTTTTCCCCACTTTTACAGGTTAGTAGGAATTAATTATGAATTAATCTTTTTAAAAATAAAGATATGTCCAAGTAAATAGAAGTTTTAAAACTTCCCATAATAGTCCTATTAGCCATGAATTATGGAACTATAAGAAATTTATTGGTTTTAATTATATTTTTATTTAAATTTACCGTCAAAAAAATTAAATTACTATTACTATACTAACTTAACAGCTTGTTTGGATGGTGGTTTATCATGGTTTCATAATGTATGGTACTGTATGGTATGATATGGTATCGTACAGTACAATACCATACAATGTTTGGATAGACTGTATGGGTTGCTACTGTTTGGTTGCTACTGTTTAATGATAATTTATTGTTTGATTTGATTGTATGGTACTGTACCGTAACTTATAAATTTACAAAAATATCCTTAATTAGTATAAATATTAAATTTATCAATAACTTTTTAATAATTTTTTAAAAAAAATAAAACACATAGAATCAAGTAGGGAAACATACAAGCTAATATATCTCCCAAACCATACAAACAACGTAAGAAAATAAAAAAAAGTAAGAACTTTTTTTTAAAAAAAAGACCTCAAAAAATAGGTTAAAACGTGGAAGAAAAACGGGAGGGGAAAAAAAGATTCAAAAGTTGATGCGGAGAAAAATAAGTAATACAAAAATAATATAATAAAGAATAAAGGATAAATTAGAACTATTTAGATTTGAATAAGGGTATAATTGAAAAAAAAATAAGGAAACCATGGGATACCACCAAATTGATGGTTTCAAAAAGTGAGGGGTTTCATGGTTACAGAACCATGAAACTAAATCATAGCATACCATATAATTAATGAAACAATCAAAACAAACGTCGTTCTCTTAGTAACCATACCATGAAAAACCACCATCCAAACAAGCTGTAAAAGACCAACCATTAATGCTTAAATAAAACAAATTGAATGTTTAAATTAATACATAAATCAAACAACCATTTGACCTTATATATCTCAATAAATTAGTCACATTAATTTTTGATAAATGATCTTCATCCATTACTATTATCTTTTATTCCTAATTATATGTAAATCTTTTAAAATTTAAACACAAGCAATCACTTTCACCATTATACATTTTCATTAAAATTTAATACCTTGGATAAGATTACAAATTAAAAGCAAAACTTTTCACTTCTACATGCTGATAATTTATGCGTGCAGTTTTTTGTCTCAACAAATGTTTTATATTTTTTAATATAAAAGTTTGTTTATGTTTTGTTAAATTATAATAATTGTAAAAATACAGAATGATTCTCTTTTTGAGATGTTTTTTAGTTTTCAAAAAATGGTCTTTTTTAGATTGATGAAGAGTAACCACAGGAGTATTTTTTTCGTTATATTTTACCTTGAAAATCATTTTGCACAATTCATCTTCTATAAATTATTATAACATGAAAGATAAAATTCTCTTTATTCATTTGATATTTTATAAATAAATACTTTATTTTTTAATTTATACTTACTAAAAAAATCACATGAAACTATTCATTTGTATATTAAGTATTCTTCGGTCTAGTTATTTTTAACTTTTCTCTTTGTTAGTTTAGTAATATATTTTTTTTTTGATAATTTTTAATTCAATAAATAGTGACCTTTGATTCCTTAGAAAGACTTAATTTACATTTGCAATAATGAGATGTTGCAAAAGTTTAATAACTTAATATTGTGATCAACGTAAAATATATTGGTTAATTGTTATTTCAAGTGTACAAGCAAAAGAGAGACAGGGCTAAGCATAAGAATTTAAATTGTTAGTTATTTTATTCTTTTGCTAAATAATTGTGCATATATTATTTTGACTTTATAGAAGCAATGACAATATGTCAAACTATATCAGAATAGAAGATATCGAATTATTCATTACAATGTTCGAGATTTTGATGGACTTTTTTTAATTTAAAAATATCCGCGCAACGCGCAAGCACACATACTAGTTTTATGTAGAGCTTCTGGAAGAGCCCTGGCGGTCTAGTTGTCATTCCCATTACTGACCACGTTAAAGAAAATTTTGGAAAAACAAATTTGAAAGTATTGATTAGCTTTTGTATTATTCATTGTCCACAACTTGAAAATGCATATAGTGTTTGATCACTTAATTGATTAGCTTGAGACATTTTCAATATTATTAAAGTTATACTTCTTTATTATATGAACATATTAATACAAAAAAGTCAAATTAATTATGGTTATCAAACAACCATACCGTAAAATACCGAAACCAACATTAGAAATACCGAACCATACCAAGCTAATTTGGTATGGTAATGGTATCATATTTTCAAATACCGAAAATCGAAAACCGAAATTACCATACCGAATTTTTTAATACCACACCATGCCCACCCCTAGTCCCAGCTGATTTGTTTCAGTTTATTTTTGTCAATGTTTTGCTTCTCTTTTATGGTAGGGTCGTACCATCATTCCGTCCCTACCATATAATTCATTCTTTTTTTTCAAATTTTAACCAATTTTCAGAGTCAAATCTAATAACCTGACGACCTCTCTCAATTGTTTGGCAAGATCCGTGAACATCCCCTTTTGATTTTTTCTCAACAATTTTTGTAAACGTTCATCACTGATTTCGATTTAGTCCTATGACTAAGTCGGTACTCTTAATGAGGAGATTAGACAATCAAACATCACTGTCCATGAAGAATCAACTAGGGGAGGTCATTTTGGAAGATCTCGACTTTCGTGTGTTATTTCGAAAAAAATAACTTATAAATTCGATTTATTACTTAGTTGATTTAAGTAAACCAATTTTTCAAAATTTTCAGAGTCGCCACTTGATTTCAAAAGAAAATCAAGAAAACTAATAAATTATTTTAAAAAAACTTAAATTGAAAAAATCTTTTTAAAATCCACAGAAAGGGTTCGAGTTCATATTTCCACTTCAAGAAGGTTTTATGCAGTCGAAATGGCCCCTAACACGCGGTTATCCCGCGATTAGGAATTTATGACTAACTTTGAAAAGAGTTTAATTCAAAGACTTAAAGAAATACTCTAAAGAAAAGAGTTTCTAAGAAAATTTAAGAACTCAACCAAAAATTATTCGATTTTGATAACTTAACAAAACTTTGGATGTTTTGAGATACTAATAATTTAAAAACTACTACAACGGCTAAGTGAAAATATGAAAATCTTTAAGGGAAGATCCTTAGACCATTTTAAAGGAATTTCACATAATTTGATTTTTTAAAGGGACCTTAAACACCCTGAAATATTCAAATGACAATTAAAGTAACATAAATGGTTGGACTCTTGGGGGAAATTGCATTAGATAAAACACGTAAAATAAAGCTAGAGTTAGAGACAAAATAACAAGTATCACAAACAAATAAATATACAAGAAGACAATAAAAAAGATAAAATTGGGCTTGGCAGGCCCAAATTCAATAATCTTGTCCTAATTTTAAGGCTGGGCTTGCCTGACCCATTTAAAAACTGTTGTGGCTTTGGGCTTTTGCCCATCCATCCCTGTATCACAGCAAGGTATATACACTGATATTCAGTGTATACATCATATTTCTCCTATATTTAACCTGTGAATCCAAAATATCAGCCACTTTGGACCATTCCTGTTGAAGATTTGGATTTTTTGCCCATATCCTTATATAACATCACTGTGTATACGATGTATATCAGTGTATACAGTGACGTTTCAGCCCCGAAAATCTGTAACATAGCCCCTTGCAACCTATATTTCAGCATGTTTTTCGAAAGCGTACGCTAAACCGATGAGGAACGACTCAAGGATATGCCAATGGGAGTCCAAAGTGGACCCCAACAATTGTTACATGTAGCAAATAAGAAACACAAAGAATTAGTATTTTGTAAATGTGAATGTACCAAACAATGTAAACTAAACAAATCCCATGCTATAAAATAGTTTTCAACTGGACCATTGTCCAAGAACAAGTAAAGCTAGACATCGAACTAAGAAATACACTGAAAGAGGTTGAACACGAAAAGAAGCAACCAAAGTAGTGCATAACCTCCCAAAGGTCTCCTCATAAGCCAAAAACAGAAAGTTCTGGTCACAAATAGAACTAAACAAAATACTAATCCACATTTAGTCATTCTGATCAACGCAAACACCATATTAACCATTGTGCTAAACAAGCTAACCAAACTTAGACCATTTCTAGATTCTAAAATAATCATATAATCAGTGGTAACAAGCAATCAAAAACAAAACATCACAACCACAATTCCCAACTACTCGATTTATATCAAGAACAAAGTACTTTAAACACATCTTCTATCTTTAAGCAAAACGAGGCGAACAAGAAGGTACCATTACTTTGTTAAGACTAGCTCAAGAGTACAAAGCATGGACCTTGAATTTCGAGGTCAAGGCGGAACTCAACACACATGGATATGAAATATTTTAATGAGTTTAATCTACTACAAATGAAGGAGATACTTAGCAGTTGACAAGGAAAGAATACATATCTGTAATTTTAACATCTAACCAAATTTTTAGCAGTGAACAAGAGAATAAAGAGTGCTAAAATCATTAATTACAATGGTATAAGGCACTTTGATTTAACCAGATAATCAGATCAACGAAGCTTTGAGAAAGTCATGATAGCAGGATGAACTTTTATCTCTAACTGTTCATGTTTTCGTTACCCAAGTCTAACTATATATCTCATAGAAAGAAAGGGTAATCCAGCTGCTAGCTTTTAAAACAAAGTAGAGAGGATATTAAACTCACAAAATGCCGAAAGATAAACTACTCTAACACATAATCTACGAGAAGTTAAGCAGCAAAATTGTTTCTCAGACTTCTAAACCCAAGAAAAACACTGGTCATTCCCATTCACATGATGCTTTTAGCAGTGATAGAGAATAAAATTTTAGAACATCATTGTAAATCAAATAACTAACTTAACACGGCCAAAGAATGAACTATTTAAACAATCTATGTAACATAAAATTTTTAGACAATAGAACAACAAACTAGATATGTACTTTATTAAGAATAGATCAAAAGGACAAAGAGAAGAACTTGAATTTCATGGTCAAAATGGAATTAACACACGATATCTTAAACTGAAGCCTTCACAATCTCTAACAAACGGATCAATAACAAACAATTCCTAAAATTACAATCATTTGGGTTAAATCCCCAAAACATCATATATATCATTCAGATTAGGAATGAGAGGCTTAGATGAGGGTATTACCTTTTTTGGAGTAGTGAACTGGGTCGTCAGCCTAGAAGCGAACTTTCACCACAAATGAAACCTTCAACGAGCACCTTGACCTCGAGGATAGAAGCCTCTGTTTTTTTGAAATTTGAAATTGAACCCGCTTAAAAATGGAGTTCTAGGTGTATCTTAGAGGTGAAAAGTCGCCCCTTACAGTGAGGAAAATGAGGGATTTTATAGGAGATATTATGGTTTGAAATGGGGGGAAAATGCAGGGTAAATTCGGGATTAGGGGTTTCAAATTCAAAATTCAAAATTGAATGGATAAGGGTGAAGGGAGAGGGAGACACGTGGGTACGAGTTTGTTATCGTTTGGCCTGAAAAAGCTGGCCTAGGCTGTTGTCCTGGCGTTGGTTTTCTGGTCGTCTGGGTCTGTTATATAGGGAGAAGAAGAGGAAGAGAGGAACGGGGAGAGAGAAAGGTTAAAGGGGATGGGGTGCGTGAGTTGTTGTGTACGTATATATGTGTGTGTGGTGTACGGGTATATGTACGTTTATAATGCATGTTTAATGAAAAAGGGTTGGGCCGGGTATAGGAAATTGGGTTGGGCTTTAGGGTCTGAATTGGGTATTCAAGATTTGATTGAAATAAAAAAATTGAAAGAATGGGTTAAGGAAAATTTTTAAAATTAGCCACTTCAATTGCAATTGTGACCAATTAAATGTAATCAAATCGAATTTGATTGGGCTAACTTGATCACAAGGTGAATCAATACAAATTAATCGAAGAGCTTTCAAGAATTAATGACTTGAACTAATTGAATTAATTTGTAAAATAATAAATGTTGAAAATAAAAGTGAACTTGATTTGAAATAATTTCTTTTTTTTTTTTTGCATTTTTAGAAGCTAATTATTTCAAATTGTTAAAAATTAAACGCTCGATGATTAATTTATATTGTGGAAGGTCAAAATTGAGTGTCAACAACGTGTAGTTATTGTAATAGCCTTGGACACACTCGTGACATATGTTATTTTCGACCTAAGTGTAGTTATTGTGATAGTCTCAGATACATTAATGAAACATGTTATCCTTTGCATGGTCGGCCACCCAAAAATTCACATCTTGTTCAATATAAATCGCAGGCAATGAACAAGTTTATTTGTATGGAGAGGAATATAATAAGTATATTCAATATCGAAACAAGTAAGCAGCTACACAATCTCCTACTTTTGAATCATGGGTTATGGGCTCTAGTGTTTCTGATTATATTTTTGGTGATAAATAACTTCTGCCAAATATTGTTTACTCAGAGTCTCTTTTGACTATCACTTTAGCCAATGGCAACCAAACCAAAGCAAAAGGAGTCGGACAAGCTAATCCATTATCCACTGCCACTTTAAATCCCATTCTTTATGTCTCTAATTGTCCTTTTAATCTTGCATTAGTTAGTCGTTTGACTTTGAGGACTCTTTTGTCATGCATGAATATAGTACGCGACAAACAATTGGTGTAGGATATAAATCACAAAGCCTTTACTACCTTACCTGTCCTAAATCCTCCATAAGTTAAAGATTCTCCAGATGTAATTCACAAACGTTTGGGACATCCTAGTTTGTTCAAGCTACAAGATGTTTTCTAATTTGTCCAATCTATCCACATTAAACTGTGAATCATGGAAACTTGGGAAACACACTCGAACAACCCTTCAATGTAGTCTGAGAGTTGTGCAAAGTCTATTTTTCCTTAGTTCACTCTGATATTTGAGGTCCTAGTAGAGTCAGCTCGCCCTTAGGGTTTCATTATTTTGTTAGCTTCATTTATTATTATTCAAGATCTACGTGGATTTTCTTAATGAAAGATTGTGTTGAATTATTCCTATATTCAAGAGTTATTATGCTGAAATACAAAATCAATTTGGTGTCTCTATTCATACTCTTTCGTAGTGATAATGTCTTACAATATATGTCCTCCCAATTTCAACAATTTATGAGATTGATCAAGGAATTATTATCTTTGTCCATACACCCCTCAACAAAATAGAGCAGCAGAGAGAAAAATAGACACCTTATTGAGATTGCTCGCACTCTTCATTCGATCCCATGTTCTGCTGTGTTTTTAGGGTGATGCAGTTCTCGCATCTTGCTATTTATCTTCCATTCATAATCAAATTCTGTATTCAATATTGTTTCCTCAATCGCTTCTCAACTTTATCCCCTCTCGTGTCTTTAGGAGCACATGCTTTGTTCACAACTTAGCCCCGTGAAAAGATAAATTAGCGCCCTCATGCTCTCAAATGTGTCATTCTTGGTAACTCTCAAGTTAAAAAAGAGTATCATTGCTATTCACCTAATCTACATCACTACCTGATGTCTGATGAAGTGACATTCTTTGAATCTCAACCTTGTTATTCATTCGTATCTCGAAGTCTTACACATATCTAAATCTTACCTATCCGACTTTTGTGGACTTTACTATTACTTCTACATCTCCTGTGTCCATACCTCAGGTCTTACCTGTATCGACTTTTGAGGAATCTATGGTTATTTCTACGTCTCTCGCTGCAGTGCAACCAGTCCTAAGTTATCATTGTCGTCCACATCGAACATTGGTCCTAGATGATTCATGTCATGCGTCGGACCATTTTACCACTACAAACTTGCCTTATCATAGCCAACTAATTGCACTTCAAAAGGGTATACGTTACCCACATAATGCTAACCCACATTATGCCTTCGTATCATCTTTATCCTCTATTTCCATCCACAAGACTACAGGTAAAGCACTTAATATCAAAGATGGAGGTAGGCTAGGATTGATGATATGTTTGGTTTACATAAGAGTGGTACTTGAGAGCTTGTTAGCTTGTTTCCCTTCTTGAAAGTAAATCTACTTGATTGATGTGTTCATGCAGTCAAAGTTTGTCCAGATGGCCAGGTTGGTTGGCTTAAGGTTCATCTTGTTGCCAAAGGGCATACTCAGACATTTGGACTAGATTGTGGTGACACTTTCTCCGGTGGTGATAATAACATTTGTTAGTCTTTTTCTATCTATGGTTGCAGTTCGTCATTGACCTCTTCATCAATTAGACATAAATAATGTTTTTCTGCACAGTGAACTTCAGGAAGAATCTATATGGAGCAACCACCTGACTTTGTTGCTCAGGGACAGTCTAGTAGCCTTGTATGTCAATCAAGTCACTCTATGGTCTGAAACAGTCTCCTCAAACCTGGTTTGGTAAGTTCATTATAGTAATTCATGAGTTTGGCATGACTTAGTGGCACTGGCCACTCTGTTTTTATTAGCATGCTCCACCAAATCTATGCATTTATTTGGTGGTCTACGTTGATGATATCATTATCACAGGCGATAATAAAAATGGCAACAATAATTTGAAACATCTTTTTCAACATTTCAAACTAAAAATCTTGATAGCCTGAAGTATTTTCTAGGTATTGAGGTTGCTTAGTCTAAACCAGATTTTGTTATTTCTCAACGAAAGTATGCCTCAGACATTCTTGAGGGGACAAGAATGATGGGATGTAAACCCATCGACACTTCTATAGATTCGAATGCCAAACTCTTGCTAGAAAAAAAGGAGCCACTCAGTGATCTTGGAAAGTTGAATTATCTAATAGTGACTAGACCTAATATCTCTTTTGTTGTAAGTATAGCAAATCAACTTATGACTTCCCTATGTGATAGTCATTGGGATGCGATTGTTCACTATTTTGTAATTTATAAAGTCAGCTCCAGCTAAAGGATTACTCTTCAAGGATAGAGCCTAAGAACATATCATTGTATATACAAATGCAGATTGGGCAGGATCACCTTCTAATCGATGTTCTGCATCCAGATATCACATTTTAGTAGGAGGTAATTTGGTGTCCTAGAAAAAAAAAATAGAGTGTGGCTTCTCAATCGAGGGCGAAAGCAGAATATTGAGTAATGGTGTTGCAAGTTGTGAGGACCAACCAGTTGCTGGGAGAACTACAATTTAGAGAAATTGATCAGATAAAACTTATGTATGATAATCAAGCAGTCGTTCATATCAAATCAAACTTAGTATTTCATGAGAGGACTAAACACATAAAAATTTGTCAGGGAAAAAAAAGTTCTCAGTAGATATTGTTACAACATTTGTAATGTCAAGTGATCAACTTGCAAATATCTTCAACAAATCCACCACTAATCCTATAGTAATTACTTCAGTAACAAGCTAACTACATATGACTTGTATGCCCCAACTTGAGGAGATGTGTTAGAATCCTAGTAAGAATAGGAATAACATATAACATCCTAGTAAGAATAAGAATAATATATGGAATCGTACTTGAAAAAGGATTGAATGTAATATCTATAAATAGGGTCTCAATGTAATAATATACATACACAACACAATCAATAATATTTTTTCTCTCATGTTTCTCACAATAGCAAAAGGTAATGAATTTCCTCCTAACATTTTAGGGAATCAATTTATGCAATATGCAATATACCCAGTTGAATCCCACAAGTGGGGTCTGGGAAGGGTAGAATATACGCATACCTTACCACTACCTCGTATTTACATAGAAGTAGAGAGGTTGTTTCCTAGGAATTCTTGACTCAACAACCCATAAACAGAATAAACAAGATATGACAAAGGGAAGGAAAGGGAACAAAAGGAGAAATAGAAATAAAAAAGTGACTATTTACGAAAAGCACCTAAATACGATAAATTCAACATCCATACGACAGATAGTAACATCAATCACGCCTACCTCTACTACCTAATCGCACTAACCAATCAGCCTGCTACTCTAATTCGTGACCTCCACTCGTTTCGAACTAAGGTCATGTCCTCGGTGAGATCCAGATTCACCATATCTTGTCTGATCACCTCCTCCTAATACTTCTTCGGTGTACGTATACCTCTCCATGTATCTCCCAAAACCAACCTCTCGCACCTCCTAACAGGCACATCGGTACTCCATCTCTGCACATGTCCAAATCATCGTAGTCTTGCTTCCCCCATCTTATCAGCCACCAATGCCACCTCCAACGTCTCTTGAATGATCTCATTCTTCATCTTATCCCTCCTTGTGTGACCACACATCCATCTCAACATCCTTATCTCTATGACATGCATCTTCTGAATATGTGCATTCTTTATTGGCCAACACTCCACCCATACAACAAAGATGGTCTAACCACCATTCTGTAAAACTTACCTTTGAGTTTAGGTGGTATCTTCTTGTCACACAGCACTCCAGAGGCAAGCCTCCAATTAGTCCAAGCTTCCCCAATACCATGTATGACATCATTGTCAATATCACCACTACTTTGGATGATGGACCCCTGATATTTGAAGTTTTCCCTCTTAGGGATAGGTAGAGTGGCCAGCTTCACATCAGTGTCTGCTTCATCCCTCGCATCACTGAATTTGCACTCTATGTATTCTATTTTGGTCCTGCTCAATTTGAATCCTTTGGACTCCAAAGCGTATCTCCAAGCCTCCAACTTATCATTACTCTAATCCGAGTCTCATCAATCAATACTATGTCATTCACCATGGAACCTCCTCCTGGATAGACCGTGTCAGCTCATCCATCACTAGGGCAAACAGGAAAGGGCTCAACACAGATCCTTGATGGAGTCCTATCTCAACAGAAAAATATTCTGAGTCTCCTCCCATTGTTGATACCCGAGTTTTAGCTCCCTCACACGTATCTTTAATTGCCCTGATATACGCAATTGGGACACCTTGCACCTCTAGACACCTCCATAAGATATCCCTTGGAACTTTGTCATAGGCCTTCTTTAGATCAATGAACACCATATGAAGGTTCTTCTTTCTTTCCCTATACTTTTCCACTAATCTCCGGACAAGATGAATTGCTTCAGTAGTCGACCGCCCCGGCATGAATCCAAATCGATTTTTCGAAATAGACACTATTTTTCCCACTCTCATCTCCACCATTCTCTCCCACACCTTCATCTTAGGGAATCAATAAGTCCAAAAAGAATTGTCATTGTTTACACAGTCAGATTTCACCACAAATTTAACATTTGTACAGATTTGGAGCATAAGCAAAAATTAGCTAGAATATCATCTTCGAAACACCTGATTTTCTTCCATCCAAACTGTCCAAAAAGACTAGTTTTGTATTCTCTTTCGAGCCACTAAAAATATGCTTTTGCACTACTATTGCACTCTTTATCGATCTGGGGATCACCCACTGCACCCTAACTATATCCGGGAACTTTTTTCAAATTTCATAAACATGTCTGCAGTGCAACAGTAAGTGCCATGGTAATTCCAAGTCTCTCGTAAACATATGACACTTGTTAAAGAGATTGTAGTCTCTTTTCTGTAAATTATTTAGTGTGGGAAACTTCTACAAGGGCAACCAATTCAAACATACCTCTCTATGGGGTTCTTTAATTCTTCATTTCATCTTCCATTCCCATTCTACATTTTCTGCTATCCGTCTGCTTAAAATTTTAAAGCATGACTTCACTGCAAAATTTTCATGTCTAATTGCTTTCAATTATACATTACCAAGGATCTTCGCTATAACCTGCACTCCTAATCAACTGGGTAGTGAAGCCACTCTACCAATCTCCGGTCAATTCTCCTTGCACTTTGCAACTATTTTCCCCTGATTCACGACTAGTGGATATATGTAAGAGAGGTGAGCTTCAAAGATTGTTGATTAACCCAACCATCTCACCACATTCTTTACTTCCTTCCATCCTGTCCACTACTTTCATTTTGACCTTCTATTGAAAATGTACCAGATTGCTTAGATGCTTTCTTAGAGCCACCCCATAGCCAAATCAGGTTTTGCTACTCCAAAAAATCATATATTAAATCTTTTATCATGTTGAGCTCTTTCCACAAATCTAAGTTATCATTGTCAAACCTATATCTAATTTAAGGGTAGAGAGTAGACTAAGGGTTCATTTTTTTACTCCCAAGCCTTCAAACCTCTTAGGTGTAATTATTATGGACTGCTTACATATTAAAAATTGTCTTTTAGTTTCCTTTCCATAGTAACTCATCAAATTATTCAGTTGTTTGACAAGTTTTTGGGGAATGCAGTGCAATGACTTATAGAAAGTGGAGCATCAAGTGGAAATTCTTAACACTAGAACAAGTCACTAGTTTTCTTAACACGGATTGTATTTACAGTAATTATGGAGTGGAGTGACTATCCTTAACGTCCTCTTCCCTATCTCCCCATTTTTGTCATTGGTCTGTTGTGACCTGACTTGGCTGAGCATCATGATTAAAGATGCATAGCTTGATTAGTTTACTATAGGGCCTCAACTTTCTATGGTGTATATGTTACAGTCATAGAGTACACTGTATTGTTCGGAATGCACTTGAACTCCACGATTTCCACCATACCATCCTCATATGAAATGCAAAAAGGCAGTCACTTTCCAACAATGACAAGGCAGAGCACAACATAAAAAGGAGAATTTGTAGGTTGACCAGTTTCTACCTCTCAAAAAACTTCTGGAAATAGGTCAATTAACTGCAAGAATAGACACTTCCTGTGTGATTGGTCTATGGTATTATTCAGTTCCTTGTCCAATTATAGCAAAGCTCAACCACCAAGAGTACATCAACAACAAAAATTAAGTGGGTGTTCGAATAACTTTTGGTTTACCAACATTCCTTATTTTAGGAAATGTTATCTCTATTAAAAGGTATATCTCCAACAAAACTCCACAGTAATAACTAAATCCTCCATTTACAGTAAGAAATAGTAACAAAAAATCATCATCAGAGCTTCTCTACTAGAGAAAATAATAATAATAATAATAAATAAAAAAAATGTATGGAGCATTTTTAGTATCTCTAAAACGCCAATCACACAACTTCACCTATAAAAAAAGAATGTGAATCACACATTTCAACTCATTTCACTGGAAATCCACAATTCATCTTCGCATTCTACACATACATAGGAATACATATCACCGAGAAGTTCAAAAGAAATATTTTGGGAAAATAGACACATAAAATGAGCTTACCGATTGGGAAAACGAACCGGGCAGAAGAAAAGGCAGAAGGGGAATTATGGGTTTCTTCTAAGCTTTCTTCTGGAAGTAATGTAAGGCTTGATGAAGCAGATGAAGTCATGCTTGATGATCACTCAAGTGTATGTGAATATTTGTAGGAACTTGCTGTTTCAAGATTGTGATGAATATTAAGGTTTCGTTCAAGTTCTCCGGTGATTGATGCTTATGATATTCATGTGTCGTAAAATTCTGCCTCTCAGTTTTGAAGCTTTTTAGCCCACTAATAAGCCCAGTCCATAAGTACTAAATTGGATTCTGGTTAAGTGCACAAATGCTCATCGTAAAGCTCCTTCAATAGAAAAGTTTACAAAAATAGTCTTCATCTATTTAATAAAAAATTCTTTGGATAAAATTATCCTTCAAATCAAACAAAATTGAAAAAATTTGTATTGTAATGATAACTAAATGAAACTAAAAAAAAACTATTTTTTTTCTTTTTTTTCCTTCATTTTTTCTTTTCTTTCCTTTTTTTTTCTTTTTTTTCTTACGTTCTTTTTTTCCTTTACCTTCTTTAATTCTTCTTTGTTTTTCTTACATTGTTTTATGCTCGTTCTCCTTCTTTAATTTTTCTTTGTTTTTCTTACATTTTTTTATGCTCCTTCTCCTTCTTTCTGTTTGTTTTCCTTATGTTTTTTCTCTTTCTTATATTTTTTCCTCTCTTTTTTGTGTCTTTTTTCCTTTCCTTTTTGTGCCTATCTTTACTTTTTTTCCTTTCTTTTTTCAATAATGAAACTAATGAAAATTAATCTATTGTGTATCTTTTTAAATAAAATTTATCCTGAATTAAAATTCAATGTTCATATAATTTTTTTTATATTTATTATTTGAATAAATACACACACACACACACACACACACACACACACACACACACATATATATATATATATATATATATATTATGTATTATGTATTATGTATATACGTATGTATGAATTTTGTGAGATACTCTATAACTCTTATGTTAGAGGCAATACTTAGATAAAAAACTTTAAAAGATCAAATTGCATCTCATGGACAAGAGTTGATACTATCATATATGAGATGCTAAGGCAAGACTTATACCAAGAACTTCACAAAGTTATCTCGTGGCATCACTTGATAATATCATATTGTATTTTGATTTATGAGATATTGTCACGACTCAAGCTAGGCTCTAGATGTAACACAACGATTAGAATCCCAAAGGACTCCAACCATCCTCTTAGCATACATAGCATTCATAAGTCAAGAAGAATATCAAGACAATTGAGGATATGGATATATAAATTAGACAGTTTAAATAATCTCAAACATAAAGCGAAAATGAGTACAAAGCGACAACAAAAGACTCCAACAATACCACATATGTCTGCAAGCCTCTAAATTGTAGATGAGTTACTAGGACAGGCCCTAGCTACACTACAACTAATATGATATATAGCTATGAAATTATTTAGCTACGACATAAAGTTTGTCACTAGTTGTTCACTTTTAATGACAAAAATTATCAGTTGTTCACTTTTAATGACAAAAATTATCTTTCGTGCTTAAATACATGAGGCATATACTTTTAGTGACAAAACATAAAAATTCGTAGCAAAAGTTTTCTCTACTAAGGTTGTAATACCCCATATCTCGAAAGATTTGATCAAGGCTCAAAATTTTGCTCCCGAAAGATAGTGTGCAAGGATACAAACTTTGTAAGGGTGAATCAAGGTTGGATATAACTTGTAATGACCCCCAAATTAGGAGCCCCCAATGCAAAAAAGTTGGCTTGAAAAATAACTGGGAACTTGGTATACGAAACCATTTGTCCTTAAACATTTACTTCATGAGGGGGAAAAGTTTCTAAGTGTGGGGTAATCCACGGACCAAGTTATAGCTCATAGGTGATATTATGGCTCGTAGATAGGTTCGTGAGTGAGACCCTACATGAAGAAAATTCAGAGTTTTCAAGATGGTGATTTACGAGTTATTAGACGGATCGTGGAATGTGACATAACTTGTATAAGATTTCGTGGAATGAGGTCGGTAATGAGGTGAAATTTGGCTAAGTGAAGGACTCTACGCGTCCAAAGCCCATAAGTAATTCCGTGGCTCTTCATGTTTGTTTGTTGTGGTTTACAATTCAGCAAAAGACAGATTTTAGGATTCTCAGTTGAGCCAGTAGATGAAATGACTTACTACCCTTAGTCGGGGTATGATAGATGGCTTCTGTCAGTTTTTAATAAGGGGCAATATGGTCATTTTTGTCAATTTTAATTCAAAACCATGTCGTTTTGGGATGGGAAAGGAACCTATATTAGCTTACGAGCCCCAATTACCTTCCATTCTATACTCCTAAATTCTTCAAAGCAAAAGACGTCCTCAAGAACTCCCAAGAACAAAGCTAGGATTTCCAAGCTTCTTCCCAAGGTTCCAATTTCGCTTCTCTCTAGTTCCTAGGTATGTGAGTTAATTTATGGGTATCCTTTCACCCATAGAGTTCCCTACTATTTAGTTTACCTTTTCTTTAAGTTTCTCAATTCTAAAAGCATGCTTATGATGATTTCATGATTCTTATGCTACTATATGATGCTCTTAAAGTTAAATGACTATTTTGCTAAGTGTGTGTGTGTGTGTGTGTATATATATATATATATTCATACATACTTGAAGTATGATGTCGGTTCTATGATGGGTTTGCTATGATTAAGGTTTGGAGATTTTGTTGCTCCTTTTAAAGATTTTTTTAAGACTTATGGATTTATGATTGATCCATACATCAAATAAACCCATCTTACGTTCAATGAAAGTTTCTTATGAATTATGGCTATGATTAAGGCATTTACGAAGAGCTTCAAAGTTTTAAGTTTACTGAAGATATATGCATGATGATTATTGTCCTAAAAGATGTTAAGAAAAATTCATAAAATTCGAGCTACTCCTATGATTGCTACTTATGATTCTAAGAGTGTATTTTTAAAAGATTATCGTGGGATGACTTAGCTCCAAGAGGTCTAGAGATTGTGACTCATCCCGTTAGTTGAGACATGATCCGTTGAAGCTAACTCTCAAAGTCCCTAACTATGCGCAACCATGGGAGCCTTATAGGCTAGACTAGTGGATCCATGTAGGTCCAAAAGTTATGAAAGATACAATTGCAAGGTTACTGATTTCGGATATCTACCTTGGCAAGTAGATTCCCCTTTCCTAATGGAAGGAGTACATTGGCCTTTTTCCAATGGAAGGAGTTCATTGGATTCTATGTAGTAGCTCATGAGGTTTACATTGATTGTAGCCATATTCCTTATGCACGTTTAAGCTCATTTCATGACTCTTTAATCTTATGTATATCTATATGTTATGTTTAACTATGACAACGTTATAGTTTCACCGTGTATTGGATAATGTACTAACACATATTTGCCTATATGATTTAACCATGCAGGGACAGGTACTCCTCCACCGGCTTGTGGCTAGTAGTTGGCATTCAAGACTAGCGATTTATTATGACGAGCCCTTAGTTTGGGAATCCACCTATTTTCCACTCCTTATGTATTTTATTTTAGACAATGTATTTATGGCCCTTTAGAGGCTTTTACTTTCTATGTTGTCTATTATGGATGTTCGTTTCATTTGATGGAAACCGACCACACCAGTTCTGTTTTTATGTATTAGTGGTATGATTATGGACAAACGATATTTATTAAATTATCTACTTTTTAATGTTGCTTCATTGCAAAAGATGGCCCTAGCCCTTTTTCCTTACGATCCTTCCGTAATATGTTTCTCTTTAATACCCAAGTGACTTGGGTGGAGTGCCTCCGGGTGTCTCATTTTTCTGTGTGATGACTAAGCCCCTATATCAGGTTGTTACATAATGTTTTCAAGGATTTTTTGCTAGGGGTACTTTCCAAGGAGCCCTTCACGAGCCGTGAAAGGGTTCATGGAGGATGACTTGGCATGAAAGGTGGGTTGTCCAGTTGGGTGCACATCACGAGCCACTTCATTGGTTATGGTACACACCACGCCATGTAAATGGCTTTCGAGGTGAGCCCCTTGCCTTGAACCAGTGGCCATTGCATTCCACGGAGGGCACATTACAAAAAAAAACTATCCATTTCTGGAGGTTATATTGTAGGGATCAATAATAACCTCCTAACTGATAAAACTTGAGGGAGTCTGGTCAACCTCCATAACTCTAATGCATTCTATGGGGGTCCATAACCTTTGTTTTCTTTCAAAGGAAAGAATATTTGCTAATACTTCCCTAACTTTTTACATTCCCCCCCCCCCCCCCCCCCTCCACAAACTCTTTTCTTTCTCTTAAAAAGAGCATTTCTTTCTCACTCACTCGTCGAGAAACTCACACCTGAGATCAATTAGGAACCCTAGCTCTTAAAGAAAATCTATTCGCCAAGAAGACATTTTGCTCAGTTTTTGACCCACCACTAAATCCAATCGCCTTTTGACGACGCCACATCCTTATCTTCTTCTCTAGCGCCATCTTAGGTGACTTTTAAGCTTATGGTTTCTCTTTCTCCTACCACTTCAGTACTACTTCTTGTTACACTAATTTCATTAGATCTTATTTATTTAAACACACATGGATTTGATTTGCTTTATTGTGAATCGATTGTGATGAGAGTATTGTGGAACAAAGAATGTTGTTAAACAAAGTGAAAGATATAGTGAACTTACTCCTGTCGATTTGTTCAAGCAGCAAACTTGTTGTCCCCTCCTGGTTTGATGATTTGTAATAGTAAAATCCGAATAGTCGATTCAATTCCATCGATTGAGCAGTTAACATTTTTTTTCTTCTATTTTTTGGTCTATGATGATTGTTAGAGTTTACGATGTTTACATGAATTTTAATTATATAGACGTGATCAAATTGACTTTTCTACTTTTTTTTATAAATGAGTCATTTGCTAATTGTTTTAGAGTTTCTCGTAGGTATTGGAGAGAAAAATCTGAACTTGCAACACTTGAATTGCTTGATAGTGGAAAAACATTGTTTGGGTCTACTGCAGATATTGTATGTTCTTACATAATGAAAAATAAATATATTTCACTTCAACTTGAGGTACACAGTTCACTTTATGTATTGTCTTATATTTCAGGATGACGTTCTTACATGTTTTGATACGATGCAGAACTTGTTGGACCTCTGGATCGTATCTTACATGTCTATGTCTCATGTGACAGATATGGTATATATTATTTACCTACATTTGTAAATGGTGTCACCGTTTAAGGAGGCAAGTCCATGGGAATTCTTAAATCTTTGTTCATTAGATCATTATATTTCAGGGTCTTTCAGCCTCTTACATAGATCTATTGTGAAATACAAGTTCCTCCAACTCTCAAATTCGTACAAGTGCATTCTTCGGACAACCTCTTAATATATTCTTTCTTTTCATGTTTTAGAAATACTAATACTGTCTTGTTGTATATGTGTATATCACTCAGGATATACGTACTATATGTGTGTGTATGTGTATGTGTATGTGTGTTTAGAATCTCATCATGACCACAAAAGTGATGGTTTATTTTGGTTTTAGGTTAGTGGTCCTATAAAGTTTCAAATTTCAATAGACATGATTATACATATGACTTTCCAGGTCATTGGAGAAATTTATATAGTTGGTGCAATTTAGAATTTGTTATATATATTTAGATGCTGAGGTATGAACTATGCTCTTGTGAATTGAAAATGTTGAGGAAAATATGAAACAAAATTACTTAACCCTTTTGTATTCTCCTCTTTAAACTCGTAATGTCGTCATATTCATTTTCTATGTGTAGTATTTGTTTTGCTAAACTGAGTTTGCTTAAAAGTTTTGCTCACTCTTTTGTGCCTTTGGTTGTCCTGCACTTTTTGTGGGATGCTGTAGTGATTGGTTGGTATTAGATGCTTTCTAGATTCAAACATATGTCCCATCACTACATGAGCCTAGAGTCTAGGAGTGACATGGAGAATGGGACCCGAGTGTCCCCAAACAAGTCTTATAGCATCCATATGCACGTCATTGATTCGGAAGCGTATAATTTAACAATAAGCACATAATTTCTAAGGGACGGGTAAGTATGACTGACGCTATGGGGATGCTATAGGGATATGGATTTGCATGGATTCACATAGCACATATACTAAGGGGTGAGTAAGTATGACTCAAGCTATGGGGATAGAAGGGACTTAGGACTTCTCATATTTCCACATCTCATCACGAACATATCATTATAACATCAAAAACATGAGGTAGACATAATCATAGCCTCTATAAGCAAATGACATAACATATAACAAGCCTATTCATAGAGTTTACATGATGTCCAATAATGCCTCTAGTTCATAGAATAGGATGGGGGCCAAGATATGTCCCGGACTCACCCTCAAAGTAAAGATATAAGTGGAAATAACACAATAGGTAGATAGAAGGTGGTTCTTGTCCTTGGAGTAAAGGACTCACCACTAGCAAGTCTCACAATCCAATTTAACCACCAAGAGGTGGATGAAGATAGTCTCTGGTCCCTACATGGTTAGATCATATGGGCAAAAGTACGCATTAGTACGTTTAAATGTACTAAGTATGCAGGTATGCAAAATGCTTATGAAACATGTTAACATGCAATCAGTGTTAGATGACAAGGGTGCACATATATATAGATAGTAGTATATAAGAAAGAATAATATATCAATATGTCGTTAAAACCATGATGCATGAATACCATAATACTTCATACATAGGGGGGTTGTGACCTCAACTGACATAAGACCAAGTGAGCTATAACTTGAAACTCCGTTGTTTGCCCAACACCAAAATTTAAAGGGTGATCTACTTGCCAAAGGTAGATCCTTGTCATAATCATCCCATAAAGGGGCATAAACACGAACATATGCTAGGCACATAGTTATGGGAAATGAGACTTTGTATAAGGACCTTTGGGTCAAGCCCCCACCTCCAATCCCATTTGGTGCTAAGTCAAAAATCCACGAGAATACATATAAAAGAGGCATAAGTCCTTCAAATTATTTTTACGCATACTCAAGCGTAAAAGCCAAATATACTTCATAATCATACATACTTGAGCTAAAAAGCCAAATCATACTTCATATCACACTTTCATGCATAGGAATGACTCCCTGATACTTGTACATAATGGTGCATAACACCCATGAGGCTCTTGAGCCATATCATAGACATAATGTGATCACATGTTATGTCATAACCACACTTGTCTTGAAAGTCATAATCATAATTGGTTCTTGACCCACATCATAAATCTCATGAAAATAATGTTCATGCATGCATATGCCATGAGGAACGAATGAATAGCATCGGTAGTAAAGATTCATAGTTAAATCATCATAATATAATGCAATCATAGCAAATCCTTGAAGAAATCATCAATTAAAGCATGCTTGAAGTTACCCATGCATAACTTCAACATTTAAAAGGACATGCATATTCAAACCTTTATAATATCAATGCGGTTCAACATAATAGGGCTCAAATCACTTTAAAACCATCAATTAAATACAATCCATATCTCAATTTAATCAAATCAACATTAATTTAAAAGACACATATTCAAAGTAAGCTTGAAATTCATAAATTAAAGGTAAGAAGTCTTTGGGGTTTTCATGATTGAAAGGAATCATGAATCAATCTCACATACCTTTCTTAGGAAGAAGAGTTTGAGAAGAATTTAGCTTAAAGTTGAAATCCCAATTGAATTCCTAGCTTGAATCCCACACTAAACTTTAAGAGAGAACTTAGGAGTTGAATTCTAGAGTTTGAGTCTAATGAGAGTGAATGAGTGTAAAATGGTGAGTATAATATAATTTGAGGGCTTAGGATAGCTATCAAGGTCCTAAAGGACCTTTAAAATAAACCAAAATCACAAAAAGACCATTAATGAAATGAGCTTTAAAAAGTGCCCAAAGGCCTCGTACAAGGGCATCACGACCTTGTACAAGGGACCACAGACCGTATAAGGGCCCGTGGTAAGGGTCCTCTTATACCTAGAAATATTTTAGTCTAAGGACATTTCCATTGATGGCTTTACGGTCCATACAAAGGTTTACTAATGGTACAACGGTCCATACAAATGGCCCAAGTTTTGAGATAATAATTTTATACTTAGAATCATATTTTGGGGTGAGGGCTTCACGATACACTCCACCACCACTCGTGGTAGGTTTCATGAGACCCCAACATGGCTTGTGGTAATCTGCACGACCCGTATAGGGTATCCTGGTGGCTACCTTAGCCAAATTCTTGAATTGAAGACTAGGGCACCTACCTAGAGCCCCTTCCACGGCCAGTGGTGAGGAGCACGACTCGTGGGAGGTGCCATGGAGGGCCACCAAGCCTAAAATCATTTCTTGAGCCACATGAAACCATGCACAAGACCAAGGGTCACCCCATGGATATTCCCACGGCTCGTAGACCTCTCCATGGCTTGTGGGAGTGTCCCTGGAGGGGCACCTTGGTCATGGACTTCCAGAAACTTGATTTTTAAGCATCATTAAGGGCTCCCAAAGTTCGGGTCCTTACAGTCCCTCTTGTAGTCTTGTTGGTCACATTTTCATGAACTTTTTGTGACACTAAATAAAAGGTTACCTTTTTTTAATTCACTCATGTGTTTTATATCTGGAGGAAGAGATGACTATAAAGCAAATAGAGAACTTAGCCCCTCAATTTTGAAGCAAGTTTTTCCACTAGTTTAGCAACTGACTCATCTCTACACAAGATTAATGGAAAAGAAAATTTCACTCCAAGACCAAAAAAACTCGAAGACTAGACTGGTATGGAAAATTTGATATCTTTGTTCTCATTAACTAGGTATATATCATGAACATCATTAGCTTGTTGCTATATTCTGATGACTATGCAACATATCTAACTTCACGTAACTCAGGTTCCTTATGTACATTAGAATCAGGAAGAAATTTCAAAGGGAGAATTATTACATTTGGGGTCTTATTCCTTTGATAAGGTACCAACTCTTGCTTACTTGATTTTTGGTAATCGTAAATATGTCATTAACTATAGAGGATTTTCACCTTAAATGGTGCTTAATACTCTATGTTTTAAAATTTACATATTCAAACTTTAGTCTTTTATTTTATGGCAAGTATCTGTATATGTTAATTTTCTCTATGTTGTTTTTTCTTGCAGATAAGTTGATTCCTTACTATCGTATGTAATAGGATTGAAGCTAAGCTAGGTCACCTAATCCCAACTTATTGTAGTTCTCTCAAGCATGGAAGATGTGGGGAGTCCTAATTTGAAATATATTGTATGTATAGATATGTATTTAAATTCTTTTCATTGATTATCCTGGATAAAAGGTGTATTTAAAATACTATGATTTGTTGTGTTGCTCAACATTTTTATAATTCACTTTATGTTTCTTATTATATAAATATTTTGGTGGCTTCAGTAAAATGGTGATTGTATCAAATCTAGTGACCAAAAGTTATACAAGAAAAAATAAACAAGTGTGAAGGCTAGTAAGCTACAATGCTCAAAGAAAAAAATGTTATGCCAAGAAACTAATGGAGGTTTCTCCCGCAAAAGATCTAACAAAGTAAAATCTACCAAAAAAGTGCGGAGGTTGATTTTGTGAATTGTGGGGGTTAAAACCTCTGCTATTTGTTGTTACAACGATTGACAAAAAATGATGGATGGATAAGAAGGACTTTTAAAAATCGTCTCAATATCAAATAATAGGGGGGGGGGGGGGTAAAAACCTCCATAATTTGCAAATTTAACTTTACGTAGTGGCACCACGAGCCGTGGTGCACTTCACGGCTCGTGAAGTGCCTTTGTGAAGGTGTTCAGGTGACCTTTTAGGGTCCGTTTAAGTGGAACTATTTTGGCATATTTCTATACCCTAAGCCTATTTTTTTAGATGTTTGATGACCCCTTTAACCTCCTAAGATCGGTTCATAAACATTCCAAAACACTCCTCACAATCCATAACACTTAGTCTCTCTTTCGCTTACTCGAAATGCCTTCCGAATCCTCCTTTCAAGCTCTAGTCGAAGAATCTCTATGGAACCTTCAAGGTCAATCTAAATTCACTTGCAAGCCTTAAATCCAAGCTTATGTATGTGATTTATGGTCATAAGGGATCTCTTACCTCAAGCCAAGTCCAAAGTAATTCCATCGGCTAAGTTTTTCGTATGAATTGATATAAGGGTCAACTTCAAATAGTTATATCTTCTTACAAAAAGTAATTATGTGTCTCATGACCTACCAAATTAAATCTATTCGAACTATCTTTCCAACACATCCAATATCACCTGATTCTGAGTTCAGAGCAAGAAGTTACGACCATTTTTGTAAAACCTATCAGTGTAGGGTGACTTTCACAGGAGGCTTCACGAACCACGAAAAGGTTCATGGCTAGTGAAGCCATCCGTGGTACTTTCTGGTGAAAATTTTAAGTCTCATTTTATTAAGGTCTTTTTTGTATTTTAGCCCAACCCCAAGACTTTTTAAAACCTTTATGCCTCCTTTACACTCCTGATCAGCTCCTGTATTAATTCTAACACTTCATTCAAGTCTAATACTTAGTTTTCTTTAAATAAACTGCTAAGGACTTCTCTCCGAGTCACTCCTTCAAGGGATTTAAGTTAGGGTTCTTGTGTAATTCCAAGATCAAGCTTAATTCACCTACAAACTTCTTTATTTTATCAAGGTATGCGTGGTTTCATTCATGATTCTAATTCAATCATGAAGCCCAAACTCCATTTTTCATGAATTTTACTAACTTTAAGTTATGATCCAATTGTGAATTGCATGTTTTGATTTTAAGTTGTTAAAATTATATTATGAGTTACTCTCAAATGATAATGTAAGCATGAATTACTCCCTATTACATCTGTTTACATGGGTTTCACGAGAATTCAACTTCCATATCCCCTTTAAGCTTGATTTTCCACATGGGCAGTTTAACTTATAATTCGAATGATGCTTTATTCATGGTTTATGTATTATTCTATTCTAATTTCATGTTTTAAGTATGAATTTCAAGTACCTAAACTAATCCGTCAATCCTTATATCATGAGCATGCATGACCACGACTTTTCGTAAAGTTTTACTATAGATATGACTATCAATTATGGATATGATTATGATTTCAAGGCAAGTATGATTGACATGAACGTAATCACAAAATGTCTATGATTTAGCTGTAAACACTCATGGGTGTATATACCATCATGTATAAGTTATGGTTAAGTTATTCCTATGCATGAAAGTAAGGATTGATGTATGATTTATTTTTTAAGACAAAGTATGCATGATTATAAACTCAAATGACTTATGAACTTATTGTAAGCATGTATATATATATATATATACATATGTATATATATATATACATATATATATACATATATATATACATATATGTATATGTATATGTATTCCCCTGGGATGATGGCTTATCATGAAATGAGATTGGAGGTGGAGGCTCGACCCAAGGGGTCCTTATATAAAGCCTACTTTTCTTATAACTACATGCCGCTATAGGTTCATGCTTATACGCAATATGGATGATTATGTGCACCACCACCCACTATGTGGGGTATAGTGTAACTTTGGCAAGTAGGCTACTCTTTCTCTAGTGTAGAGGCAACATCAGGATTTCATGTAATAGCTCGCATGGTCGTGTCGTTATATATTATGTTATTATCCGTCATTTATTTTTTTACGTTTCTTGTCATTATATATTTTTATTTGTTGTCCATTCTTTTAAGGCCCCACCTATTAGAGGGTGTAAAAATGCCTAAGAAATGAAATCTGAAAATTTTCCAAGTACCAGTGGATTTATGATAGCGCCTATAGACCGTAAGTGGCCCCACGGGCCGTAACTTGTATTTGCAGATTAATGGTCAGGCTTGATCAAAATGATGATTTCTGAAGTTGAGTGTACAATTTATCAGACGACCCATAGATCGACTTACGAGCCATTAGTCCCAACGTAGAATGAGGATCAGAGAAAGTTTTTTAAAGTCCAAAATGTTATTAGACGAAACCCCTCACCTACGACCCGTAGATTGGACCACGACCAATAATGGGGGTCTCGTGGTCCTATTGGACATGTTTTTAAGGAGTGCAGTTTTGACCTTTCCTATTACTTTATGCCTATGCTACATCATTTTATCACCCAAAGGAACCCTTTTTAGCCCTATACAACCTTAATAGACCCCATTCCTCTTCATCTGAAAATATTCCAAGTCCTAAATCCCTCTTAAACTCTCCCAAGTCCTTCGGGGCTCTCAAGCAAGAAGTGCAAGCTAGGGTTTTGGTTCTTCCATCTCCAAATCAGATTTCATCCCACGTTTTGGTTCTTCCATCTCCAAATCAGATTTCATCCCTTTAACTCACTAAGGTATGTGGATTAGATTGTGGAAACCTTTTCTCCACAAGTTCAACTCTTCTTTTTCCTCATCTACATGAAATACAAGGACATTTATGGGTGTTTTATGAACTCTTTAATATGATAATATTATGAAGAGATTCATGGTGTTTTTTTTGTTCCTGATTATACATTGAAAATCCATCCGAAACTTATGGGTTTTATGAGGGTTGATGATACCCTAGCTAAGTCTTATAATGTTATATGGTGGGTTATTTTGAATAATGTTCAGATGGTTCTATTTTATTCATTTCAACTCTCTTACTTTGAATTGCATCGTTTTAAACCTATGTACATGTACCCATCATGATTTGATTAAGTTGTATGCCAAGCTTTTATGATGTTGAGGGTCTTATGGCAAGATTATGCAAACTATGAACGATATGGACTTTGAAAGGGACTACTATGCATGTTATGTGATATAAAAATATTGTGAAAGTTGTGAATGACATGGAACCCTATTCTTTGATGTCATGAAGCTTTGTTTTTGATGAGCTACTCTATAAAAATATGATGATGCTTTGCATATTATGGCTATAAGTATGATTTGAATTTTCCTTGGGATTGTGACCTAGCACCGAAAGGACCTTTGTAGATAACCATTGTCCCATAACTATGTTGCCACCATAGATTTGTGAATAGCTAAAAATGGGTGGTGTTCCCGTACGACCCATGTTAGTTAACTACCAAAATGGGTGATGTTCCAGTAAGTTTGATATCATAAGTTATTCGAAAAGGTTAGTGTCCTCGTAAGGGTTTATGAAGCACTTTCTGAAATGGGGATGTTCTTGTGAGGTGAATGTTTGGTTTACCCTAGTGATGTGCTATCAAAATAAAACATTTTTTATGCTTTGAACTTGAGATTTGTATATTCTCAAAACAATATTAGCGGGTTTGATGAGTTTTTATGTATGTTTTTTAGGATTACAAGATTTGGCATGATTTTGGGCTAGAATCTGTAGAAGTGAAGTTTTTTGAGGACGAGGAACTCTACGGGCCGTGGATACTTCCATGACCTATAGAGAGGTTTTGTAGTGAGATCCAGTGAAGGGCCTATTTTTTGAAGTTGCATCCACAGACTGTCAAACGAGTCATAGAAGATTATACGAGTCATGGATTGGTTTCGTGCCTAGAGGATCAGATTTTGTCGAGTTTCTGAAGAGTTGTCAGATGAAACCCTATATGGATCATAAGTCTGAATACGACCCATAGAAAGGTCTTGTAGAAGTGAAGCTGAAATTTAAAGATAGCAGTGTATGAACCCCGAGAACGGGCTGTGGAACTTTGTACGGCCCGTAACCCAGTTCGTACAAGCTGCTGAATCCATTTTTCCTGTTCTATTTTTTATTTTTATTTTAAATGTTATAGATAGGTATTTTAGATCTTTTTTGACAGAGAGACGCACGAGAGAACTGAAAATACCTTTGTGACTTCATACTTTGTGATTTTTACATAAAAACAATACATTGTGATTTCCACGAAAGAATTTAGGATTTCTTATTCTTAATTACATCATTGTAAGTGCTTACTTATGTTATTATATATCATGATTCTCTCATCTACAATGATTATGCATAGCTAATACCACAACTAGGGTTGTGGAAACCATGAAGCACTAAAATGGTGAAATCGGATAATCCGTAATTCTTGAAAATTGTGCATGCATGTATTAATTAATTCTCTTCGGTTTGATTACTTTTTAATGGTGGTCAATATTAGAACCCGCCTAATTCTTATTGACTTGATCAAGGTACTAATGAATAGGAAAAAAGATTAATTTACAGGATTTGATATGATCCCTCTCGTCTAATCATTTGAACTGGATCAAGGGGTGGTTGTATAGGAACAATAGGTAATGGTTAGTAATGTCACAATGTAGGGATGGATCAAATCACGAAGTGAAATTTACCTCTCACCTGGATCAAAGGGTTTGGTAAACTTAACTTATTATTCTGCATGCTACATACTAGAAAATATTACGATTATTTGGTGATATTGTCATGCCCCAAAGAGAGGGGAGGCGCAACTGCATCCGATACCGTTATTGGCCGGGTAAGCCACTAAACATGCTAGTTAACTAAACTAGGGACCAGAAGATATTGCATTTGATATTTTGGGAAACTTCTCGAATTTCATGCTAAAAGGAGGGATGGAGCTTAGCCTTAACATACCTCTCCAACGAACGTCCAATTGCCAAAAGTTTCTTCAGGAAAGTTGTTCCTTAGTCCTTACGTCCTAAGCTTCGCAACTAAACTCATAGATCTTCAATTTGATAGGTCATGAACCTTCTATATACTTATAATTCAGGAGATATGACCTGTTACATTTGATCCAAATTTAAGAAGAATTTCTTAAAGAAACTTACGCTAACCTTGGCCAACCTTTATTTTCCAACTCTCTTGATTCTAAAACTTAATGTATGACCTTTGTGCTATTAAAATGACCTTTAAAAAAATCCATTATTAGCAATTTATACACCTTTAGTCCCATCCGAAAAGTGAAATCTAATTTAAACCTTCCAAAAAGGGCGAGGTGCCACTCAGGCCATTTCTTTAACCCCGAATGTGTATTTAGGGGATTTCTTTGACTTGAAACATTATGTCCTCGATATTACCTCTTATTTTAAGCCTTATTATCCCTAGGTGCTAGCAAAAATCACATGTTCCTTACATAACGCCACACTATTTAAATAATGGAAGACGAGAAACACGGGGTCTCACAGTCTCCCACCCCCTTAAGAATATTCGTCCGCGAATATGTCAAGACAACCCCTTGGTTGAATCACCATCTACTAAAATATTTTTTTTGGATACATCTATTACTCTTGCAAAACATAAATCAACTTCCAAAAACTCTAATTACTAAGCTTTGTATAGCTATCCCGTGACAAAACATACAACTTACACCTCCAAATCCTTTAAAACTTAAGTTATTAAAAAAAAGATAACTGCCAGTTTTTGAACGCGATCCATATTAAGTTATAAATAGTTGGGGGTGATTCCTCATCCCAAGTTATTTCCTAAATATTTTTGTTCCACCATAACACTTTCATGAAGGCCATTTTTCATTTCAAAGCTTTCTTATTTGTCAGTCTAAAACAACCACTGGTACCTCATCATAAGTTAAGTCATCAGCAATGGGGGTATCCTTAATACGAGTAATACACGAAGGATCTCTAATGTACTTCTGCAACATAGATACACGAGTCACTGGATGGACTGCTCTCAATTCTAAAGGAAAATTAAGCTCGTATATTACCTTGCTAATTTCTCCAACAATCTTATACGGTCCAACATATCTAGGACTGAGCTTTCATGTCTTTCCAAACCGCATGATTCCCTTCATAGGTGATACCTTTAAGAAGACCCAATCTTCTACATTAAACTCTAAGTCTCGTCTTCGAACATCTGCATAAGCCTTCTGCTGATTCTGGGCCGTTTGCGGTAAGTCTCTAATAAGTTTCATTTTTTTTCCAGTTGCTTATTGAACTAGATTAGGGTCTAGTAACTTTTCCTCCCTAACTGCAAACTAATAAATCGGTGACCTACATCTTCGTCCATGTAGTGCTCCCTAAGGATCCATTTGCATATTAGCATGAAAGCTATTATTATAAGCAAACTCAATAAGAGGTAGATGATAATCCCAGTTTGCTTTAGAGTCCAGCACACAGGGACGTAACATATCCTCAACGGTCTGGATAGTACGCTCTACCTGCCCATCAGTTTGTGGATGAAAAGTGGTGCTAAGATTCACCTGAGTGCTCAGTCACTTCTAAAAAGACTTCCAAAAATGTACGGTAAATGGAGCCCCTCAATTAGATATAATCAATAATGGAACTCCATTGAAACGACCCAAAAAAAAAGTGTTTCGAAAGCCACCGGAAACTTGTTTTAGTTATATCTAAAAATCCGTTTGTTATTTTGAAAATAATATTCTTGTTTAGGGGGTCAAATGGAGTGGGAAATAGGTCTAACCCGAATTTTAGAGCAACCGTATCAAAATTCGAAATCTCCAATTGAAGCCTTTTTGGAGGGTCTACTTTGGAGGGTCATATCTTTTAGCACACAAAGAATTTGGTGGCTCATAATATATCCATGGAAAGACCTGTAAGTTAGCTATCCAACGCACTTCGTTTCACCTCTTTCGGAGTTCGGATGAAGAAGTTATGCCCATTTTCGTAACCTCCGCCCAGGCAGAAAATGCAAATTCCAGTGAGCAGATTTACTGTTCACCCGCCCCATTATTTTTTCTAAGTGTTGGAACCATTTTTCCAAAGACAAAATTTATATCTTATATAGCACTAAATAAGTTCCCATTCCTTAAAACATTTCCTAAAAGACATTTTCCACACTTAGAAATATTTCTCTCAAGAACTCAAGCCAAAACCCTCCAAAACCTTCATCAAGATTGAAGAGGTCCTTGCTCCAAGTTTCAAGCCTCTTTTGAAGACACTTCCAAGGCCTTCATAAGAACTCAAGGTATGCGGTGTTGAACTCATGGGTCCTTCCACCCATAGTGCCTAAACCCTAACTTACTTATTATTTCATGATTTTAAGTGAAGATTTACACATTGGTCTTGTTTATTGTATAAATTTTCTGCATAGTGAAATTATAGCATGGGAAGGTGAATGTCTTGAACATATTGTCACTCTAGAACTTGAATCTAAACTTGGGATTGATGTGGGGCTTTACATGTTGTCTTGGGAGTATGTCAAAGTGTTCATTGATGGTTGGTTCACTGATTTACTGCATGAGTCCTACTCTATTTTACACATTCTTTGATCCCCACTGCATGCCCCCAAGGTATTTGATAAAATGTCCAATTATAGAATTAAGATGAATTGATGTTTTAAAGCTTGAGATAAGATGTGAATGAGGTTACAATGACATTTTGATGATAAACTAAACTCGTGTATATATTCATTTCTACATGAGAATTGCATTAGAGCCTATTCTAAATTCCTATATAAAGTGTTGCACAACCATGCCTGGTCCGGGGGAGAAGAGCCAGATATCCATGATATGGGGGATACATACTCATATTCACCTAGGGTGGAAAGGTGAGATTGTCACTATCCATGATATGGGGGATAAGTACTCATATTCACCTAGGGTGGCAAGGTGGGATTGTCACTATCCATGATATGGGGGATAAATACTCATATTCACCTAGGGTGGCAAGGTGGGATTGTCACTATCCATGATATGGGGGATAAGTACTCATATCCACCTAGTGTGGCGAGGTGGGATTGCCACTATCCAGAAATAAGGGATAATACTTATTTCACCCAGATGAGGGGTTTATGCGTCATCAATTTGCTTGGCTCAGCTTCAGATATGGTGCCTATTATGAAGATGGATTTACTTAAACATATTTGACTATACATTGATTATGCAAATACATCTTGAATATATATTCTATGTCTGATGACCCATCTTTTGCATTTCGATTATGTATCTTATCTATTCTTGCATTGCACCCCACATACTTAGTACATTCCTAAGTACTAACGCATATTTTGCCTATATGATGTTACCATGTAGGGACCGGAGCCACTCTTGATCCTTCTCTCCATCCACGTGGCTAGTGCGGTGCTTATCCGGGATTGTTGGTGAGTCCTCAATGATTCGAGGACTATGTTATGTTTCCTACTCTTATGTTTTGAGATCTTAGCTTGTATTTATATTTGACTATGAGGGGAGCCAATAGTATGTCATGGCCCCCGTTCTATCGATATATGTAGAGGTGTACGTTGAACAAGTATTTTGCAAATGAGCTTGACTCTTAATCTATGATATTATTTTGAAATGGGTTGCCCTTAGTCCCTAATTCCCTTTATTTAATGTTGATTGTACTTCCACGACCGATGAAGTGTGATGACAAGTTCGAGAGGCTTGTTTGGGGTTCCTCATTCGCCATGTCACGTTTAGGCCCTAGGCTTGGGTCGTGACAAGCTTGGTATCAGAGCACTAGGTTGTTTGATCCTCGGAGTCTAACACACCGCGTTGAGTAGATTCCTATTCATGGTTGTGAAGCGCGCCACGACTATGAGTGGAAGGCTATGAAACGTTTGTAGGAAAGGTTTCCCTTCTTCCCGTTCTATGTCGTGCTTAGAGTGTAATAAATGATTCCTCCCTAACGCTTGTTCTTTGAAATGCTAGATCGTCATGCCAAATAGGAGAGGAAGACGAGCCCGATCACCGGAGGAACCACCCACCAATAGTGAGCTCCACGATGCACTCACCATGCTTGCACAAGTGGTAGCCAACCAAGTGCAACAAGGAGCCCAAGCTCCCCAAGCTACCACCCCGGGGGCAAAGGTGAGAGATTTTATTAGGATGAACCCTCCGATTTTTCATGGTTCAAAGGTGGATGAGGATCCACAAGAATTCATTGACGAGGTATGCAAAATCTTGACCATTATGGGTGTTAGGGCTATGGAGAAGGCGGAGTTGGCGGCTTACCAACTCAAGGGTGTTGCTCAAATTTGGTTTGATCAATGGAAGGGTGAAAAGGGAAGTGGCTATGTGGTGTTGTGGGAGGAATTTAAGCTTGCTTTTCTTAATAGGTTCTTCCCTCTGGAGCTTAGGGAGGCAAAGTTGGTGGAATTTATGAACTTGGAACAAGGGGCTATGAGTGTGAGGGAGTATGCCCTCAAATTTACCCAACTCTCTAAGTATGCACCTCACTTAGTGGCCGACTCTAGGTCGAGGATGAATAAATTTGTGATGGGTGTCTCCGATTTGGTTAGTGAGGAGTGCCATTCCGCGATGCTCATTGGTGATATGGATTTTTCCCGGTTAATGACTTATGTCAAGCAAATGGAGGAGGAGAAATTGAGGAAGAGGAGGGGACATGAGGCTAAGAGGGCTCGTTTTGGTGGTGGGCCTTCTAAAGGAGGTCGGCCTTTCCAAGGCCTTGGGTCCTCTCATGTTGCTAGTAGGGGGTTTGTGAACAACTTCCCTAGGCCCCAAGGAGTGGGTGTGGGTGCTCCGAATGCACTATGTTCTAATTGCGGGAGGAAGCATTGGGGTTCTTGTATGAGGGGTGTGGGTGCATGCTACGAATATGGGGAAATTGGTCACAAGAAGATGGATTGTCCCAAGATTCGTGGCAAGGTTCGGAATGCTAATACTACTTCTTTGGGTAGAGGTGCTTCTTAAAGTGGTGCCCCAAGGCACAACTGATTTTATGCTTTGCACTGTAGACAAGGTGTTGAGGAGACCCCCGATGTGGTGACCGGTATGTTGCAAATCATTGATCTTGATGTTTGTACTTTGATTGATCCGGGTGCCACCCTTTCCTTTGTTACCCCCTTTATTGCTAGAAAATTTCATGTTGAGTCGGAGTTGTTGCATGAGTCATATGAAGTGTCTACTCTTATTGATGTCTCTATTATTGCTAGAAAAATGTATAGAAATTGTCCGGTTTGCATATTGAACAAAGTGTTGCCTTGTGATCTTGTTGAGTTGGACATGGTGAATTTTAATGTTATTCTTGGGATGGATTGGTTGCATGCATATTATGCTTCTATTGATTGTAGAACTCGTAGAGTCAAGTTTCAATTTTTTAATGAGCCCGTCCTTGAGTGGGAGAGTTGGGATGTTGTGGTGAAGGGGAAATTCATTTCTTGCATTAAAACCCATAGGTTGGTTTCTAAAGGGTGTTTGTACCATTTTGTGAGGGTCAATGATGTGGAGTCCAAAGTCCCTCCTATTGAGTCAATTCTGGTTGTTAGTGAGTTTCTAGATGTCTTCCCAAAAGACTTTCCCGGTGTCCCTCCCGAAAGGGAGATAGATTTTGGTATAGACCTCCTTCCCGATACTTAACCTGTTTCTATTTCCCCTTACCGTATGGCATGGCGGAGTTGAAAGAGTTAAAAGAGCAATTGAAAGACTTGTTAGATAAGGGGTTCATTAGACCTAGTCATTCTCCATGGGGTGCTCCAGTTTTGTTTGTGAAAAAGAAAGATGGGACTCTAAGAATGTGTATTGATTACCGGCAACTCAATAAGGTCACCGTCAAGAATAGGTATCCTCTTCCAAGGATTGATGATTTATTTGACCAATTGCATGGGGCTAGTCACTTCTCTAAGATTGATCTTCGGTCCGGGTATCATCAAGTGAAGGTGAGGGAGTGTGATATTCCCAAGACGACTTTTCGGACTAGGTATGGGCACTATGAGTTTGTGGTGATGTCTTTTGGATTAACTAATGCTCCGTCTATCTTTATGGATTTGATGAATAGGGTCTTCAAACCGTACCTTGATTCTTTTGTGGTGGTGTTTATAGATGACATCTTGATCTATTCCCGGGGTGAGAAAGAGCATATGGGCCACTTAAGGGTTGTACTCCAAAGATTGAGGGAAGAGAAGTTGTATGCTAAATATGAAAAGTGTGAGTTTTGGTTGAAGGAAGTTGCCTTCTTAGGCCATGTGGTGTCGGAGGATGGTATTAAGGTAGATCCTAAGAAGACCGACGTTATTAGGAATTGGCCTAGACCTTTGACCCCGTCGGACATAAGGAGTTTCTTGGGTTTAGCGGGTTATTATAGAAGATTTGTGGAAGGGTTTTCCTCTCTTGCCTCCCCTATGACTAAGTTAACTCAAAAGAAGGCTAAATTTGTGTGGTCAGATGATTGTGAGAAAAGTTTCCAAACTTTGAAAGAAAGACTTGTGTCCGCTCCTATTTTGTCTCTTCCGGATGTGTTAGGAGGTTTTGTGGTTTATTGTGAGGCTTCCCGTATTGGTTTGGGTTGCGTGTTGATGCAAAGTGGTAAGGTTATAGCCTATGCTTCTAGGCAACTTAAGGTTCATGAAAAGAATTACCCCACCCATGATCTTGAATTAGCCGCCGTGGTTTTTGCTTTAAAGATTTGGCGTCACTATTTGTATGGGGTGCATGTCGATATCTTCACCAATCATAAGAGTCTCCAATATGTGTTCACACAAAAAGATCTTAATTTGAGGCAAAGGAGGTGGTTAGAGTTCCTTAAGGATTATGATATGAGTATGCACTACCATCCAGGGAAAGCTAATGTGGTGGCGGATGCATTGAGTAGGGTGTCCATGGGTAGTTTGGCTCATGTGAAGGAAGGTAGTAAGGAGTTAGCTAGGGAGGTTCATCGGTTGGCTAGGTTGGGAGTTAGGTTGGATGAGGTGGATGGTGGAGGAGTGGTTGTTGTTGATGGTTCAAGGTCTTCCTTGGTTGATGAGGTGATGGCCAAGCAAGATCTTGATCCTTCTTTGGTGGAATTGAAGGCTTTGGTGAGTAGTGGTAAGGTGGAAGTTTTCTCCCAAGGGGGAGATGGTGCCCTTAGGTACCAAGGTAGATTATGTGTTCCTTGTGTTGATGATGTGAGGGAAAGAATCCTTGATGAGGCTCACAATTCTTCTTATTCTATTCATCCGGGGTCAACAAAGATGTATAGAGACTTGAGGGATGTGTATTGGTGGGGTGGTATGAAGAAGGGTATTGCAAAGTTCGTTTCGGGTTGCCATAGTTGCCAAGAAGTCAAGGCCGAACATCAAAGGCCGGGTGGCCTTACTCAAAACATTGAGATACCTACTTGGAAATGGGAGGAAATCAACATGGATTTTGTAGTGGGTTTGCCTAAGACTAGAAAAGGTTTTGATTCGGTTTGGGTAGTGGTTGATCGGATGACAAAGTCGGCTCATTTCTTACCAGTTAAAGCTACTTATGGAGCTGAAAAGTATGCCAAGTTGTACATTCATGAATTGGTAAGGTGACATGAAATTCCTTTGTCTATCATCTCGGATCGTGGTACTCAATTTACTTCTCACTTTTGGAAATCCTTTCAAAGGGGTCTTGGTACAAAGATAAAGCTTAGCACGGCCTTCCACCCTCAAACGGATGGCCAAGCCGAAAGAATAATTCAAACCTTGGAGGATATGCTTAGAGCTTGTGTCTTGGAGTTGAAGGGTAATTGGGATGATCATCTTCCTTTGATTGAATTTGCATACAACAATAGTTATCATTCTAGTATCGGTATGGCTCCTTTTGAAGCTCTTTATGGTAGACGGTGTAGGTCACCGGTTGGGTGGTTCGAAGTTGGAGAGGTGGCCTTGTTGGGTCCGGATCTGGTCATGGATGCTCTTGAGAAGGTAAGGATGATTAGGGAAAGGTTGAAAACAGCCCAAAGTCGTCAAAAGTCTTATGCCGATGTGAGGAGAAGAGATCTTGAATTCAAAGTGGGTGATTGGGTTTATTTGAAAGTTTCTCCAATGAAAGGTGTTGTTCGTTTTGGCAAGAAGGGAAAGTTGAGCCCTAGGTATGTTGGTCCTTATGAGGTAATAAAGAGGGTTGGTAAAGTAGCCTATGAATTGGGGTTGCCAAAGGAAATGGAATTAGTTCATCCGGTGTTCCATGTCTCGATGTTGAGGAAATGTATTGGAAATCCTAATGCTATTGTACCTCTTAAAGTTGTGGGTGTCGTGGAAGATAATTTGACATATGAAGAGGTCTCGGTTCAGATCTTGGATAGACAAGTAAAGAAGTTGAGGAGCAAAGAAGTAGCGTCTGTTAAGGTGCTTTGGAGGAATCAACAAGTGGAGAGTGCAACTTGGGAGGCCGAAGTGGACATGCAAAGACATTATCCTTATCTATTCAACCCCACTCAAGCCTAATGTATTAAATCAAGTCCTTTTTACTTTATTGAGTCTT
Source organism: Solanum rostratum (assembly GCA_029948455.1). Taxonomy (NCBI): domain Eukaryota; kingdom Viridiplantae; phylum Streptophyta; class Magnoliopsida; order Solanales; family Solanaceae; genus Solanum; species Solanum rostratum. The sequence continues at coordinate 53,391,300 of CM057049.1, forward strand.
ACGTTTCAGCCCCTAAATCATTCATATGCATATATGTTTAAAATGATGAGTTATGGGTGTTTCACACTAAGTTTTGAAATTTTGAAGTGATGTTCTAAATGAAATCTTGCATTCACGTTGGGGCTGATATGTTCTTAATAAGTCTTGTCTTGTATGCCTCTTCCACATTCGGGGACGAATGTTCCCAAGGGGGAGATATTGAAATGACCCCCAAAAAAAAAGTGTTTCGGAAGCCACCGGAAACTTGTTTTAGCTATATCTAAAAATCCGTTTGTTATTTTGAAAATACGACTTCATATTCTTGTTCAGGGGGTCAAATGGAGTGGGAAATAGGTCTAACCCGAATTTTAGAGCAACCGTATCAAAATTCGAAATTTCCAAGTGAAGCCTTTTTGGAGGGTCTACTTTGGAGGATCATATCTTTTAGCACACAAAGAATTTGGTGACCCATAATATATCCATGGAAAGACCTGTGAGTTAGCTATCCAACGCACTTCGTTTCACCTCGTTCGGAGTTCGGACGAAGAAGTTATGCCCATTTTCGTAACCTCCGCCCAGGCAGAAAATGCAAATTCCAGTGAGCAGATTTACTGTTCACCCGCCCCATTATTTTTTCTAAGTGTTGGAACCATTTTTCCAAAGACAAATTTTATTTCCTATATAGCACTAAATAAGTTCCCATTCCTTAAAACATTTCCTAAAAGACATTTTCCACACTTAGAAATATTTCTCTCAAGAACTCAAGCCAAAACCCTCCAAAACCTTCATCAAGATTGAAGAGGTCCTTGCTCCAAGTTTCAAGCCTCCTTTGAAGACACTTCCAAGGCCTTCATAATAACTCAAGGTATGTGGTGTTGAACTCATGGGTCCTTCCACCCATAGTGCCTAAACCCTAACTTACTCATTATTTCATGATTTTAAGTGAAGATTTACACATTGGTTTTGTTTATTGTATAAATTTTCTGCACAGTGAAATTCTAGCATGGGAAGGTGAACGTCTTGAACATATTGTCACTCTAGAACTTGAATCTAAACTTGGGATTGATGTGGGGCTTTACATGTTGTCTTGGGAGTATGTCAAAGTGTTCATTGATGGTTGGTTCACTGATTTACTGCATGAATCCTACTCCATTTTACACATTCTTTGATCCCCACTGCATGCCCCCAAGGTGAGATTTAAGATAAGATGTGATAAAATGTCCAATTATAGATTTAAGAGGAATTGATGTTTTAAAGCTTGAGATAAGATGTGAATGAGGTTACAATGACATTTTGATGATAAACTAAACTCGTGTATATATTCATTTCTACATGAGAATTGCATTAGAGCCTATTCTAAATTCTTATATAAAGTATTGCACAACCATGCCCGGTCCGGGGGAGAAGAGCCGGATATCCATGATATGGGGGATACGTACTCATATTCACCTAGGGTGGCAAGGTGAGATTGTCACTATCCATGATATGGGGGATAAGTACTCATATTCACCTAGGGTGGCAAGGTGAGATTGTCACTATCTATGATATGGGGGATAAGTACTCATATTCACCTAGGGTGGCAAGGTGGGATTGTCACTATCCATGATATGGGGGATAAGTACTCATATTCACATAGGGTGGCAAGGTGGGATTGTCACTATCCATGATATGGGGGATAAGTACTCATATCCACCTAGTGTGGCGAGGTGGGATTGCCACTATCCAGAAATAAGGGATAATACTTATTTCACCCAGATGAGGGGTTTATGCGTCATCAATTTCCTTGGCTCAGCTTCAGATATGGTGCCTATTATGAAGATGAATTTACTCAAACATATTTGACTATACATTGATTATGCAAATACATCTTGAATATATATTCTATGTCTAATGACCCATCTCTTGCATTTCGATTATGTATCTTATCTATTCTTGCATTGTACCCCACATACTTAGTACATTCCTAAGTACTAATGCATATTTTGCCTACATGATGTTACCATGTAGGGACCGAAGCCACTCTTGATCCTTCTCTCCATCCACGTGGCTAGTGCGGTGCTTATCCGGGATTGTTGGTGAGTCCTCAATGATTTGAGGACTATGTTATGTTTCCTACTCTCATGTTTTGAGATCTTAGCTTGTATTTATATTTGACTATGAGGGGAGCCGATAGTATGTCATGGCCCCCGTTCTATCAATATATGTAGAGGTGTACGTTGGACAAGTATTTTGCAAATGAGCTTGACTCTTAATCTATGATATTATTTTGAAATGGGTTGCCCTTAGTCCCTAATTCCCTTTATTTAATGTTGATTGTACTTCCGCGACCGATGAAGTGTGATGACAAATTCGAGAGGCTTGTTTGGGGTTCCTTCGGGTTCATCATTCGCCATGTCACGTTTAGGCCCTAGGATTGGGTCGTGACATCCATGAAGGCAAACAATCTCTTGAATATAAAGCTTAGCATAATCCTCTGCTGAATATGCCATTCTTACTGGCAATAAATGAGCAGATTTTATCAACCTATCAATGATTACCCAAATAGAGTCATACCTGCGCAAAGTATGAGGCAATCTAGTGATGAAGCCCATATTTATCATGTCCCAATTTCCAGAACGAAAAATCAATATACTTAGCTAGACTTCCAGGTCTCAATGTTCTGTTTTAACATGTTGGTAGTTGGGGAATTCGCCACCATCTTTAGAATATCTTTTTCATGCCATTCCACCAATAATCTCAACACCTTTTTTTTGTTGCCCCAGGTTGAGCCGAATATCTAGGATAATGAGCCTCAAAATGAATCTTGGCACGGAGCCCTCCGATGTTTGGCACACATAAGAGGCCCCGGTACTGAAGGACGCCATCTCAAGTTAGCTCAATTAGATGATGTTGTTGTGGAACACTTTCCCTCCATATTATAAGCTTAGGATCCTCACGTTTTTGCTCTTTTACTTTCGTAACAATGAAAGATCTGCTCTATTTTGAACAATCACACCTCCACCTTTCGCATCTGCTAATCGCACTTGCAAACTAGTTAGCTGATGTAAATCTTTTGTCATTTCAATCTTATCAGCTTCAACATGACTTAGACTTCCCATGGACTTTCGACTAAGTGCATCAACAACAACATTAGCTTTATCGGGATGGTAAAAAATCCAATCATAATTTTTTTTATAATTCAAGTCACCTCCTTTGTCGTAAGTTCAACACCTTCTGCTAGAATAAATATTGGAGGCTCTTGTAGACGGTAAAAACATCGATATGAACTATGTATAGATAACACCACCATATATTTAGGGCAAAAACAACTACGATGAACTCAAGATCATGGGTAGGATAGTTCTGTTCATGTTTTAGTAACTTTCTGGAAGCATAGGCAATAACCCTACCATGCTGCATAGGAACACAACCTAGACCAATTATCAAGGCATCACAATATACAATGTAACCTTTGGTTCCCTTCGAAAGAGCCCGACTAGGTGCGGTGGTAAGCCTTTTCTTTAGCTCTTGAAAACTCTGTTCACATAATACACTCTACTGCAACTTAGTTGCTTGATGCATCAACCTCGTTAGTGAGGTAAAGGTAGTGGAGAATCCCATAACAAACCTCCTATAATATCCTGCCAAGCCCAAAAAGATATGCACCTCTGTCGGATTCAACGGTCTCAACTAGGCCATTTCTGCTTCAATTTTCTGGCCATCAACCTTGATACACTCGTCAGTAATAACATGACCACGAAAAGCCATAGAAGTTAACCAAAATGCACATTTGGAGAATTCAGCATATAACTTCTTTTCCTAGAGAGTCTGTAATATAAATCGCAAGAGGTCTGCATGCTCAACTTCTGACTCATCCTAAATATTGCCTTTGTAATATCAACATCCCTGACTCGCAGCTGGTAGTACCTGGGTCACAAGTCAATCTTTGAAAAACCATCAATCCACAGAAAAGGATACTTATTCTTGATAGTGACTTTAGTTAGCTGTCTGTAACCGATACACATCTGTAAGGAGCCATCTTTCTTTCAAGCAAAGAGCACGGGAGAATCCCATGGAGATATGCTTGGCCTAATAAAGTTTTTATCAAGCAAGCCCTTCAGTTGTTCCCTCAAGTCTCTTAGCTCTAAAGAAGCCATTTTATTAGGAGGAATGAGTATAGGTTGCATATGAGGAAGAAAAATCTATAGAAAAATTGATATTCCTTTCTGGGGGATCCCTGGAAGCTTATTGGGGAATATTATCATGAATTCCTTCACAGTAGGGACTGACTAAAGGGACAGTTGCTAATAAAATGTCTTGTCTTCCCGTAATGGTAACATGCAGTTGAACCCTTTTTACACTGCCTAGTATGAAGCTTACCACATTGTGTACATGTGGAGTAGGTTGTCTTATTTGTACATAACGCTCTTGATGACAGCTATCAGGCTAATTTAAATTCTGCCTTGGCCATGACTGAATATAATAATCAAATCGCTAGTCCCTGCATCTTTGGTAGGAAACTCCCTACTGGCGGAGGTGGATATCAGTGATATGGGGGCCTAAAATCACCCTGTGGCTCCCTATAAGATCTCATAGTACGAGCTCTCTTATTCTTATCCCTATCTCTACAGGTATCTCGAATTTGACGAGAAAGGTGCTCTGTAATCTGAGCAAAATCCTGAATACGAGAAATATCTACACCATCTTTTAAAGAGGCTATCCTATAGTCTCTGATCAAATGATCCCCCAAAGTATCCAAGTAACAATGAAGTCTAGCACTCACGGTACATACAATATCTCGTGCATACTTAGCCAAAGAATTAAACCTAAGGCTATACTCCCTTACTCTCATATCCCTCTGCCTCAAGCTGATAAACTGGTCAAGACGGGCCTCCCACACCTCCAGTTGTAAGTAATGGCTAAAAATGCCTCAGAGAAGTTCTCTCACTCTACTGGAGGAGCATCAAGCCCTTTGGATCTCCCCCACGCCTCGTACCACAAGATGGCAACATCATGTAGTCGAAAAGAAGCCAACTCCACTGCCTCGGTGACAGAGGCATGCATCACCCTCAATACTCTATACATATTTTCTATAAAGTCCTGTGGATCCTCAGTGGGATTGGATCCTGTAAATCCTAGAGGGGCCAAGTGAAGAAACACTCGTACCTTTGAGCTTTCTGTTTGATACCTTCCGGTGTCTGCTCTCACCTCTAGTTGTCTCTCATGAATAGAAACCATCCTAGTTAGTAGTTGAATAACCTCCTTCATCCCCTGCTCCCCAGTCTCTAACGGGGCTTGGGGTACTAGATCTCCTGTGTTGGTGATTTGGTACTGTGGGCATTGGAAACTCCCTATGCGCCTTAATGAGGAATACATCCGCCTCACCAGGCAAGACACAATTGGTAGCTTCTCTTGAATCCATATATATCTCATCTTGTGCCATCTCCGGAGTGTAGGCAACCCATTAAATAAGAAAAACATAACACGATATAGATTTCATATGTTCTTGTAGCTTTGCTTTATAGCACGATCTATTAAGTGAAAGAAATGAAACCATCCCTAAATGCCTCGTAGCCTCCTGATTATAAGTGTGATGCACAACACACCCATAAGCAAGACTCGACTAGACACGACATTGTGGACTCCCTGGGACACAACCTGCTCTGATACCATGTTTGTCATGCCCTAAAATCAGGGGCGGCGCAACTGGCACCTGATACCGTTATTGGCCACATAAGCTACTAAACATGCTAGTTAACTAAACTAGGGACCAGAAAAAGATTGGGTGGCATGACGTGTGAAATACTAAGCTCGAACATTTTAGGTTATGGCCTGGTCACAGTAAATCATGTACATCAAGGTAGGTAAACCAAAACGATAGAGTACTAGTTAGCTGACAAGGCTGCAATAATAGAGGTGAGGCACACACTATATATACATGTCAATTTGATAATTGGAGACTAAAAGGCACAAAAAAACCAACCCACAAAACATGTCTACAATAGCCTCTAAGAGAAGCACTAACACTGCCGTGACAGGGCCCTGACTATACCCAACTGCATAACAAAAAGTAAGCATCCTGTGAAAGCTCCAGGAAGAGGTGGAGCTTACCGACTCACAACTGAATGAGGCTCCTAGTAGAGGGGTAAATAAGAACCCCTACCTGAACCTGCACACACGAAATAAAATGCAGCATCCCCAGGCAAAGGGACGTCAATACGAATAAACATGTATTGGTATGTAAGGTAGGAAGTAAAATCATAGATAACCGTAGTACGAAGGGTTAATAGAAATACCACCTGTAACCAAATCAAGTAGCCTTAATGGCCAATAAGCAACCTCCTAGTGATCAAATATGCATGATATGCTCGAGTATCGCATGTCGTGAATATATATATATATATAGATGCAAATGCATGACATACCTAACCAAATGCTAGCAATAGTGATCCTTTCGGGTAGCTAACCGACATCATATTTGCCAACCCGTGGCCATTTGTACCATATACATATATATATAATCATTTGGGCAAATAGGCCCCATACCTCCGATTATAGCTCGGAGTCCATGCATAATGTGCAATGTATGATATGAATGTTAAATGCACATAGTAGGCCATAGCCCATAGCAAGAATTCAGCCAATCTTGTCTCATTGGTACACTTATTCTCATAATATCATAATCATTGTCATTTAACCAATTTTGGCTCATTGATACACTTACTCTCATAACATCGAAATCGTTGTCGTAGCATATACACATGACTCGAGGGATCTTATATGACTTTTTAATAAGTTTGGGAACTTAACCTATAATTTAGAGTGAAGCCTTAACTTTGAAAATGTTCATAAAGGTGCTTTACATAATGCTTATACTTGGTCCCATGTCAATTAGCAAAAGAAAGTATTTAAACAGGAAAGTGCCTTAGTTATTTAAATAGGAGCATTTCACTGGAGAATATTGGAAACAAACGTGTTACTTGTTAAATTCTTCAATTATATTTTTGTATGGAAGGACTAATTATGAAAACTACATTCCCTTCGCATTCTACATTTATTTTAATGACACTACACCAAGAAATACACCTCGAACATATGAATAGGTAGCCGGAAAAACTGACAAAATGATATTAAATATATTGAATGTCCAGTTTGAGCGAATGAATGGAATTTCAACCTAATATCATCATGAAAATAACTCAGCTGCAACCCCAGTTCCTTTCACAGAAGGTCTTTCTAGCAACAAAATAGTAAGATATTACATTTGACGTTTTGGGAAACTTCCTGGATTTCGTGCAAAAAGAAGGGACGAAGCTTAGCCTTAACATACCCCTCCAACGAACATCCAATTGCCAAAAGTTTCTTCAGGAAAGTTGTTCCTTACGTCCTAAGCTTGACAATGACTGTATATACGCAGCTTAAAGACACCTATAAACAGTAAAAAATTTAGCATTAATGAACAGATCCGGTAAGGAGCATTTACGCAAGGAAATGTCTGTAAAACTTCGTAAAAATAACCATAAAAATTGCCCTAAATTATTACCTGAACACACTAGCAACAAACCAACAATAACCAGCAAGAGCACCATTTTTTTACAGCTCAAAACAGCTCCAAACACAGCTAATAGAAGGGGAAAACAATTGCAAAGCGTAAGACATACATTTCTAGAAATGAGGGAGAATTTTAACAGTAAAAATGTGAAAAACTTACTCTAATCCCTTTGGTACCTTGAGGGAACTTTTCCTTCAGTTTATAATCTATTTAGAGACTAAATGACACTGGTTTGAACTTTAAAAAGCTCAAATTAGCCGACATTAAGGTGGGTCGACCCGACCCATGACCTGATTTCTTGCTCAGGCAGTCTCGGTAAAACTGCATAACTTGTTATTCTGAGGTCGGATTGATGCGCGATTTTATGCATTGCAAACTAGACTCATAGATCTTCAATTTAATAGGCCATGAACCTTGTAAGTACTTATAACTTGGGAGATATGACCTGTTACATTTGACCCAAATTTAAGAAGGATTTCTTATTGAAACTTATGCTAACCTTGGCCAACCCTTTTCTTGCAACTTTCTTGATTCTACGACCTTTAAAAAAATTCATTATTAGAAAATTATAAACTTTTAGTCCCATACAAAAAGTGAAACCTAATTTAAACCTTCCGAAAAGGGCGAGGTGCCACTTGGGCCATTTCTTTAACCCCGAATGTGTATTTAGGGGATTGCTTTGAGTTGAAACATTATGTCCTTGATATTACCTCTTATTGTCAGCTTTATTATCTCTGGGTTCTAGGAAAAATCACATATTCCTTATATAACGACACACTATTTAAATAATGGAAGATGAAAAACACGGGGTCTCACAGATATTAAGTTAGGAATTCATGGTAACACAATACCTTAGGTACTCTTCCCACTGGTTTCACATCACTTGCTTCTAGTTTAGGTTATTTTCTTGCAATTATAAACCCCCCCTTCAGGAGATGAGTAGGTTAATTCATTCAACTTGCTTGCAATTACTCCAGGTCTAACGATATTCCCTGTGGGATTCAACCCTAACCTTGGTTAGGTTCTATCTTGACAACGACCGCTTAAACCTTCAAAAACCACTCCTAGTTCGGTGGAGTGAACATCAGGATTCCAAGTAGTAGCTCGCTTGGTCTTATATCTCGGTTATGGTCCTTTCCCATCTATGTATGATATGTTACATGATTTGATGATTCCTTATGCGTAATTTGACTAAGGCATTTAGCATTTATAACATATTGAGCTTATATCTATTGATTATGATTATGCATATGGCTTAACTATGGCTTATGTTCTTTGTTGCATTGCTCCCTGCATACTTTGTACATTACAAGTATACTTTGTACATTCCAAGTAATAACTGTAAGGAATCAAACCTCGTAAGGCCTTAATGATGCGTCAAAATTTTGTTCCCAAATTTTCTTGACCAAGGTGTCACCACACGGGCACCTCCATAATCCATGGAGCAATCCACGAGCCATGGGAGGGTGCCTTGAGGTAGCCCTTGGACTTGTGTATAGTGTGTTTGGGCTTATGGTGGAGTTCAAGACTAAGTTACCCTCCAATGAGCCCTTCACGGCTCATGGGGATCACCACTGGTCGTGAGTAGCTCGTGGTAGGAGCCTTAGACTTGAAAGCCACTTTGTGGCTAAGGCACCTCACACGCGAACCCCTATACGGGTTGTGTAGCACCACATGGTTCATGTGGGGGTCCCTTGAGGGTGTTGGTGTAGAATTTTTCTAAGTATGGAATCTCCGTCTCGGAACTGGGTATCTTCATAAGGACGCTTGTACGACCCGTGAAGCTTCACACGGTCTATGAGGCCTTTAGTGGAAGCACCCTTGGCCTGAAGAAAATTTGCTGAATATTGTACGAAATTTTCTAAGTGTTGTCTCAAGGACACATATACGGTTCGTGTGACTTCACACGACCTGTGTTCCTTCTTGATGGGACCCTTGGCAACTTTTTGAAGCTCATTTCATTAATGGATTTCTCATAATTTTGGTGATTTCTAAAGGTCGTTTATGACTTTCTAACCTATCCTAAATCCCTAAAAAGACATGTAATCCTCTATTCTTAATCAAATTCATTTCATACACTTTGAATATTTAAATTCTCTCATCTAAAGAACTCCTCTTAAGTGTGCCATTAGAGAATTAACTTGTAGCTCAAGGAAGGGTCTTCTTCTTCAATCAATTTCTTCTTGATTCTTCTTAATTATCTAAGGTATGTGGGATGATTCATGGTCCCTTTTAACCATGAAGACTCCAAACTCTTTTTACTCTTGATTTATGAATTTCAAGCTTACTTTGAATATGGGTCTTTAAATTATTGTTTATTTGATTCAATTGAGATATGGACTATGCTTAATTGATTATTTAAGACTTCAAATTTTGAATTGTATTGATATTATGAAGATTCGAGTATGCATGTCCCCTTAAATATTGGATTTAAGCATAAGTAATCTAAATTATGATTTAAATGTGAATGTACTCATGAATTTACTTGGATTTCATATATTATTGTTGATTTAAGTATGAATCTCTATTGCCCATGCTATTCTCTCATCATTCATGGCTTATGCATACATGAACATTATTTTTCATAAAATTTATGATGTGGGCTAAGTCCCAATTATGATGATGTCTATGTTTTCAAGCAAAGTATGAGTATGACAAGAATGTGATCACATAATGTCTATGATATGTCATTTTGAGAAATTTTGGGTGCTTACACCACTATGATGAAAGAGTTATTCCTATGCATGAAAGTATGACATAAAGTATGATTTAGATTTTTAACCCAAGTATGCATGATTATGAAGTATGTTTGGACGTTAAGCCTAAGTATGCCTAATTATGAAATATGATTTGGCCTTTAAACCTAAGTGTGCATGCAAATGATTTGAAAGACTTATGCCTCTGTTATAAGCACCTATATGTATATGTATTCTTGTGGGATGATGATCTAACACCGAGAGGGCTTCTATGAGGAGGGGATATCCCCAAGGTCCCTTAAATAAATCCTTAAGTCTCATAAGGTTCATGTTTATGCCCCTTTTAAGGGATAATTGTGTTAAGGATCTACCTTTTGCAAGTAGGTCACCTCTTTATCCATTATCGGGAAGAGGACGGAGTTCCAAGTTATAACTCACTTAGTCTTATGTCGGTTAAGGTCACATCCTCATTATGTACAAAGTATTTTGGCATCTCATGCATCATAGATTTCATGGCATATTGATATATTATTCTTTCTTATATACTTCTTTCTATATGTGCTCTTGTCATCTAACATTGAATGCGCATTTAATGAGATCATATGCATTGCATGCCCACATACTTAGTACATTCAAACGTACTAACACATATTCTTTGCCTACATAATCTAACCATGTAGGGACTAGAGACTATCTTCATCCATTTCTTGACGGTTAGCTTGGATTGTGAAGGATTGCTCGTGGTGAGTCCTATCATTCAGGACAAGCCACCTCTTATCTATCTACTATACTACCTTCCCTTATGTTTTATTTACTTTGAGGGTGAGCCCGAGACATGTCTTGGTTCCCGTCCTATTCTATAACTTAGAAGCATTGTTGGACAATATGTGTACTCTATGTGTGGATTCATGCTATGTTATGCTATTTGCTTATGAAGATTATGGCTATGGTTATCCCTTTGATGTTAATCTCATGATAATATGTTTATGATTAGATGTAAATATGGAAAGTCCTGAGTCCCTTCTATCCCCATAGCGTGAGTCATACTAACTTGTCCCTTAGTTGTTATGTGCAATGTGCTATATGGAATGCTAATCCCTATCCCTATGACATCCCCATAGTGTGAGTCATACTTTTTCGTCCCTTAGAACTATGTATTTATTTCTTAATTAAGTGTTTTCAAACCAATGATGTATATGTGGATGCTATAAGGCTTGTTTGGGAACTTTTGAGTTCTCATTCGCAATGTCACTCCTAGACCCTAGGCTCGGGTCGTGACAAACATGTATCAGAGCACTAGGTTTATAAATGATCCTCGAAGTCCAATATGGTGCATTGAGTAGAGTCTTATTCATGGGTGTGAAGTGCACCATACCTATGAGTGGGAGGCTATGATAGCGTTCTAGGAATTGTCTCACTTCTTCATGGCTTATGTCGTGCTTTGGACCGTGTCTTAAGACTTCCTAACTTTGACAATGTTCGTGATGCCTTAGAGAAGATGCCTCTAAGAAGAGCCCCTCTACCAAAGCAAGCCTCGATTAATGAGGACCAAGTCCCTCAAGAGCCTATAGGAGTGTCGGTTACTCAAGATGAATTTCGAATTGCCTTTGGCATGCTTGCCTAAGTGGTGACCAATCAGGCTAGGCTAGCTAACCCTCCTCCTTATGCTCCCACTCCAGCTGTTAGAGTGAGATTTTACCCAAATGAATCCTCCAGAGTTTTATGGGTTCAAAGCTGATGAGGATGCTCAAGATTTCATTGATGAGCTCTCTAAAGTGTTGACTATCATGGGGGTAACTTCAAAAGAGAAAGATGAACTAGCTGCCCATTAGTTCAAGGATGTGGCTCATGTGTGGTACACCCAATGGTTGATGGAGAGGATTAGTGATGATGGGGTTAGTTGGGAAAAGTTCAAGTTTGCATTATTGGACCATTTCTTTCCTCTTGAGCTGAGAGAGGCTAAAATGATAGAATTTATCAACCAAAAACAAGGTGGTATGAGTGTGAGGGAATATGCCCTCAAGTTCACAGAGCTCTCAAAGTATGTTCCTATGCTAGTGGCTGACCTCCGTGCAAGAATGCATAAGTTTATTTCTGGGATCTTTGCTAGTGGCTGACCTCCGTGCAAGAATGCATAAGTTTATTTCTAGGATCTTTGATTTGGTTATGAAAGAAAGTCGTACGACTATGCTTATTTGGGACACAAACATATCCAAATTTATGACATATGCTGAACAAATCGAAGGGAAAATCTTAAGGAGAAGAGGGTGAATAATTCCAACAGAGCCCGTTATGATGGTGGATTCTCCAACTCTAGGAGTGGTGGTGGATGTGGTCGCTTTCATAAAGGATAGGGTTCAAATTCTAGGGCTGCCAACAATAGGATTTCTCCACATAAGGAACCTATTAGAGGTGGACTTGTTCATCCCAAATGTGACAGGCATGGGAAGAGTCACCCAGGAAGGTGCTTGTGGGGTTCCGGTGGTTGCTTCGGGTGTGGTTAAACAAGCCACAGACTGATTGATTGCCCAAAGGCACCCAAGAAAGGACGAGTGGCTCTAGTTATTCATGGTCAACAAAGGGACCAGCAAGGTGGTGCATCCAGAAACAACAGGTTCTATGTTTTGCATGCCCGCCAAGAAGTAGAAGAGACTCCAGATGTAGTGATTGATATATTAAAAGTGTTTGATTTTGATGCTTATGCTTTGCTTGACCCCGGTGCGAATTTATGTTTTGTGTCTTTTCTTTTGGCTGTCATGTTTGGATTGAGTCCTAAAATTTTAAGGGACCCCTTCTTAGTTTATGCTCCCATGGGTGAATCTATTGTTGCCCAAAGAGTCTATCGGGGTTGTCCTATCTCCGTCTTGAATAAAGTCCTTCTCTGTGATCTTGTGGAACTTGAGATGTTTTATTTTGATATTATTCTCATGATGGATTGGTTACATGCTTCATATGCCTCTATAGATTGTAGAACTCAAAAAGTCAAATTCCAATTTCCAGATGAGCCTGTTCTTGAGTGCAAGGGTAGTGATTCTACTATTAAGGGTCAGTTCATCTCTTATCTCAAAGTCTGGAAGATGATTTCTAAGGGTTGTATCTATCATATTGTGAGGGTTAAAGATGTGGAGTCTGAGCCACCTACTTTTGAATTAGTTTTGCTGGTTAATGAGTTTCAGATGTTTTCCCCAAAGATTTGCCTGATATTCCTCCCGAAAGGGAAGTAGACTTTGGCATAGATCTCCTTTTGAATACTCAACCTATTTCCGTTCATCCTTATCGTATGACACTAACTGAATTAAAGGAGTTGAGGGACCAATTGAAAGGTTTGTTGGAGAAAGGCTTTATTAGACCAAGTATATCGCCATGGGGTGCTCCAGTATTATTTCTCAGAAAGAAAGATGGGTCTCTTCATATGTGCATTAATTATAGGCAACTAAATAAAGTAACCATCAAGAATAAATATTTGTTGCCAAGGATCAATGACTTGTTTGATCAACTTCAAGAGGCCACCTATTTCTCAAAGATTGACCTCCGTTTTGGTTACCATCAATTGAGGGTCAGAGAGTGTGACATTCCCAAAATGGTTTTCCGAATTGGATATGAGCATTTTGAATTTGTGGTGATGTCGTATGGATTAACTAATGCTCCAGCTATATTTATGGATCTTATGAATTGAGTGTTTGAGCCATTTCTTGATAGTTTTGTGGTCGTCTTCATCAATGATATTCTGATTTATTCTCGAAGTGAGGGGGAGCATATGAATCACTTGAGGTTGGTTCTTCAGACTTTGAGGGAAAAGCAATTGTATGCTAAGTTCAATAAATGTGAGTTTTGGTTGGGTGAAGTAGCTTTTCTTGGTCATGTGGTATCCAGTGATGGCATTAAGGTTAACCCAAAGAAGATTGAGGCCGTAAAGAATTGTCCTAAACCATTGACTCCTAATATTTGAAGTTTTCTTGCGTTGACTAGTTATTATAGGAGGTTCATTGAAGGTTTCCCATCCATTGCATCACCATTGACCAAGTTAACTCAAAAGAAGGCCATGTTTATATGGTCTGATAGGTGTGAGAAAAGTTTTTAGGCTTTGAAAGACCGACTTACATCAGCTCCCATCCATCCTCTTCCTCCACGTAGCTAGACGATTCGGTTGAAGATCACTTTTACTGAGTACTCCATTTCAGGGACCATAGCCATTTACTTTCTTTCCTTATTTAGACTTGTGTACTTTTGGGTACTATTTATTGAGGGTGAGCCCAAAAGATGTCATGTCCCCAATTCCATTCGTATTAGAGGTGTTGTTGGATATTTTAATATGTATATATTGAGCTCGAATCTTATCATGCCATATATTACGAAAGACTCCCTTAGTCCCTTATTTCCTCTTATGTGTTAAATGCTTGTTGTGTGGGTGAGATGAAATTTCAGCTTACATCAGCTCCCGTTTTGACTCTACCAGATGGCTTAGAAGGGTTTGTGGAACATTGTGATGCTGCTCGGATTGGTTTGGTAGTATGCTCATGCAACATGGAAAGGTGATAACTTATGCATCAAGGCAATTGAAGGTGCATGAGCGTAACTACCTAACTCCTGATTTCGAGCTAATAGCTGTGGTGTTTTCTTTGAAGATTTGGAGACATTATTTGTATGGGGTTCATATTAATGTTTTCACCGATCATAAGCTTTTCAATATGTGTTCACCCAAAGGGATATTAAATTAAGAAAAAGAAGATGGTTGGAACTCCTTAAGGACTATGACATGAGTGTGCAATATCATCCCGGTAAGGCAAATATTATAGTTTTCGCTCTTAGTAGACTATTCATGGGAAGTGTAGCTCATGTTGATGATAGATTTGGTCAAGGAGATGCAGAAATAGTCCTTCAAGATCCATTACATGTCCAAGGACTTTTGTTTTTTTTTGGCATCGTGTTATCTCAACGCTTCTTTTCTCTGGGTTGCTCTTTCAAATCCAATTTTGGCCTGCAGTAATATAATCGGGATTTCATCTCCTAAATTCTTTTTTCTATGAAAGCAAGAGGTGGAAAGTTTTGTAAAAAATTCTGCCTTATTCTATGAGATCTAAAAGCACTTCTGCAAGAGCTTATGGTCCTCCATTGAGTGTGGGTTCAATTGAATGAATCTGTCAAGTCAAGGAAAACGTACATAGCAGCAAGGATGGTGCATCACCTATTTATCATTCTCGCACGGGAGCCAAAACGAACACGCCTGCTACCTACTGTACTGGATCTTCGACCAGGCATTCTACCTTTGTCGAATCGGAACCAACACCACTGCATTGCGCTCGAACAGTTGAGAGGCCACCGGCCAGCAACTTTCGTGCACAGACATGGTTTCCCGATAGAACCCTATTTCACCCAAGTTGTTTCAAAATCAGAAAAAAGAAGCGATTTTTCACACAACTTGCTCATAGTGCAGGTCCTACTTGTATATCGTATTTGGCCGAAGAAGCATCGGACAGGTTGGAGTTCTTAGCGAGTTCCTTCTTCTGCGAATATGAGATAGACCAACAGTCGGTATGGGACTAAGGGACTGTGGGAATAGCGATAGACCGAATTCAAATTTATAGGCCAATCAAAAGGAAGATGGTCAAAGACCACCATAAAGAGACCCTCGATCACGCCTTAGTCTTATTCGAAAATGAAAGCAGCTAGAAGAGAAATAGGATATAGGTGAGCTCGGGTAATATTGTTGAAAAAAGACCCCTTATAAAAAGCTCTTGGCCCACCCTTCACTCTGTTCACGGTTAGCCATGAATGAGACACGGAATCCTATTTCATTTATGACTTTCCCCTTATAGCCTAGTCTATATCCACAAATGACGTGACTCCATACCGACGCCTTTCCCTTTGTATAGTATACGGCTAAGTGACTTGCTTCGCACCTCAATCGACTTTTTTGCTTACTGTAGCATAGGCCTTCGTCGGGCTTTCGTCCCTTCGCCTATACACGACAGCTTGACTTCGCTATCGCTCATGACTTGGTATAGAGCTGTGTAGTCGTCAATTTTACCACTAGAATGCTTATGAGATAGTGGTCGGCCTAGCATTAGTTCAAAAATACTTTCTTAAAGTGGCGAATCGGCTTCTCCTTAACAGGGCATTTTGATATGCCCAAATTTACACTCCAAACGGAAGAGTAAAGCGGTCGTTGGTCAAATATAGAATTCAACCAGAGTTGAGGTGGATCCAATAGGGAACACGTAAGAATGAATCTATTAGTACCGACTATCAGATGTAAATACTATTCCCGAGATAAAATTACATAAAGTGGGGGGTTGCGTTGTTCAATTTAAATTCCTATGTACGTAACTAATAGGGACGTTGATATTGGTTTTCAAACAAGTAGAGAGAAGCTAGGGTTGTGTTCCCCATGACATCTAATACGATAACTAAACTGGCTTGGTAAACTCGTTCTTGATTGTGCATACAAGATCCAACAAATTAGCTAATACCTAGTTCACATTTCGGTCCTTCCTAGATATATTTCACTCCTCTGTTTTCGGTCTCAGAGTGTATGTAGTTTCAACCTTTGTTTTCAATCTCAGAGTACCCTCACCTTTCGATCTTAGACACTTAGACTAGGTGAAAACCCCCGAATCTCTGTTATAGAATCCTTTTCCTAATCACTACATCCCTCTCGGGCATGTAATGAATACAAGCTTGCTTTAATGCGTCGACTCATCAAGGAGAAATTTAAGTGAAGAGTTCTACAATAAATGCACCGATCAATCGCTCGAATCTACCTCAGTTTGTGTTATCTTTATTGTGGTGTCATGGTTCCCACAATCCTAGTTGTGGGTTTAGCCTAGCATTGTCGATATAACTTGCCCAAAACAATGGAATGAAAGCATAGTAACTGACTTACAATTGAAAGAACAATGAATCCATGTTACAATCTTCAAGCGATAATCACAATCCACGAATGAAGCATAAAATAAAGTCAAACTATTGTATTCTCTCTTGTTCTCTGACTCCAGCCGTCAACAACGTGTCTCACGAAATAAAATAAAATACTATATATACAATGAAAAACTAATCCAATAAAAAATAGGAAAAATAAACTTCGGCATGGACACGGTTCATTACATGGGCCGTGTGAGACCAGACAGACCGTCACACAGTCCGTCTGCCATTGTCTTCTGCTTCCTCACGGGCCTCAGCACGGTTCGTGTTGTGTCTCACGGTCCGTTTAACGGTCCGTGAGTCTTCACTTGCACACTTTCTCTTATTTTTGACAATGCTCCTTTTAGTTCACGTCAACTTCACGGCGCATGACATGGTCCGTGGCAGCTTTGACGATCCGTTTATTGGTCCGTACAGCTTCACTTACGTGATTTCTATTATTTTCAACGGTGAACCCTCTACTTGACGTCAACTTCACGGTACCTGGCACAGACCGTGGTAGCTTGGACGGTCCGTTTATCGATCCGTGCAACTTTCCTTGGCCCGTTCCAGTTTCACGCCCAAATGTAGGGTCACGGTCGGTCACACGGTCTGTGTACTGCGACACGGCCCGTGAAGACCTCCGTGGTCCTTCTCTTTGCTCCATTTTCCAATTCCTCCATGTCGGGCCCATCACGCACCATCCCACGGTCCGTGTGATGTTACACAACCCGTGAGATGGTCCGTATATCATCACTTCACCGCAATTTATATTCTTTTTCTCACAATTCCTACATTAGTCCATGCCTTCGTCATTTTCCTGCAAAGTACCAAAACACACACATTAAACTAACAAATGCGCTTAAGAACTCACAAGTATTCTATGTATTAAGCGTCATAAAAGTCGTATTTTCATGACTCATCAACACCCTCAACTTAAAATAATTGCTTGTCCTCAAGCGATGACCAAAGACAACACATAACGACACGCAAATACAAGTGTTTAGCAAGAAGTAAATAGCAACCCCTCGATCATCAAACTCATGCTCAAAAAGTAAACTCGCAATGTGTTCACATCCAAGCAGACTCTCATAAGATCAAATTAAGCACTACTCCATATCCCGTTGGCCCGAAATAAGTCCAAGAATAAGAGTGAACCAGTTAGTATAGCAACCAAATAGCACAATGATATTGCCCCTCACTACAAAGAAGTCTCACGCATAGTGTATAAATGCAGTACAGAGACTGGAATGTAGACACTCACACTCAAAAAAGATTTTCAACTGACACACAAGTATAGACCATATGCTTGCCTTTATTTATACCACCTTGACTCTCGAATGACCTTTTTTGGATCACTTTAGGACTTTTGCGACTTATAATGTAGGCTCGGGCTTAGGTGAGGTATATTTAGGATTAAAGTGACTAACTTTCCGCTCCAAGACATTGCTTTGACTCAGCCTCTACTTTTGGCCCCCAAACTCTTATTTTCCCTATTTTACCAACTTCCTTTGCGATTGGGAGTGATTCCCATTTTCATTCATTCATTTTTTTTCATTTTTTTCTATTTTGTTCTTTTGTTTTACTCACGATCACAACCCAACTTTTCTTCTCTTCTCATCACTTGACTCATTTCCATCCTTACTTTTCCTGTTTTTCTTATAATAGCCACCCTCAACTTAGGATTTTGGCCTGAGTTAAGGTTTACAATGTCTTTTTAAAGGACCAGGGCTAGTATAAGCCACCCTCAATTTAGGCTTTTGGCCTAGGTTGAGGTTCGTAATGTCCTTGGAGAGACCAGGACCAAAGTACAGATCTGCAGATAGGTCGAGAAGGTGAATTGGGTGATTAGAAAGAAAAGGTCTATTAAGGCTCAATCTTTTTGTTCAACGGGAGCAATTTCATTTGGTTGGTTGATTTCAAGCTAAGTGACTTCTCAACAAAAATGGCCTAAGATCCTATCCTAATCCAATCATTCAATCGTTTTAGGGGGACCAACCAGACAAGTTCTAGCTTACAAGTGTATCAATCGAATTAAGCAAGTAAATTCCCACACACATGACACATATCCCACACTATTCAGTACTAACCAACACAATCATGCTTCATTCTTCAAGATGCCAACTCGACAATGTATACAGTGCTTTACAAGGATCACATAAGTTAGTCAGTATGAAATGTATGCATATACAAACTTTTTGAATTTCCTTTAAAGTTGGGGTTACTATAGACTCTTATAAACACTTATCTTTACACAAACAAAACAACCTAAGCATGCCAGTTCTATTAGATACTACACCTTCAAAGAAAAGAAACATGGCAAGAAAAACTCCTCAGGGTTCAGTATGCCCCACCCCCAACAAAAATATTGTGCAATGCCCTCATTGCACCATAATTAACACTAAAGCAAAAATGGGAGTAGAACATACCTAGGACGCTCTAGGCGTCAGTCGGGCCGTCGTGGTCAGATCCACCTGGTGGGTCCGTGTGGGCAACATCTGCTTCAGGTCCGACAACACTCCCGGAAGCTCTTGCCCGGGCAGCCTCATAGGCTAGTCGCTCCCTCTCTTCCTGGCCTGCAGCTTCTCGGTGTTGGGCATTCAAGGCCTTTCTCAGCCTCCTTTCTTCCTCATGCTTCGGGTCATTCGGAGGGCTGCTACGATGGCTGCGGCGCTTTTCTTTATCCTTTCTTCCGGGAGCTTCTAAAGAAGGTACCTGGACAACAGCTGGTACGAGCGGAACACCCCAACTCTCAGTTAGACTCGGCTCCACTGAGGTAGTGAAAAGTGACAACAAAGAATCTGGCGGTAGAGCCGGAGCCGGCATCGTGCTGTTATACTGGGCAGTCAGCTCGACAATTTTAGCTTTCATGTCTTGCACAATCTACACCAAATGTGCCATCTCATCGCCGGACATACTTCCAAACATGCTATGAAAGTAGCCCTCTGATGTGTTTACCTGTCCTGCAAGCAGCTTATTTGGCCCAATAAGTCTACGCGGAGACGATCTTCAGCCTGCTGAACATGAGCCTACACCACCTGAGGTACCCGGACCACTATTTGGTCGATAATTGCCCATATTTGCCGCAGTTCTGTCACTACTCGGGCTAAAAAGTCATAAGGGACACTTCAACCTGCCCACTTGTCTGCGGATGATAAAGCATGGCAACCTTATGTTGTCGCACCCCGTACTTAGTAAGTACAGCCCGAAAGGATTTGTTGTAGAAGTGGGAGCCCCCATCACTAATGATAGTTCTGGGTGTCCCAAACCTGGCAAAAATGTTCCGCCTCAGGAACTGTACCACACTTTTTTTCTCATTATTTGGCAAAGCTGTTGCCTCCATCCATTTGGAGATGTAGTCCACTGCCACCAAGATGTACTTCATCCCAAAGGAGCTCATGAATGGACCCATAAAATTAATGCCCCATACGTCGAATAATTCAATTTCGAGGATAGGGGTCATTGGTAGCTCTTGCCGTCTCGAAATGCTGCCTTGGCGCTGGCGCTGCACTAGTCACACCCGTGCACCATGTCATGAACATCTTTGTAGATGGTGGGCCAGTAGTATCCACACTACAGGATCTTCTTCGCTGTCCTAGCACCACCATGATGCCCCTCACTGGGGAAGAGTGGCAGGCTTCCAGGATGCTCAACATCTCTGCCTCCGGTACGCACCGCCTGATGACCCCATCTGTGCATGTTCTGAACAAGTATGGGTCATCCCAAAAGTACCTGCGCACATCATGAAAAAACTTTTTTCTTTGGTGAGGGTTAAGGCCCTCAAGCATAATGTCGCTCACCAGAAAGTTAGCAAAATCAGCAAACCAAGGGACTAAGTCAGCAAAAGCGGCCAATACCTGTTCATCGGGAAACGAATCATCGATGCTCAACCAATCTTTGGCTCTGGCTGCATCTTCCAGCCTTGACAAGTGGTTTGCCACTTGGTTTTCCGTGCCTTTTCGGTCCTGTACCTCAAAGTCAAACTCTTGCAGCAAGAGCACCCATGATTAGCCTTGGCTTAGCCTTCTTGGCCATGAAGTACTGTAGCGCTGTGTGGTCGGTGTGCACAATCACCTTAGTGCCCAATAGATATGCCCGAAACTTGTCAAATGCGAATACCACAGCTAGCAACTCCTGCTCGGTCACAGTGTAATTCCTCTAAGCATCATTCAAAGTCTTCCCGTCATAATAAATCGAATGGAAAATCTTATTGTGCTTCTGCCCCAGCACAACACCCACAACAACTCCGCTTGCGTCACACATCACCTCAAATGGGGCGCCCCAGTCTGGTGCAACCACTACAGGCGCAGAAATCAACTTCTGCTTCAAAGTCTCGAAGGCATGCCGGCACACATCATCAAACTGAAACTTCACATCCTTCCCCAATAGCTCGCATAATAGGTGTGCAATCTTGGAGAAGTCCTTGATAAACCTGCAGTAGAACCCCCACATGCCCAAGAAAACTCTGGACCCCCTTTACTGAAATGGGAGGTGGCAACTTCTCAATGACTTCAATCTTTGCCTTGTCCACCTCAATACCCTTATCTGACACCTTATGGCCAAGGACTATTCCCTCCTTGACCATGAAATGACATTTTCCCCAATTTAACACCAACTGGGCCTCTTCACAGCGTTGCAGTGCCCTGCTTAGAGTCAGCAGACAATCGTCAAAGGAGTCACCCACTACAAAAAAAATCATCCATAAATACCTTGAGGGTGTCTTCGACCATGTCTGAAAAGATGGACATCATGCAACGCTGGAAAGTGGCTGGGGCATTGCAGAGTCCAAATGGCATCTGCCTGAAAGCAAATGTCCCATAGGGGCTAGTGAAGGTCGTCTTCTCCTGATCTTTTGGGGCAATGGATATCTGGTTGTAGCCCGAATACCCATCGAGGAAGCAATACCACCCTCGCCCTACTAACCTGTCCAGCATCTGATCCATGAAAGGCATGGGGAAGTGATCCTTCAGAGTCCATCTGTTCAACTTCTTGTACTCCATGCACACTCGTCATCCGGTGACAGGTCTCAAAGGGACAAGCTCATTCTTGTCATTGGCCACCACTGTCATGCCCCCTTCTTTGGGACACACTGCACTGGACTTACCCACTTGCTGTCCGAGATGGGGTATACCACCCCATCATCCAACCACTTGATGATCTCTTTTTTCACCACCTCTTGCATGGGTGGATTCAGCCTCCTCTGATGCTCGATGCTGGGCACACAATCGTCCTCCAAATTGATTTTGTGAGTGCAGATTCCTAGAGGAATGCCAATTATGTCTGCAATAGTCCAACCAATAGCTCTCTAGAACTTTTGGAGGACCCCCAACAGTGCCTTCACCTGGTTTTTCTTGAAGATCTGCAGCCACAATTATAGGAAGAGTGTTATTGTCACCCGAAAATGCATACTTGAGGTGCTGAGGCAACTCCTTGAGCTCCAAAGCAGGCGACTTCTCGATAGATGGTTTTGCTGGTGGTGTTGGTATGTTTTTCAAGTCCAAGTCCAGCTTCTGAGGGATAAATGGCTTGGTTCCCATGTCCTATAATGCATATATGGTGTCTTTGTACCCATCAACACCATCTCCTAGGAAGTTCATAAGCACTACAACCAGTGTGTCTACGGTCATCTTTTCCTCCAGCGGAACCTCCGAGAAACCGTCGTCATCAACATCCATGACAGACATCACAACCAACTCTTAGGCCTCTTCATGGCAGCGCACACACGGAATTTCACCTCCTCGGTGTTCAATCGAAAGGTGAGTTCTCCACGCTCTACGTCTATTAGTGCCCTACCAGTTGCCAGAAATGGACTTCCGAGGATGATTGGCACCTCGAAATCCACTTTACAATCAAGGATCACGAAATCAGCAGGGAAGATGAACCTACCAACCCGAACTAAAACATCGCACAAAATCCCCACGGGCCTCTTCACTGATCTATCTACCATCAATAGCCGCATGGTAGTGGGTATGGGGGTCCCAAGCCCAACCGTTGATACACCACCAGTGGCATTAGATTAATTCTAACACCCAGTTCACAAAGGGCCCATGCAAAGTCATAAGCTCCAATAGTGCACGAGATGGTGAAGGCTCCTGGATCTCCTTTCTTTTCGACCAAGGATCATGTAGTGATGGCACTACAGTGGTGTAGATTATCAGCTGGCTCAATCATGGTTGTCCTCTTCTTAGTGACTAAGTCTTTCATGAACTTAGCGTAGCCAGACATCTGTTCAAGTGCTTCCACCAAGGGTATGTTCACGGACAGCTCCTTCAACATGGACAGAGACTTTTGAAACTTGCCATCCGCCTTTTTTTTCAACCTTTGGGGGAATGGCAGTCGCAGCTTCGGGATGGCTGGCAGACTCAGAGTGGTGGAAGTGTCCATCTCTATTGCCTGCTTGGCAAACTCTGCCTCTGTTGGTGCTGTCTCAGTTTCATCACCCCCCATCACCCACACGACCTTCCATGGGGCTAAGTACCCTGTCACCTGCTTTATCCTGACCTACATCATTAGCAACAACAGGGTTAGAAAGTACCTTACCACTTTTCGTGGTGATTGCCATGCAGTGGCCATCATTTTGCGAGTTTTGCACAGTATCACTGGGAAGTGACCCAGCTTTCCTCTGATTCAATGAAGCTGAAAGTTGCCCTAGCTGCTGCTCTAGCTACTTGATCGAGGTAGAGTGCAAGTCTACCAACTGCCTCACATTGGACATTTCGCCTTTCACGTCTCGCACCCCTGCCTCAGTGGCCTCCACCTTGCTAAGAACTTTTGTCATCATATTTTCTAGCCTAGAGTTGTCGCCACCTTCATTCTGGCGTTCTCGGTTTCAATAGTTGTCTCTGTTCTACCAGTTCCCTTGGTAGTTATCACGATCATAGTTCCGACCTTGATTACCGGAGTTAAAACCCCGGTAACCCCTCTAACTACCCAGAAACAGAGCTTCCTCATCGTAATCGCTGCCTTGGTCATCATACCTAGGGAGTGTGTCCATCGCTTTCACCTTCTCAATCCCCCACCAAGGAACCTCTTTGATAATAAATCTATTTGTGTCCGCATATGGGCCATACCCTGGTCCCACTCTTCCTCCTTTTTGCGTTGCTCCTCACTCATCTCAAAGACCATCCCAGAGCAGTCTGCATCTCTTGTGTACCATGCCCTGTTGTTCTTTGCCACCTGATCCAAGATGACCACTATGTCCAAGAATGTCCTAGACATGTACGACCCTCCACAAGCTGCATCTATGATTGGCTTGGTAACAAAGTTGCAGGACCTGTAGAAGTCGCTTTCAAGTGTTCGTCTGTGAGATGATGATTTGGGCACTGCTTGAGCTTCTGTCGGAATCTCTCCCAAGACTGATACAATGCTTCATTCGGCATTTTCTTGTGAGATCCGATCTCATCTTTGAGCTTCAGTTTCCTTGAAGCCGGGAAGAACCTCTCTAAGAAGGCCTCTTTTAGTTCTCCCCATGTACGGATGGAATCATGGGGGAGCTCATTCAGCCACCTTATTGCCTCCCCACACAGAGACAGTGGAATAATCTCAACTGCAGTGCTTGTTGACTAACTCTTGGAATTTCGGACGATTGGCAGGTCGCCAAGAAATTCATCGAGTGTTGATTTGCGTCCTCAGTGGTAGCTCCACTAAACAATCCCTTTAACTGCAACATCTGCATCATCGTGCTAGTGATCGTGAACTTGACACCAGCCGACAGAGGTGGCAGTACTATTGCCCCAGTGGTGCAAGCACCCTCATCATCATCGTGTACTACTGGTGGGTACTGAGGTCCTTGAGGTCTCAAAGGGGGTTGGTGTTGTTGTGGTGGTACAAGTGGCACCTGGAAAAGTGGTGCCGCTGGTGGCACCACATGACCAGCGAGATCATCCTCACCCAACCCATCATGTCCTCTGTCAGCAGGATTCACTGCTAACTCCCTCTGCCTTGCTGCTTCGCAGTCCTGGGCGTTCATTCTGCGAATTGATTTAGCGAGTTCGGATCGTAGGGAATAAGTGTTTCACCCTTACTTTAGGTGCTTAGCATGCAATGTTGGTTCCCTACAAAAACAAAAACAATAAATAAAAGTAAAACCAGGGACTAGACTTACAAACTGAAAGTAGCAACTAATAGACTAGTTCTTCGCCGCGTTCCCCGGTAACGGCGCCAAAATTTGATATGCCCATATTTACACTCCAAACGGAAGAGTAAAGCGGTCGTTGGTCAAATATAAAACTCAACCAGAGTTGAGGTTGATCCCACAGGGAACACGTAAGAATGAATCTATTAGTATCGGCTTTCAGATGTAAATACTATTCCCGAGATAAAATTGCATAAAGTAAGTGGGAGGTTACGTTGTTCAATTTAAATTCCTATGTACGTAACTAATAGGGACGTTGATACTGGTTTTCAAAAAAGTAGAGAGAAGCTAGGGTTGTGTTCTCCATGACATCTAATACGATAACTAAACTGGCTTGGTAAACTCATTCTTGATTGTGCATACAAGATCCAACAAATTAGCTAATACCTAGTTCACCTTTCGGTCCTTCCTAGATATATTTCACTCCTCTCCTTTCGGTCTCAGAGTGTATGTAGTTTCGACCTTTGTTTTCAATCTCAGAGTATCCTCACCTTTCGATCTCAGGCACTTAGACTAGGTTAAAAACCCCGAATCTCTGTTATAAAATCTTTTTCCTAATCACTACATCCCTCTCGGGCATGTAACGAATACAAGCTTGCCCTAATGCGTCAACTCATCAAGGAGAAATTTAAGTGAAGAGTTCTACAATAAATGCACCGATCAATCGCTCGAATCTACCTCAGTTTGTGTTATCTTTATTGTAGTGTCATGGTTCCCACAACCCTAGTTGTAGGTTTAGCCTAGCATTGTCGATATAACTTGTCCACAACAATGGAATGAAAGCATAGTAACTGACTTACAATTGAAAGAACAATGAATCCGTGTTACAATCTTGAAGCGATAATCACAATCCACGAATCAAGCGTAAAATAAAGTCAAACTATTGTTTTCTCTCTTGTTCTCTAACTCCAGCCGTCAACAACGTGTCTCACGAAATAAAATAAAATACTATATATACAAGGAAAAACTAATCCAATAAACTTTGGCGTGGACACGGTTCATTACATGGGCCATGTGAGACCAGACGGACCGTCACACGGTCTGTCTGCCATTGTCTTCTGCTTCCTCACGGGCCTTGGCACGGTTCGTGTTGTGTCTCATGATCCATTTAACGGTCCGTGAGTAAGACTTGCACACTTTCTCTTATTTTCGACAATGCCCCTTTTAGTTCACGTCAACTTCACGGCGCATGACACAGTCCATCGTAGCTTTGACGGTCCGTTTATCGGTCCGTGCAGCTTCACTTGCGTGATTTCTATTATTTTCGACAGTGAACCCTCTACTTGACATCAACTTCACGGTACCTGGCACGGTCCGTGGCAGCTTGGACGGTCCGTTTATCGGTCCGTGCGACTTGCCTTGGCCCGTTCCAGTTTCACGCCCAAGTGTAGGGTCACGGTCGGTCACACGGTCCGTGTACTGCGACACGGCCCGTGAAGACCTCCGTGGTCCTTTACTTAGCTCCATTTTCCAATTCCTCCATGTCAGGCCCATCACGCACCATCCCACGGTCCGTGTGATATTACACGGCTCATGAGATGGTCAGTATATCATCACTTAACCGCAATTTATATTCTTTTTCTCACAATTCCTACATTAATTCATGCCTTTATCATTTTCCTGCAAAGTACCAAAGCACACACATTAAACTAACAAATGTGCTTAAGAACTCACAAAGATTCTATGTATTAAGCATCGTAAAAGTCATATTTTCATGACTCATCACATTCTATGCATCTTTAGCTAGCTTTCCCCTGCCGTCGAAGGAGTTGATAAAAGATGTTCACCGTTTGGCTAGGTTGGGTATTAGGTTAGCCGACTCTAATAATGGTGGCATTCATGTTCAGAATGGGGCTGAATCTTCTGTGGTGGT
The DNA here is from genome assembly GCA_029948455.1 of Solanum rostratum. Lineage (NCBI taxonomy): Eukaryota > Viridiplantae > Streptophyta > Magnoliopsida > Solanales > Solanaceae > Solanum > Solanum rostratum. The sequence goes on from CM057049.1 coordinate 53,418,413, forward strand.
TGATGTCAAGGCTAAAAAAGATTTAGGCTCATCAATGGTTGAGTTGAAGAAGTTGGTTGCTGAAAAGAAGATAGAAGTTTTGGGAGGTGTTATGGTTGAGAAGAACTTGTCTTATAAGGAAGTCTCGATTAAGATCTAGGATAGGAAAGTGAAGCGGCTTCACAACAAGGAAGTAGCTTCGGTTAAGGTGCTTTGGAGAAATCAACATGTGGAAAGTGCTACATGGGAGAATGAGATGGACATGATGAAACGATATCCCCATCTCTTCCAATCTACTCAAGCCTAAGGTATTAGGTTCTTCCTATTCCAAGTGGTCCTAATTCTTTCACTCTTGAGTTTTATGACATGATATGCATACATGTGCACTAAAATGATTTAAGATGTTTTGAATGATTTGAAGATCTTTTGATATGAGTTTTAATGACTTTATTATTTCTAAGTGATGAAATATGCATTGTGTCTTAGTCAAGTCTTTCAAGCCTTGTTCTAGTACATTCGGGGATGAATGTTCCCAATGAGGAGATGATGTAAGGATCTAAAATTTGTATGGCTTTAATGGTGCAGGGATTTTGGTTTCAAAAAGTTTTTGACTAAGGTGACGCTTCATGGGCACCTCCATGGGTCGTGTGACTCACCACGGGTCGTGTGGAGGAGCCTTGAGGTGACCCTTGGCCTTGTGTGTAGAGTGTTGGCCCAAAGTTGGAGTTCAAGACCAAGGCTCGCATCACATGAACCCCACACGACTTCTATGAGGCTTCACTAACCGTGTGGTGGCCCATGTGAGTAGCCTTGGCCTTGAAAACCACATTCTGGTCAAAGCACTTCACACATGAACCCTTCACGGGTCGTATGGCCCTCCGTATAGGTGTTGGTGTAAAAATTTTCTTAGTATGAAATCACCAACTCAGAACTTCGTCGGTGAAATTTTGTCTAAGTGAAGCCTCATGGAAGGCTACGCGGTCCATGAGACCTCTCTACGGGACCCCTGGCAATATTTTGACTTGCATTTCATTAATGGCGTTCTTGTAATTTTGGCTATTCCTAAGGGTCATTTGTGACTTTCTAACCTATCATAAACCTCGAAAAGACCTATACTCTTCTATTCTCATTCAACTTCAATTCAACACTTAGAATTATTCAAACACTCTCATAAGAACTCTCAATTGAACTAGTGAAGGCTTAGCTTGGAGCTTAAGGAAGGGTCTCCTTCTTCACCAAATTATTCTTGTTTCTTCTTGGTTAGCTAAGGATGTGGGATTTATTCATGGTCGGTGATTAGACAAGATATGGCGACACTTGATCTCACCGAGGACATGACCTTAGATAGGAAGGAGTGGAGGTCGCGAATTAGAGTAGTAAGTTAATATGCTAGCAAGGTTAGGTTGATGTCTAGCCTTGGGGTGTTATAGGATAGTTTCGAGTCGGTATAACATGGGTATACATAATGTGTTGATTTTATTGTATTACATAATATCATGTGTTTTTCATTTAGTAGTCGCTCCTTGTGTCATATCCTTTTTGTCATATCTAGTTTATTCTGCTTATGGGTTGTTGAGACGAGGATTTCCAGGAAACAACCTCTCTACTTCTATGAGGTAGTGGTAAGGTCTTCGTACATTCTACCCTCCCTAGACCCAACTTGTTTGTTGTTGTTGTTGTTTGTTGTCATTTCTTACTTCAACAACAATAACAAGCAGCAACATGGTTCATTGGAAGAAGAATGAGTGCCAAAAGCTACAACACTGACCCAAAAAATTATGAAAATAAATTACAACAACAACAATCAGGAATTGGACTACTTCACAAATTACGAAAATAACTACAACAACAACAATCAAGAACAAAAAATTAACTCGTGAAAGTGAAAGCATACCTGAGTTTCGAGTAAGATAGAAAACAGAGGCGGAATTTCGATCACAGCAGGAAGACTTGTAGCTATAACTCATGATCACAGAAAATAAACAGAAAATCAAAATTATAGAAAAAAGAAGAATTACTCGTGAAAGTGAAGGCATACCTGAGTTTAGAGTGAGCTAAAAAAAAAGAGATGGAGTTTTGATCGTTGCTTGAAAGTGAAGTCGCGTACCTGATCAGTTTCGAGTAACAACTGTGCTTTGAGGGTTCTTCTAAGCAAACCTATGCTTTCTCTGTTTTGAGAAAGCACAGATAAAATGAATATCAAAGTTATGAGCTTTGGCAGATCACTGTTTGCAATAGATCACTGCTAGCTAGGGTAATCTCATGACAATATTATTCTGAGAAACAAAGAGTGTTTCGTTTTTGATATTTAACAGAGTAGAATTTTGTCCCCATACATATAACTTGTCCTTAAGTATTCATCTTAGATTAATTTTTTTTGTTGCAGTGATTATGTCAGATATAATTTCAATTTTTTCTTTTAAGATCTACTTTTCTTCGATTTGACTCCAAAATTCATTCTTTTCATCCAAACTTTTTGTGAAGTACGATACTTGAAACATGTACAATTTAAAATATAATTAGGTTTTTTTTTTCTTTAGATTAATTAATACAAATTCATATAAAGTCATAAGAAAAAAAGCAATAAATGAATGTAAGTTACATATTTATTTATCTTCCTTTCTCATTCGACTTTAGGTCCATACTTACCCTTATCTCTAAAAAAATTATAATTACTCAAAAAAAAAAGTGAAGTGTATATGCTTTTCATCATTTTTTCCTTTTCATCTAACTTCCGGGTGGTATTTGACCTTGTACCTAAAGCTATATTAATCTCTACCACATTAAATCCTCATTTTTCTACGTTAATTTTCCTTGTGGTGCCTGTATGACACTTCCATTTCCAATTAAATCTACTAACTCATTAAATTCTTTTAGTTAGTCCGTCAGACCCACTTAAAAATTATAATTCAAAACTTCATTATTCATGCATGGTGAATACGATTTTCACACTCAAATCTCATCCTAATTAAAATTAATGTATTATGACCGGACAATAATTATGTAACGACCTGGTCCAACACTGTGAAGTATTGTCCGCTCTTGGGCCTAGCCCATCACAGATTTGTCCCTTTGGGCTCATCCCAAAAGGCGCCTCACAGTATTAGGTTCAAGCCTTTACTTAAATACCCCAGGACTCTCCCTCTCTCTTCCGATGTGGGATTTGCCTAAGTGAGCCAGGCGGTACGTATCGCCATCCCTGCACTCAACCCCCGTTGGGACTTAGCGTCCTCCCTGAGGTTTGCCTCACCACCGTACTAGTCGAGAGTCGGCTCTGATACCATCCAGTGCAGGGACGGCAATACGTAATGCCTGGCTCACTTAGGCAAATCCCACATCAGAAGAGAGAGGGAGATTCCTAGGATATTTAAGTAAAGGCTTGAACCTAATACTGTGAAGCGTCTTTTGGGGTGAGCCCAAAGGGACAAATCCGTGATGGGCTAGGCCCAAGAGCAGACAATACTTCACAGTGTTGGGCCAGGTCGTTACAGATGGTATCAGAGCATAGAGTTCAAGTGTCCTAGGGAGTCTATGAAGCCATGTCTAGTAGAGTCCTTATTATTGGTATGAAGCGCGCCACATCCATAATGGGGAGGCTATAGGACATTAGGATGAGTTTTCCTTCTTTCAGATTCTGAATCGTGTGATAGAGCTACTTTCTAAGAAATCTACGATGATTCGTGCATTGCTCTAAGTCGTTCGACTATGCCTCATCCACGAGGTGATATAGACAGTAATTTCTAACTTTTACACATGAGACCCTTTGAGATAAAATAATCAGAATGGTAGAAAGACTGCACCACGGTTGCGAGAAGCTAACTAGTGTGCGAAGTTGATTGACGAGGAAGAGTGCACTATTGCTCATATGAATCGTGCATTTGAGTTATCTCTAGGTGTACCTAGACCCATTTGTTTTTCCAAACTATCTTCCGAGGTAACCCATCAGAGAGAAACATATGTCTCTAAAGAGTTTGATGTTACCACTTAAGAGTGAGATGTGAGGTCTTATAAATCCTTGAGTAGAATCGAATAATCCCAGAGTTAGAAAGATGATGATGGAACGAGATGAGAAGAGTGATGGCTGATTGAGGCTCGTAGTTCAAGTTACATATTTAATTGGGTAAATAATGAGGCGGTGAGTTAATTGAATAAGTTTGATGAAAGAGTCGAGAGTAACCTATGATTTTTATGATATGGTGTAGAGGAAGAGTTATTGTCCGAATGTGAAAGAGCGTGTTCAAACTAGAAGGAAGTTATGTTGATGTGTTGTAATTCATACCTATTGAGGGTGAAGTGTAGATGTTGAATAGAGGAAAAGAGTGCTTTCAATGTGATAGATCTAAATTAGGCTTATGATTTTTAATTGTGAGTTTATGAGACTCATCGAGTTATGAGGTTAGACAAATAAGAAGAGGCTTGAGATATGTATCCATTGTTGACACCCAATTTTGACCGACCCATAACATATTATAACACATTTGATTAAATAGGTATTTTTAAAACTTTGCAAAATAAATGAGTTTTTTTTTTCAATTTATCCGATCATTACGTATTTAACATTTTTTTGTTCCAAAATGTGTTCTTTATATTGTCATTTTAATATTATTATTATTTACTAAAAAAAAGAATCGTTATTCTAGTGAATAATAGTGATAGTAATATTTTAATTTTTTCATATTACTTATTATTATTATTACTACTTTCACTATCTTTTTATATACTCTTTGTACTATTTTTTAGTGACATCTTTAAAATTGTTTTATTGAAAATGATAATTTAAACGTGTTTAACATTTTTACATAATAATCTCGGCATAAATTATGTATTTTTATTATACAAAGATTACTATTCAAAGTGTTATATATTTTAAAGTGTGTTATATATTTATTATTTAGATTTTATTCCAATTCATTCAATTCGTAACCTTTTCAATCAAATTCATTTTAATTCTAATCAAGTCATTGCGATTTTATTTCAATTCTATTAAATTCTTTACAATTAATTTCAATCCTAATAAATTCTTGTCAATTTTATCCTAAATCAAGTTAATTTATGACTTTATTTTAAATACCCAATTTTGATTTAATCCTATTCGTTCATCACATTTGATCTAATGGTCCAAATTAATTCCCTATTTTTTTTTAATCTTTTTTACCCCAATACCCCCAAAACCTAATTTTTTCCACCCATTTTCCTCACTCCCAGCAGCCCCCTTCCCTCTCATCTCTCTTCTCCTCTCCTCTCTCCATAGCCACCCCCTCCTTTCTCTACTCTATCTCTCCTCCCTCTCCATTTTTTTCCTTCTTTTTTCTCTATTGCCGCCACCAAACCAGCCCCAATCACCACCAAAATGCCACCAAACCAGCCCCCAATCACCACCAAAACGCCACCAAAACAGCCCCCCAAACTTCGCCAAAACAACACGAAAAGGGACCCCAAATCAGTCACCAAACCCCCCGGAAAAACTGCAGCAAAACAGCCCCAAAATCTTACCAAAAACGCAGCAAAACCAGCCCCCAAACCACCACCAAAAACGTCACCAAACCAGCCCCAACGACCACCAAAAACGCCACCAAAACCAGCAGGAAATCACTTCCAAAATCTACCCAAAACTGACCGAAAATAGCCCCAAACGACCCTCTTTCTCCTTTATTTGGAAACTCACCGGTGAAACGACTCTAAACCCGTCGAAGCTCCCCGAGAATCGAGCATGGGTCAGCGGCAAATAATGCCGATGAATTCTTCCGATCAAAGGTTAAATTGATTCAAAAATACCTTAGGTTTCGATGCGTCTCAAATTCGGTTTGATTTCACATTTTCTTTTTAATTTGAAATTATGTATATTGTGCGCAAATTAATCACTCAAATTACTACATATCTGCTTCGCATGTTAATTTCTTGATGATTTTCTATGACTCTGCCGAATGATTAGAAAATACTACTGTTCTTGTCAATTAATTTTGGCTCGTTTTTCTTTTCCCAAATCAATTCTAGCATGTGGTGTATGATTGTGATTATGCGGATTCGTTCAAATCTTTTCCTTGTCTTTGATGATGCTTACTTGTTGTAGAAATTAGGATAATTAGCATAGTTAATATTTCTGTGAATTATTATTATTATTATTATTATTATTATTATTATTATTATTATTATCATTATTATTGAATGATGAATACATGAATATTAATTGAAAAAAAAATTAAATTAAAATTGAGATTTTTTTTTATTTCTTTTTTGGATTGTTACAATCCCTGTTATGGTAAATTGGAATTTCGTAACTATAATTTGATTTGGTTTCTTTATCCTCAATGTGTATATATGGTAAATATATTTACTGATTGATGTGATGATTTGCTCTCTTCAATTAAGGAAAGAGATTTTTGATTTATTCTTAATTGATTGATTATGTCAATTAAGGAAGTAGTATCCTTGACTTATGCTCTTACCTTTAATTACTTGGCTATTGAATAACTATATAATAAGGAGCTCCTTTCATTCTTTATTCATGTTTTAGAGACACTCCATACGACTTTTTTCACACTTACATAGCTCACATACTTCTTAGGCTTCACAAGATTCACATACATAATAGAATACTTTATTTCATACGAAAAATAATAATTTTGAGACTTTCTTCTCCTCTCTTTCTTAAGAAAAAAAGAAGAAGAAGAAAGAAAGGTTGTTATATATTATTCCCAAGACTCCCGACTATTGGTTTGCTAATCTGCACTTTTTGTTTCTCGCCTCGACTGGTTAGTATTATATATTATTATTGTTGGGCATATATTACTTCTTTTTGTTTTGTTTAGCAGGAATTTGAACTTCAAGTTCAAAGACATGAAGAGTTGCTTTGGAATGGGATGGGCTTGGACTAGAAGAGCTTTGATGTTTTTTTTTTTTTTCATTATGTTGTATTTATTTTTTCGCAAAATCTTGTAAAAATATAGTAAAGATGGGGATCTAGTCAAAGGGGGAGGGGAATTATGTGCTACGTATTTTTTAATTTGCGTAATTCACATAGGCAAATCTCAATTTAGGATTCGATAAAAAGAAAAGAAAAGAGTAATGTGAATAACATGCCTAACAACTTTTCTTTTATTTGTCTAAGATAAGAAGTTGAAAAGGATAAAATCATGCATAGTTTGTTTGATAATATTATGTTTTAGGACTTGTTTATTTTATTTATTATTTTTTTTATCACTATTTGTTTCTGTGTTAGGAAACTCGTCTATAGGATTTAATTGCTTAAACTATGATTTCTAAATTTATTAAAAGAAACAGTCTAAAAATCATGCTCGCAAGTTTTAATAAACTCTTGTAAGTTATAAGCTTTAAATAATGTTTCTTCTTATCACATGATCTAAAGTTTGTTTTTCTTTCTTTTTGAGTAGTTTTAGCATGTTTTAATACTTACCATGCTTATAAAAGAATAATATTTTAGAACATGTGTAGAAATCATGCCTATAGGATCTCCTTAATTTTTTTTTTATTTTTTTAGCATATTATACTTTAATAAATTCTTTAACAAATCTCTTAAATATATTTCTTTCCTCAATGAGTTTTAGTAAGGCAATATTTTAGAAAAAAAAATCTTTTCGAGTATTAAAAGGTTTAAAGTTTGATTTGTTGTGCATGCGCTTAATAAATCTTTACATATTTATTTGTGTTTAACGCAAGTTAACTTGTCGAGAGGCTTATTTGAGACTTGTTTGCTAAATGCCCGTCTTGTTTGTTTTGTTTGATGCGAGGTCCTATAGGAAACCTATATTCCTTTCTAGTCTAGAACCGACCTAAAATAGAAGTCCAATGCCTCTTGGACATTAGAGGGGGACGCTAAGCATTTTAGGAAACGCTAGACTTGCATTTTTTTTCTTTAGTACGCCTTAAGTTAAATAAACAAATCAACTTAGGAGATCTAGGGGTAAATAGGACCCTCGGACATGATGAATTAAACTCGAGCTTAATAGGACAAACCTTGGTTTTGTCCTTCGGCTTTTATAAGCCAAGTGAAGCTTAACTCCGAATTTGAAGCCGAGTAACTGATCCAAGTGAATAATCAAAACAATTAGTTTAAATTCCTCTCCTTCATTTATTTGTTTAATTAATTTATTATTTATTATTTTGTCACTTAGAATCAATCTAGGAAATCTTTTAAAAACAAAAGACCTTTATTTGTAACCCCCACATAAATGCGAGATACAGCTGGGATTCGCCTTCGCGGACCTCGAAGGGTGCCTAACACCTTCCCTTCGAGGTAACTAGAACCTTTACCCGTTCTCTGGTTAACTTTGACCCTTAGATTTTTAAACTTAGAATAGGTGTCCTAATGCACCTCAAATCATTAGGTGGCGACTCTTCAACAATCAAAAATCCCAAAAGAGTCATTGCCACGACGTCATCTAGGTTCCCATTTCTTCGCGAGGAAAAATGGGGCACGACGTCCATGATTGTGTAAAGATGTGTACAACTCTAAGTTATGATTGCTATAAGAATCTAGATAGTATATTTGAGTTATTGATGTGGAGTAGGCTGTCAGTAAGTAATCTTGGTCATCACGAGTAGCTAAGTTGATTTGGGGCTTATCGATAGATGATGACGAGTTTCTATGATAGACTAATGCTTATGCAATTAAATTTATGGGAGCACAGAAGAGTTTAAGATATTCTTGTGGATAGTGATTCCTTGATCGTGTGGAGGTATATACTTATAACCTAGTAGAGGAAATTGATTTATGAATTTAGAGAGAGGACCTTGAGAGCTAAGGAAGAGTTGATGTAAGGCCCGGTAAAATTATCAAAGTACCCTTAGAGGAGAGATGTGCGCATAACACGTCTTCCGATGCTCGGATGGCAAATTCGAGGCCGGATTTGTGATCAGCGCAAAAATTTGAGTGGGGGAAAGGCTTCAGTTGATTTTTAGAATGACCGAGTGAAAAGATAATTTTTCATTTTGAAACGAAAAACAGTGAAGGTTCGCGACAGAGCCGTGTCGCGGACCTATCGCAGAGAGGGACTTGCTTTTTTTTCAAAACTTTTCGACGGAATTGAGAAAAACTCGTTCAGAAATTTTTTTGCAGAAAATGTACTGTTCGCGACCAGTCCGCGTCACGGACTGAGTCACTTCGAGGTTGGAAATTTCTAAACTTATTGAGGGGCAACTGCTCAATTCCTAACACCTTATAAACTCCCTGTATGACTAATATAAGTCGTTTTAACATGAAAAGGGTCTAAAACCCCATTCTAAGTCCTTTTCTAACAATTGAATAAGACTAGAGCTTGAGAGAAGAGGAGAAGAGGTTGAGATGGAAGAATTCAAGAGAGAATGAGAGTTCTTAATTCTGATGATGATGTGATGTCATTTCCTTTTATGGTTACAAATGAGGAGGAGGAGTTAGATAAGTCATGAGGAGTCTAATAGATAGGTAAAACCATATTAGTATCCCCCGTGGAAAGAGTTCATCCGATAGAGGGTGTAAGCTGCTATGATAGGCTTAAATATGTGGATGTTATTATGCAAATGTATTAGAGTGATGAGGACGAGCAGTATTCTCTAAGTACAGGTTACTATAGAGTAAGAGTTCTTGATTTTGATGTCATCTTACGTGTGCACTGACCTTCGGCTTGTTATGCCACTGTTGATGGTATGATGTAGAGTATCAAATTTTAGAGGTATAATCATGCTTATGTTGCATGGAGAGGTGGTAGTTTAGGGGTTTCGTCAAAGGGGGAGATGATGAGTTCCTCCACGTCCAAATAGTGATGTTGATAATAGTAGACTGAGAGTGAGGGTAGATGAGAAGGAGTGAATATATCCTCATTGTGATATCAGTTTTAAACTTGTGTCATGAAGGGATAGAGATAGGGATGAGGAAAGAGATAAGATCGTATGATGCACAATAGATAGGTAAGAGTATGTTGATGTGACTTTGAGTGAGAGTTCAGGTAGAGTAGAAGTGACAAGTAGGCTTGAATGGAAGAAGAAGAGGTGGTTAGGTAGAGGTTTGCATAAGAGCTATGAGCATGCATCGACGGAGTAGAGTGCCATGAAAAGGGGCACAATTGAGGTGGGGACTTGAACATGAGAGTGTCCTCAAAGTCTTGTTTATATGATGTTCCTATTCTCGATTTGAGTTGATGGCTTCCTTCCTGAGTTCGAAGGGCTGATTATCGAGGTGTTCAAAATATTCAAATTGATTGAGTTTCGGTGTTCCATTCGTGCTTGATGAAGAGAATGTAGGATGTAATTTCCTTACTCTTGATTTAAATTGAGTTTTCTATTCCTGAGTTGATGTGTCCATTCTTGAGTCTGAATGGAGATGGTTTGAAATTGATGAGGAGTAAGAGTTTGATTGATTGATTGAGTTTTGAGAAGAGTTCTGATTCTTATTCGTGCCTTGATGTCTACCTTACTCATCATTCGAGGACGAATGATCCCAAGGGGGAGATAATGTAACACCCCAACTTTTTTTTCTAAATTGAGTCATCCTTCATATGATAGGATCAATTCCTAAGTATTTAAAATATATTAGATGTGATTTAGAGTTATAAATGATCTTTTACATCAAGCCAAGTCCAAAGAATTTCTAGCGACTAAGTTTTCGTATGAGTTGATGGAAGGGTCAACTTCAAATGACCGTATCTCCTAAAGTATAATGAGTTAGGTGACTCATAATGTATCAAATTAAAGATCTTTGAATTATCTTTCTAACGCATTTTATTTCGCGTTAAACGGAGTTCGGAGTAGAGAGTTATGACCATTTTACTGGAGACCTGCAGAGCTGTCTGAAGGTCCGCGACGGCTCCGCGACGCGGACCTATCGCGAACCCTTTCTAGATAAGCCAACCGACATTCCTTCATTTTATTTTGAGGGTACTTTTACCCTAAAGCCTTTGGGGGTCTATTTAAGGTCCCAAAACGCATAATACGTCAGCTTCATGAGTTAAAACCCTCTCTTTCACTCCTAAACATAAAATGCTCAAAAATCATCAAGAAAGTCATCAAGTTAGGATTAACTTTCAAGATTCTTCATCAAGGTGAGTTATTCTTCATAAGCTTTAAGCTGACTTCTCTATCCATTCATGAAATCCCTAATAGAATCTTAAATTATAACCTAGGGTTTCAAGAAACAAATTCAAGAATCCCAAGAAAGGATTCCTTGATTCTTCTTTCCATGAATTAGGGTTCTTTATCAAGAAACTCTAAAGATTTTGAGTCAAGAAGTCAAGAATAAAAAAGAAAGTTCTTCAAACAATGTCTTTCCAAGTTCTTCTACTCTAAAAGAACTATCGAGGTTGAGGATTTTCTCCAATAAACGAGTATTCATCAAATTTTGATTGTAATATCAAATTTCCAAGTATGTAAGGCTAAACTAAAAACATGAGATTGTTCTCTCATGTGCCCCATAGAGGTCAAAGATGAGTTGATGGTTGAAGAGTATATGTGCATGAATACTTGAGAGTTTTTCATTGAAAAATTGATTTAAAATTTCATGTTTTCAATGTTGATGATCATCATACTAATTGTTTTCTTGAAGTTAACATTTTTCATGAGATTTTGTATAACCTTACATGATTATTTGAAAAGGCATGCATAATGAACTTAGGGGATGGGTCTAGAGCCTTGACGATGATGATGTTGTGATGTTGTGATTGTATTTCACATTTGATGAGAGTCTTGATGATGATGTTGATGAGGATGATGTTTTATGATGTCTTAAAATTGGAAGTTTAATTTCTAAAAGAGTATCTTGAGTCTATGATGTTGATGTCGATGTTATGAGATGAGGTACTATGTCCCTCTGGGACCAATGTTGATGTTGAGGTATTATATCATGTCCTTATGTGACTGATGATGATGTATTATGTCCCTATGGGACTGATGATGATGATGTTTTATGAGCATGTCGAGTTCTGGGAGGAGTATTGAGCACCGAAATGAGTAGAGAGTGAGTCCCACTCAAACCCATTAACTACGTGGCCCGCGTAGGAAGAGAGGATTGAACCGCAATGCAGATGGCTCCTATCTTGTCCCAAAAGAGGACTGATGTTTGATGTTTTCTTGTGGATCCACTGATGTGATGTCCTTTACCCCGGGCAGGGTATTGGATGGATGTGGCAACGACATCGCTTCGTTGTATCATCACTGGCTCATAAGTGATGGTTGTCGGTTAGAGAAACTCCCAGTTAGGTTCCATTTTTATAGAACTCTGATGTTGATGTTGATGTTGATGTTGATGTTGATGTGATGTTTTGAGTCGAGTTCCCTGAGTTGAGTTGAGGTCGATGTTCCTTGAGTTGAGTTGATGTCGATGTTCCCTGAGCTGAGTTGATATTGATGTTCCTTGAGTTGAGTTGAGTCGAGTTGAGTTTCCTTGAGTTGAGTTGAGTCGAGTTTCCTTGAGTTGAGTTGAGTTGAGTTTCCTTGAGGTGAGTCTGATGTATTGATGAGATGTTGATGGGTCATTGTCTACTCCTTATTCTTTCTTTAGATAGACATTTGATATTCTGATGGAGTATGATGTTGAGTTGATGTTATTCCTATATTATTCTACTTGTCTCTGTTTCACTCAACTATTTTACATACCAGTATATTCCAAGTACTGATGTCCTCTTCTGGGACTGCATCGTTTTATGATGCAGAGGCAGGTAATAAAGATCATTGATAGGCGCTTCGTTGAGGATCTATTCGCATTCAGCTGATCGGTGAGACCTCCTTGTTTTCGGAGAATTTCCATATTATTATTATCTAGCTTGAGTAGTACTTTGTTTTCCTTGAGTTGGATAGCCATGGCCTGTCATGGTACAATCTAGATGTTTGAATTAGAGACTTCATAGACACTGAGTAGAGGATGTGATGTATTGTTTTTTTTCAACTATTCTTTGTTGGAAATTAACATTTTGTATAAAGACTTGATTATTTTAATTATATTAAAGTCTTTTCCTTGAGGAGGTTTCTTCCGCCGTTGAGTATGATGTGAAGATGAGTCCAAGTGGTTCGCTTGGGGACTAGCAATAGTCTCTGAGTGCCGGCAACGCCAAGCGTACCCTCCCGGGGCATGACAAATTATGTCAATATTTTTTTATCTGTAGTGCAATAACAAACGTTAAGTTTATCCCACTCATTAAAGATTGTAATTAGTTGTAGTTTGCTATTAAAAAAATTTAAAAGTAATATTTCTTTGCACTATCCATATTTAAAATAGGGGAAAGGGTCAAAAGTATCTTATACTATCAGATAAGATTAAAAATATCCTTCGTTTATACTTTGGGTTATTTATCCCCTTGTACTATCAGAACTAGTAAAAAATGTCCTAATCTAAACGACACTAACGGAAAAAGGTCAAAAACGTCCTTATCATTACCAAATGGGTCGGAATATATATATATTCTTTTTAAACATATTGTGTTCCTAACAAAAATATTATTTTTGAAGAATTCTTTTCTTATTTTATTTTTTTAAAATCACGTTAACTAATAAAAATATACGAAAATAATTTTTTTTCTTAATTTTATTTTATCAATTAAGATAGAACATCGCACCCCTGAAACAAATAATATATGTCATAAATATAAGATCATAGTAAACCCAATATTAATTTTCATTTAGATAACAATAAAAATAGTAATTATAACAAAGTCAATTTTTTTTTTTAATTGAAGTAGGAAAAATATTTGATAATTAAAAAAAATCTATAAGAAAAATTATGTGTTTAAAAATAAAATAAATAATAAATTTATTTGAAAAAGGGCATTTTTGACCGATTAAATAATAATAAGGGCATTTTGCACCAAATTATTGACGATAAGAGCATTTTTGGACCAAACTATAAATGAAGGGCATTTATATTATTTTTTTAATTAATAAAGATTTATCCTACTTTGATTTGAGAAAAAAATAATTTTTTTTACCTTATTATGATTACTATTTATTGTTACCAAAATGAAAACTAATGTTGGGTTTACTATGATCTTATATTTATAACATATATTATTTGTTTCAGGGGTACAATGTTCTAGTTGAATTGATATAATGAGATTAAGAAAAAAATTATTTTCTTACATTTTTATAGTTAATGTGATTTTAAAAAAAATAAGCAAAGAATTCTTTAAAAATAATATTTTTATTAGGAACACAATACGTTTAAAAGAATATTTGGACCAAAGTATAAATCAAGAGCATTTTTACCTTTTCCGTTAGTGTTGTTTAAATTTTTTACCCATTTCTGATAGTACAAGAGCATAAATGGCCCAAAGTATAAACGAAAGACATTTTTTATTCTTTCTAATAGTACAAGGGCATTTTTGAACCTTTTTCCTTTAAAATATAAATGTAATTTAACATATATATAAACTGATGGTAATAAATAATTTTACAATGTTAATATAATAGAATGATAATTGTAGCTGGCTAAATACCTTACTTTTAGATTTTCATGCCGGATTTGTTGTGAATTTTTTTATAATAATATGTATAACTTAATCAATAAATATTGTTTAACTTATATGAAAATTAATACTATTATTACGTAGTATTTTTTTTTTCTTTTTTTCCATTAGTGACCATGAGATATAACGCAACAATGGTAAATATATTTTTTTAGAGTATAAGCTTAAGTATGTCTTTAAAATTGGAGGACAATAAATTAAAGATATGAAAACTTAACATCATAGGGGTAATATATCTTTTGTTTTTTAGAGTATAAGAGCAAGTATGGTCCTAAAGATAGATGAAAAGGACAAAAAAAATGTTGAAAAAGCATATTATTGTTATGTATACATTGCATTTGGTGAATATTTATACAAGTACACAATTAATATTAGACTTAACTTTTATAACTTTTGGGTGATTTCTTATCCTATAAATTAAGATGTTAAAGACACAGTTAATAAGATTTAAATAATACTTTGTATATCTCTGGTCTATATTTCATTTTTTATGTTACTCATATTTTAGAAGAAAACATAAATTAAAGGTAAAGAAACATAAATTCATGGAAATGACGTTTTGAGTATACATATATTATTAACAAGGGGATATGGTAGTTTAGAATGTGTAAATAATATGCATGAGAGACGGTTAGGTGGTTGCATGGAAGAAGAGATGACCAATGATTTCCTTATCACTCCAAATCTCATATACTTGTCTCCAGCATCAGATAGCCAATGGTGGGTAAGATTCCAAATAAAAAATTAGACAAAATTTATAGCTTGTCCATTCACTTAGTTATAAGGACCCCCGTTTCTTTCGATCAAAGTAGTTAGGTAATTTAAGAGAAAACTCCTCCATATTTTCTTATTGTCCTTGCATTTCTTTTTTGTCACTGGTAATTAATCTCATCTCATGAAAACCCTTCATTGTTTCCACATTCTATTCTTGTAAATTATTACTCTTATGTTCCATGAGCAATACATCTTCCCTGCCCAAAACTACGTGAACTCACATCACTAATGGGAGGTCCACATATCTTAACTAGTTTTGCATCTAGATAAATGAGAAAGGTTACTGTAGGTTGAGAATCAATATATAAATTGCATGAAATATTTGCTATGTACATATATAAAGTTTAGTTTCTGCTGGTGATTTGAAATATAATTTCACTTTGTTTTAATAGGTGTAGGCATTCAGGAAGAGAGTAAATTCTATAAATTGTCACAAATTTTTTTGACCTGCAATTATGAGTGGCAAAATGTCAACAGGACCTATTGAACGAGCAGTGAGGCCAAGTAAGCAACTCTCCCTCTTTATTATCTGGAAATGTAGTTGATCCAGAAGAATTTCATGAAGCTATAGTTAAGTGAAGAAATTTTGTTTAGTTTGTTTTAGAATATATAGAAGCACTAAAATCTTGATAGGGTTTATTGCATCTTTTTATCCAGTGGAGGTGTAAAATCTACGGCCTATGCGATTGTCGCCTATTTATTCTTTCTACAGGTATGGAAAAGATTGATATTGAAAACATGGAGGAGGATAGAAAGCCAAGGCTTGGGTCATTCAAGAAAAAGGCACTTAATGCATCCAACAAATTTAGACAATCTCTAAAAAAAACTGGTCGTAGAAACAGTAGGGTCATGTCTGTTGTATTCGAGGATGAGCATGATGCGGAAGAAGCAAAGTCAGTTGATGCCTTCCGTCAAGCACTTATCCTTGAGGAATTACTTCCTACACAACATGATGATTATCATATGCTGCTAAGGTAAAGCACTAAATTCTTCATACTAAAGGATTTCTTCTAGTGCCATGTTTGAGGACAAGTATTTGGATGATCACACAGGTTTTTGAAGGCTAGGAAATTCGATTTAGAGAAGTCAAAGCAGATGTGGTCTGATATGATTAATTGGAGGAAGGAATTTGGTGCAGACACTATCGTAGAGGTAATTTTGAATAATTCAGTTTGTATTAGACACATACACAAAATTCAAAACACAAGTCTAATTCAAGTTTTTATACCTAGATTGCATGTTTGTCCCTTGTTATTTTATGAACTTCTTTATAATAGAAAGGCACGTTTGTATGTACTTTTTCTTGATGGCAACTTCACCGTGGAAGATATAATAAATAAACTTGTAAATAACAATTAAAAAGTTTATACTCCAACATGTATTTGCACGATGCATTCAGAAAGAAAGGTTAAATTTATCAATAAAAAGCACCTTGAATTACAATCCAAAATAAAGTTACAAACCTAGTTATATTGTGTTTCACAAAATCAAGTATGTGTACGTTGAGTTATAGCCATATAATCAATATTATACTCTTTAGCAATTATTTAAAATTCATGTCTTCTCTTTATAAATGAGAAAAATTACATTAAAAGAATATAATGTATAAAATGTTATCAAGTGCAAGAAATAGAAAAAACAAGGTAGCACACCCCCCCCTCTCTCTCTCTTTCTCTCTCTCTCTACATATATATACACACATAGGTACTTTAGAGTCACTTTTCGCAGAATGTAAATTTTTTTTTGAACTTTGAGTCACACATATCATTCATTTCTCGGCTTATTGAACTTCTCAAATTCATAATGTAATATATATCCTTTTCACCTTTTTATCATTTCATCCGTTTCATTTTATGTGACACTCTTTGAATTGATTCGGTGTTTAAGAAAAAAAGAATACTTTTTGAATTGATTCGGTGTTTAAGGAAAAAAAGAATACTTTTGAAACCAGTGGTTTATAATAATACTTAGATATTTGTATGAGTGATAATCATTTTATTAAGAGTATAAAAAAATTTCAAAGTTAAAATTGTTTTCAATTATAGTAATGCAATATTATTTTTGGTATGGAACATAAAAAAAAAAAGTTGCTATATTAAATGGAACAGAAAGAGTAATATTTATGAATATTTTTAATTCTCAAGTTTTGATACTTTAAATACATGATGTAATGAATAAGTTACTAGCTTTTGGACTTCTTCAACTAACTAAACAAATAAAAAAGCGGGAGACGATTCCTCATCCCCCCGAATTCAGAATTATCTAACCATATAAGTGCTATTATTTCTTCTATACTATACTATTCAATACTACATTAATTAAATATTTTATAATAATAATAATAATAAACTAATAACTTAACATAGGTATAAAATAGTAATCTAACTTTGCACTTTGGAAATTTCACTTTTAATATCATATGATATGTTGATATGATGATTTATTAGGACTTTGAGTTCACGGAAAAAGAGGAGGTCCTCAAGTACTATCCTCAAGGGCATCATGGAGTTGACAAAGATGGTAGACCAGTTTATATTGAAAGAATTGGTCAAGTAGATTCTACCAAGCTCCTGCAAGTCACAACAATGGACCGATATCTCAAGTACCACGTGCAGGAGTTCGAAAGGACTTTCAATGACAAATTGCCAGCTTGTTCCATTGCAGCCAAAAAGCATATTGATACAAGCACAACAATTTTAGATGTGCAAGGAGTGGTATGTTTAAATTTTATATAGCACAATAAGATAAGGTGTGAATATCTGTCTAGATTTCCTTAGAATGTAATTGTTACAAATTATGTTTACAGTGATTATTGGTAAGAAGAAAAAGTGAAAAAGGAAATCTATTTCTTCCACCGAGAGTTTATTGCAATTACTAATTTAATTTACATAAATAATTGCCTTAGGGACTTAAAAATTTCAACAAATCAGCAAGAGAACTCCTTCAATGCCTCCAAGGTGTTGATGGTAACAATTATCCCGAGGTACTTGTCTCTTACTTGGCTAAAGCCATTGCACATAATTCTTGATGCACATTTGTTTTTGATGAAAATTTTCAAATTTGTGTTGCTTACATGAATATTTTATCTATGTTAGAGCTTGTGTCGTATGTATATCATCAATGCTGGTTCTGGATTCAGGCTTTTATGGAACTCAGTCAAGTCATTCCTTGACCCCAAGACCACTGCAAAGATCAACGTAAACCTAAAGTTATCTTCAATCAGAAACAGACTGTCTCTTATCATTTTTATAGGAATAACAAATTCATGGCTCTTTCCTTTTAGGTTCTTGGTAACAAGTACCAGAGCAAGTTGCTCGAAATAATTGATGCCAGGTAAACACAGCTGAACTTAAATACTCTCTTCCATTTTCCTAAGCCTCAAGCATACTTCCAACTAAATGTCCTGAGAATGTGCTACTCTAATTCTAGTCTAAAATATTAATAATAGAGAATGACATTGTCTATTTAGTATGGATTTTGCATCACTAACAAAAGTTCCTGTATAGAGCCTAAAGCGACTTGTTTATCACTGCCTTGCATCAGCGAACTTCCAGAGTTCTTAGGCGGTACGTGCACTTGTGTTGACAAAGGAGGATGTATGCTTTCTGATAAAGGCCCATGGAATGATCCAGAAATCATGAAGGTTAATTTCATCCATTTAATTTTGATATTCAAGTGTTTAAAATACTTTAAACCATGCAATATTTATGAATTGATGTTCTAGTGTTCAGTACCTTTAAACCATGCAAGATTTGTACATTGCTATTTCTATTGAGACACCTAATGTACGTGATTAATATATGTCAGATGGTTCATAGTGGTATGCATAAATGCACAAAAAAAACTTCGATTCTAGCAATTGATGAGAAAACAATTTCAGAGGATGGGAATGCCAATCCTAAGGTGCTCAGTCTTTTATCTTTGTTAATTTCTGGATCTTATTTATTCTTTTTACTATAATGAAGTGATTAAACATATCAGATGAGTAATAACTTCATATATGTTTTAGGATGCAAAGAAGAGCAACTCCATTAATATGAGAACTACCTCTTCCAAGGTCCAGAGGGATCATGTATCACCTACGCAACTCTCTATTGTCCAAGAGGAAGTAAGTTCTTCATCCATCACATAGTAGGATGTAAAGATTTTGTACTTGAATTTTTCATGAAATGAGCATGAGCTTCACTAGCATGAAGAAGTGTGAGAGCAACAAGAGCATACTATATTTGCCTCTTTTGAATATTTCTCCCCTTTTCTGGTGAAAAAGTTGTGCAAAACTACACTAGTTTTCTTCTACTCTTTTTGATGGTTATTCCTCTTATTAAAACTACAAAATTTTATCATGCTGGTTGCTCTTTAACAACATTCTACCTATTAGATTTTCTTTGTTCTATAAGTATGCCCTAGACTGAAACAGATGAAATGTGTTTTGTAGGCTGACATAAAGAATACTCATCCTAGTGCATATGATCGTGATAAGTACATCCCTGTTGTTGACAAAGTAATTGATGCAACTATGCCTAAAGCTACAAATGCTGACAACTACGCCGACAACTACGCCATTGCTAAAGGTACAAATATGCATTTCTCTCATTGTGTACCAGATATTCTGATGTATCTATTGACAATCAACTTTTGCTTTCTGTATCTTAGTTCTTTGCTAATATTAACTATGATTTTTCCTCTTTTCAGCTTCAGATTTCTTACCCATGCATGATATTTGTAAGTCACCCGAGGGATTTAGCAACCACCTATTCACAGGAGTGATGACATTCGTGATGGGCGTGGTGACAATGGTCAGAATGACACGCAACATGCCAAGAAAGCTTACGGATTCGACCCTCTTGTCTGGTTCCTTAAAAGGAGTTGATATGGTAAAACCACATGCTCAAGAATATCAGTTGAGTGGACCTGCCATCTCGAATAACGAGTACTTCAGCATGATGAAACGCATGGGTGAGCTAGAGGAGAAGGTTATTAGTCTTAGCAACAAGCCTAGTTCCTTACCACCTGAAAAAGAGGAAATGCTTAACAATGTCATGAGTCATGTAGATAAATTGGAGCAAGAGCTTTGTGCAACCAAAATGGTACTATCTGCTTCTCTTGATTATCATTTTAGTAGCTAGCTTGACATAATATGAGGGATAAAACAACTAATATGTCAACATTTCAATTATCATTATTGGCAGGCACTTGAGAAAGCCCTTTCCCGTCAAGAGGAGCTCTTAGCCTATATTGAGAAGAAGAAGAAAAAAAAGAATTTCTTTGGTTTCTAAGTGAGAAAGACACAACAAGAATTGTTGTTTGACATGACTCAAAGCTTATTTAAATACACCATGCTATGCAAGTTAATATAAGCTACTGTATATGATCCGAGCCACTATTGCATTTAGTGGCTTTCTTTTAGTCCTCTTCGGCGAGATTTTCACTCACCAGCAACTTCTTCGTGAGCTCTAATAGCGATATACTTTGTATATTATACATTCTGCGGCTTGCAATTTTGGTTCTTAGTTTTCTGTATATATGGATAAGAGTAGTTTGCATTAGCTCTGATTGATATCGTTGCCTTAAAAGGTAGAGCTTCCTTTCTTATTTAACATACTTTCTATCTTGCTTCTCTGTCAAAAATAGTTTTTTCTTTTTAATACATTTTCTACCTTCCTTTTGAAAAAAAACTAAAAGCTAAAAATTAAAATTTACATGGATAATCAATGTGAACTGATAACTAACATTCATGAAAAATAATACAGTAACACAACTATTAATGTAAAAAAATTAGGCATTTACTACACAAAATATAATATAGAAGACATGAAAAAGAAAAAGAAAAGAAAAAAATACAAGCGGTCCCATTTCGCACTTTCATCTTGTCAAATAAGAAAAAAAACATTTGCATGATACATTTTCAAAATATAAAAATATGTAATACTCAATTTTTCAATTACTTATAACGTCTAATTATTCAAAATCCATGACATATTTCACTGTGGTTGGTGCAAATAAAATCAAAATATTTATTTATCCTAAAAATGGTATGCCAAAGAGAGTACATATGTATACATCAATACCTTCTTAAATGTGTAGTTCTTTATAAAGCAAATAGCATATAACTCATGATTTATGTAACATATAGCCTATAAACAAGGAATCTATGATACAAACAGTATACAAGTATTCAACCCCTTTATAGTGCCTATCCGACGAGGTAATATGCTCATATAAAAAAGTAACATGTACATGATAAAATCATGAAACATGTAACATATATAATTGTACAAGCAAAGAAGCTGTAATACACATAACTTTACAAGCCCATACACTATAATCTATCTATATATATGTATATATTTTCCTAATGAAGTAATCTTATGGACATCCAATGCCTATTGCTAACTTTGGGATATTTCAAAAGTTCCCTTATATGGTTCATAATCCATCACACATCAAACATGTAGATCATTACGTATCTTATAAGCACTTTTGTACGAAACACGTGGTATGTGAGAAATTAATCCAAGGTAGTGTATATTTTATGGACAAATAGCTATGGTACAAATTAGCATGAAAATCGTTACCTGTGATCTGAGGTCATGATGGCACCTGCTACAACTCTTTAGTAGGTACGCCTAACACATAACCCAACATAGGAAGCTATGGGATATCAAGCGAAAAATAACAATATGAAGCTCACAAAAATGTAAAGAAAGAAGAATCAATTGAAATATAATACGTGAAACCATCCCTAAGACCTGACATCAATCAATATTTGAGCAACTAATAAAAATTACAATGCAAGTACAAAATAAGTACAACATTAAAACTAAACTATACAAAATAAATAGAAATTGATCACTTTAAGCACCAGAATCTCACTCCAGTCTCCAAAATCTGAATTTACTTAGAATGAAAATCAAAGCAAAAACAACAACTCGCACTATTATTTATAGAGTGTAAAAGTGTAGTATGAGTACTAAACAAATGGAACATAGTAGGCATTGGAGGATTGAGCTCCACAGATTAAGCAAATATAAAAAACATATAAGTAAGAAAGGTACAACACAGTATCTATATACGATATATTAGCATGATAGAACAGATAATTAAAATGAAGAAATAAGATACACAAAGTAAAAAAGTAGAGCCAAAGAATGTTCCTAAGATGTAATCTTCTACAAGTTGAAAAGTTAGAATGAGAAAAATTACAGAAAATATGTTTCTGGTGTAGGTCTATGTACAGACCGTAGATTGGTCCACAAGTGGTAGATAAGGGTTGTAAATGTTACATGGAGACTAAGGAGAACTTTGAAAATACGTTGGATTTTACAATCATGTGTTATGACTCGTGTAAGTGTTTATTGATCATAAATGACCCTTGTGGATTAGATACTGAGACTAAAAATTTAGGGTCCAATAGTGTAATACTCCATATGTTGAAAAGTCAAAAATTGGACAAAAAGTGCAAACCTGATTTATGGTGCGATGTTGTACGAGCACTATTACAGCTCATGAATGGGTTTACGCATCATAGATGGGCTTCATGGATGGGTGCTGACACTTAAATTTTTTTTGGAGTTGGGTGTGAAATACGAACCCATTATACGAGCCGTGAAACCACCTACGACCCATAGAAGGTGGTCGTACATGGATGTCCAAACTTTGGTACATTGAAGGGTCTCTAAACTTGGTTTAAGATTCAGTTGGACAAGCTCGTATTATGAAGTATGAGTTGTACATGAGCCTCATAGATGAGACAAAACAAGATAAAATTTGACCAAGTATTGGGGCCATGTACATGTGGTATCCATGACTCATAAAAAAAATTACAGTCGTAGATGGTGATCATGGCTCAGTCCCAAGATTTCAAGCTTCTGAACTTATGGGAAGTAGATAGGATGAAACTTATCGACAAATCGTAAATCAAATGATAGCCCATAAATGGGAATCTCGTATATGAACTTCAAAAACTAAAAAAAATCAAGTTGAATTCCATGAAGCCTTTCCATGGGTCATGGTTGGCTCTATGACCCATAAAGCCGGCTCATGGATTCCCCTGATAATTTTTAATGAGGGATTTTTTGGTCATTTTCTCCTATTCTAAGCCCTAAACTACATCATTTTTGTTCCTAAAATATCATTCTGACCTATACTATCAAAATCACTTCGATTACGCTTCATTCACCAAAAATTCCAAGTCTATAATGATTTTCTTCCTCTAAAATATTTCCCAAGATGATTCAAGAGTATAACAACTAGGATTTCATCAAATTCCTCCATAAATCTCAAGGGTTTTGATAGATTTTCATTTAATGTATGTCAATTTCATCCATAGTTGCCTTTCACCCATGGAGCCCCATCAATTTTCTTCCTCCTTCATGAAGTTCAAGTATGGGAATTTCAAGGGTTTTGTGACTCTGCTCCAATTGCTTGCACTATGATTTAGATTGAAATTATTTACTTACTTATACATGAGTTAGATCAAGCACATGAATTATATGAGTTATGAATAATTTCATCTATAAGATACTTAAGATTTATGAAAACTATGTTGTCTTCCTTCAATTTTGTTTCAATTGAGCATATATTATATGATATGCATGAATCTATCTTAATTTACTATATGATATGCATGAATCTATCTTAATTACTTAATATTAAGCCTATTGATTGTGAACCCATAAGCTTGCTCTAGTTTATAACCCATGACATAATTATGGAAAGATGAAAGCTTATGAATAGGGGATTTAGGATCCTTGAAGGTGATCTAAGATCCGTAAGGGAGAATTAGGATCCTAAAAGGTGACCTAGGGCCCTAATGTACTCAATTGGAAGTATGATTAAAGATGATAGAAGGTCTATACGTGCATTCCTAAATTTATGAAAATAAACTACTCTTAAGTATGATAGCTATAAACTCTGAGATTATGAGTAAGTTTATGAATATATGACTAGTATAATTGCATGATATGTATTCAATGGGATTTGACTTAGCTCCTAATGAGGCTTGAGGTGGGGGCTCGACCTGCATCATCCTTATATAAATCTTCTAGTTTCATAACTACGTGCCACTGTGGGCTTATGTTCTCAATAGGGGTTTTGCTAGTGGATCCATATATTTTATGAGTCTCAGTTTAATAGAATAGAGTCCTACCGTGGAAAATAGGCTTCTTTTTATGTGATGTACGGGTAAACATCAGGATTCTATATTATAACTCGCATGGTGTTATTGTCAGCTATGTTTACTTCCTACACATGTATGATCTTGTATAATTCTTTACATGATGCTACTTATGATTTTATTGAATTGATCATCTCTTATTACTTATGCCTTTACTTAATCATTATAGCATATGATTTATGTAAGGCCCCATAGGTTAAAAGGTCAGAATCAAGAAAGAAGTGTAGTATTTGAGACTGGTGGAGGAAGTATGAGTCTTTCTACAGATCATGGTTGGTTTTACGGGCCATAGATAAGCCTCATGGATCATATTATACTTTGGTGAAACTTCTAGGTCTATAGGTCAAAATCATGAAGGGGATCTACAACCATAGAAGGGTTTACGAGTCGTAGACACTAACTTGTAGATTGGAGGATCAAAATAGTTTTGAAAGCTTGGAAAGGTTTCACTAGACAAAAGGGTTTATGGACCCTAGTCCGTTTTACGAGTCGTAAAAGTGTCTCATGGTTGGGGTCTTGGAAAGGTAAAATATTTAAGTATGGAGCAGTTCTATGAGGGGGTCTCACAACCCATAGATTGGACGGTAGATCATAGTAAGTGGTTCGTGGATTAGGGTCAATAGAGAAGTTTTAGAAACTCAAATGTATAACTAGGACAAAACTCTAACCTAGGACCCATAGATGTAGTTTGTAAAGGGGTCCGACAGTTTTTAATGAAAGGAAAATCGACCTTTCCCCATGACGTAAGCTTAATAATACATCATTTCATCCATATTTCTATCCAAGTCAGCCCCATTCCCTTTCATAACAATATCATTTTAATCCCCACTACAATTCACTATAAATCTCCCCAAGTATCTCCATTCTCAAGACATAAGGAGGCGAACATAGGGTTTCAAGTCCTCTTCCCTAACCTAAAGTTCTTCCATCAGACTTTCTTATCAAGATATGTGAGTTTAGATTTGTAGGTTCTTTTCGCTCACAAACCTCAAGTATGTCCTTTATTTTACTTAGCTCTCAAGTTATGAATCTCACGAGTTTTGTGGTGTCTCCTAATAATGTTGACATTATGATGCATTCATGGCTTTACGAGGTATGTTGATACAATGTTATGATATTCTATGAAAGTTTACAATATACAAGATGAATTTCATGTTTCCTTACATAGGGTTTTGAAAGCTTATAGTAGGTTATGTTGAGAATTATTTTAACTAATGAGTTTTACTATGTTTATGCACTATCCTCTTGAATTGCATGAATTTAAGCTAACATACATCAAACCTATCAAGTTTCATGTTAAGTTCTTGAATGAAGCAAGTTATGAAAGATAATAGTTTCAATCATATGTTATGAAAGTTTATGAAAGTTATAAAGTATTTATGAATCCCTTTATAAAGTTATGAAAGATAGTTAAAGGATTATTCTCACCAAAGATGATCCTCTTGTGATAGGGACAATTCTCCCTCAATGGATTCCTAAGATTAACACTCCTATTATGATGAAGTTATATTTTAATATTATGAATATTATATGCATATGATTATGTTCTTAAAGTATACCATGGGACTTGACTTAGCACTGAGAATCCTTGAGGTAGGGTTCATTCAGGTGGGCGTAAGGTGATTCACCTAGGGGAATCCTAATAGAATCCTCCTTCCCAAAATCGAGTGCCACCATAAAAAGCCCTTACAGGCTAAGGCTAATGGATCAAACAATAGCATAAAATTTAAGTTATATATGTGCATACATAATTCTGATAGAGTTCTACCTAGAAAGTAGTCTCCCCAAGCCAACATAGGGGGTTATATAAATTCTACGCAGTTTCACGACTCGAACCTAGGGCCTAGCTGTGACACAGTGAATGTGACACCCGAAGGCACCACTTCCAAACTCCTTGTTCTTATCATAAGCATATATAAGGTAAATAAGAAATCATAAGAGTAAGAAAGCAAAAAATAGCATCATAAGAGTCAATATTTCCCATAAACAGGAATTATATCAACATAGTGCCTAAAACATGCCTCTACATTATAGATCTTGACGGGGACTAGAACATAGCTTTACTAGCTTACCCTCATGATAAGAAAATTCAAAAGTCTTAGAAACATCATCATAATCAAGAAACATAAGGACTTGTCCCTGAAGCATTGGAACTCACCAATCTTCAATAGCCATATCCAAAAGCTAGCCACAAAAATGAGGAATAAAATCATCGACCATCCCTACATGGTGATATCATGTAGGCAAGAGTATGAATTAGTACATTGGAATGTACTAAGTATATAAGCATGCAATGCATCAATGAACTTCATACATATAGCAATATGCATAGACATAACAATAGAAATAGGACAAGATATACATGATCAATGCAACATTTAAAATCATGTGTAGAAGCATCATACAACATTCTATATCCTAGAAGACATACATATGTGGGAGTAGGACCATAACTGACATTAAGACCTTGCAGACTATTACAAGGAATCCTGATGTTCCCTCTACACCGAGCAAAAGAGGAGTCTACTTTTCCATAGTAGATTGATCCTCACCCTATGTGAAAATCCATCATTTGGCCTAATCCTTTAGGATCTATCCTCGCAGGGTGAGTGTCCATCATTAAAGCTAAATAGATCCATTAGCACACCTTTAAGACATATAAACATAAACATCATTCTTATGGTGGCACATAGTTATGGGACAATGGAATCTACCAATGCCCTCTCCGTGCTAAGTCATATCCCACGAACTACATAAGCATGCATATACTACATCATCATAATTCATACTTTATATCATAATCTTACTTTCATAGTTTGTAAAAATAGACATTATGACCTCATCATATCATAGGAATAGTTCTACAAAACTTTTCATATAGTGTGGGTATGTTTCCCATCTCATCATTATCATCATAAAATTAGAATCTTAAGTCACCCTCATCATCATCATCATTAAAACATACTTTTCATACTTAGAATCATAAATCATGAGATTTCATAGCTTTGTCACAGAGAAGTAAGGCCATGTGTACAAGCAATTAGGTTAAAATCATGCAACTTGATGAAAATCATTTAGGAATGTAATTGAAATCACATTGAATCATTTAAAGGAACCCACATTGATTTTAAAAAGTCCTAATCATCATATACTTGAAATTAGTCATGGTAAAACCATCAATTTCATGCAATTGACTTGAATTCATATTAGGATGGATCATAGTTATAATCTAGATCATAATTGAAGAATTGGAGTAGAAGTAGAGAAGACCCATACAATTACATAATTGAATTAAGATAAAAATTGAGAATTTAGAAAGAGTTCATAAAAGAAAAGATTCTATGGATAATTCTCACATAACTTAAGCGATTGGCTTGGAAAACACGAAGAAAAATGGAGAATTTTGCTTCACTTGATCTGCAATGGTGTTTTTGCTTGGAGGAGAATAAAACCTTTGAGAGTAGTTTTCAAGAGAGAATTTTTGTAATGCATGAATGGTGAATGAATGAAATCAACTTAGGGTTAAAGACAATTTATAGAATGGATTTTGGTGCCAAAAATCACCCAAAATCACTTAAATAAGCTTATGGAAAAGTCTAAGGTTTTTTTCACTTAGTGCAAAAATTCTAAGGAAAATTTAAATTCACATGGAACATGTCTGCGATGCGGAGTCATTTCACCATAGTTCTTTTTTTGTGAAATTCAATTTTTTCCTATTTTGTCCTAGAATGAGTCTAGGTCATTTTTGTATATACGTGAACCCTCTCTGCGATGCGGGAGGTCCTATACTTTTCTGGATAAGCAATATCTTACGAAAAATTATTTTTCAATACTGTTGATCTAAAAATCAAAAGTGACAATTTTTTCACACAATTTTCCCTCCTAAACAAGAATCCATCCTCAAATTTCCCAAAAAGGATACGAATGATATGATATGCAAAGAATCATTCACATGGTCATATAAAGTCATTTTGAGAGGTGTTACAATATCTCCCCCTATCATTCATCCCCGAATAGGATCAAGGTAAGCTTGAGTAGAGTAGAGTACGTACCTCACATTTCATTATGAATGCAATAAATACAATTTTAAAATCATCTTTGCAAATCATTTAGGTAAGCTTGAGTAGAGTAGTGTACGTAACTCACATTTCATTATGAATGCAATAAATACAATTTTAAAATCATCTTTGCAAATCATTTTCATAAGTATGCATGCATGTAATATGGCATAGCGAAATTGACACTTAAAAGCTTGAAGGGATTGAGCATGGGTGTCTAAGTACCTTATGTATGAATAGAAGGAAAAAAGATAAGGATATCATTTCATCATGTCTGCCTCCGCTTCTCATGTTGCACTTTCAACTTGTTGGTTTCTCCACAAAGCTTTGACAGATGCAACTTCCTTGTTTCTCAATCTTTTAACTTGGCAGTCCAAAATCATAATAGGAACTTCTTCATAGGTTAAATTCTCCTCAATGCTCATGTCATCCAAAGGCACAACAATATTTGGATCGCCTAGACATTTTCTTAACATTGATATATGAAACACCAGATGAACCATAAACAACTTCATTAGCAAGTACAACTTAGAAGCCACCTTACCAATCCTCTCCAAGATCTTATAAGGCCCTACATACCTAGGACTTAACTTGGCCTTCTTGCCAAATCATACAATACTTTCCATAGGATATACCTTGAGATACACCTAATCATCCACATTGAATTCGAGATCCCTCTTTCTAATGTACGAATATGACTTTTGGCAACTTTGGCTATTTTCAACCTTTCCCTAATAAGTCTCACTTTCTCCATAGCCTCAAGTACCAAATTGAGACCAATGAAAGACATATCTCCAACTTCAAACCACTATTCTGGAGAACTACAAAGACATCTCTCCGACTTTAAACCACTCTACTGGAGAACTACATCTCCTTCCATATAAAGCCTCAAAAGGTGCCATCTAATTGCTTGAACGATAGCTATTGTAGTATGCAAAGTAGATGATCATCTCAATTTCCCTTTAAATCAAGTACACATGCCATCGTCATATCATCCAATGTTTGAATTATTCTTTCGGTTTTGCCATCCGTCTGAGGATGAAATGCGGTGCTTAACTAATGGTACCAAGACATCTTTGAAAAGATTTCCAAAAGTGTGAAGTAGATTGAGTGCCACGATCCGAAATGATAGACAAAGACTCACCATGAAGTCTTACCATTTGGCATAATCCTCCGGACTATAAGAAGTCTTAACCGGTAGAAAATGGGATGATTTCATCATCATATCCACAATCAACCATATAGAATCAAATTGCCTTCTAGTCTTAGGCAAATGTCACGACCCGAACCTAGGGTCTACTAGTGATATGGTGAATGGGAACCTGAGAGCCCCAAACAAGCCTCAAATTATCCATTTTCACATCATCAGTTTGGAAGTGCATAAAAATAGTAAACACATAGTTCTAAGGGATGGGAAAGTGGGACTCACGCTACGGGGATTTCATAGGGATAGGGATTAACATGGATTCACCTAACACATAGCACATAAGGACTAAGGGGTAGGTAAGTATGACACACTCTATAAGGGCGAAATGCGACGTAGGATCTTCCACATCATAGCATAAATCCATATCATAATACTCATATGAATCCATAATTACCATATCCAATAGGTAGCCATAATCATAATCTCCAAAAACAACACATAGCATATATCCGTACAAGAGTCTACAAGATGTCCAACAATACCTCTGGTCATAAGATTGGACGGGGGCCAAGACATATCCCGAGCTCACCCTCCAAGTAAATAACATAAATGGAAGCAACATAGGTAGAGGAATGGTGGCTTGTCCTTAGAAGATAGGACTCACCACAACAAATGTCTCAAATCCGATCTAGCCATCAAATGGTGGATGAAGGTAGTCTCCGGTCCCTACATGGTTAGATCATGTAGGCAAAAAGTCTACTTTAGTACATTAGAATGTACTAGGTATGCGGCCATGCAATGCATATGAACTTGTTAAATCTGCATTCAACATTAGATGGCAAGGGCAGATACATAGAAAGAAGCATATAAGCAAAAAAGAGTAATATGCCATGAAATGCATGATGCATGAAATGCCATAATGCTCATATATAATGGGGATGGACTATAACCGACAACTCAAACTCATGCGAGTTATTACATGAATTAGTCTGATGTATACCTCCCATCGATATGAGAAGATCACTTGTTAAGCGTAATCTACACAACACCTTATGACCTAGTCATTTCGGTGTGATGGACACCTTTCTTACGACCGGTCATTTCAGAAGAATTTTCAATATCATATCATATCAATATTTAACCATTCCTTACGACCTGGTCATTTTGGAGATGGCTACCATATACCTATGCTGACACATATTTCAAGAAAAGGGAGAGGACCCTTGGGGATAGCACTAATGCCCCTAATCCGTCGGTGCTACGCCAAATATCCTTCGAGAATACTTATACATATACATGCTTTCAAAAGAGGCAATAGTCATTTCAAATGATTTCAATGCACATTTAGGCTTAAAAGCCAAACATCCTTCATAAACATTCATACTTGCGCTAAAAAGCAAAATCACAACACAATCCATATTTTTCATGCATAGGAATAACTCATTCACTTAACAATATGGTACAAACACCTAATATGCTCAAAGAGACAATATCAATAGACATTTATGTGATCACATTCTTGTCATAACCATATTTTTATCAGAATCATATACATGAACATAATTGGGCTTAACCCACTTCTTAATCTTCATAAAGTCCAATGCTCATGAATGCATATGCCATGAATGATGTGAGGTTAGCATGGGTAATATAGCTTCAATCTAAAATCAACAATACAATATGAAATTTAAGTAAATACATAAGTAAAATGCATATTCAAATCATAATACTGATTACCCATGCTTAATTCAAACTTTAAAGGGACAATGCATATTCAAATCTTCATAATAATCATGCAATTCAACAGATTAGGGCTTGAATCAATTTAAAATCAACAATAAAGCATAGTACACACTTCAATTGAATTTAATAAACAATAATCTTCAAAACCCATATTTAAAGTAAGCTAAAATTTCATAAATCAAGTGTAAAAAGAGTTTGGGTCTTCTTGGTTGAAAGAGACCAATAATCAATTTCACATACCTTTATCTAATTGAAAGATTCAAGAAGAAATTTGATGAAGAAAAAAGTCTTCCCTTGATTCCCAACCTTAGTCTTCACAAGAGTCTTTGAGAGAGTTGAAATAATTCTAAGTTTAAGAGTGAATTTGAATGAGGAAACAAGAGTTTGGGTCATTTAAATGTCTTAGGATATCATAGGAAGTCACAAAAGCCCCTTAGGACTAGCTATAATTACAAAAAAACCATTAATGAAGCGGAATAGAATTTGTTGCCAGGGCTCCCGTGAGAAGGTCTCACGGTCCGTACAAAGTCACACAGATTGTGAACCCTTTCGTGAAACAACACTTAGCCAAATCATAGGAAACTCTGCAAGGATGGACTTTACCAAAATGGAGAGAACTTTTTGCTCTAAACTCGGAATGAGGTTAAACTAGATGTGTTGGAAAGTAATTCAAAGAGCTTCAATTGATAGGTCTCGGGCCACCCAATTCGTTTTATGCTAAAGAGATATGACCGTTTAAAGTTATCCCTTCTATCGGCTCTTATGAAAAGCTTAGCCAAAGGGATTCCATACTTAGAAAATTCAACATAGGCACCCATACAAATGGCTTCAAGGTTCGTACCAAGATATACGAACCGTATGCCTCCTCCATAAATGGTGATCCAATACTTAGAAAATTTTCACTTTGACGTCTATACGGAAGGCCTCATAGATCGTGGAGGACTATACGGTTAGTGAGAGGGTCCATATGTTAAATGCCTTGGTCAAAACATGGATTTTTAAGGCCAAGGCTATCCATACGGTCCACCACACGGATCGTGAAGCCTCACACGGATCGTTTGGGGTCCATGTGTGGTATACCTTGATCCCAAACTCCACATTAAAGTCCCCACACCTCACACAAGGCCAAGGGCAACTTCAAAGAGCCACCACACGATCCCTATACCCTCACATGGATCGTGAAGGCTTCCATGAAGTGTCACCTTGGTCCAAAACTTTCCGGAACCATATTTTCAAGCTCCATTAAGGTCGTACAAAGTCCAGGTTCTTACAAACAACTCATAATAAAATCCATGTTTACATCTTCCCATTTCCACATAGGATTATCAATATCTGAAAGTACACTTCCGGCTTTTGATGTTCAACCTTCACTTGTTGGCAATTGGGAATTCCACCACAAACTTGGCTATATCTTTCTTCATGCTATTCCATCAATACACATCCCTTAAATCTCTATACATTTTGGTACATACGGAGTGTAGAATACCAAGAGTTATGGGCTTCACTCAATATCATATCCCTTAAACCATCAACATTTGGGACACACCATCGGCTGATGTAACGAAGTACGCTATCTCCTCCTTGTGAGAAAATCTCAATGTTCTTTTCAACCACAAACTGCTTCAACTCCAACAAAATAGGATCCACATCTTTCTTCTCCTTGACCTTCTCAATCAATGACGATTCCACTCCGATATGCACAAAAATACAACCCGATTATGAATTGCTCAATCTTACACCCAATCGGGCCAATCAGTGTACATCCTTTACCAACTCCTTTCTTTAATCCTTAACATGAGCCACAGTTCTCATAGACACCTTACTAAGAGCAGTGGCCACAACATTTGCCTTACCTGGATGATATAATATACTCATATCATAGTCTTTAAGAAATTCTAGCCATCTCCTTTACCTGAGGTTTAAGTCCCTTTAATTAAAAATATATTTCAAGCTCTTATGATCGGTAAATATGTCAGCATGGACCCTGTAAAGATAGTGATGCCATATTTTTCGTAAAAACACAATGGCCAACAACTCAAGATCATAAGTCGGGGCAGTTGCCTTGAAGCATATGCAATGACCTTGTCATATTGCATCAACATATAACCTAGTCCAACACGTGAATCATCACAATAAATAACAAATCCATCCGAACCTTTCGGTAATGTTAAAATAGGGGCTGAAGTAAGGTGATCTTTCAATGTTTGAAAACTTTTTTTACATTCATCTGACCATTGAAATTTTACTTTCTTTTGGTCAACTTAGTCAAAGGTAATGGAATAGAGGAGAATCCTTCAACAAATCTCCTATAATATCCGGCCAAACCCATGAAACTTCTAATACTCGAAAGAGACAAAGGTCTAGGCCAATTCTTTACCACTTCCATTTTCTTTGGATCAACCATAACACCATCACTGGACACAATATGGCCAAGGAATTTCACCTTCCTCAACCAAAGTTTACACTAACTAAATTTGGCAAATAATTGTTTATCTCTTAAGTTTTGCAACACAACTCTCAAGTGACCCATGTGTTCCTTTTCAATCTGGGAGTAAATTAATATATCATCAATGAATACCACCACAAACATGTCTAGTTACTAGAAGAAGTGATTCATCAAATCCATAAAGATAGCAGGGCATTTGTCAACCCAAATTACTTAACCAAGAACTTATAATGTCCATACTTTGTTTGAAATTCCGTCTTGGGAATATTACTCTCTTTCACCCTTAATTGGTAGCACCTTGTAATTAATGAAATAGATCATCAATCCTTGAGAGTTGAATATTTGTTTCTAATAGTCACCTTATTCAATTGCCGATAATCCACACACATCCTAAGTGAACCACACTTCTTCCTTACAAACAATACGAGAGCTCCCCATGGAGACATACTAGGCCTTATAAATCTTTTATCAAGAAAATTCCTCAATTTCTCTTTTAATTCCTTCAACTCTGCCGGGAGCATTCAATATGGAGGAATGAAAATAGGTTGAGTATCAGGTACAAGATCAATGACAAAGTCAATTTTATTTTCAGGAGGAATATTGGGCAACTCATCGAGAAAGACATCGGGAAATTCATTAACTATAAGAACTGAATCAAGAATAGGAAATTTAGACTCTACATCCCTTACCCAGACAACATGAGAATGAAAGAATCTTAGAACACATTTTAAGGAAATACATAGATCAGAAAGAATTAAGGATTTCTTGAACGTCTCATAGCCTCCTATATATGGATGTGGCGTGCTTCACACCTATGAATAAGACTCTACTAGATGCGGCATGTTGGATTCCCTAGGATGCTTTCAAACCCTGTTCTCTGATATCAAGTTTGTCACAACCCAAATGTAGGGCCTAGCCGTGACATAGTGACTATGCCACCCAAAGGTACCCCATCCAAGCCTTTTGTTCATATCATACACATGCAAAAGGTAAATAAGCAATCATAAGAGTAAGAAAGCAAAACATAGCATAAGAGTCAATATTTCTCATTAACGGGAATTACATCAACATAGTGTCCTAAATATGTCTCTACATCATAGATCTTAGCAAGGACTAGAGCAAAGCTTTAGTAGCTCACCCTCAAGATAAGAAAATACAAAAGTCTTAGGAACAACACCTTAGCAAGAAACATAAGAGCTTGCCCCCGAAGCA
Source organism: Solanum rostratum (assembly GCA_029948455.1). Taxonomy (NCBI): domain Eukaryota; kingdom Viridiplantae; phylum Streptophyta; class Magnoliopsida; order Solanales; family Solanaceae; genus Solanum; species Solanum rostratum. The sequence goes on from CM057049.1 coordinate 53,453,391, forward strand.
TGGGAACTTATCAATCTTCAATAGCAATATCCAAAATTTCACCATAAAAATGAGAAATAGAATCATTGTCCGTCCCTACATGGTGATATCATGTAGGCAAGAATATGCGTTAATACGTTGAAATGTACTAAGTATGTAAGCATGCAATGCATCTGTAAGGTCCCACATGTTGGAAGGTGTAAAAGTGCCTAAGAAATGAAATCTATAAATTTTTGAAGTATCAATGGGTTCTACGGAAGCTTCTACAAGCCGTAAGTGGTCCCACGGGCCTTATCTTATACTCGTGGAGTGATGGCCAAACTTGATGAAAATATTGATTTTTGAAGTTTGGAGTAAGTGATACCAGACGACTCATACACTGACTTACGGGCGGTAAATCTTGTCGTGGGTTGAGGATCAGAGACAGTTTCTGAGGATTCAAAATGTTACCAAACAAAACCCTCTCTCCATGACCCGTAGACCGGACCACAACCTGTAACTGAGGTCTCGTGGTCCTGTGGGGTGAAATTTTAAAAGGGGAAATTTTGACCTTTCCTATTATTATATGCCTATGCTACGTCATTTTAGCCCCCAAAAGACCCCTTATCAGCCCTATACAACCCTAATTTATCCTATTGCTATTCACTCAAAAATATTCTAAGTCCCAAATTCCTCCAAAGCACTCCCAAGTCTTTCAAAGCCTTCAAGTAAAGAGAGCAAGCTAGTGTTTCGGGTTTCTCTCCATTCTTCCACTAGATTTTCATCCCCAATCACACCAAGGTATGTGAATTTCGATTTATAGAAACCTTTCCTCCACAAAGCTCAACAAATCCTCTTCTTTATCTATTTTCAACATTATGGAAATTTATGGATGATTTATGAACTCTTTTATATGATGATTTTATGAAGTAATTTACGGTATTTACCTTTGTACACTATATTTCACTGAAATTCCATGTGAAAGTAATGGATTATTTATGAGGGTTTGATGATACCCATGCCAAGTCTTATTATGCCTTTGGTTGGTTCTTTGAATATTGCCCAAGTGATCTTATTTTACTCCTCTCATGTCATTTACTCTTGAACTATATGATTTAAAGATTTATGTGCATGAACTCACCATCATTTGATTAAGAGACATGTCAAGACTTTTATATGATGAATGCCTTATGGGAAAATACGTATTATGCATGTTGAGACTATATAAAGGCCAACAGATGTGCTATGAGCATAATAATAATGTACGAATGATGTAAAGCCCTATCTTTGATGTTACAAGTTATATCATAATGAGCTACTCCAAGAACTAAATTATGATGTTTTGAGACTATGAGTAATATGACTATTACTATGTTTTAAGTATTCTGTGGGATTGTGACCTAGCACCGAGAGGACCTTGGTAGTCTCCCACTGTCCCGAAACATGTGCCACCGTAGGTTTATGTTATTGATATCCTGTATAGGCTTGTATCTACCGAAAAGGCAATGCCATAAGGTAATGATGATTGATAACGCCTATTAAAAAGGTTGTGCCATAAGGTAAGGAGTATATGGGCACTTCTCAAAAAGGCTATGCCATAAGATGAATATCTGGTTTACCTTGAAAAATTAGATCACTCCCCGTTCAGTGTGGAGTGAACATCAGTATTTCAAGTAGTAGCTTGCTTGGTCTAAGATGTCGGTTATGGTCCCTTCCCACTATGTATATGGTGTTAGGTAGTTTGATGATTCTTCATGCATGTTCAACCAAGCATTTTCTATTCATGACATATTGAGCTTATATTCATCAATTATGATTATGCATATCGTTTAGTTATGGCTTTTGTTCTTTATCGCATTGCACCTCGCATACTTAGTACATTCCAAGTACTAACACATACTTTTTGCCTACATGATCTAACTGTGTAGGGACCAGAGCTCCTATTTATCCTCCTCCTTATGTGGCTAGATGGTTTGGTTGAAGATCACTTTTGGTGAGTCCTCCACATTCAAGGATAATAGCCATTTACTTTCATGCTTTATTAAGAATTGTCTATTTATAAATATTATCTTTTGAGGGTGAGCCCAGGAGATGTCATGGCCCTCGTCCCATTCGAATAGGAGTATTGTTGGATATGGACATGGATTTGTATGTATGAGCTCGACTCTTATTATGTCTATGTAATATTGAAGACTTTCCTTTAGTCCCTTATTCTCTCCTATGTGTTGATTGCTTGTTGTATTGATAAGCTTGAAGTCCTAAGTTCCTATTGCCCCCATAACATAAGTCATACTTACCTGCTCTTTAGACTTTATCTGATTATGTCGTCCATGCTAATTCTCTTCCCTACAACATCCCCATAGCGTGAGACCAAAGTCCCGATTCCCTTAGAATTATTTGTTACTTGTCATTGTTTGTTTATGCTTCCAGAACCAAGGATGTGCTATGCATGCTTAAAAGGCTTTTTTGAGGTCCCTTCGGGTGCCTCATGCATTGTGTCACATCTAACCCTTGGCTTAGGCCATGAAATCATCAATGAACTTCATACATAATTGCAATATGCATAGACATAAGAATAGAAATAGGATAAGATATGTTTGAGGAATGCAATATTCAAAATCATGTGTAGAAGCATCATAAAATATTTTATATCCTAGTAGACATACATATGTGGGAATAGGACCATAACTAGTATTAAGAACATGTGGACTATGGCATGGAATTCTAGTGCTCCCTTTACACCGAGCAAAAGAGAAAGCTACTTTGCTATAATAGAATCGATCTTCACCCTTTATGCTCTATCCTAGCATGGTAAGAATCCATCATTTGACCCCACCCTTTAGGATCTATCTCGCACAATGAGTGTCCATCATTAAAGCTAAATGGTTCCATTAGCACACCTTTAAGGTATATAAACATGAACATCATTCCTATGGTGGCACATTGTTATTAGACAATAGAATCTACCAATGCCCTCTCGGTGCTAAGTCATATCCCATGGAATACATAATCATGCATATACATAGACATCATCACAATTCATACTTTATCAAAAGCATACTCTCATAACTTGTAAAATAAAAATCATGACCTAATTCTATTATAAGAATAGGTCACCTATATAACTTTTCACATAGTGTGAGTATACTCCACATCCTATCATAATCATCATAAACATTAGGTTCTTAAGTCACTCGCATCATCATATCATAACATCATCATCATCATCATCATTAAAACATACTTTTCATACTTAGAGTCATAATTCATGAAAAATCATTGCTTTGTCATAAAAAAACTAGGGCTATGTGTGAGTTCCTGAGCAATTAGGTTAAAATCATGAAATTTGATGAAAATCATATAGGAATCATGCAATTGAAAGTACATTGAATTATTTATAAAGGAACCCACATCGTCTTCAAGAAGTCCTAATTATCATATACTTGATATCATTTATGGTAAAATCATAAATTTTATGCAATTAACTTGAATTCATATTAGGATGAATTAATGGTTATAATCTAAATCATAATTGAAGAATTAGAGTAGAAGTAGAGAAGATCTATACAATTTCATAATTGAAATAAGATAAGAATTGTGAATTTAGGAGGAGCTCCATAGAAGAAAGGATTATATGGATGAATCTCACATACCTTAAGTGATTGACTTGAAAAATTTGAAGAAAATAGAGGATTTTTCTTCACTTGAACTTCAATGGTGTTTTTGCTTTTAGGGGAAGAAAGCCCTTGAGTAGTTTTAGGGAGAGAATTTTCGTAATGAGTGAATGGTGAAAGAGTGAGATTAATTTGGGTTAAAGACAATTTTTGGAATGGATTTTGGTGCCAAAAATTGCCCAAAATCTCTTAAATAAGCTTCGAGAAAAGTCTAAGTCTTTTTCGCTTGGTGTAGGAATTTTACGAAAAAATTTGAACTAATATGGAATAAGTCAAAGATATGGAGTCGTTTCACCATAGTTAATTTTATTGTGAAATTCAAATTTTCTCTTGTTTTGACCTAGGAATGAGTCTAGGTCACTTTTGTACATAAGTGAACCCTATTCGCGACCCGGAGAGGTTTCATACTTTTCTAGATAAGCAATTTTTTATGAAAAATTATTTTTCGATATAATTGATTTAAAAATCAAAAGAGACTATTTTCTCGTACTATATTGCCTCCTGAACAAGAATTTGGCCTCGAATTTCCCAAAAAGGAATATGGATAATATGATATGCAAGGCACCATTCACTTGGTCATATGAATGCATTTAGAGAGGTGTTACATGTAGCAGCTCACATGATTGGTTACGATCTCCTCCCACATAATATATGACGATTCAAGATTTTTATGTTACTTCAGTCATGTTTTAATGATGCATTGGTAAATCATCATCTCTTGAGCTCTATTTTTTCTATGATTATTATGTATATTGCTTATTTTGATATATATGACCTCTTGTTGCATTACATCCTACATACTTAGTACATTCAAAGAACTTATTTATATTTTCCCTACATGATATCAACATGTAGGATCTGGTGCCCCTCTTCCTCCACCTCGTGGCTAATTTGTGGGTGTTTGAAGAAACGTTGATTGGGGAGTCCTCTAGAACGGGGAAAACACCTTATACCTTCGAGCTTGATGTATTATGGCTTTTAAACTACTTCATTTTGTTTCTTTGGATGAGCTAGGAACTTGTCTTAGTCTTTGCTAAGTTTATAATTAGAAGGTATTGTTGGACACTCAAGTTAGAAATTTAAGCTTCGTGTTGATTCTATGTTTGAAACTCCCATACTCCCATTTCCCCTATTTAAATTATACTTTTATTTATTCTCAATGCCTATGATATGTTTGATGAATTTTAAGAGGCTTGGATGAGGTCCTTCGGATTCCTCATTCGCCGTGTTACGATTAGGCCCTAGTGTCACAAAGTTAGAACTCTCGCTAACACTTTCGTGCAGCCCTAGTTAATTTGCTCATGAATCTTTTACGGTCTTGCAAATACTAGTAAGCCTTTCAACTAAGACCACTAAGGGAACACTAGAAAGAAGACTTATAAGAGAGAAAGAGAGCTTTAAGAAAGAAGGCTTTTATAGCTTGGAAGAATGCTTTACACTTGATTTCTGGATGCTTGGATGCCTAAGAATGCAAATGAGCCCCTCTATTTATACTACTCCTAAAAGGCCAAGGTGTAAATAATATTTACACTACAAGTCCTCCATATTTATAAGGTAGTCCTTTCTCTAGAATCCTCCACACACTTCTATACAATTCTGGAGAAGACTACACACTACTAATGTATTCTATATGGTTCTAGAGTCTTTCATAAACCACTCATAGACTCTAGATTCTTCCCCTGTGGGCAAGAATAGTAGCGGGTCGTCATATACTCCCCCACCCAATGTTGCGACGTCCTTGGCGCAAAGCTACTGTTGGAACTCCTAGTCTTTACCTTTAGATTGCCACAAGTCTTCATGCCATCCCTTTCTGGTCTTCTCTGGAGTTTGACCCTTTCGGCACCTGTGGAGCGTTGTCGTGGCTGGCTGACCCTATCCCTGCTTGGCTTTCTTGGTCAGCCTTTCCTCCGTCGACTTTTCCTTTCAGCGGGCGTGTAAACGACAATGGCGGCCTTTCCTTAGCCTCTTCCACGAGTTGCAAGGTCGATAACTGAACTAGTCTTTGTGACTTGGGCATCCTGACTAAGGGTACCATGCAAGAACCTCCTTGCTCCATGACCACGAGTTGTTGGAGGTACGGGTCGATCACTACGTGGCACTTCTGGAAGTACTCTTTCCCAAGGATGATGTAAAAGAGATCTACCGGGGCGACATATAAGTTGGTCTTGCCATGCCATTTGCCCACCTCTATGTTGACCGTCCTGAGCAGCGCACTGCTTGGGTTGTATTTCAGCCCCAACTTGATTACCGCATACTTGGTCATGATGTTGGCCTCCATGCCTGTATCAACCATGGAACGAGCGTGTCATCCGTTGATTGTGATATCCATGTACTGTGCGCTATACTTCTTTGGCTTCTCCGGCTGCCGCGTGATAGCTCTGTACAATCCAATCACACCTACCCGTACTATGTCCGATATTTCCCCTGATTCAGGTGCCTCTTCCTGTGCCTTCTGCTCCTTCCGCTCCCGTAGTGTGGCAGCAAGGCTCTTCAGTCTGGGGCACTTCTTGTAGCTATGCGGTCCCCCACATATGTAACACTTAAATTCTTTTTCGGGTTGTGCCTTGCCCTGTCCGGTGCCTTAACAATCGACCCTCCTATTATCAGGCATGTGGGTATCATGCTGCTTGGGGTGTGACTGCCAATCTTTGCCTTTTCCACCATCTCCCCCACCTTGGTCATGACTACCTCCCGAGTTTTCTTCTCGATCTTTGTCTCATCTGTCGTGTTGAGAGTCCGTCAAAGCCTCCACCTATATGATGGCCTCGTCTATGGTCCCAACCTGTCGGCATTCCAGCTCTGTCCTGGCTCAGTTCTGTAGGCCTTCCATGATATGGAACATTATATCTTCATCCGCGAGGTTGGGAATCTGAAGTGTGAGGGTAGTAAACTCCTTCCCGTAGGCCCTTATGCTACCCCTCTACTTTAGCTCCCTGAACTTTCGCTTTGCCTCATAGATGACATTATTCGGGAAGAAGGCCTTCCTGAACTCAGCGTTGAACTGCTCCCATGTGTTGACGTCGCATAGCCCCTTCCCTATTTTGGACTCCTTGCATTTCCACCATATGGCCATCTCCGTCAGATATAACATAGTTGTGTTGATCTTTGTCTCGTCGTTCCTCACCTTGTTACACTTGAAGTAATTCTCCAAGTTCCATAAGAAGTTCTCCACCTCTTACGCGTTATAGACACCTTTGAAGACTGGTGGCTCGGGAGCCTCGATCTTGGCCTTCCTTTCTCCAGCAATCCCTACGAATCTCCCGTCAGCCACGGCTTCATCAAGTGCCCTCATCCTCGCACCCATGGCCTCTATGGTAGAGCTCATGGCCACCCTCTTGCTTGATGCCTCCATGAGCCGACACTCTAAGGAAGTGATGGTCTCTCTCAGCTCGTACACCACAACCTGATGTCCGCCCAACTCCTTTCATTCTCCTCAAGGGTGAACTCTTCCAAGGTCTTGAACTTATTGTCAAACTCGTTCAAGCGCTTTCCCAAGAACTCTACTGCTTGCGTGGTAGCATTGACCCTCACGACCCATCCCATATCAAGCGTGACGTCGGCAGGCTCCTCGCCTCGTTCCTCGTCACTCAACTCAGCGACCAAGAGTGAGTGGGTTGTGATGGCCTCGTTCAGTATCGGTCCGACCGACACCTTCTCAACCTTCTTGGAGTTTTTCTTTCCTTTGCGTTTCTTGTCAACATCCAACATAACATTGGCGGTGTTGGTCGCGTTGACGTCTCCTTCACATGCCATGATTCCCTTAGTTCAAACCTGCTCTGATACCACGTTGTTATGAACTTAAAACTCTTGCTAAAGCTTCCGTGCGACACTAGTCAATTTGCTCACGAATCTTTCATGGTCTTGCAAATACTAGCAAGCCTTTCAACTAAGACCGCTAAGGGAACGCTAGATAGAAGACTTATAAGAGAGAAAGGGAGCTTTAAGAAAGAAGGCTTTTATAGCTTGGAAGAATGCATTACACTTGATTTCTGGATGCCTAAGAATACAAATGAGCCCCTCTAGTTATACTACTCCTAAAGGGCCAAGGTGTAAATAATATTTACACTACAAGTCCTCCATATTTACAAGGTAGTCCTTTCTCTAGAATCCTCCACACATTTTTATACAATTCTAGAGAAGACTACACACTACTAGTGTATTCTATACGGTTGTAGAGTCTTCCGTAAACCACTCGAAGACTCCAGATTCTTCCCCTGTGGGCCAGAATAGTAGCGGATCGTCACACTAGGCTTGGGTCATGACAAACATGGTATCAAAGTATGAGATTTTGAGATGGACCTCAGAGTTCATTATACCACATCGCATAAGGTCTTGTTCATGGTTGTGAAGGGCACCATAACTATGAATGGGAGACTATGAGGCCTCTAGGAAACTTTCCCTTCTTTGATGAATTATATCGTGCTTTAGAGTTGTCCTAAGATCTCCCTCAATCTAAAAACATGTACTTTGAAATTTTGTAGTTCATGATGCTAAGATGATTACCTCCACCAAGAGACATGAATGCGGATCATGTTTTAACGGCTCCTCAACAGGATGGAGTTTCTTATGTGGAGTTCAGGGCCGCTTTCATCGTATTAGCCAAAGCCATGGCTAACCAAGACAATTGGGTGATTATTCTTCCTTCTCAAGCACCTACCCTAGCTACTAGAATTGAAGACATTATAATGATGAACCTACCCGAGTACCATGGCTCCAAGATATATAAAGACCCAATAGAGTTTATTGATGAGCCTATCAGATTGTGACAAGTATGGGGTACCACCAAATAAAAAGATCAAGCTAGTGGCCTATCAATTCAAGGGAGTCAAAATGGTATGATTAGTGGGTAGAAGAGAGGGGGTGAATAATTGGGACTAATTGCTTAGGAGGAGTTCAAGGGCGTCTTCCTAGACTGATTCTCTTCGTTGGGTTTGAGGGAGACCAAAGTCCAAGAGTTCATCAACCTCCCTCAAGGAAACATGAGTGCAAATGAGTATTCCTTCAAGTTCACCAGATTATCAAAGTATGCACCGTTCATGGTTGCTGCCCCAAAGGATAGGATGAGTAGGCTTATCTCCGGTGCATTGGATTTGGTGTCCAAAGAGTGCAAAATTTTGATTCTTGTGAATGAAATTGATATCTCTTGACTCATTACCTGTGTAGAGCAAATTGAATAAGAGTAGTTAAGGGAGTGTGTTAGGGGGTCCAAGAGGGCTCGAATTGAGGGTGGTGGATCCTTTCACCAAAGGGTCGGATATGGTGGACATGACAAGTTGTATGGTGGTCAAAAGCAAGGGTTCTGGGTTCAACTAATGTTCCTCCTCCAAGGTTCAGTGAAGATAAGGAATTCAACCACAAGACTAAAGGAGGTTCGAGTTCTCAAGTTTCTCCAAGTTACAAAAAGTGTGGAAGGCTCCACTAAGGGGAACATCTAGCTAATTCCAATATATGCTTCATGTGTGGCAAGCCCTAACATCATGATAGGGAGTGTAAAGGTGGTGGTCCTAACCCAAATTTCAAGTATGGAAAGATGGGTAATTCCTAGGAGGTGCTCAACGCACCAATCGATTTTATGCCTTGCATGCTAAGGAAGAATTAGAAGAGACTTCGGATGTGGTTGTCGATATGTTGAAAGTTTTCCATTTTGACCTATATGCATGATTAGATCTAGATTCCAAATTTTCTTTTCTAACTCCCGTCCTTCCAAATAAATATAATGTATGTCCTAAAGTCTTACTTGATGCCTTTAAAGTTTTTACTCCCATGGGTGAGTTTGTGGTTGCTAGGAGAGTCTATAGAACATGTCCCGTTCTATATTGAATATGGTTTTCCCATGTGATATTGTTGAACTTGCAAGGGTAGATTTTGATGTCATTCTTTATATGGATTTGTTACATGCCTCTATTGATTGTAGGACCTGTAGAGTCAAATTTCAAATTCCTATTGAGTCCACTCTTGAGTGAGAGTGTAGTAACTCTGTATGTATGGGTCAATTTGTCTTCTATCATAAAGCCAATTAGATGATTTCTAGGGGGGGGGGTATTTATCACCTAGTAAGGGTTAGTATGTTACTTTTGGGGGTTCCTTCTCTTATGTCGATTTTTGTTGTCAAGGAATTCCTCGATATCTTTTATGGTGAGTTGCCCAATGTTCCTCCCATAAAAGAAATAGATTTTGACATAGATGTTTTTCTCGATACCCAAACTATCTCCATTCCTCTAAATCGTATGGCCCTGACAATTTTAAGAGAGCTAAAAGAGAAATTGAAGGAATTTTTGGAGAAGGGTTTCAATAAACCAAGTAGTTCTCCATGGTGTTTATCCGTGTTGTTTGTGATGAAAAAGGATGGGTACTTCAGATGTGCATAGATTATTGACAATTGAACAAGGTGCTATAAAGAACAAGTACCCACTTTTAAGGATAGATGACTTGTTTTACCAATTGCAAGGAGCTAGATACTTTTCCAAGATCGATCGGTCCATCTATCATCAATTAAAGGTAAGGGAGTGTAATATTCCCAAGACGACCTTCTGAACAAGGTATGGGAATTTTGAATTCTTTATAATGTCATCTGATTTGACTGATGTATCAGTGTTCTTTCTGGATCTAATGAATAGGGTGTTCAAGCCCTACGTTTATTATTTTGTGGTTGTCTTGATAGATAACATTTTTGTGTATTCTCGGACTAGGAAAGAACACATGAACCATCTAAGGGTGGTGCTTGAAACTTTTGGGGAGAGGCAATTGTTTTCCAAGTTTAGCAATAGTGAGGTTTGGTTGGAAGAGGTGGCATTTCTTAGGCATGTGGTGTTCGGTGAGGGAATTAAGGTTAATTCCAAGAAGATGGAGGAGGTGAAGAATTACCCCAGTGCATTTACTCTTTTAGATGTTAGGAGTTTTTTAGGTTTATTCAAGTATTATAAGAGATTTGTGGAAGGGTTCTCCACTATTTCATTGCCATCTACTAAGTTGACCCAAAAGAAAGCAAAGTTCATGTCAACAGATGAGTGTGAGAAGAGCTTCCATACCTTGAAAGATCGACTAAATTCAGCTCAATTTCTGATCTTGCCAGAGGGTATCGAAGGCTCTATTGTTTATTATGATGCTTCATGGGTCGAATTGGGATTTATGTTGATGCAACATGAAAGGTGATAGCCTACGCGTCTGTGAAATTAAAAGTGCATGAAAGTAGCTACCCAATCTATGATTTTAAACTTCTGGTGGTTGTCTTTGCTTTGAAAGTTTGCCATCATTATCTCTATGGGGAGCATATGGATGTGTTCACCATCCACAAGAGCCTTAAATATGTGTTTAGAAAAAGGTACCTTAACTTAAGGCAAATGAGATGGTTAAAACTCCTGAAAGAGTGTGATGTATCATTTGGGTAAAGCTAATGTGGTTGCCGATGCACTCAGTAGAGTGTCCATGGATAATGTACCTATCATTGGAGGTGGGAAGAGGGAGTTAGTGAATGATGGTGCACTTTTTGGCCCATTTGGGGTTAAGGTTGAGTGATTCTAGCAAAGGTGTTCTTGTGCAAAATAGTTCTGAATCATCTTTGATAGTGGATTTTAAGGCCAAAAAAGACTTAGTCTAACCTTAGAGAAATTGAAAAAGTTCGTGGTAGAGAAGAAAATAGAACTCTTTTCTTAAGGGGGAGATGGTGTCCTTAATTAACAAGGGCGAATATCTGTATCTAATATGGATGACTTAAGGTAGATGATTTGGAGTGAGGCTCATAACTCGCTATATTCCATTCTCGTGGGATCTACCAAGATGTATAGTGTCCTAAGGGAGATGTCTTAGTAGAACAGAATGAAGAAAGACACAATAAAATTCATGTTGGAATGTCCTAACTTCCATAAGTGAAAGCCAACACATCAAAAGCTGGGTGGCCTACCCCAAGATATCAAAATCCCTGCTTAGAAGTGGAAAGATATGAACATGGACTTTGTGGTAAGGTTGCTCTGTACTCAGAAGTAATATAACTCAATTTGAGTGATTGTTGATAGAATGATAAAGTTGGCTCATTTTCTATCGATCAAGACTTCATATAGTGCTCAAGAGTTATCCAAATTGTATATCCACAAGTTGGTGAGTGATGAGTCATGAAATTCAAATCATTTTGGTGGTTAAATTGCTAGAAAAAGTGTCCTTACTTATTCTATAAACTTACATAATTTTTTAATTTCATAGCTAGGGAAGGATTTGGAAAAGACTTGGAAGCAAAATGGTAGAAAGAGATAAAAAAGATGGCAAAATAGAATAAATATGACCTGATTCTCGTGAAGTGTACTTGGTAATTGGCCTAAATGAATTGGGACCTCGCCAAACACTCCAATAAGTGAACCAAGTTACAAGGAAGAATTGGCGAGCAAGAATGCTAGTTGGTGATTTACCAACCTGGGAAGTGAGATGAATAGTATGCTCGCCAACTTCTCTAGAAATTTCCACCACTAAATTGGTCAGAAGGCAAGAATGATCACCAAAGGGTAACTTGCAAACTCAGTTAGTGATCTTAATTTATCTCACTAAGTCATCCCTGAAGTTGTGGCTAATGTGAAGCAAAAATGGTGAGGAAAAGTTGCAAAGAGAGACTCCCTGACTCTGTCAGCGAGTTCGATCTATCTCACCAAGACTTTTTAAAAGATTTGATCATAGTTCAGACAAAAAGGGTGAGAAAAAGGAAAGAAAGACGGCTTGCCGCCTCAGTCGGCGAGCTCGATAACCTCACTAACGTGGACCTAAAGGATTTTTTCAATCATAAATAGCTCAATTTCAAAAGGTTTAGAAGAGATTTTTGCAGAGATACACATACTTCAAAATTTAGAGCTCGAAACATATAATTTGGGGGTTTTGTACTTAGATTTCAAATTTAGAGATTTGTCGGACAATTAATCTGGGAAATTGCAATCAATCACAACGAATGAACATGAACTTGGTATAATTCAATATTTTATTTTCATGCATCGCTAAAACCCCAACCTTCTAGGGGGAATATAGTAGTTGAATTTGTAGATTTCTTTTATCTGTATTGCACAATTGCTTGAATTTTGATTGGACAATTATGAGTTTCATACTTTCTCCATGTTTCACTTATGAATTGAGGTTGAAAACTTAGTTCTAGTTTAGATCTTTATGCATATTTGAAAGGGTTGCATGGAGTGGGTGAAATTGATGAATGACTATTAACTAGTGTTAATATATTTGCTTTCGAGAGAGAATAATTATGCTGAGTTATTGGGTGTTTCGTATTTTAACCCAATCTTATGCTTGAGAAGGCATGGTTGGATAGTTCGTATGTTATCGGGAGTTGCATATCAAATTCTAGTCTTACCTAGCCTACACACCTAATTTCAATTACTTTGAGTATTGTTAATAATCAGGTGAAATCTACTAATTAAACTATGCATTTTCTCCTAGAAGAACATTCTCAAACCAGAGTACAAGTTTATTTCATTGATCTTGTTATAAATCTTAGTTGATTAAATATAAATACATGTTTAACTCCATATCCTTTACTGTTAACATTTAACGACATTATCTTGCATTATTACTTCTCAATTGAGACCAATTCATGCTTAAGATTAACAAAGATATTGTGGTCTTTAGCATATTTGCTAGCTATATTCTTGCGCATTTCCAGCGGGTTTGAGCCCAACCTAGTTGGGTTTATACTTTGAACGATGATCGTATATCTGAATTCATTTGAGATGTTGTGAACATCATTGCATAAAATGGAACCACTGCCGGCGGATTGTGTTTCGAAATCATTTGTGAAAGTTTTTGTGTAAACTAATTTTGTGAAGTGAATTAGCTTATTAGATTTCTTTTTCTTTGTTGGTTATAGGTGAAAAAATGAATAACCATAGTTATGTGGTTGGGATTTGTGTGGGGTAGATGGATGATATTAGTAACATGAATGATGTGAATTTAGATGCCCTTGGAAATGCGGGAGCTATTCGCTTGCTGCCAAGTAATGGGAATGTTATGTTTCATGTAATGGGATCAATGCTTCAATTTCTCCAAATCAACGGATTCTTTGTAGGCCTCTCTCATGATGATCCTCATGACCATATTCGTAATTTCCTTGATGTTTTCATCCCTTCTTGCTCAAGAACATTTCTTAAGAGTCGATCCCACACTGATTGTTCCCATTCTCACTAGTTGGGGAAGCCACCAATTGGTTAGCAGAGTTGCCCCTTGACTCAATCGCTTCATGGAAAAAGTTGCTTGAAGCCTTCTATGAGAGGTTTTTCCCTCTCTTGAAGATTTTGAAGCTCAGGGATAGTATTCAAATTTTGAAAAGGCTTAAAGGTGGACCAATATACGAGATGTGGTTATGGTACCAAAAGTTATTGATGCAATGTCCAAATTATGGGGTATTGGACCATCTTTTGTTGCAATATTTCTATTGAAGCCTTGACTTGGTAAACAAAGGTATTGCCGACTTGCTGTTCATGGTGGTATTATAAGGCACACATTTGGAGTTATTAAATAAGATGACAAAGATTAATTGGGGGTGGTACACTCAAGATGACCTAGTGGCTCTACTTATAATGGGTATGACAAAGGAACAAGTCGAGAAGAATCAGGAGAGGGATGAAAATATTGCAAAGATGATGACCCAGCTCAATTCGTTGACTAAACACGTCATACGTAGTAAGAAAGTTATAAATGCTATTGGGATAAGTGGGAGTTCTTCCCAAGATGCTGAACTTTTTTATACTATGTATGACAAAGAACTCCAATTTTCGTAAAATCCAATCGGGGGGGAGGTTTCTATCTCGGTTTTCAAAGATTGAGCGGGAATTAAGGTTGTAACAGAGAGCAAGATTGGGGAGATAATGTCTCGCTTTGATGAACCTCAGAAATGATAAGTAGGCACTATAGTCGAACCACATGGAATAGCTTTTCGAGTATGGAAGTATTAATTTGAGGTAATCAATGTAGTGTTAAAAAAGGGATTTGCAACTAACATTCAACTAACAAATGATCATAAGATTCAAATGAAACAATAATTTGAGATAGATTGTCAGGGTTGTGTCAACATGGGACAAGATCTAAACACATGGGTCTCGATACTTGAATGAATAAGTTAATTAGATGTGAGTAAGTTAGAATTGCTTGTAATCACTACTTCGAGTCAGACAATAGTGGTGTTTCACATGAACTAATTATAGCTTCACATGCAAAATCACTACATAAAATGCTTGACCCATGCAATTTATAAGTAAACCTTCTACTACATTAGCCGTTGAACCCAAATTAAGTCATTCAACCAAACCCAAAAATATTTTAGGCTATCACACTCATTGCCCACTCCAATCATTCAAATCAATGCAACAACTGAAGATCTAAAGATAACTAAGAGTTTGCAACCTCAAGATTATATCTTATACATTACAGTAAGAATGAACTCACTCAAATAAACAACAAAACATTAAAATTATGTAAGACCCATGATATAAATCAAGTGTCCATGTCCATACCACAGTCCTAACAATTGGGATTTTAGCTACACATATTTAAAAGTAAAAAAATACCAATGTCTGTAGCCATAGATGTGGGTAAGAGAAATTACAATGAAATAAGCAAGAATTTCTTCTCCTAATCCTCAGAATCCTCATCCCAAGCTTTAATTTCAAAACCCTTCTTCTAAAAGATGAACGTAATATTTTTCCAAGGAAAGTTCTTTGTACTCTCTCTATCTCCTCTTTGATTGTGTTCAAGATGATGTACTATAGTCTCTTTCCAAAAATCTATTTATACTCATGCAAATGTTTTTTGACTTTAAGCCGTATAGGGCTTCAGAAGCCGTGGATCCCCTTAGTGAAGGGATCTATTTATTTTCTTATTTTGTTTCATTAAGGGCGCTATGGTAATTTGGTTCATTCTAAAGCTTTTTATGACTTTTATGGCTATCCGATGACCCCTAAATCATCCCTCACTCATTCAATACACTTCAATCTCAATTCAAACACTTAACTAAAAAGTTCAAACTCCCAAAACTCCCTTAAAGTCAAGCTTTGAAGATTTAAGTTGGAAAATTCAAAGGTGCTTCAGTTTCAAGTCTAGTCTACCTTATTTCTCCTAATATCCTCAAGTTATATAAGATTGATTCTTGATTCCCTTCCAATTAAGAAGACCCAAAATCTATTTCTTCAATTTTATGATTTCTAAGTATGAATTGCAAACGGGTCTTGTAAATTAATTTTAATACGTTGAAATTGAGCTATGTGCTGAACTTAATTACTGATTTTATGATGATTTGAGTCCTATTATTATGATTTACATGGAATTTATGAAGAACTGAATATGCATGTCCCTTTAACTTATGAATCTATGCATGGGTAAATTGAACTATGGTTTAATTATTGATTTCTTGATGGATTATGTATGATTTCTTTCTATTATGTTTTTAACTATAAATTCTAGTTACCCAGTCTATTTCTTTATTTCTCATGGCATATGCATGCATGAACTAGTATTTTTATGAGATTTATGATGTGGGCTATGACCAAATTATGATTATGAAAATGATTTCAAGTAAGTATGGTTATAACATGACATGTGATTACATAATGTCTATGATATATGGATTTTAAACATTTATGGGTGAGGATTCACCAACATGTACAAGTATGAATGAACTACTCCTATACATGTATTCATGAATTGAAGTATGATTTGGCTTTTTAGCCTAAGTATGCATGACTATGAAGTATGGTTTGGCTTTTAAGCCTAAGTATGCATGAAGATGATTTGAAAGATTTATGCTGTTTTTTCAAGCATGTATATGTATATGTATTCTCGTGGGGTGTTGACTTAGCACCGAATGAGATTGGAGGTAGTGGATCGACCTAAGGGGTCCTTATATAAAGACCCCTTTCTCATAACTACGTGCCAACATAGGTTTAAGTTATGCCCCTTTAAGGTATGATTATGATTCATTGGCCATCACACTGAAAAGACAAGGTCGCAAGGTGTGGTGCAGGCTACCTTTAGCAAGTAGTCTACTCTCATTCGGTGGGAGGCTATCACCAGGTGATTGATGTAATAGCTCACATGTTTAGAGCTGTCGATTTAGGTCCCATCCCCGTAAGTTTAAGTATTATGACATTCATGCATCATGATTTACAACATATTATTATGTACTTCTTTCTTATATACTTCTTTCTATATATGTGCCTTTGTTATCTAACATTGAAATGCAGGTTGTTATGTTCATATGCATGGCATGATCGCAAACTTAGTGCATTCAAACGTACTAACATATACTTTTTTTCTAAATGATCTAACCATGTAGGGACCAGAGATTATCCTCATCCACCTCTTCACAGCTAGATTGGATTTGTGAGACTTGCTAGAGGTGAGTCATTTATTCCACGGACAAGACCCACCTTCTATTTACCTACTCATGTTATGACTTTCGTATGTCTTTACTTTGACGGTGAGCCTGGGGCATGTCTTGGCCTCCGAACTATCTATGACTTAGAGGCATTTATTGGATATCATGTAAACTCTATGCACAAGCTTAATATGTTTGATAATATGGAGGCTATGCTTATGTCTTTTGTTATGTTGCTGTTATGATGTGATGATGAGATGTGAAAATTCCTAAGTCCTTGCTCCCATATCACGGTTCATACTTACCTGCTCCTTTGTCTTATGTGCTATGTTAGTCCATACTAATCCCTTTTCGTATGGCATCTCCATAACTTGAGTCCAAAGCCATGTTTCCATTATAATTATTTGCTTGATTGTTTAATTATGCTTTTCGGATCTGATGAAATGTATGTGGATGCTATGAGGCTTTTTTGGGGACTCTCAAGTTCTAATTAACCATGTCACTCCTAGGCCCTAGGCCCGGGTCATGACAACTTCTTATTAGAGAACCAAGGTTTTATAATGGTCCCTGGAGTCCAACACACCACGTCAAGTAGAGTCCTATTCATGGGTGTGAAGTGCACCATACTCATGAGTAGGAGGCTACGATGGCATTCTAGTAAATGTCTCACTTCTTCATTTCTTATGTTGGCTATGAAATGTGCCTTAAGATTTCTTAACTCCGCTGATGTCATTGACACTCTTACATAAGATGCCTCCAAGAAGAGCCCCTCTTCCAAGGTAGGCCCCTGTTATTGAGGTCCGAGTCCCTTAAGAGCCTATGGAGGAGCCAGTTACACTTGATGAGTTTCAAACTGTCGTTGCCATGCTAGTTCAAGTGGTGACCAACTAGGCTAGGCAGATTAATAGTCTTGTTCATGCTTTCATTCTGGCTTCCAGGGTGAGAGACTTCAGCCGAATGAATCCAATGGAGTTTTATGGCTCGATAGCTAATGAGGATGCTAAAAAATTTATTGATGAAATCTTTGAAGTGCTGACTATTGTGGGAGTATCTTCTGAGGAGAAAGCTGAGTTGGACGCTTACTAGTTGAAGGATGTGGCTCAAGTATGGTACAACTAATGGATCCTCAAAGTTGGAGTAAGAGTCTTTGGAGAAGCAACGACATAAGCTGGAATTGTAATAGCGGCCCTAAACTCATCGTTGGAAACAACGTTGGCTTGAGGGCCTTAAGGAACTTGAGGAGTCGGAGGAACTTGGTCCTCATGAGCATCAACTCCCCTAGGAAATAGGGCACGTCGTGGAGAAATTTTATGAAAATATCAAAGGACAAGTATTAAAGAATGAGAGTCTTGAAGGCATGACATAGATCACAAAAGAAACGAAGATTTCCTAAAGTTCTCATAGCCTCTTGCTTATGGATGTGGCATGCTTCACACTAGTGAACAAGACTCTACTAGGTGTAATATGTTAGACTCCCTAGGATGCTTTCATACCTTATGCTCTGATACCACTTTTATCACGACCTAAACCTAGGGCCTAGCCATGACATGGTGAATGTGACACCCAAAGGCATTCCATCCAAGCCTCGTGTTCATATCATAAGTATACATGAGGTAAAATAAGCAAAAAAAAAATAGAGTAGCAAGCGGAACATATCATATAGAAGTCATAGTTTCACTTAGGGGAATTACAACATCGAAGTATCCAAATCATGCCTCTATATCATAAGATCTTGGTGGGGACTAGAACATGCTACTAGCTCACCCTTAAAATAGAATAATAATGAAATCATACAGTGCCAACATGAAAGCATAACTTGAACTAGGCTTGTCTCCATAGCATGGAAACTCACCAACAAATTATCAAGCTTTCGAATCCAAATCTAGCCACGAACATCATCGCCCATCCCTACGTGGTTAGATCATGTTGGCAATGAAGAATGTGTTAGTACATGAAATGTACTAAATATGTAGGGTCATGCATCAAGAAACGTCATAATATAGATATCAATATGCATAATCATAATCAATAGAATAAGGACACAATATGTATAAGCAATGCATGTTTAAATCCATGGGTAGAAGTATCATCAAAACCTTTCATAATCCTAACATACATATGTGGAAATAATACCATAACCAACAATAAGACCATGCAGGCTATTACATAGAATGCCGATGTTTCCTCTATACCGAGTGAAAGAGGAGTCTACGTTTCCAAGGTAGACTCGATCCTCACTCTATAGACTCTATCCTAGCATGACGGGAACCCATAATAATGACCCCATTCTTTAGGCTCTATCCTAGCATGGTGAGTGTCACATCATAAAGCTATATGGATCCATTAGCAAACCTTATAGACATATAAAAATTATCATAAACTCACGGTGGCACGTAGTTAAGGGAAAATCAAATCTACCAACCCTCTCTCGGTGCTAAGTCATATCCCACGAAATACATAAATCATGCATATATATAGCTTTCAACATAATTCATACTTAATCAAAATCATACTTTCATAGTTTGTAAAATAGTCATCATAACTTCATGAAAACATTTTATATCATAAGAATAGTCTATCTACATAGCTTTTTATATAGTGTGGGTATACTCCCCATCTTATCATCATTGTTTTATAAACATTAGGATCTTAATCACCTTTATCACTATATCATCATTATCATCACAACATCATCATCATTAAAACATGTTTTTCATTCTTAGAATCATATTTATGAAAATCATAGCTTTATCATAGGCAACTAGGTTCATGTGTAGGTTCATGAGCAATTATGTTAAGATCATGTAATTGGATGAAAATTATGAAGGGATTGTGCAATTGAAATCAATTTGAAACATTAGTAAAAGAACTCACATCAATTCAACAAGCCCTAATTATCATATACTTAAAATTACACACTTTTATTTAAAAATCCTAGAAATCATGTAATTCTTCATAATTCATGCATAGATAGGTGTCATAATCATAATCCAAAAATTTGAAATCATATCATAAAAACCCATGAGAAATAATCACCATGGATTAAACCGACTAGCGGCACTTTCGAGATGCCACCTTGAAATAAAAAAAAAGTCTTTTCAATTCCATTTGAAGTTCTTAGTAGGGGTACAAAACGCGATCATAACGGAGAAGTCGAGACCTTTGGATTGGGCTCCATGACTGAAACTAATCCATGAATGAAGCCCTACATACCTTAGAAGTTGGAGTGAAATAACCTTGAAATCCTTGACCCAAAGTTGGAACCCTAACTTCAATGGAGTCCTTGCTTAGAGAGAGAAAATTTGATAGCCTTTGAGAGAATTATGGGAGTGAAAAAGATAGAATAAATTGAGAATAGGATTTATAGGATTCGAGTTGGTTAAGTTAGCTAGGAGAGCCAAAATGATATAGCTTAGGAGTTAAATGAATTAGAAATGACCAAAAATCCCTTTATTTAAAGCCTACTGGACTCGTCCATCAAACACCATCCACGGGCCATAATCCTATCCACGAGTCCTGGTTGGCCCTCGTGGTACACATAACACAAAACTTTCATCACCCAATCTTAGGTCCTAGTCGTAATACGGTGAATGATATCCCCAAAGGAAACTCAAACTAACCCTTAGCGTTCATACAAGCATTCAAGGTAAATCAAGAGAAACACATAAGCGGAAGCATATACATAGTCTGGACCATGGAGACGTAACAAAAGGTAGAGTGTACTTTCTAAAACTGAAGTACACACATATGTCAAATACATGCCTCTAGACCATAACATAAGATGGGGGCTCCGACAGACCCTGGCTTACCCTGAATAATAAAGAAAAAAACTATCTCAAATACAATATAAAGCATGCATGATAAGATAGGTAGACTCTGTCCTTGAAGCTAGAAGACTCACCCTATCAGGAACATTAAAATATTTGGATCTAGCCATAAGGATGTTCAAAGGTATCACCTACTCCTGCATTGTGATATAATGCAGGCATAAAGTATGCACTAGTACTTTTGAATGTACTAACTATGCGGGCATGCAATGTAAAATAAACACAATTAAACCTGCATTTGACATGTTAGATAAACAAGGGCATATATTCAGAAATGAGATATATGGAAACGATAATCATAACAAGATTCCATAAAATACCATGATGCATAAATTCCATAATACATGAACATATGTAGAGATGATTGTAACCAACATAATCTCACATAGTGAGTCCAAAAAAAGCCAACACAACCTCCCATAGGAAGTCCACAAGCAACCATGTAACCTCCCATAAAGAGTCCAAGAGTAACCACATAAACTCCTATAGGGAGTCCAAGAGTAACCATGTAACCTCCCATAGGGAGTCAACAAGTAACCACATAACCTCCTATAGGGTGTCCAATAGTAACCACCTAACCTCCTATAGGATGTCCAAGAGTAGCCACATAACCTCCCATAGGGAGTCCTTAAGTAACCATTTGGTACAAGTCATCATCAATTGGATACATATATATAGATTCATAGGATTATAAACTATTTCAAATCATCATTCATACATATTTGGGCTTAAAAGCCACATCATAGTGTAAAACATGTTTACATTCATAGGAGTAGTTCATTCATACTTGTACATGATGTATGCACAAGCATAAGTGCTTAAATCCATTTCATGATCATCATATGTTTCATAATCAAGTCATAATCATATTCGTATAGAAATCATGTTCATGTTTATAATTGGTAGTCAAATCCATAGTAACACTTCATCAAAAACCACGTTTATGCATGCTTATGATGTGAGGAATGAGGGAATAACATAGGTACTTGAAATTCGTACTAAAATATGAAGTTAAGATAGAATCATGAATAAACTAAGAAGAAATCAATATTTAGATCATAACTAAAACTACCCATGTAAGAAATCAAGCTTAAAGTGGACATACGAGTTCAAGTGTATATAAATTGTGTAAATCAATAAGATAAGTAGTAATTCATGGTTACATTATCATTTGAGAGTAACCCATAACATAATTTTGACCTTTTCAAACAAAATCATGAAAATCAACTTTGAATCTCATTTAAAGTTCATGCAAAGTTGGAAATAGAAATTGGGCTTCATGATTGAAAGGAAATCATGAATGAAATCACACACAACTTGCTTAAATTAGAGATATTGAGATGTGATACACTTGAACTTGAGATCACACTTGAGACCTTAGCTTGAACCTTCAAAGTGTAGGCTTGAATGATGTTCGGGGACTTAGAGTATTGGAACTTTAAGTGTAGGACTTGAAATGAAGTGAATGTGAATTACTAAGGTATGATTTAGGAGTGTTAAGAAAGGTACAAAAGTCATAAAAGACCAAGGAATGAGGCCAAATTACCAAATTGTCCCCACTTTAAATGGAGCCAAAACTGCCCAGGGAGCCCTTCACGGAACCCCTTGTGGATCGTGGTGTGCACCGTAGGCTGTATAGTATTCCATGGTGGGGCACTTGCATAAATCGGTGGGGGCCTTATGAAGGGCATCTTCTGTGAGACACACCATGGCTCGTAGTGTGCTCCATGGTGGCATACTTCCATGCCCTCCCTTTAAATCAACCAAAATAGGCCCTTAAAGGTCCAAGGCTCCCTCCATGTTGCCCTTCACAGTCCACGGAGTCCACCATATGCCATGGAGGGCTCCTTGGTGATAACCTTGGGCTAAAATCCTTCTAACACTAATTTTTGAGCAACGTTAGGGCCTTATAACTTCTAGGTCCTTACACCATCTCCCCCTTGGGAACATTCATCTTCAATGAGCTAGAACACGATTTTAAAAGCTTAATTTGAACATGAAAAATCCCAATATGAATGCAAATCGGAAAATCAACATCTAAACCATGAAATTACTAAATCTATGTTAAAAACACAATTCAAATCAGTTTCGTGCACATGTATGCATGTCATGACATGAAGACACAAAAATAATGAAATTAGCCAGTACCTTAGGCTTGAGTAGATTGGAACAAATAAGGATATCGCTTCATCATATTCGATTCTGCCTCTCATGTAGCACTCTCAACATGTTGGTCCTCCAAATGACTTTAGCCGATGCAACATCCTTGTTACTAAGACTCTTCACTTGCCTATCCAAAATCTCCACTGACACCTCTTCATAGGTCAAGTTTTCTTCAACATCAACACCTTCTGAAGGAACAATCTAACTAGGATCACCAGCAACCTTCCTTAACATAAAACACATGGAAGCCGGGTGAACAGAAACCATATCCGAAGGTAAGTCCAATCTATAAGCCACATTGCTAATTCGTTCAACAATGTCATAAGAGACTACATACCGGGGACTCAACTTGTCCTGTTTACCTAAATACATCACCCCTTTCATAGGTGAAACTTTCACATACACCCAATCACTGACAAAGAACTCAAGAACCCTTCTTCTAACATGCGTATAGGGCTTTTGACGACTTTGAGCCATTTTCAACCTTTCACAAATCGACTTCACCTTCGCCATAGCCTCGAACACCAAATCCGAGCCAATCAAATCCATCTCACCTATCCCTAATCATCCTATTAGGATGTACATCTTTTCTTATATAAACACTCAATTGGTGCTATCTCGGTACTTGCATGATAACTGTTATTGTAGGCGAATTCAATAAGCGGTAGATGATCACCCTAATTTTCTTTGAACTGCAACACACGATCCCTCAACATGTCTTTAATAGTTTGAATTATCCTCTCAGATTGTCTATCAGTTTGAGGATGAAAAGCAATACTCAACTTCACCCTTGTACCAAGCCCTTTTTGAAATGACCTCCAAAAGTAAGAAGTAAACTAGGTATGATGATCCGATATAATAGACATAGGCATACCATGTAATCTAACCAACTCTTAGATATATAATTTGGCATAATCCTCAGCATTAAAAGTAGTCTTCACGGGTAGTAAATGAGCGGATTTTGACATCCTATCCACAATTACCCAAAAAGAGTCGAATTGCGCTAGGTACAGGGCAAACCTATCATGAAGTCCATCTTTACATCCTTCAACTTTTAAATAGGAATCTCAATATCTTAATCCAAAGCACCGGGCCCATGATGTTCTACCTTCATTTGTTGGCAATTAGGATATACGTCCATGAATTTAGCTATGTCTTTCTTCATACCATTCTACCAATACACCTCTTTCAAGTCTCGATACATATTGATGGATCCCAGGTATATAGAATAAGGAGAGTTATGGCCCTCTCAAAAAATAACCTCCTTAAGGCCATCAATGTTAGGAACACACAATCGATCTTGATACCAAAGTCACCGTCTCCTCCTTGGGATAATACCTCCATCTTCTTTTAGGCAACCTACATCTTTAACTTAGCCTATGATAGATCCAAATCTTGTTTTGCTTTGACATCAAAGACCCAGAAGATTCAACCCTATTTTGAACATGAATTCCACTATTATTAGAATCAGCCAATCGAACACCCAATCGTCAAACAGTGCACATCCTTAACCAACACTTTGTTTGTCCCATCAACATAAACCCCACTACCTATAAAAAGCCTACTAAGGGCATCAACTACAACATTTGCCTTGCCAAAATGGTATTGAACACTCATGTCATAGTCTTTAAGAAGTTCCAACCAACTCTTTTGCCTCATGTTTAGATCTCTTTGGGTGAACACATATTGCAAACTCATGTGATCAATGAATACATCAACATGAACCCCATAAAGATAATGTCACCAGATTTTCAAAGCAAACACTACAACCGCTAATTCAAGATCACGAGTCATATAATTTTGTTCATGCACCTTCAACTGTCTAAATACATAACTTTTCACTTTTCCATGTTGCATGAGCATACAACACAAACCAATCTGGGAAGCATCACAATATACCACAAACCTATCTAAGCCATACGGTAGTGTCAAAATAGGTGCCAATGTAAGTCGATCCTTCAAAGTTGGAATGCTTTTCTCACACTCATTTGTCCATATTATCTTGGCATTCTTTTGAGTCAACTTAGTAAATGCGAAACAATTGATGAAAACCCTCAACAAACCTCCGATAATAACCAGTCAACCTAAGAAAACTCTGAATATCTAAAGGAGTCAATGGTCTAGGCTAATTCTTTATAATCTCAATCTTCTTTGGATCAATTTTAACACCTTTACTGGATACCATATTACCAAGAAAGGCTATCTCATCCGACCAAAACCTATGTTTACTAAACTTGGCATATAATTATTGATCCCTCTAAATCTAAAGAACTGACCTCAAATGGTCATATGCTATTATTCACTCCAGGAATAAATCAGAATGTCATCAATGAAGACAACCACAGAAGTATCAAGGAACGGCTTTAACACT
This sequence comes from Solanum rostratum, assembly GCA_029948455.1. Lineage (NCBI taxonomy): Eukaryota > Viridiplantae > Streptophyta > Magnoliopsida > Solanales > Solanaceae > Solanum > Solanum rostratum. Next base: position 53,478,735 of record CM057049.1, read on the forward strand.
TGATCATGAGGTTCATAAATACCATCAGAGCATTAGCCAACCCAAAGGACATCACCACGAACTCAAAGTGCCTATAATTCAATCAATATCCTAGGTAAGAAAACATAATATAATCATCATCGAGTAGTACTATGGGGATTAGGGACTGCGAATGCACTCTAAGGGTAAAGAGGTAAGGGATTACCACCTTTCAATAACCACAAGAAATTCTAAGGGAAGGGGAGGTGGGTCAAACTTTAGGGATGTAGGAACTTAGGAATTTCGCCACCTTGCTAATGACATCACAAGCAACAACAAGTATGGGATAAGGACTAAGGGAAAGTCTCAGTAGATAAAACAATGTCACGTGATTCTATATAGCATATTATCTAACAATACCTCTAAGTAATAGAAGGAGCGGCTGTCAAGACATGTCCCGAGCTCACCCTCAATGTAAATGTAAGGACCCAAAATTTGGTACGACCTCAATGAAGCATGAAGTCTGGTTTCGGAAAAAGTTTCGGAAAAAGGTGACACTTCATGAGAGCCATCACGGTCCGTGTGAGGTCACACGACCCATGTGGATCCTCCACGGAGTGGTCCTTGGCTCATGGAGGATGTTTGGCCCTTAAATGTGGTATTTTAAACTAAGGCACACCACACTTGGACCCCTCATGGTCCGTGTGACACTTCATGGACTGTGTGGTGGGCCGTGTGATGGCCTTGGCTTGAAATCACACAGCTTTGGGACCAAGTATGGTTACACGGCTCGTGTAGGTATCCGTAAAGCTTCTGGAGTAAAATTTTTCTAAGTATGGAATCACCATCTCATAACTTGATCGTGGAATTTTTCTAAGGAGAGGGGTACGGGCAGTGTTACGGCCCGTGTGACGTTACACGGTCCGTGTACCCTCCCGTGAAGGTAACTTCGTTGAAAAATTCTAAGTATGGGATCTTCATGCTCAAGCTAAGTTCACTTTCAAGCCTTCAACTCAAGCTTATTAATGTTGTTTAAGGCCATCATAGGTCTCCTACATCAAGTCATGTTCAAAGGAATTCCATTGGCTAAGTCTCTCCAAGTCTCATCTTCAAGATTCAAGCTAGGATTCAATTGGGATTTCAAATTCAAACTAAATTCTTCTCAAATTCATCTTCCTAATCAAGGTATGTGGAATTGATTCTTGGTCCTTTCAACCAAAAAGACCCAAAAAAATCATTCAATCTATTTTCATGAATTTTAGTTACTTCAAATATGAAATTTCATGATTTGATTTGATTAAATCTATAGTGTATGGGCTGTATTTTACCTATTATTTACATTCATTTTGTACTACTATGATGATGATTTACATTGGGTTATGAAGTTATGAATATGCATGTCCCCGTTAAAATTTGTTTGTGCATGGGTGACTACTACTATGATTAACATGTGGATTTAATTATGAATTTTCTCAATTTCAGTTTTATATGGCTAATTTTAACTTGAATCTATGTTACCCATGCTATCCTCATATCATGCATTGTATTGGATTTATGAATGTTGATATATGGAAATTATGAAGTGGGTTAAGCCCAACTATGTTTTCTAAAACGATTATGATATGATTTTGATAAGGTATTGGCTGTGACAAAAAGGTGATCACTGGTATTTCTATGATTCTGGCTCATTGAGCATTCTGGGTGCTTGCACCATTCTGTATATGTGAATGAGCTATTCCCTGCATAAACATTACAAGTATGAACTATGATTTGGCATTTTAGCCTAAATGTATATTGAATGGTCTGGTACGAACATTGCATTTTCTGGAAGCACGTATATGTATAAGTATTCAAGTGGGATGTTATTAACTTAGCACCGATGGATTGGGGGTGTTAGGGCTATCCCCAAGGGCCCTCTCCCTTTCCTTGAACTATGTGCCTACATAGGGACGATCTCCATTCTCGAAAAGATCGGGTCGCAAGGAATGGATATTCATCGATTTTGTTTATGCTATGATATGGTAGGATTCTGAAAATCCTTCTGAAAAGCGTAGTCGTAAGGAAGGTGACCATCCACCAAAAAGCATGATAATAAGGTGTGATGTAGATTACCTTTGGAAAGTAATCTTCTCCTACCGATGGGAGGTCATTATCAGTCTAATCCATGTAATAGCCCCCATGGATTTGATTTTTCGGTTATAGTCCATCTCCATTATATATGAGTATTATTGCATTTGATGCATCATAATTTCATGGCATCTTGTATATAAATTTCCATTGAATATACAATTCTTCTATATTATGTGCCTTTGTCATCTTACATTGAAATGCAGGTTTAGTAAGTCATATGCATTGCATGTCTGCATACTTAGTATATTCAAAAGTACTAACGCATACTCTATGCCTACATGATTTTACCATATAGGGACAGGGTGTTACGATAATTCACCGCTTGACGGGTAGCTCGAATTCGAAGAGTTGATATTGTGGTGAGTCCTATCTTCCAAGGACAAACCACCTCCCTTCTACCTATGTTGTTTTTTCATTTATCTTCTTAATTGAGGGTGAGCCCGGGACATGTCTTGGCCCCCGTCCCATCTTATGACTAGAGGCATTGTTGGACATCTTGTAGATTCTATATGCTATGTGATGTATTTGAAGTGTATGATTTTCTGTTATCTATTGGGTATGTCTATTATGGATTGATTATGGGAATTGTGATATGTATGTATTATTGATGTGAAAATGTGGAAGATCATAAGTCCCGTATTGCCCCCATAGAGTGAGTCATACTTACCTGCCCCTTAGTTCTTATGTGCTATGTGCTATGTGTATCCATGTAAATTTCTTTCCCTTCGATATCCCCATAGCGTGAGTCCTACTTTCCCACCCCTTAGACCTATGTGTTTACTATTTGAATGCGCTTCCGAACTGATGATGTGGATTTGGATACTTTGAGGCTTGATTGGAAACTCTCGAGTTCCCATTCGCTGTGTCACATCTAGATCCTACCCCGGGTCGTGATAGTAAAGTAACAAATGTCTTAACATAAGTAAGCCAGATAAAAAGTGGTTGTAGCCCTCGAACTAGAGGACTCAGCACAAGCAAGATCTTCTCAAGCTGAAATAGCCACGAGGAGGTGGATGGGGAAGAGCTCTAGTTCCTAAATGGTTAAATCATGTAGGCAAAAATATGTATTAGTATTTTGAATATACTATGTATTTGGGGTACAATGCAACAAGGAAATCATACTCCATAATAAACAAGATGCATAATCATAACAAATGCAATAAACTCAATATGAAATGAATGATCAATGCCTCAATGTAAACATGCATGGGAGAACAGAATTCCATAACATAACATATACATATGTGGGAGAATACCTTAATCGATACTAAGACCATGTGAGCTACTATATGGAATTCTATGTTGCCTCAACACCAGAAAAGGAGTAGTCTACTTGCCAAGGTAGAGTGTACCTCACCTTTACGGGATCTTACCCATTTTGAAGAGTGCTTCATATATGCCTTGTGGGATCATACCTATTTTGTTGTTTGAAACATGAATATGGAGCTATATGTGGATCCACTAGCTAATACATAGTCCTACTATGGCATATAGTTCTGAGACTAAGTCTTTCTATAAGGGCTCCTTAGGTCAAACCCCCACCTTAAGCCTAATTTGATGCTAAGTCTAGTCCCATAGAATACATAAATATAAGCATAATTATAACATGCATAAGCTTATAAATGATGACAACATAGTAATAGTAACTCATTCAAAAAATAACCCCTTCAAGTGAGCATTTTCTTTCACAAGAGGGTGCATCATATTATCATAAAAAGGGCTTCATAATCTTACATAATTTTCAAAAAAATCCCATGGAATCATGACATATTTAGTATCACTTATCATTCAAGACATTCATTTTCTAAAATAGCATAGATTGAAACTTTCCTTCATTCATAAAATACTTTATCATATAAATTGAGTTCAAAACTTGGTGGGTTCATGTATAAAGGCTTAAATTCATGAAATTCAAGAGTAGTATACATGAATAAGCTAAATAACTATAATTTACAATCATTCAAATAAATCATTGTATAATCCTAGTTAGGACATCAAGAATATCACCTCATAAAACATCAATATCTATAGCATTCCATAATATTGTATCTTACATGAATCAAGAACACAAAATATTTTGTCATATAAACATTTGAAAGGAAGTTCATGTGAGTTCATAAAATATCCATAGCTTGGAAACAAATAAAGAAGAGAAATGCTTGTAAGCTTATGTAGGAAAGATCTCCTCAAATCAACCCCACATACCTTGCTACAATTTGTTAAGAAAATTTGTTTTAGAGATGGATAAATCATGAACCCTAGCTTGTACCCTTCATTTAGATTCCTTGGAGGAGCTTGAGAGAGTTTGGAAGCCTTACACTTAGAAAAATTATGGGAATTGGTTGAATGGTAAGGGTTTGAGTAGTTTAAGGATGCAAAGGGGTTATTTAGAGGCCTAAACGGCATAGTTTTAAGCACAGGGCACAGGGAAAGGTCAAAATTACCCTTCTTAAAAATTATTGGACAAAATCACAAATCCCCAAATGGGTCGTGTTGAATAAGGGAACCTTCAAAAATCATCTCTGAAAGTCCATCCATGATCCCATTTACAACTCATAATTGAGTCTACATATCATCCTATTAATCATACTATGAACTCCAGAAACTCATCTTTCCACCAACTTAAGCCATCACATCATGACAACAATTTACAAATCATAATTCCCTTTATGCCTTGTAAACACCCTTCATACATTGAAGGTCCCCAAACATAGGCTATTAGAATTTGCACCTTTGAACTACGAACACAGTATGGTCTGTCATTTCTTTTATAGACCATAAACCCCACTCGTAAACCCTACTTACACTTAGTAATATTTTTAGTCCTGTACACCCAATCAATGAGCCTAATTTACAACTCATAAAATGAGCCATAAGCCATAAACTGGGCTTGTACATTGCTTATGAACTTTCCAGACTTCTTTTCTTCTGCACTTTCCATACTTTCTAACATGTGGGCCTTAAAATATCTCCCTATGGAGAACGTTCATCCCCGAATGTGCTAAATGCAAGCTCTAAATAGTAGAGAAGCAGCTAGCAACCTAACATACATGCAAAATGCAACTTAAATGCTTTTTCATAAAAAATTTCAAACTCATTCTTCAATTACAATTCATCTGTTGCCTTATAACTTGTGATTATTCATGGATAACACAAAAATTGAAATGCAAGGAAATGGAGGTTTTTGGATAAGAAGACCTAGTACCTTAAGCTTGATTAGAGAGGAAGAGATAGGGGTATCATTTCTTCATATTCGCTTCCACTTCCAAAGGACTTTCAACTAGTTGATTCCTCCAAAGGACTTCAATGGATGCAACATTTTTGTTTCTAAACCTCTTGACTTGCTTATCCAATATTTCAATCGGGACTTCTTCATAAGTCAAATTCTCTTGAATGTTCACCAATCCTATGAGTACAATGGAACTTAAGTTACCAACACACTTCCTTAACATGGAAATATAAATGACGGAATGAACCATACTAATCTCCATAGGCAATTCCAACTCTTATGCAACTCTACCAACCCGTCTCAAGATCCGGTAAGGCCCTACTTACCTAGGGCTTAACTTCTCCTTCTTGAAAAAACAAACCACACCCTTCATTGGTAAGACCTTTAAATATACCCAATAATCAACTTTGAACTTAAGGTCTCTCCTTCTTGTGCTAGTATAAGACTTTTGCCGACTTTGTGCCATCTTCAATCTTTCCCTAATCAATCTTACCTTCTACAAAGCTTCAAAAACAAAGCCTAGACCTATAAAGCCGTCTCCCTCACTTCAAAGCACCCAAAGGGGGATCTACATAGCCTTCCATATAAGGCCTCAAATGGTGCCATCCTGATTCTAGAGTAGTAACTATTGTTGTAAGCGAACTCAATGAGTGGAAGATGCTCATCCCAACTACCCTTAAACTCTAACACATAAGCTCTAAGCATATCTTCAAGGGTTTGAATGGTCCTTTTGTCTTGACCATCTATTTGTCGGTGAAACACCGTGCTAAGCTTGACTTTACTACCAAGGCCTCTTTGGAAAGATCTCCAAAAATGGAAAGTGAATTAAATATCATGATCCAAAATGATGGATAATGGGACCCATGCAATTTAACTATCTTATAAATGTACAATTTTTCCATTGTCTTCGGCTCCATAGGTGTAGCAACCATCTTGGGAGGATGCCACTTATAATAGAAAGACTTACATAATGCTTGAAAAGTTTAGAAAAAGCAATAAATAGAATATCGATCATATTCTAGCGGTGAAATTAGGGCTATTCAACATATTAAAAGAAATGAGATTTTAGCATAAAGTTCATTTGACCTCAATTTAACCAAATAAAAATTTCCTTTCTCATAGAAGTACAACTGTTCAACATAATTTAAGAAAATACTTTAAGAGATTTCCATTTACCATTTCATGCCACTAAAACTTATGTTAAATTAATACAAACTCATGAGTACCAAAATTAGCTAGCTCATGCTTCATGTAGATATTCCAAATCAAGCAGTAGGTTAGTACATTACAAACATGGCTTGGCTCATCTAAACAACAAAATAGGTCACCAAATTTATGTTACAAACCATATTGTCTTGATCCAAGTAACCTTCAAATTAACATATAAATGGACAACTCAGGGATCATATACATGTCCCAAGACTAATACAAAATATAAAGGCCTATATGCCAATGTGTTCTTCTTTAAAGCTCCCAAAAATATTATCTCCAATGGCCAGCTTCAAGTATCTCCTCGAATATTTCCTATGATAGAAACAACTAGTGCTAAGCAAAAAGCTTAGTGGTATAAAAACTACAAGGAGGAGCCTTTAGATTCTTCAATTGCTTCCTCAAGTCAAGGGAGGCATAATTGTAACATAATGAATAGACCAAGTCACAAATGTATCAAGATTTTCACGTATGGCACTTAACGATACAAGTATCAAGAGTCCATAGAACCATCTTTGCAAGAGGCTTAAATAACAAGTTTCTCTGAGCCTGTATGTCATGCCCATCACGCCAAACATCATCATGTATCATGAAGGGCAAAAGCCTGTATCGTGAAGGGTGGAAACCCAATAATCAAGAGAACTAATAGCCATATTAAAAATGGCTTTCTAGCTCATACATAAAATTGATGACTTTCATACTTACGATGAACCAAAAATCAAGAGTCAAGATGGAAAAAGATATGAATCAAAAGGCATGCCAATAGTGACAATGTCACAACCATAAGAAGGATAAAGTCAACAAGAATGTCAAGTGATCTAGCAATCTATAAAGTGGGAGAATTAAGCAAGTGCCTTGTAAGTCACAAATACCAATGTGGCAATATAAAATGACAAGAAGGTAACCAAAGTACCAGGATAACTATCAAATATACAAGCAGATAAAAAGAGCACAAGTACAAGTCTTTAGACAAACCTTAGCTCTTTAGTACATAATAAGCCCTACAAAGTTCAAGTCGTAGATCAACACGACATTACTTTCTTCAAATAATTTCTTTAAGCTTGTACAAGGGTATAAACAACTTAATCAGACAATAAAGTAATTATTTAATTTATAACACATTCAACAAGTGAAAATTTACATAATAGATACCAAAAGTGACCTAGTTTGTTCCATTCGCACATATCTAGGCATCTTGATTGCCTTGTGTTATAACTAAATTTTGAACTAGAAATGCCAGAACTAGTCTTTTTAGTCTCCATGAAATTTGTAGATATATGATTAAGGTTGCAAACAACCAAAAAAAAAGTTATCATCAAAACACTGACACTTGCAGATAAGGGATTCCAAAGTCAAGAATCTAGACATAACTTGTCCTAAATAACATCCACTATTGTGAATCCATAACTACCAAATTAGGTCCCAAGATACGCATAAGAGTTGTATATACATGTCTTAGGGTTGAAAGGAACTAAGAACTACCACAAAATACAGCTCATACATCAAGATATGCCTAAAATACTAACAGTAGTACATAGAAAGTTTCTCAGACAGAAAACTGGCTAGAACTTTCACTGTGTTTCATCCCTTTTTTCAGTCCCATACAAGAAACTTCAGATTTTCCAATAAACATAAAAATTGTGGGTATGTGAATTAGCTTTTTTAAAACATATTTTCACAATAAAATCGGCTATATATAATGAGATATTCCAAAATTACTAACCATTACACACTTTCAAAACAAAATTTAGTCACTTACCGATAGATGGAGGGTTTCTTGAGTTTTGCTCAAAGTAATCCGTTCTTTTCATGATCTTTTGTGAAATATACTGATATGAGGGAGTTGATAAGGTTCCTTATACTCTTGGAACCAACTTATCTATAGAAGGAAAGATATATAATACTAAAAAGTAAACTAAGGTGGCTGCCCAAATTTCTCTTTTCATTCTTTTTTCCAAATCAAACCTTGATAACAATTAGTAAGACTTGTAAATATATAAAATTTCATAAAATTAAACCAAATTACCCTAAGATAAACCCCCTTTTCTTTCTTTACAATTCAAGAAAATCAATTCCTCTGACGATACAAATTCAAGTCAAAGAGTTATAAAGTAGGAGTTCATACTATCTTAAAGGAATACATTTTTGAAAGTGAATACATGATTTAAGTAATAAAGGTGTTACAAGAGGTGGTCTTTGACGGGCGAAAAATGTGCCGACTTGGTCATTCTATCAATGATGACCCAAATGTAGTCAAAGTGTCTCTTAGTCTTTTGCAACCCAATCACAAAGTCTATATACATCTCCTCTTACTTCTATGTGGGAATACCGATCTCTTGGGATAGACCACTCAGTCTTTAGTGATCAGCCTTGAATTGTAGGCAATTATGACATTCAGCCACGAACTTTGCAATGTCACTATTCATACCACCCCACAAATATACTTCCCTCAAATCCCTATACATCTTCGTAGAACCAAGGTAAATAGAATAACATGAATTATAAGCCTATTTCAAAATCAAGTTCCTCAACCCATGGACATTTGGAACATAACATACCTTGGTGCCTAAGGACACCATCTCCCTCTTGGGAGAAACCCTCTACTTTTCCCTCTTTTACCAATTCCTTTAACTCGACCAAGGCAGGATCAAGGTTTTGCTTGGATTTGACCACTTAAACTAAGGATGATTTGGAACAATCTAGAATTATCATACCTACTTATTCTACTTCATCCAACCTATCTTACTAATCTATAAAAATCTTTTGATAACTCTTTGTTCCTATCATCGAGGTGAGCAACACTCTCCATGGGTAGCCTGCTTAATATGTCAACAACAATATTTGCTTTGCTTGAGTGATAAATGCACGCTCATATCATATTCTTTAAGGAGTTTCAACTACGTTCTTTGTCTCAAGTTGAGATATCTTTGTGTGAACACATAATTAAGACTCTTGTGATTGGTGAAGGTATCCACATGAACCCCATATAGATAGTGACACCATATCTTCAAGGAAATTACTATGGTTGCTAGCTAAAGATCATGTCTAAGGTAGTTAGGCTCTTGCACCTTTAGTTGTCTAGAATCATAGGCAATGACTTCACCACTTTGCATTAACACACACCCCAATCCAATCCTTGATGCATCATAATAGATAACAAACCCTTCCAACCCTTTTCGATAAAGGAAAAATAGGAGATGTATTGTAACGATCTGACTTAGGGTCCTAGTCATCACACGGCGAATGAGATTCCCGAAGGCACCTCACTCGAGCCATCTAAGCATCTCAAGCATTCTTAGTTAATGAGCAACGCGTACTGCGGAAAGAAAACATAAGGGAAAAGGGGCTATGGGCTTTTGGCAATAAAGAAACATTAAAATAGTGGAAATAACTAAATCATTACTTTGTCCATATGCATACCAACTACATCATAAGTCGGTGGGACCGACAATAGACAGTCTCCATCAATAGAAAGAAGTCTAGACAATATAATACTAAAATAAGTGCCTCAGAAGAGCTACAAAACATCATCTTAAAAATCAAACTAAATACAAGATAGAATGATAGGATGGAGGAGTCCTGATCTAAGGGCTCACTACAATAGTAGAGCTAGCCTTAGATGCTGGATACTAGCCACGAGCCAGAGGTGGAGTACCTGTCCCTGTATGGTCAAATCATGCAGAAAAATATGTGTTAGTACGTTTGAATGTATTAAGTATGTGAGATGCAATATATGGATGAAACTGTAGTGCCATCATAAATAAACATAACACACAAGTGTACATATGGATGATGAGACATGAAACAAGATTAAACATACACAGGGAATATGAATCAGACCAATATGAGGCAATTCACTTTTAAAATATGAATTTAAGACATATCATGGAATCATATAACTTGTGGGAATAGACCATAATTGACAGTAAGACCATCTGACCTACTACATGGAATCCAATGAACTCCTTCCATTAGGAAAAAGGGAATCTGCTTGCCAAGGTAAATATCCAAAAGTTAGTACCTCTCATAACATTGGAGGCCTACGTAGATCCATTAGCCTAGCCTATAAGGCTCCCATGGTGGCACATAATTAGGGATATTGAGATTTAGCTTCAAGGGGGTCATCCCTCAACTAAAGGGATGAATCACAATCTTAAGTCCTCCCGGTGCTAATTCATCCCACGGAATCTTTAAACATAACATAGAATCATAAGTAGCAATCAATAAGAGTAGCTCGAACTTGAGAGTCATCATTTAGGGAAACAGTCAATCTTACATATAGCTTTAGTAAGCTTTAACTTTGAAGCTCTTCGTAAATGCCCTATTCATAGTCATACTTCATAAGAAGCTTTCATGAAAATTGGGTGGGCTTAATTGATGCATGGAACAATCATAAATTGCATATGTCTAAGGGAAATTTCAGTAAAAGGAACATCGAAACCGACGGACCTTACGCATAGCAAAACCCATCTTAGGATCAATCAACACACTTCAAAATATATGTATATTTCTTTTACAAAATAGTCATTACACTTTAAGAACATCATGTAATAGCATGGGAACCATAAAATCTTTATAAGCATACATTAAAGTCTAGAAACTTAAAGAAAAGGAAAAACGCATAATAGGGAACTCTATGGGTGAAAGGATACCCATAAATCAACTCACATGTCATGACCGGACCTAGGATATAGGAGTGACATAGTGAATGGGAACTCGAGAGTCCCCAAACAAGTCTCATAGCATCTATTCACACATCATCAGTTCGGAAGCGCATACAAAATAGCAAACACAGTTCTAAGGAACAGAAAAGTAGGACTCACGCTATGGGGATGTTATAGGGATAGAGATTAACATGGATTCACATAACACATAGCACGTAATGACTAAGGGGCGGGTAAGCATGACTCAATCTATGAGGGTAATACAGGACTTAGAATCATCCACATTTCCATATCATAACATAATCACATATCATAATACTCAGAATCAATCCATAATGGCCATATCCAATAAATAACCAAAATCATAGTCTTCTAATAGAACACATAGCATATATCTGTACAAGAGTTTGCAAGAGTCCAACAATGTCTCTAGTCATAAGATAGGACGGGGGCCAAGACATGTCCCGGGCTCACCCTCAAAGTAATGATAACATAAGCCAAAAGCAAAATAAGGTAGATAGATGATGGCTTGCCCAAGGAAGATAGGACTCACCGCAACAAGTGTCTCAAATCTTATCGAGTCGTCAAACAGTGGATAAAGGTAGGGTTTGGTCTCTACATAGTTAGATCATGTAGGAAATAGTATGTGTCAGTACGTTTGAATATATTTAGTATGCGGGCATGCTATGCATATGACTTATCAAACCTCCATTCAATGTTAGATGACAGGAGCACATGATATAGAAAGAGATATATATAGCAAGGAAAGACAATATAACAACATGCCATGAATCCATTATGCATAAAATTCCATAATGCTCATATATAGAGAGGAACTGACCATTACCGACATCTCAAACCCATGCGAGCTATTACATGAATTTACCCAATGTCCCATCTGTAAGGGAGGATTACTTGCCAAGGGTAATCTACTCCACACCTTATGACCCAGTCATTTCGATGTGATAGACACTTTCCTTATGACCTGGTCATTTAAGAAGGATTTCCATATCAAATCATATCAAATGTGTAAACATCCCATATGAAAGGGTCATTTTGGTAATAGCTACCATATACCTATGTCAACATATAGTTCAAGGAAAGGGAGAGGACCATTAGGGATAGCCCTAATGCCCCTAACCCATTTGGTGCTAAAAAGTCCTTCAAATCATTTCAATGCATACTTGGGCTTAAAAGCCAAATCATAATTCAATCAATACTTCTCATGCATCGGAATAGCTGACTCACCTATAACAATATGGTGTAAATACCCAATATGCTCACAGAGCCAATATCAACAGACATTTATGTGATCATATTCTTGTCATAACCATAATTTTATAAAATAATTCATAAGCCTATGTGGGATTAATCCACCGAAGTATTTTTATCAAAATCCAATGCTCATGAATGCATATGCCATGGATGATATAAGATTAGCATAGGCAATAGAGATTCAATCTACAATCAACAACACAATAGGAAATTGAAGTGAATCCATAAGTAAATTTCATGTTCAAATCACAATGTAAATTACCCATGCCTAAATCAAGCTTTAAAGGGGACATGCACATTCAAATCTTCATAGTATAAATACGATTCAACATATTAGGGCTTCAATCAATTTAAAATCAATAATAGAACATAACCCACGCCTTAATTGAATTAAGTAAACAATAATCTTAAAAACCCTGCATTAAAGTAAGCTTAAATTTCATAAATCAAGTGTAAAAGAGTTTGGGTCTTAATCATTGAAAGCGATCGTGAATCAATCCCACATACCTAAGTTCACAAAAAAGAAACAAGAAGAATTTGATGAAGAATAGAACCCTTCCTTGATTCACAAGCTAAGTATCCACCAGAGTCTTTAAGAGGAGTTCCTAAGAGAGTTTAAATATAATTCCAAGTGTGAATGAATTTGAATAAGGGAAGAAGAGTATAGGTCATTTGAATGTCTTAGGGTAGCACTAAAGCTCACACGTCCCGTAGGAGAAGCTATAATTATGAAAGGCCATTAATGAACCAAATAGAAAAATGTTGCCAGGGTCCCGTGAGAAGGTCTCATTTTCGTACAAGGTCACACAGACCATGTGACTCCTCCGTGATCCAACACATAGAAAATATTTCACTGGCGAAGGTCCGAGACGATAATTCCATACTTAGAGAAGTTGCACGCCAACACCTATATGGAGGGCTTCACGGCCCGTGAGAGGTCACACAGATCATATGGCCTCCCATGAAGCTTTAGTTGGAAAAATTCTTGTTGATAAAGTTTTGAGACGGTGATCCCATACTTAGAAAATTTTCACACCAACGCCTACATGAAGGGCTATATGGTCCGTGAGAGGTCCAAGTGTGAAGTGCTTTGGCCAAAATACGGATTTTTAGTGCCAAGGCCCTCTACACAGTCTACCACACGACAAGTGAAGCCTCACATGGACCATGTGGGGTTCATGTGGTGTGTGTCTTGGTCATAAACATCAATGCCAAGACTCTACACACAAGGTCAAGGGCTACCTCAAGGCCCCCTCTACATGACCCATGGTGAGTCACATGGCCTGTGGAGGTGCCCATAAGGCGTCACCTTGGTCAAAAACTTTTTCAGAACAAATCCAAGCACCGTTAAGGTCATCCAAAGTCTGGGTCCTTATATCATCTCTCCCTTGGGAACATTTGTCCTCGAATGTGCTAAAACAAGGCTTGACTTAGGTGTGAAACATTCAAACCCAAGATGCAATGCACATTTCATAATTTGAAAATCATAAAGTCATTAAAAATCATATCAAAACATCTTTAAATCATTCAAAACATTCTTTAATCATTTTCATGCACATGTATGCATTTTAATTCATGAAACACAAGAGTGAAAGAATTAGGAAAACTTTGTAAAGGAAGAACCTAATACCTTAGGCTTGAGTAGATTGGAAAAGATGGGAATATCATTTCATATGTCGAACTCTGCCTCCCATGTAGCACTCTCTACATGTTGATTTCTCCAAAGAACCTTAAGCAACCATATCCTTATTACTAAGCCGCTTCACTTGCATATCTAATATCTCAATCGAGACTTCCTCATAAGACAAATTCTCCTCAACCTTAACACCTTCCAAAGGCACAATAGTACTAGGATCACCAATCGATTTCCTTAACATAGACATATGGAAAATTGGGTAGATAGAACTCAAATTCAAAGGCAAATCCAACCTATAAGCCACATTCCCAATCTCAACAATCTCATAAGGTCCTGCACACTAGGAACTTGCCCTTTTAACCAAAACACATTACACCCTTCATGAGTGAGACCTTCACATACACCCAATCACCAACATGAAATTCAAGATCCCTTTTTCTAACATCTGAATAAGAATTTGATGACTTTGAACCATTTTTAACCTCTTCCTAATCAACCTCACCTTCTCCATAGCCTCCAACACTAAATCCGGGCCAAGTCCATCTCTCCCAACTCAAACTACCCCATATGAGATATGCATCTCCTGCCATATAAAGCTTCAAATGGTTCCATACCAATGCCATGAAATCTGTCGTTATAAGCAAACTCAATGAGTGGTAGATGATCATCCTATTTACCTTTGAATTCCAACACATAAGGTCCTAAGCATGTCCTCCGAAGTTTGAATTGTCCTCTTGGCTTGTCCATCAGTTTAGGGATGGAAAGTGATACTTCACCGTAGTACCAAGTCCTCTTCAAAACAACCTCCAAAAATGAGAAGTAAATTGGGTGCCATGATTCGATATGATAGACCTAGGCACACCATATAACCTCACCAACTCTTGAATATACAACCTTGCATAATCTTTGGCACTAAAGGTAGTCTTGACCGGTAGAAAATGAGTCGACTTAGTCATCCACTCAACAATAACCCAAATTGAATCAAATTGCCTTCGTGTCCAAGGCAACCTAACCACAAAGTCCATGTTCACAACTTCTCACTTCCAAGCAGGAATCTCAATAACTTGAGCCAAACCATGGGGCCTTTGGTGTTGTACCTTCACTTGTTGACAATTAGGGCATTCTGATACAAACTTGGCTATATCTTTCTTCATACCATGCCACCAATACACTTCCCTCATATCCCGATATATTTTGGTATATCCTGGCATATTGAATAATGAGAGTTATGGGCATCACTCATGATCACCTTCCTAAAATCATCAACATTTGGAATGCAAAACTAATCTTGATACCGAAGCACACCATCTCCCCCTTAGGAGAAAACCTTTATCTTCTTTTGGGCAACTAACTTCTTCAACTCAACTAATGACAAGTCTAGATCATGCTTAGCGTTGACATAAACAACCACAAAAGATTTAGCTCTATTTTGAACATGAATACCACCACTATTAAAGTTGGCCAACCTGACGCCCAATCTATCCAAACGATGAACATCGTTTGCCAACTCTTTCTTACCTTCATCAACATGAGCTATACTTCCCATAGATAGTTTACTAAGAGCATCGACTACAACATATGCCTTGCCGGGATGATATTGCACACTCATGTTATAGTCCTTAAGGAGTTGCAACCACCTCCTTTACCCTAAGTTAAGATCCCTTTGGGTGAACACATATTGCAAACTCTTGTGATCGGTAAAAACATCAACATGAACTCCACAAAAATAATGGTTCCAAATCTTCAAAGAAAACACCATAGCTGCTAACTCTAGATCGAGAGTCGGGTAATTACGCTCATGTACCTTCAACTGCCTAGATGCATAAGCTATCACCTTACCATGTTGCATGAGCACACAACCCAACCAAATCCGAGAAGCATGACCATATACTACAAACCTATCTAAGCCATCAAAGAGTTAAAATGATAGCCGATGTAAGCCGATCTTTCAAAGTCTAAAAACTCTTCTTACACTCATCCAACCATACAAACATGGCCTTCTTTTGAGTCAACTTGGTCAATGGAGATACAATAGATGAGAAACCTTCAACAAACCTTCTATAATAACCAGCCAACCCAAGAAAATTTTGAATATCTGAAGGAGTCAATGGTCTAGCCAATTCTTTATGGCCTCAGTCTTCTTTGATTCAACCTTAATACCATCACCAGATAAAGCATGACCAAGAAAAGCCACCCAACCAAAACTCACATTTGTTGAACTTAGCATATAATTCTTTCTCCCTCAAAGTCTAAAGAGCCAACCTCAAATGATGCATATGCTCTCGCTCATTTCGGGCATAAATAAGAATATCATCGATGAAGACAACCACAAAGCTATCAAGAAATGGATTGAACACCCAATTTATAAGATCCATAAACACAATCGAAGCATAAACCGAACGACATCACAAAAAATTCAAAGTGCCCATATCTAGTCTAAAAAGCCATTTTGGAAATGTTACACTCCTTAACCTTCAACTAATGATGATAGAAACAGAGGTCGATCTTTGAGAAATGGGTTTGAAGTTGATCAAACAAGTCATTGAACGTTGGCAACGAATACTTCTTAATGGTAACCTTATTCAATTGCCTATAATAAATGCACATCCAAAGAGATCCATTTTTTTCTTACAAATAACATTGGAGCACCCCATGGTGATATACTTAGCCTAATGAAGCCTTTGTCCAACAAGTTTTTCAATTGATCTTTTAACTCTTTCAACTCAGCTGGTGCCATACGTTAAGGAGGAATAGAGATAGGTTGAGTATCTGGGAGAAGATCTACGCCAAAGTCTACTTCCCTTTCGGGAGGAATACCGAGCAAATCTTCGGGAAATATATCTGAAAACTCATTCACCACCAGAACCGATTCAAGAGTAGGTGACTCGGACTCCATATCTTTAACTCTCACAATATGATAGATACATCCCTTAGAAATCATCTTTTGGGCCTTCAGGCAAGAAATAAACCGACCTCTAATGGTGGAGCACTACCCTTCTATTCAAACACAGGCTCCCCTGGAAATTGAATCTTGACCTTTTGAGTTTTACAATCTATAGAGGCATATAAAGCATGCAACCACTCCATCCCGAGAAATGACATCAAAATCAAACATTTCAAGTTCCATAAGATCACACTGAAGGACTTTCTGCAACATAGGAATAAGATAACCCCGATAAACTCTATGACCAACAATAGATTCACCCATAGGAGTATAGACTAAAAAAGGCTCCCTCAAGATTTCAGGACTCAAATCAAACTTAATAACCAATAGAGGAGTAATACAAGATAAATTGGCACCTGAATCAAGAAATGCACAAACATAAAAAACAAAGACTTTCAACATACCAGTCACAACATCCAGAGTCTCCTCAACTTCCTGACAAGCATGCAAAGCATAAAACCTGTTATTTCTTGGAGCACCAACATGTGGAGCTCTTTGCTAGACTTGATCACCTCGAGCCACTTGATCATGAACTTTCTGAGAAACTCTAGGACAATCAACAACCTTGTGAGTCTTATCATCACACTCATAGCATGCACCCAACTCCCTCCAATAAGCACCCGTGTGATTCTTTCCACACTTGTCATACCGGCAAAATAATGGCCCACCACCAACTGCTGCTTTAGGAGGAGGCACCCTAGTGTTGGCCACCCTTGAATTAGAACCTTGGCTCTGTTAGAAGCAACCATAACCACCACCCTTGGAGTTGGAGATCCCACCATCATAATGGGCCCTCTTAGGATCATGCACTCTTCTTTCCTTAAGCTTTTCTCCTTAGATTTGTTTAGTATATACCATGAGCCTGGCGACGTCCATGTCCTGAATAAGCATAGTGTACGACATTCCTTCACAACCAAATTAGAGACACCAGAAATAAATTTGTGCATTCTTGCATAGGGGTCTGCCACAAGCATAAGAGCATACATTGAGAGCTTGGTGAACTTGAGGGCATAGTCCCTCACACTCATGCCACCCTATTTGACATTGATAAATTCTGCCATCTTAGCTTCCCTAAGTTCAAGTGGGAAGAAATGATCTAGAAATGCAAACTTGAGCTCTTCCCAATTAACAACATTACCATAGACCTTCTCCATTAACCATAGACCATACCTGAGCCACATCTTTCAACTGATATGCAACCAATTCATACTTCTCCTTAGAAGTCACCCCCATAACAATCAACACCTTAGAGAGCTCATCAATGAACTCTTGAGCATCCTCATCAACCTTTGACCCACAGAATTTTGGAGCATTCATTTAGGTGAGATCCCTCACTCTAGAAGTTAGAGTGGGATCATGGGGAGGAAGATTAGCCTATCTAGTCTGAGTAGTCACCACTTATGAAAGCATAGGAATAGCAGTACGAAATTCACCATTAGTGACCAGCTCTTCGATAGGCCCTTGAGGGACTTAGTCCTCATTAATAAGGGCTGGTCTTGGTAGGGAGGTCTTCGTAGAGGCATCTTCTATAATGTAGCAAGGACATCATCAGGATTAGGAAATCTTAATATATAATCCCAAGCATGACATAAGACATGAAGAAGTGAGACAATTCCTAGAATGTCATCATAGCCTCCCACTAATAGGAATGGTGCACTTCAAACCCATGAATAGGACTCTACTCAACGAGGCATGTTAGACACCGAGGATCATTTACAAAACTAGTGCTCTGATACTATGATTGTCATGACTCAGACCTAGGTTCTAGGAGTGATATGGCTAATGGGAACCCGAGAGTCATAGCCTCATAGCATCTATTCACACATCATCAGTTCGAAAGCGCATATGAAATAGTAAATACATAGTTCTAAGGGATGGAAAGTAAGACTCACACTATGGGGATGTCATAGGGATAGGGATTAAAATGGATTCACATAACACATAGCACATAACTACTAAGGGGCGAGTAAGTATGACTTAGCCTGTGGGGGCAATACGAGACTTAAGATCCTCCACATTTTTATATCATAATATAATCACATATCATAATACTCATAATCAATCCATAATGGCCATATCCAATAGATAACCAAAATCATAGTCTTTGAATACAACTCATAGCATATACTCGTACGAGAGTCTACAAGATGTCCAATAATGCCTCTAGTCATAAGATAGGACGGGGGCCAAGACATATCCCAGACTCACCCTCAAAGTAAAGATAACGTAGGCCAAATGCAAAATAAGGTAGATAGATGCTGGATTGTTGTGGGAAGATAGGACGCACCACAACAAGTGTCTCAAATCTGATCTAGCCGTCAAACAGTGGATGAAGGTGGTCTCTGGTCCCTATTTGGTTTGGTCATATAGGCAAAAGTATGCATTAGTATATTTGAATGTACTAAGTATGTGGGCATGCTATGCATATGACTTATCAAACCTGCATTCAATGTTAGATGACAATGGAACATAACATGGAAAGAGATATATATGGCAAGGAATTACAATATAATATATGTCATGAAATCTGTGATGCATGAACTGCCATAATGCTCATATATAGAGAGGATATGACCATAACAGATATCTCAAACCCATCCGAGCTATTACATGAATTTTCACAATGTACATATCCCATCAGTAAAATAAGATTACTTGCCAAGGGTAATCCACACAACACCTTATGACCTAGTCATTTCGGTATGATAGACACCTTTCTTACGACACGGTCATTTAGGTAATAGCTACCATATACCTATGTTGGCACATAGTTCAATGAAAAGGAAAGGACCCTTGGGGATAGCCCTTACACCCCCAATCTATTCGGTGCGAAGTCAACATTCCATAAGAATACTTATACATATACATAATTTTTAAAGAGGAACAAGTCATTCAAATCATTTCAATGCATACTTGGGCTTAAAAGCCAAATCATAATTCAATCCATACTTTTCATGTATAGGAATAACTCATTCACTTATAACAATATGGTGTAAATACCCAATTTGCTCAAAGAGCCAATATCAATAGATATTTATGCAATCACATTCTTTTCATAACCATAATTTTCTCAAAATCATTTCATAAACCTATTTGGGCTTAACCCTCTGAATCATTTTCATCAAAATTCAATGCTCATGAATGATATGAAACTAGCATGGATAATATAGATTAAATCTAAAATCAACAATACAATAGGAAATTCAAGTAAATTCATAAGTAAAATTCATGTTCAAATCACAATTTAGATTACCCATGCCTAAATCAAGCTTTAAAGGGGACATGCACATTCATATCCTCATAATATCAATGAAATTCAAAATATTAGGGCTTCAATAGATTTAAAATAAACAATAGAGCATAGTCCATACCTTAATTGAATTAAATAAACAATAACCTTAAAAACTCAAAATTAAAGTAAGCTTAACATTTATAAATCAGGTGTAAAAGTGTTTGGGCCTTCATGGTTGAAAGGGTCTATGAATCAATCCCACATACCTAAGTTCACCAAGAAAAAACAAGAATAATTTGATGAAGAATAAAGCCCTTCCTTTATTTCCAAGCTAAGTCTCCACTAGAGTCTTTAAGAGGAGTTCTTAAGAGAGTTTGAATATAATTCTAAGTGTGAATGAATTTGAATGAGGGAAGAAGAGTATAGGTCATTTTAATGCCTTATGATAGCATAGAAGATCACAAAAAGTCCCTTAGGAGAAGCCATAATTACCAAAGCACCATTAATGAACCGGATAAAAAAATGTTGCCAGGAGTTCTGTGAGAAGGTCTCACGGTTCGTACAAGGTCACACAAACCGTGTGACTCCTCCGTGATCCAACACTTAGAAAATTCACTGGTAAAGGTTTGAGACGGTATTCCATACTTAGAAAAATTGCACGTCAACACCCATACGGAGGGCTTCACGGCCCATGAGAGGTCACATGGACCGTGTGGCCTCCTGTGAAGCTTCACTTAGAAAAATTCTTCATTGACAAAGTTCTGAGATAGTAATCCTGTACTTAGAAAATTTTCACATAATGCCTACACGGAGGGCTTCACGGACCATGAAGGGCTATACAGTTCGCGAGAGGTCCAAGTGTAAAGTGCCTTAGCCAAAATATGGATTTTCAAGGCCAAGGCCCTCCATAAGGCCCATCACACGGTCAGTGAAGCTTCACACGGACCATGTGGGGGTTCATGTGGTGTGTGCCTTGGTCTCAAACTCCACATCAATGCCAACACTCTACACATAAGGCCAAGGGCCACCTCAAGGCCCCTCCACATACCTGTGGTGATTCACACGATCCGTGTAGGTGCTTGTAAGGCATCACCTTGGTCAAAAACTTTTTGGAACCAAATTCCACGCACCGTTAAGGTCATATAAGGTTTGGGTCCCTACATCACATATCTGGGGAAACTAGAGAGAACTGAAGTAGAAGTCTTGAGGAAGAAACTTTGAAAATCCTAGCCTTATTATTGAGAGCTCTTGCCTTAGAAATTTAGAAGTTGAAGAATGAGAGAATGAGGGGTGTTCTTAGGGCTTGAAGACTAATATAGGTCCCCCTTTTCATCCCCCAAATGATGTAGTTTAGGAATAAAATTATGGGAAATGACTCAACTGCCCTTTAATTAAAACTACCGGAAGCCATCTACGAAACTTCGTCTATGGGCCGTAGACCTTCTTGTTTGATGGCTCACCTGAAATATTTCCTTTTCTAAATTGGGAAGTATGACAAACAGGATGGGCCGACTAATTTCTATGAGCCATGGATGGACTCGTAGAGTCCTTCCACACTACCCAAATTTTCACCTTGTATCTGACACCCTTTTATAAGACCTTATATGAGCCATATAATATTTTATGTGCTGTTTGATAAGTCCTGGATTAAATTCCTCAAAACCTCAAATTTTCTCATGGTTGGAACCCCACTTACAAACCACTCTACGAGTCGTAGAAAATTCCATGGGCTGTAGATAGTCTCATGAGCCAGGTCCCCAACACTCAGGGCTCCTAAATAGAGGATCGTTATAATATCTCCCCCTTGGGAACATTCGTCCCCAAATGTACTTAAAGGCAGGCTCTTAAGAGTAAACTAGTAGCTAATAACCAGTATGCATACAAAAATGCAATTCAAATATCGTCTCTCAGATTTTCAGTCTTAAACTTTAAAACATGCTTTAAAACATTTCATAAACATCAAATTAAATGCATACACCATAAGAACCTAAAATGTATGGAGTTTGGGGATTTTTGAAGAACTTCTTAGTACTTTAGGCTTGAGTGGAGTGGAATAGATACGGATAACACTTCATCATATCTGCCTTCACTTCCCATGTAGCACCCTCAACTTGTTGATTCCTCCAAAGCACTTTCATGAGAGGTGACTTCCCTTTTCCTTAGCTTTCTCACTTTCCAGTTTAGGATTCAACTCATACCTTTTCATAACTCAAATCCTCTTCATTGTTCACATCATGCAATGGAAGTATGGAACTTGTGTCACCCATGAATGTCCTCAACATCAATATATGGAATATTAGATGAATTGTACGCAATTCGTTGGGTAGGTCCAACTCGTATGCTACTTTCTTCACTCTTTTCAACACTTTAAGGCCACATATATCTAGGACTCAAATTCCCTTTTTATCAATTCTTAGGACACCTTTCATTGGAGATACCTTCAAATAGACCCAATCGCCAACTTGAAACTGAAGCTCCCTCCTCCTTACATCTGAGTAGGATTTTTGTCAGCTTTGGGCTGTTTGCTATTTCTCCTTTATGCTTTTAATTTTCTCAATAGCATTCATTACCGAGTTTGGTCCTATTTGTCACGACTCGTAATTAGGGCCTAGACGTGACACGGCAAATAGAGACCCGAGAGTCCCCAAACAAGCCTCAAAATATCCAAATCTACATCATCGGTTCAGAAGCACATTCAAATAGTAAACATATAGTTCTAAGGGATGAAGAAAGTAGGACTCACGCTATGGGGATATCAAAGGGAAAGGGATTTGCATGGATTCACATAGCACGTAGCACATAAGAACTAAGGGGTGAGTAAGTATGACTTACTCTATGGGGGCAATACGGGGCTTAGGATCTTTCACATCTCTACCTCAAACATATATACATATCATGATTTCCATAATAAATCCATGATGGCCATATCCAATGAATAATTAAGTCATAAGCTTCTCATTCAACACATAACATATAGAATCGACGAGAGTTTACAAGATTTCCAACAATGCCTCTAGTCATAAGATGGGACAGGGGCCAAGACATGTTCTGGGCTCACCCTCAACTAAGAAGATAAATAGAAAATGACATAGGTAGAAGGAAGGTGGCTTGTCCTTAGAAGATAGGACTCACCACAAGATCAACTCTCCGAATTCGAGCTACCCGTCAAGTGGTGGATGATCATAACACACGGTCCCTACATTATAAAATCATGTTGGCATAGAGTATGCATTAGTACGTTTGAATATACTAAATATGCGGGTATGCAATGTATAAAAGACTTACTGGACCTGCATATCGATGTTAGATGACAAGGGCACATAATATACAAGGATCATATAAGCAAAGGAATTTAGTATACAAGATGCCATAGAATGCATGATACGTGCAATGTGATAATGCTCCTATATACCGGGGATGGACTATAACCGACAACCCAAATCCATGCGAGCTATTACACGAATTGGACCGATTGGGACCTCCCACCAGTAGGGAGAAGATTACTTGTAAAGGGTAATCTACATCACACCTTACGGAACACACCATTTCGGGGATGATCACCTTCCTTACGGGACCCCCATTTCGGAAGGATTTACAAGAATCATATCAAGACATGTCCTATTATAAGCAAATAGACGAATAACATCCGTCCCTATGTTGGCACATAGTTTAAGGGAAGGGAGAGGGACCTTGGGGATATCCCTAACGCCCCCAATCTATCGGTGCTAAGTATATATATATATATATATATATATATATATATATATATATATATATATATATATATATATATATATATATATACACACATATGCTTTCCAGGAGAGAGTCAAATATCCATTTCAAAACGTTAAATGCACAAGTAGGCTCAAATGCCAAATCTCAAGATCAAAATCACATGGTTCATGCAAGGAATAGCTCATCTACATATACAAGATGGTGCAAGCACCCAATATGCTCAAAGAGCAAGAATACAAGATGGTGCAAGTACCCAAGATGCTCCAAGAGCCATAATCATAGATATACCGGTGATCACCTTTTTGTCATATCCCATGTCTTACCAAAAATCATATCATATTCCCTTTTTTTAAAAACAAAATTGGGCTTAATCCCACATTTCTAAGATTTCCATGTATCAATGCCATGAGTATGATGCACTACATAATGTAGGGATGGCATGGGTAATGTAGAGAATGGCCAAAACATAGCAATATAATGTAAAGACTAGAAAATCCATAATAAAATTAACAAAAAATGGTAGTAAATATCACCCATGCATAAGCACATCTTTAAAGGGACATGCATGTTCATAGTTTCATAATCCAAGTAGTTCATCATAATAAAACTTAACATAACTCAAAATTCAGAATATTGTACAACATATGCATTGTTCAAAGGTACCAAGATCAAGTAGTAAAATTCACATTTTAAGTAGACAATTTCATAAATTAGTTTGAAAGGAACTTTGGGTCTTCTTGATTGAAAGAGATCAAGAATCAAAACCCACATACCCGTATCTTGAGGATGAACTTGAGGAAATAATGGACTCCAAATTGAAGCTCTTGACTTGATAAATCCTAGGGAGATTGGGGAGCTCGAAGGAGCAATTTTTTTGAGAGAGAGTGAGAGTAAAATGAGGGGAAAATGGCTGAAATGTGAGAAGCTCAGCTGATTTATGGACTTAGGAGGGGTGGAAAATACCCAAAACACCCTCAGACCAATTTATATTTACGTAAAAACCAAAATCAAAATGGGTAAAATATTAATTACTGTTCACGGCACTGTTCACGGTCAGTGTACAGTAATCGTGTGACTATACTTAAAATTTTCAGCAAATTGTTTAAAGCCAAGGGCTTCCAACGGAAGGTCGTACGGACCGTGTGATGCTTCACGGGCTGTAAAAGGGTCCGTATGAAGGTACCAAGGAAGGAGACACACTTAGAACACAATTTGGCAAGAGAATCGTGAGTGACTTCAGCCTCACGGACTGTTTGCTGCCACACGGTCCGTGTAGCTGGCCGTGTGGCTTGCCTGCACGAACAGTCTTAACGAAAACGAGCATAACTCCTTGGTCCGAGCTCGGAATTAGATGAAACTAGGTGCTTTAGAAAGCTTTAATTTGATATATTGTAGGATACCTAGTTCGTTTTGGGATAAGAGATATGACCATTTAAAATTGATCCTTCTACCGAATCATATGAAGAACCTTTGGGTTTAGTGTCGGAGAAGTTTAGGAATGTAAAAAGGGTTTTAAAGGTCATAAAAAGCCTTGGGGATGAATAAA
This sequence comes from Solanum rostratum, assembly GCA_029948455.1. Taxonomy (NCBI): domain Eukaryota; kingdom Viridiplantae; phylum Streptophyta; class Magnoliopsida; order Solanales; family Solanaceae; genus Solanum; species Solanum rostratum. Next base: position 53,504,296 of record CM057049.1, read on the forward strand.
AATATCAAAAACACCTTAATAAAATGAATCTTTAAATATCATAATGGCCTTGACACGGTTGGCTTCACGGTCCGTGAAGCTCTTCACAGTTTGTGAAGGCTCCCGTCTAGCCCAGACAGGTTTTACAAAAATGGGTATAACTCCTTGATTCAAACTCAAAATGAGGTGAGAATGGATGAATTGGAAAGATAATTCAAAGAGCTTCGATTTGATATGTCGTGGATCACCCAGTTCATTTTGAGCTAAGAGATATGCCCACTCAAAGTTGACCCTCCTATTGGTACTTGAGAAGTGTTTAGCCAAGGGAATTCCTTTGAACTTGACTTGATGTAGGAGACCCATGATGATCTTAAACAACATAGATAAGCTTGAATTGAAGGATTGAAAGTGAACTTATCTTGAGCATGAAGATCTCATACTTAGAAATATTTCATTTTGGAAGCCTTACGACACATGGCCCACCACACGGTCCGTGAAGTGTCACACGGACCGTGATGGCTCCCATGAAGTGTCACCTTGGTCCAAACCTTTTTTGAAACCAATTTTCATACTTCCTTGAGGTCGTACAAAATTCCAAGTCCTTACAGTATTAATGCCACCTCACTACATTTGAACCATCCAATGAGCGATCAACATCATTTACCATACAAGGCTACAAACAGTGCCATCCCAATACTTGTATCGAAGCTATTGTTGTAGGTGAACTCGATAAGTTGCAAGTGTTCATCCCAACTTTCTTGGAACTCCAACATGCAAGCTCTCAACATATCCTCTTAGTTATAAATAGTCCTTTTAGTTTACCTATTGGTTTGAGGATGAAAAGTTGTTCTTAATTTCACCCTAGTGCGAAGTCCCCTTTGGAAGGACCTCCAAAAGTGAGAAGTGAATTGAACTCTACGGTCTGAGATGATGGTTAATGGAATCCCATGCAACCTCACCAACTCTCTGATATACAAGTGGACATAGTCCTCAGCACTGAATTTGGTCTTCACTGGTAAGAAATAGGCTGACTTAGTCATGCGGTCAAGTAGAACCCATATGGAGTCAAAATGCTTTTTGGTTCATGGAAACCCAACTACAAAATTCAAGTTGGTCTCTTCCCACTTCCAAGTAGGAATATCAATATCTTGAGCTAAATCGTCCAGCCTTTGGTGTTCAACGTTTGCATGCTGGCAGTTGGTGTATTCGGACACAAATTAGGCAATGTCATTTTTCATCCCATTCCACCAATAAATCTCTATTAAATCAATGCATTTTGGTAGTGTCGGGATGAATAGAGTAAGAGGAGTTTTGTGCTTCTTGCTTGATCAACTTTTTCAAATTATCATCACCAGGTACACATAACCAACCTTGATAATGGAGTGTACCATCTCCCCCTTATGAGAAGACCTTTACCTTTCCATCTTTTACCAAAGTTTTCAACTCAACCAGAGTGGGATCAAGACTTTTCTTGGCCTTAACCTCGTCAATCTGAGAAGATGCTAACCCATGAAGAACCATCGCACCACCATTCCTGGGCTTATTCAGTCTCACTCCTAGCCTTGCCAACCTATGAACATCTCTATTCAACTCCTTTTCCCAACGCCTTCTATTTAGGACACCGTTCCTATTGAAATTCTACTAAGGGCGTCAGCTATCACGTTGGCTTTTCCCAGGTGGTACTTCATGCTCATATTATAATCCTGAGTAGCTCTAACCATATCCGTTGCCTCAAGTTGAGATCTTTCTGGGTGAACACATATTGGAGGCTTTTGTGGTTGATGAAAACATACACATGGACTCCATACAAATAGTGTCGCTAGATCTTTCAGGCAAACACCACCCCCACGAGTTCAAGGTCATGAGTCGGGTAATTCTTCTCATGCACTTTAAACTACCGTGAAGCATAGGCAATCACCTTACCATGTTGCATTAGCACACAGCCTAACCCAATCCTGGATGCATCACAATATATGACAAAACCATTACGCCCCTCGGGCAATGTCAATATAGGGGCTGAAATCAACCAACGCTTCAAAGTTTGGAAATGCCTTTCACATTCACTTGTCCACATGAATTTTGCCTTCTTTCGAGTTTGCTTGGTGAGAAGAGATGAAATTGTGGAGAAGTCTTGGACAAACCATCCAGAGTAACTGGTTAGACCCAAGAAACTCCTTATGTTAGTGGGTGTCAATGGACATGGCCAATTTCTTACTACTTCAGTCGTTTTAGCATCAACCTTGGCGCCTTCTCTAGATACTACGTTCCCAAGGAAGGGAACCTCATCTAGCCAAAACTCGCGCTTGTCAAACTTCTCATAGAGCATTTGTTCCCTCAGGGTCTGCAATACTACCTTCAAGTGTTCCATGTGCATTTGCTCACCTTGGGAATAGATCAAAATGTCATCAATGAACACCACCATAAATCATGTTGAGGTAAGGCTTGAACACCCTATTCACGAGGTCCATAAATTGTCAGTGTATTGGTGAGGCCAAAGGACATCATCATAAATTCAAAATGACCACCTAGTCCAAAAAGCTGTCTTAGGAATGTTGTTTTCTCTCACCCTTAATTGGTGATAACTGGGTCTCAAGTCAATCTAGGAAAAATAAGTGATCCTTGTAGTTGATCAAATAAATCATCTATCCTTAGGAGAAAATATTTATTCTTGATGGTGGCCTTATTGAGATGTTGGTAGTCAATGAACATACGGATTGACCCATCCTTCTTTCTTACGAATAGCAATAGGGCACCCCATAGAGACCAAGTAGGACAGATGAAACCCTTCTCCAATAGATCTCTCAGTTGGTCTTTCAACTCCTTCGATTCTACGGAGCCATTGTATATGGAGGGATTGAGATTGGCTGAGTATTGGGTAAGAGGTTCATACCAAAGTCTATCTCACTTTCGGGAAGGACACTTGGTAACTCATCTGGGAAGATATTAGGAGATTCACTTACAACAAGGACCGACTTAAGAAAGGAAACTTTGGAAGAGACATCCTTGACCCTCATCAAGTGGTAGATAAACCCCTTGGAAATCATCTTAAGAGCCTTGACAAAATAAATGAATCAAAATTTACATGAAGAACTCCTACCCTCCTATTCAACAACTGCTTTATTAGGAAATTAGAATTTGACCCTATGGGTTCTACAATTAATGGAGGCATAAGAAGCATGCGGCCTATCCATCCCCAAAATTACATTAAAGTCTACCACGGTGAGCACAACTAAATCACATAGGATTACTTTATGTAGAATGGAAACTGGATAGCCCAAATGACTCTTCGGGCCATGATAGATTCACCCATGGGATTACTCACCTCATAAGGCTCGTGGAGGACTTCAAGACATGCATGAAACTTATATCCAAAGAATGAGTTTGCAAAAGACAAGTTTTCTCTTAGATCTAAAAGTGCATATGCATCTAAATCATAAACTCGTAACATATCGGTGACCATATTCGGGGCTTTCTCAACCTCTTGACCACCATGAAGGGCATAGAACCGGTTGTCCCTTGGGGCACCATGAGCTTGACCCCTCTAGCCTTGGAGCATCGGGCCTCCCCTCCTGCAGTCCTTGGCATAACAACTGGGCTTTCCACAGGTGAAACAAGCATTGGACCTGGCTAAGCATTCCCTTTTATGGGGTCTTCCACACTTGGGGCAATTAGGACTTTGGGGCTTTAAGGTAACCCCTATGTCCTTCCTAGAAGGAGGGGTGTTGGTGAATCCTTGCCTTGAGCTAACTTGAGATTTGTAGCCATCACTCCTTTAACAAGAATATTTTTGGCTATCACACAGGCTCGCTTGGACTCCATTGCCCTTTCTCAGAGTTTCTCCTCTTCGATTTGTTCGGCATACGTCATTAGGTGGGAAATATCCATCTCTTTGACCAACATTGCCATTTTGCATTTTTTGGAGACTAACTTAGAGACACTTGAAATGAACTTGCTCATGCTAGCCCTTAGATCTACGACCATGAACGGAACTTACTAGGACAACTGGGAGAACTTGAGGGCATATTCCCTTACACTCATACCCTCTTGTTTGAAGTTGATGAACTCTTGGACCTTCGCCTTCCTAAGCTCAATGGGAACGAACTAGTCTAGGAAGGCACACTTGAATTCCTCCCAACTAATAGGACCCACTTCTTGACCTCTCTCATGAGCCCACTACTCATACCAAACCTTGGCGACTCTCTTAAGCTGGTAAGAAACCGACACGTCCTTGTCCTCTGACATCACACCCATTACTGCTACAACTTGGAAGGCTTTTTCCATAAACTCCTTAGGATCCTTGTTCGCCCTTGACCCATGAAATTTCGATGGATTGATTCACATAAAGTCATGGACTCTGGCTTCTGGGTAAGCATTGTTATATCCCTATTGGCTTGGTTAGCCAACGTTTGGGACAACACCATGAAAGCGCCTCTGAACTATGCATTAGACACTCCCTTGTTGGAGTGGAGGGACTTGTTGGTCCGAGGTGCCTTGTTGGTGGGTAGCTCTCCGGGGTGGCATAATCTAGAAAGAAGCAAAAGTTCATTGTTAGCAAGTGGGAAATCGTACTCAACTCTAAGGCATAACATTGAATAAGAAAGAAGGAAAGACTTTCCTAAACATTCACATAGCCCCTCATTCAAGATTGTGGCATGCTTCACAACCTTAAACAATTATGCATGGACATTCAAGGAACATTTTAAAACATCGTGCTCTAATACCAATTTTGTAATGACCCGACCTAGGAGCCTAGTCGTCACATAGTGAATAAGGTTCACAAAGGAAACTCACCTAAGCCATCTAAGTATCTTAAGCATTCGTAGGTAATAAACAAGTCATATTGCAGAAAGAAAACATAAGGGAAAGGAGGCTATAGGCTTTTTGCAATGAAGCAACAGTAAAATAGTGGAAATAACTAAATCATTACTTTGTCCATATGCATATCAACTACATCATAAGTCGATGGGACCAATAATAGACAGTCGCCATCAATAGAAAGAAGTCTAGACAATACAATACTGAAATAAGTGCCTCAGAAGGGCTACAAAACATCGTCTTAAAAATCAAATTAAATACAAGCTCGAAGGATAGGGTGGACGATTCCTGATCTAAGGGCTCACCACAATAGTATAGTTCCAATCAAACGTAGGCCCAATTATGTTATATGATGATGTATGCTAAGTGAGGGAGTTCCACCCAACAAAGAATCTCCCCGTGCCAACATGTGGGTTATGTTGGATTTCATGTAGTAGCTCACATGGTTTTATATGTCGATTATGGTCTTTTTCCATAATGTCTATGATCAATGTATTGGTTCCATCACATGTGTTCCATTTATACATTATTCTTGCTCATATTGAACATTATTCCTTGTGCATTCTTAAGCTTATATTAATGTTACCTTTACCATCTCATGCATGTATGTCTTTACTTAAGCTTTTATTAATGTTACCTCAACCATCTCATGCATATATGTATTTACTTATTAATAACGGCATTAAAATTTCATATTTGCATTGCATCTTACATACTTGTTACATTCTATAAGTAGTAACGCATATTTTGCCTACATAATTTAACCATGTAGCGACAGGTGCTCCTCCCCGGACTCATGGCTAGTTCTTCCAATATTCAAGACTAACTTTATTCTGGTGAGCCCTTAGTTCAGAACTCTACCATTTTACTTTCTTGTAATGTATTTATGACATGGTGTATACATTGAATTTTGGAGGCTTTTACTTCTTTTGTTGATGTTTGGAATCTTTTCTATTTGATAAAAATTGATCTATACCAATTCCCGTTTATCCATGACCTAGTTGGTATGTTTACGGACGTTATGTATGTTTTATAAATGTTACATTTATTCAAAATGATTTCCAAAAGACCCTACCCCGTTTACTTCCACAAATTTATGAGTTTTATTCCTATTCATGCTCGATATGTTAAGATGGCTTGGGTGAGGTGCTTTAGAATGTTCCTCGGATGACCAAATATACCAGGTCAAGTAGAGTCCAATTCAAGGTTGTGAAGTGCACCACAACCTTGAATGAGAGGCTATGAGGCATTTAAAGAAAGTCTTCCCTTCTTTCTTATTCATGTCGTGCATTTAGAGTTTTCTAAGCTTCTTTTATAACTAATGATGATCTCTTTGATATTTCTAGATCATGTCACCAAAAATATATCCACAACCAAGGAACACACCTGAGCAATAAGCCCCTTCACTACAACAAGATTATAGAGTGTCTCATGGAGTTTAGAGCCACATTCACTATGCTAGCCAAAGATTTGGCTAATCAAGCCAATAAGGAGATTACCATACCTTCCCAAGTGCCTACTATGGCTACACGGGTTGGAGATTTTATGAGGATGAGTCTAACAGAGTTCCATGATTCTAAGACGGAAGAGGATCTTATTGACTTCATTGATGAGGCTTACCGAATTGTCATCGTAATAGGAGTTCCCTCAAAGGACAAGGCTAAGCTAGTAGCCTACTAACTAAAGGGAGTAGCCAAGATATGCTATGAACAAAAGGTGGAGGAGAGGGGCCAAGGAGTGGGTCCAATTGAATGGGAATAGTTCAAGGGGGCTTTCTTGGATCGGTTCTTTCCAATAGAGCTAAGGAAGGCCAAGGTACAAGAGTTCATCAACCTCAAACAAGGGCACCTGAACATGAGGGAGTATTCTCTCAAGTTCATCAAACTCTCCAAATATGCCCCTTCATAGTTGTGAATCTAAGAGACCGTACAAGCAAATTCTTCTCAGATGTATCATAGTTGGTGTTAAAAGAATGGAAGATGGATATGCTTGTGAAGGAGATGGACATCTCCCAATTGATGACATACACCAAGCAAATTGAGGAGGAGAAGTTTAGAGAGAGAGAGAGAGAGAGCAAGGGAGTCCTAGAGGACTCGGGTTGATGGCGGGGGATATTCTTACTGAAGGAGTGGAGGTCACAAGTTTCAAACTAGCCTATAGCAAGGTGGAAAAAGGTCTACCAACACTTGTTCTCCCCAATCCACTAAAGAGAAGGGGTAGCTCACAAGCCTCAAACCTCAAATTACCCCAATTGTGGGAGGCTCTATAAGCGAGAATGCTTGGCCAGTTTGAATGCATGCTTCAAATGTTGGAAGCCTGGACACCATGTAAGGGATTGTAGGAGTGAAGGTGCAAGGCCCCAAGGCCAAGGTGGGAAAGTTCAAGGTGCCCTAAGGACCAACTATTTTGTATGCTCTTCATGGTCGACAAGAATTTAAAAAGGTCCCAAATGTTTTCACTGGTATGTTGAAAGTTTACATTTGATGCATATGCATTATTAGACTCGGGGACTAATTTTTTATTTGTAACTCCATTTCTTGCAAATAGATTCCATGCATGTCTTGAAGTCCTTCCTGAGCCTTATGAAGTATGTACCCCCGCAGGATAGTCCAAAGTTGCACGAAGAGTTTATAAAAATTGCTCCATTTCCATCTTACATAAAGTTATCCCTTGTGACTTTATTAGTAGAACTCTCATGGTTGATTTTGACGTTATACTTGAAATGGATTGATAACATGCTTCCTATGCCTCCATCGATTATAGGACTCGTAGAGTCAAGTTCTAATTCCCAAATGAGTCTATTCTTGAGTGTGAGGGTAGAAATTTTTCATGTAGAGGTCAGTTTATTTCCTTCTTAAAAGCCCGAAAAATGGTCTCAAGGGGATGCATATATCATCTAATAAGGGCCAAAGATGTCACTTCAAAAGTTCCTTCTCTCTAGTCGGTTTCCATTGTTAGTGAGTTTCCCATTGTTTTTTTGAATGAGTTACTAGGTCTCCCTCCCAAAAGGGAAATCGATTTCGGCATAGACCTCTTACCTGACAGTCAACCTATTTGTTATGACTCGAACCAAGGGCCTAGTTGTGACATGGTGAATGTGACACCCAAGGTATCCCATCGAAACCTCGTGTTCATATCATAAGCATTCATCAGCTAAAATAAGCATGCATAAGAGAATAAGAAATTAGAAGCATATAAAAGCAAGAATGTCATGATTCCCATAGGGGAATATACAAGAATCTATTAAGTCCAAATCATGCCTCTATATCATAGATCTTGATGGGGCCTAGCACATAACTAACTAGCTCACCCTCAAGATATATATCAAAAGAAATAATACGGTCTCAAACGGTAATGTATCATAAAAGGGCTAGTTCCCAAAGGATGGCAACTCACCAACAAATCTTCAAGCTCAAAATTGGAATCTAGCCATGTAATGGAATAGTCTCCTCATTGTCTACCCTTACATGGTTAAATCATGTAGGTGAAGAAGTATATGTTAGTACGTGGAATGTACTAAGTGTGTAGGTATTTCATGAATCATAGGACATCACAATAATATCAATATGCATAATCATAATCAATAGGATAAGGACACAATATGCATGAGCATGAAAGCTTAAAATCATAGGATAAACATCATTCATAATCTTAACATACATATGTAGGAATAAAACCATAACCGACATATAAAACTGCCACGACCCAAGCCTAGGATCTAGGAGTGACATGGCGAATGGAAACTCGAAGTATCCAAATTCACATCATTGGTTTGGATACGCATAATGGAATAATAAACACATAATTCTAAGGGACGGGATAGTAAAACTCACACTATGGAGATATCATAGGCATAAGAATTTACATGGATACACATAGCACGTAACACATAGAGACTAAGGGGAGGTAAGCATGACTAACTCTATGGGGATAGAATGGGACTTAGGATCTTCCACATTTCCACACCATAACATAAATACACCTCATATCATAACCAATGACATAATAACCATATCCAATAGATAGCCATAAACATAATCTCCAAATTGAAACACATAACACATAATTGTACAAGAGTTTACATGTTTTCCAACAACGCCTCTAAGTCATAGAATAGGATGGGGGCCAAGTGATGTCCCAGGCTCACCCTCAAAGTAAATATAACAGAAGCACAAGCAACATAAGGTGGATGGATAATGGTTTATCCTTGGAAGATAGGACTCACCACAAGAACTTTCACAAATCTAAACTAGCCATCAAAATGTGGATGGATATAGTCTTTGGTCTTGTCACGATCCGGACCTACGGTCTAGGAAGAACATGGCGAATGGGAACCCAAGAGTCTCCAAACTAGCCTCATACTATCCATATTCACATCATCGGTTCAGAAGCATATAATGAGATAGTAAACACACAGACCTAAGGGAGGAGAAAGTATGACTCACTCTATGGGCATATCATAGGGATAGGGATTTGCATGGATTCACATAACAGATAGCACATAAAGACTAAGGGGTGGGTAAGTATGACTCACTCTATGGGGGAAAATGGGACTTAGGATCTTCCACATTTCCACATCATATCATAAATACACATCATAGTAACCATATCCAATAGATTACCATAACCATAATCTCCAAATAGCATAACATAACATATAACTGTACAAGAGTCAACATGATGTCCAACAATGCCTCTAGTCATATGATAGGATGGGGGCCAAGACATATCCTGGGCTTACCCTCAAAGTAGATAACATAAATGAAGCAACATAAGGTAGATGGATGGTGGCTTTTCCTTGGAAGATAGGACTTACCACAACAACTTTCTCAAATCCGACTAGCCGTGAAACGGTGGATGAATGTAGTCACCGATCCCTACATGGTTAGATCATGTAGACAAAAATTTGCACTAGACATTTGAATACACTAAGTATGAAGGCATGCGATACATATAAACTCATCAAACCTGCATTCAATGTTAGATGACAATGGCACATATTTAGAAAGAAGTATATAAGAAAGAATGATATACCGATATGCCATGATGTACATGATGCATGAATGTCAAAAATACTTTGCATATATTAGGGATGGGACCGTAATCGACATAAAACCAAATGAGCTATAAATTGGAACTCTGTCATCTTCCCTACAATAGATAAAGAAGTGACCTACTTGCTAAAGGTAGATCCATTATTATTCATTATTCATCATCCTCAAAGGGGCATAAACAAAACCTATGTTGCACATAGTTCAAGAGAAAGGAGTAAGGATCCTTGGGGATAGCCCTCCCCGCCTCCAATCCCATGCGTGCTAAGTCATCATCCCATAAGAATGCATATACATATAGGTGTTTATAAAAGAGACATAAGTCTTTCAAATCATTTACATGCATCACATTTCATAATCATGCATTCTTAGGCTTAAAAGCCAAACATACTTCATAATCATGCATACTTGGGCTGAAAAGCTAAATCATACTTCATGTCATACTCTCATGCATAGGAATAGCTCCATTAAGCAAATTATGAGAAAGGAGTAAGGACCCTTGGGGATAGTCCTCCGTGCCTCCATCATACATATAGTTCATGCATGCATATGCTATGAATGAGATGAGAATAGCATGAGCAATAGAGATTCAAACTTAAATCAACAATACAATATAAAATCCAAGTAAATTCACAAGTAAAATTCACATTTAAATCAAAATTTAGATCACCCATGCTTAAATTAAACTTTAAAGGGGACATGCATATTCAAATCTTCATAACTTCAATGCAATTCAACATATTAGGGCTTAAATCACTTTAAAATCAACAAGAAAACATAGTTCATATCTCGATTGAATCAAATAAACAATAACCTTAAAAACTCATAATTAAAGTAAGCTCAGTTTCATGAAAATCAAGTAAAAGAGTTTGGGGTCTTCATGGTTGAAAGGGACCATAAATCAATCCCACATACCTTAGTTACCCAAGAAGAAACAAAAATAATTATGAAGAAGAGTCTTTCCTTAATCTTCAAGACAATACTCCAAGGTTAACTGTAGGGGGGTTCTTAAGAGAGAGCTTGAATAAATTCTATGTGTTGAATGAATTTGAATGAGAGAAGAAGAGTATAGGTCATTTGAATGTCTTAGGATAGCATAGAAAGTCACAAACGTCCCTTAGGAGAAGTCAAAGTTGCAAGAACACTATTACTGAAACGGATGATAAAATGTTTCTAGGAGTCCCGTACCTAACCACACGGACCGTGTACCCTTCGTGGTGCCATACTTAGAAAAATCTTCACTGGCGAAGTTTCGAGACGATGATTCCATACTCAGAAAATTTTCACACCAACGCCTATACAAAGGCCCACATGGACCATGAAGGGTCATACGAAGCCGCTTCACTTGCCTATCAAATATCTCAACTGGAACTTTCTCATAACAGAAGTTCTCTTCAACCTCAGCTCCTTCTAAAGGCACAATGGTACTAGGAACACCAATCAATTTCCTCAACATACACATGGAAAACTGGGTGAATAGAACTCAAATTCGGAGGCAAATCCAATCTATAAGCCACATTCCCAATTCACTCAACAATCTTATATGGACCTATACACTAAGGACATAACTTGCCCTTCTTACCAAAACACGTTACACCATTCATGGTTAAGACCTTCACATACACTCAGTCTCCAATATGAAACTCAAGATCCCTCTTCCTAACATCTGAAGAAGACTTTTGGCGACTTTGAGCCATTTTCAACCTCTCCCTAATAAATTTCACCTTTTCTATAGCCTCCAACACAAAATTCTGGCCAATCAAAGCCATCTCTCCCAACTTAAACAACCCCACTAGAGATCTACATCTTCTACCACACAAAGCTTCAAATTGTGCCTTACCAATGCTAGCATGAAAGCTATTGTTAAGCAAATTCGATGAGTGGTAGATGATCATCGCAACTATACTTGAACTCTAACGCACAAGCCCTCAATATGTCCTCCAAAGTTTGAATTGTCCTCTTGGCTTTCCTATCGGTTTGATGATGAATATCGGTAATTATGTTCACCTTGGTGCCAAGTCCTCTTTGAAATGATCTCCAAATGTGAGAAGTAAATTGGGTGCCATGATCCAATATGATAGACCTAGGCACACCATGCAACTTCACTAACTATTGGATATACAACCTTTCATAATCTTTGGCATGAAGGTAGCCTTAATCGGTAAGAAATGAGCTAATTTAGTCATCCAATCAACAATGACCCAAATCGAATAAAAATGCTTCCAAGTCTGAGGCAACCCGACCAAAAAATCTATGTTCACATCTTCCAATTTCCAAGTAGGAATCGCAATATCTTGAGCCAAACCACCGGAAATTTGATGATCTACCTTCACTTGTTGACATTTAGGACATCCGAATACAAATTTAGCTATATCTTTCTTCATACCATGACACTAGTAAACCTCTCCCAAATCCCAATACATTTTGGTAGATCCCAGGTGAATAGAATAATGAGAGTTATGGGCTTCACTTATGATCACCCTCTTAAGATCACAACATGCATAACGCACAACCGGGCTTGATATCGAAGCACACCATTTCCACCTTGGGAGAAAATATCTGCTTTATTTTGGTGACCAACTTCTTTAACTCAACCAATGACGGGTCTAGATCTTGCTTAGCCCTGACATCAACAACCACAGAAGATTCAGACCCATTTTGAATATGAATACCACCATCATTAGAGTCGGTCAACCTAACACCCAACCTAGCCAAACGGTGAACATCCTTTACCAACTCCTTCTTTCCTTTATCAACATAAGCAATACTCACCATAGAGAGTCTACTAAGAGTGTTAGCTAAAACATTTGCCTTGTGGGGATGATACTTCACACTTATGTCATAGTTCTTAGGGAGTTCCAACCACCTTCTTTGCCTCAAGTTAAGATCCCTGTGAGGAAACACATATTGCAAACTCTTGTGATCGGTGAAAACATCAACATGAACTCCATACTATTAGTGCCTCCAAATCTTCAGAGGAAACACCACAGTCATTAGCTCAAGATCATGAGTCGGGTAATTATGCTCATGCACCTTCAATTGGCTCAATGCATAAGCTATCACCTTATCATGTTGCATAAACACACGACCCAACCCAATCCAAGAAGCATCATAATATACCACACACCCATCTACGCCATCTGGTAGAGTCAAAACAGGAGCCTATGTAAGCCGATCTTTCAAAATTTGAAAACTCTTCTCACATTCATCTGACGCCACAAACTTGGCCTTCTTTTGAGTCAACTTGGTCAATGGAGATGCAATAGATAAGCAACTTTCAAAAAATCTCCTATAATAACCAGGCAACCCAAGAAAACTTTGAATATCTAAAGGAGTCAATGGTCTAAGCCAACTCTTCACGACCTCGTTCTTCTTTGGGTCAACCTTAATACCATCATTGGATACCACATGACCAAGAAAAGCTACTTCACTCAACCAAAACTCACATTTACTGAATTTAGTATATAACTGCTTCTCCCTCAAAGTCTGAAGAACCAACCTCAAGTAATCCATATGCTCACGCTCACTTTGGGAATAAATAAGGACATCATCGATGAAGACAGCCACAAAACTATCAAGATATGGCTTGAACACCTGATTCATAAGATCCATAAATATATCTAGAGCATTAGTCAAATCAAATGACATCACCGCAAATTCAAAGTGCCCATATCTAGTCGAAAAAGACATTTTGGGAATGTCACACTCCCTAACCTTCAATTGATGATAACCGAAACAGAGGTTAATCTTCGAGAAATAGGTGGACCCTTGAAGTTGATCAAACAAGTCGTCAATCCTTGGTAATGGGTATTTATTCTTGATGGTTACATTGTTCAATTGCCTATAATCAATGCACATCTGAAGATACCTATCTTTCTTTCTTATAAATGATACCGGAGCACCCCATGGCGATATACTTAGCCTAATGAAGCCTTTCTCCAGCAAGTCCTTCAACTGATCCTTTCAACTCCTTCAACTTAGCTTATGCCATACGATAAGGAGGAATAGAGATAGGTTGAGTATCCGAGAGAAGATCTATGCCAAAGTCTACTTTCCTTTCAGGAGGAATACTGGGCATATACTTGGAAAACACATTTGGAAACTCATTAACCACTAGAACCGATTCAAGAGTAGGTGACTCAGACTCCACATCTTTGACCCTTACAATATGCTAGAAACACCCCTTAGAAATCCTCTTTCTGTCCTTAAGGTACGAAATAAATCAACCTTTAATAACAGAATCACTACCCTTCTATTCAAGAATGGGCTCATCCAGAATTTGGAACTTGACCTTTTGGGTTCTACAATCTATAGAAGCATATAAAGCATATAACTAATCCTTCCTAAGAATAACATTAAAATCAAACATCTCAAGTTCCACAAGATCACACGGAAGGACTTTATGCACGATAGAGAAGGGACAACCCCGATAAATGCTTCCAGCAACAATAGATTCACCCAAGGGAGTATAGACGGAAAAGTGCTCTCTCAAGATTTCAGGGTTCAAACCAAACTTAACAGCCAAAGGAGGAGTCACAAAATATAAATTTGCACCCGGATCAAGTAAAACATAAACATCAAAATCAAATACTTTTAAATACCGGTCACAACCTTCGGAGCTTCCTCTACTTCCTGCCAACCATACAAAGCATAGAACCTGTTGTGGCTGGGGGAACCACCTTGAGGAACTCTTGGTTGGATTTGATAACCTTGAGCCATATGACCTTCTTTGGTGCCTTTAGGCAATCAACCAGTTTGTGGCCCATCTAACCACACCCAAAGCAAGCACTCGAACCCCATAAGTACTTCCCCAGGTGAGCCTTTCTGCACTTGTCACATTGAGGAGGCAATGGTCCACCTTCAACTTATGCCTTGGGAGAAGGCACCCTAGCATTGGTAAACCATGTATTAGAACCTTGGCCTTGTTAGAAGTGACCATAACCACCACCATCCTTGGAGTTGGAGAACCCACCATCATAACGTGCCCTCTTAGAATTCTGCACCCTCTTCTCCTTGAGCTTTTCTCTTTCAATTCATTCAGCATATGTCATGAGCTTGGAGATGTCCATATACTGTACAAGCCACAACCAAATCAGAGATCCCAGAAATAAAATTGTGTATTCTTACACGGGGGTCAGCCACTAGCATAGGAGCATACTTTGAGAGCTTTGTGAACTTAAGGGCATAGTCCCTCACACTCACACCACCCAGTTTGAGGTTGATAAATTCTATCATTTTAGCTTTCCTAAGTTCAAGAGGGAAGAAACGAACCAGAAAGACAATCCTGAACTCTTCCCAATTAACTCCATCACCACAGACCCTCTACATCAACCATTTGAGTTTTACCACGAAGCCACATCTTTCATCTGCTAAGTAGCTAATGCAGCCTTCTCCTCATAAGTTACTCCTAGAACAGTAAACACCTTAGAGATCTCATCAATGAACTCTTGAGCATCCTTATTAGTCTTTGATCCATAGAACTCTAGAGGATTCATCCGAGTGAAATCTCTCACTCTAGCAGCCAGAGTGGGATCACGAGGAGAATGATTAGCCTGTCTAGTCTGAGTGGTCACCACTTGGGAATGCATGGCAATAGCAGTACGAAATTCACTATTAGTGATCGGCTTCTCCATAGGACCATGAGAAACTTGGTCCTCATTAACTAGGGCGGGTCTTGGTACGGGAGCACTTCATCGTGGCATCTTCCGTAATATAGCAAGGACGTCATCAAGATTAGGAAACCTTAATACACGGTCCAAAGCATGACATAAGACATGAAAAAGTGAGACAATTCCTAGAACACCATCATTGCCTCATACTCATATGTATAGTGTACTTCACACCCATGAATAGGACTTTACTCGAGGGAACATGTTGGACTCTGAGGATCATTTATAAACCTAGTTGTCTGATACCAAACATGTCACGATTCGAATCTAGGATCTAGGAGTGACATAGCGAATGGGAACCCGAGAGTTCCCAAACAAGCCTCATAGTATCCATATTCACATCATCTATTTGGAAGCATATAATGAGATAGTAAACACATAGATCTAAGGGATGGGAAAGTATGACTCACGCTATAGGAATATCAAACGAATAGGGATTAGCGTAGATTCACATAACAAATAACACATAAAGACTAATGGACGAGTAATATGACTCACTCTATGGGGGAAAATGGGACTTAGGATCTTTCAAGTTTCTACATCAAATCATAATTACACATCACAGTAACCATATCTTGTGAGACCCCGTGTTTCTCGTCTTTCATTATTTAAATAGTGTGGCGTTATATAAGGCACATGTGGTTTTTGCTACCACCTAGATAATAAGGCTGCAAATAAGTTTTAATATCAAAGACCTAAAGTTTTAAGCCAAAGGAAATACCCTAAATGCACGTTCGGGATTAAAGAAATGACCCGAATGGCACCTCGCCCTTTTTGAAAGGTTTAAACTAGGTTTTTGGATGGAACTAAAAGTGTATACTTTGCTAATAATGGATTTTTAAAAGCTATTTTAATAGCACAAGGGTCATACATTAAGTTCTGAAATCAAGAAAGTTGCAAGATAAAGGTTGGCCAACGTTACCGTAAGTTTCTTTATGAAATCCTTCTTAAATTTGGGTCAAATGTATCAGGTCATATCTCCCAAACTATAAGGATTTAGAAGGTGCATGACCTATCACATTGAAGATCTATGAGTCTAGTTTGCATCGCACAAAACTGCATGCATCAAACCGACCTCAAAATAAAGAGTTATGACCATTTTACCAGGACTGCCCGAGCTGAAAATCGGGTCATGGGTCGAGTCGGGTTGACCCAACTTAATGTCGGCTAATTTGAGCTTTTTAAAGCTCAAATCACTTCCATTTCGTCCCCAACAGCTTAGAAACTGAAGGAAAATTCCCCTCAAGGTGCCAAAGTGATTTAAGTAAGTTTTTTTTGCATTTTTACCGTTAAATTTGTTCGTGTGCCTAGAAATGTGTGCCTTATGCTTTGCAATTATTTTTCCCACGTATTAGCTGTGTTTGGAGCTATTTTTGGGATGTGAAAAAAGTGGTGTTCCTGCTGGTATTTCTGGTTTGCAGCTGGTGTTTTTAGGTAATAATTTTAGAGCTCTTTTACGGTCATTTTTACGAAGTTTTACGGATATTTCCTCGCGTAAATGCTCCTTGCCGAATCTGGTCATTAATGCTGAATTTTTGACTGTTTATAGGTGTATTTAAGATGCGTATATATAGTCGTTGTGAAGCTTAGGACGTAAGGAACAACTTTCGTGAAGAAACTTTTGGCAATTGGACGTTCGTTGGAGAGGTATGTTAAGGCTAAGCTCCGTCCCTCCTTTTAGCACGAAATCCGGGAAGTTTTCCAAAACGTCAAATGTGATATCTTACTATTCTGTTGCTAGAAAGACCTTCTGTGAAAGGCATTGGGATTGCAGCTAAGTTATATTCACGATGGTATTAAGTTGAAATTCCATTCATTCTCCTAAATTGGACATTCAATTTCTATATATCATTTTGTCAATTCCCGGCCACCTATTCATATGTTCGAGGAGTTTCTCTTCTTGGTGTAGTGCCATTAAAATAAATGTAGAATGCAAAGGGAATTAAGTATTCAGAGTCAGTCCTTCTTCCATACAAAAATATAATTGAAGAATTTAACAAGTAACGCGTTGATTTCCAATATTCTCAAGTGAAATGCTCCTGTCTAAACTACTAAGGCAGTTAATCCTGTTTAAATACATTCTTTTACTAATTAACATAGGACCAAATATAATCATTATGTAAAGCACCTTTATGAACATTTTCAAAGTTAAGGCTTCACTCTAAATGTTGGCTTAAATTCCCAAACTTGTTTAAAAGACATGTATGATCCCACGAGCCATATGTATATGCAATGACAATGATTATGATGCTATGAGAATGAGTGTACCAACAAGCCAAGATTGGCTGAATGACAATGATTATGATCTATGAGAATAAGTGTACCGATGAGCTAAGATTGGCTAAGTTCTTGCTATGGCTTACTGTTGACATCCCGAAGACGCAACGTCGTGGCAACTCGCAAAAATAATTAAATAAAAGAATATTTAAACAGAAATAATATTAATTTGGAGTCGCCACCCAATTTAAGGATAATTAGGAAACCAATTAATTATTTACAAAAATAGTCTGCGAACCAAAAATTCTAGGTAAGGGTTCAAGTTATTCCAAAGGGAAGGTATTAGCACCCTTTGGAATCCACAACTGTGGGTCCCGGCTGAACTCATTTTTTTTTAAATCGAGGAGGAGATACACAATATAACACAAGTATAATAATAACAAAATATACATAAATAATGAAATAAATAATAATATAAAGAATGTCCTAATATTTATCCACCGTCAACAACATACACAATAATTAATAAATAAATAATAAACTAAAATTGTTCTGTCTTTTCAAATGGGAAGGCCTCAAAAACCAACAGAGAAGTTTCGTCATTGGCCAAATTAACAAATAATGTATATGTGAGCTTAAACTAAAATTTACGAATTTCGACATATGACCAATATTAATTTAAACTAACTTTTTCCGTCTTTTTAAATGGGGAGGCCTCGAAATCCGACGGATAGATTTTTCCTCGACCAAATTTAACGGGTAATGAACTCGAACTAATAAATTTGATTTTAACATATAACAAATATAAACATAAACTAACTTTTTCAGTCTTTTTTAATGGGGAGGCCTCGAAATCCGACGGATAGAATTTTCATCGATCAAATTAACAAATAATATATAAGAAACTTTACAAAACTAACAAATATAAAATAAAATGACATGCAGCAATTAACAAACAGTGATCGAAATAACTTACTAAAAGTAATAACATATCAAAACCACATATATACCCGAAAAGTAATAAAGTAATAAATTTCATTAAGAGGCACAACTAAACGAATAACAACAACAACTACAACAACAACAACAAGAACAACAACAACAACAACAACAATAATAATAATATAATAATAATAATATTAATAATAATAACAAAAGTAGGAACCAAAAGCAATAAGCTGAAGAGTGAAAATGGAGGATATACATACATAAAAGAAAGAGGCGACCAGATCTGATGGAAATTGGAAATGCTTCTGCCCTAGAATCTTGAAAATGAAGGAGATACGTACATAACAGAGACTGATTTCCGGCAAAAAAAGATTGTTTGGTCAGATTTTTTGTGGTAGAATCATGTGGTTTGTGGGTGTTGTTTGTGAGCTACGATTTGGTGTTGAAATGGGTCATATTCCGGTGGTTTTACCGGTGGGGCTTTGGGTTTTTGGGGGGCGGCGTTTTGCGGCGGTTTCGGGGTGGTTTTCTGGCGAGGTTTGGAGAAGTTTTGTTGCGGAAATGGGGCTATTTCAGGTGGCATTTTGGGGGGTTTTATGGTTGTTTCAAGGTTGTCTTTGGACTGAGAATGGGATCGTGCGAGCTTGAGTTCGCTGGTGGAGCCATGGTGGGGTTTTGGAGCTGATATGGGCGTCGTTTGGTGGTTGTTTAATGTTGGAAAAGAAAGACAGAAGAGGGGCTGGTCGGGTGGAGGAAGGTGGCTGATTTTTACTGCATTTTGGGGTGTTATTCCGACGAGTTTCGTTGCTGGTTTGGGGCTGAAATGGGGTGGTTTTGGGGTCATATTTGGGAGCAAAAATGGTGGTTTGGGGGCTGTTTTCATGGGGTTTTCGGGATTGATTTTGGTGGACTAAGGGGTTGAAAATGGCTTAGTCATAACATGGCGAATAAGGAACCTGAAGGTACCTCACCCAAGTCTCTTAGCATACAATAGGAATACAAGGTAGACAAAGGAGGATAACAGAGTAAGTAGAAACTGACATAAAGCATAAATTAGGAGTTGTACATAGCATGAAAGAAGTACAAGTCTAAAATCAAAGTGACATGTCCAACAATGCCTCTAAATCATAACATGGATGAGGGCTTAGACAGATCCTTACTCACACTTAAAGTAAAGAAAGGAAAGTCTCAATACATAACCATATCATGAGAATAAAGAAAGAAGGCTTTGTCCCCAAAGCATGAGGACTCACCTAGTTGGGATCATCTAGTAACCTAAATCTAGCCACGAGAATGGATAATAGGATCACCTGCACCTACAGTGTGATATAATGTAGACATAGAGTATGTATTAGTATGTTTGAATGTACTAAGTATGTAAGCATGCAATGCAATATAGATATATAGTGTTAAGCTATATAACAAAGTTATATAAACAAGGACATATATATAGAAATAAAATAAAGAAGAGATCATCATATCAAGATACCATGATGCATGAATGCTATAGTAAATAAACATAAGTGGGGATGTAACTATAACCTACATGTAAGACCATGTGAGTTATTACATGAAATCCTAATATTGCATCTACACTAGAGAATGAGTAGCCTACTTGCCCAGGTAGACTAGAGAAAAAGAGTAGCCTACTTAGTGGGTCATGAAACATAATCATTCATATTAGAAAAAAGAACATAAACCGATGGCACATAGTTATGAGACAAGTAGGCTTTATATAAGGACCCTTAGGAATAGTCTCTCTCCGTAAATATCATTCAATGCCGAGCCAACATCCCAGGAAATATATAGTATATACATGTACCCATGCTTGTCATAAATCATCATAAGTCGTGGCGAAAGTTATCACCATTCATACTTGGGCTCAAAAGCCAAATCATAGTTCAAAACGTGATTGCATACATAGAAATAGCTCATTCATAACATGTACATGATGGTGTATTCACACCCTTGAATGCTTAAAGTCATATCATAATCATAATCATGTCAAAGTCTTATTCGTGTTGAAATCATGTCCATAACCATAATCGTAACCATGTTGATAATCGAAACCTATATAAAAGCCTTATACATGCATGATCATGTATGAGAGGTGAGAATAAAGCATGGGTACATGAGAATCAAGTTCAAATCATGATAAATTAAGTAAAAACATCCATAATCCATGAATATATAAACATTTGAGACATAATTGAGATTACCCATGCATGATAGCTTAGATCATCAAGTCATGTAAGTTCAAAAATCATGAAAACCTTGTAAATTAATAAAATAAAGCTTAATTCATGTTTAAATCATCATTTGGATGTAAACCCATATCATAATACCAACATTTGAAGATCAAATCAGGAAACCCTCATATAGATCATACTTTAAAGTAGATGAAATTAGTTTGGGGCTCCATTATTGAAAGAAAATCATGGATGAATCTCACATACCTAAATTTAGATTGATGAATTTGAGAAGAAATCAGCTTGAACTCTAGATGAATCATTAGCTTGCACTTGAATGTAGGAATTATAGAGCGTTTTGGGAGTTAGAATTGAGAGACTAAGTGTTTAAGCTTGCATGGAAATGTAATGTAAGCATAGGGGCTGGCTTAGGAGGTTAAAAGAGTCATTGAACGTCCTAAATAAACTTCATGTTAGGGAAAATTATCAAAACACCCTACTAAAATGAGGCTTGAAGGCTTGACTAGGCATATTCATGGACCATGTCCACAGACTATGAACCTCACCATGGTCGTGAAAACCCCTTGTGAAAGGGTGCCTTATGTTGAGACGGTGTTGTCCAGGCACAATCTGTGGTGAGGTCCACAAGTTATGGTGTGTGCCCGTGGTGGGATACTTCACTGGCAACCTGGAAATGGGACAAAACCACATCCACGAGCCATTTTTATGGCTAGTGGGAGGTCGGAAGATCATGAAGGGCTCCTTGGTGGGGGAACCTTGGTTAAAAAACACCCTGAAACACTTTTTCTTGCCTCGTTAAGGTCATGCGAAGTTTGGGTCGTTACATCTCCATAGCCCCTCAAAGATATGCAACGAACATCTCAGTGCCAATCCTTGAGACTCTATTCGGCTGGGATTGTACACATGTGAGACCTATGAACCTGAAACTCCGATACCTAATTGTCACGCCCCAAAATCAGGTGTAATAGAACTTGTCTTTAATCCACCGAGACAAGGTATCCTAAACAGATAACAATAGAATAATGAGAAAGCTAAAATAATAATATAATATAAATAGCATAGGATAAAGTACAGGGGATCATAACCAAATTCAAAATTATCCCAAAACAGATGTCACATGTAAGCCTATAATAGAACAGAATTTCAAAGGAAATAAAACAAGTCTCAATAGTCTTTGTTTTTCAAATAGAAGAATACTAGTAAGAAAATCTGACAGCATTGAGAGGAGATTGGAGCAACAAGCAACTACCTCTCAATCTATCACAGCTTGGTCTGTCAGAGAAATTGGAACGTCAACAAGATCCAGGCTCACAACCTACACATATGTATAGAAAAATAAGGATGAGTACCAAAAGCACCCAACAAGAGGACCTAAATGCAGGTAGATAATAAAAAACTAAGTACTTCTTTCATCCTAACCACATACCTCCAAACTACAAACCTGAATGCGAGAAAGGACGACATACATAATATAGAGAATGTATATAATCATAGTCTTAGTTCACAACATCTCAATAGATCAATCTCAATAATTTACAGGATCAACGTCAATCAACATATTACATAGTACAATTAACATTTAAAGCAAGGAATGAGATCGAGTAGATTGAAATGGAATACCATGATATGCAAGTAATTTGATGCAATGTCAAATAATTATGATATATGTCTATCATATGAAATACATTTGTTGATTTAATCAGATCGGAACCCATGGGAGACACACATAGACCACGTATCTACTAGAACTATTTTCCTTCAACATTTATCTTCCATATCTAGTCGAAACTATTTTCCTTAAACTTTTATTTTTACTTTATTTTATTTTATTTTTCTATTTTTCAGAATCATTTCCCTTCAACATGTTTTATTGCAACACATAATGGCATTTCATGTAAGCGTGAGAATATACAAGGAAGCCACACAATCCGTATACATTCAATGACCATGTAAAATCAATCTCGTTGTTCTTTTAACATTTGTATCATTGTCAAAACATCACATAAAAATCACATCATATTATAGCTTAAGTTTTTACTAACCCCTTCCTCATTATAGCTTAGGACTATTCCTCATTGAATCTATATTTCACTAGTGTTCATTTCAACAACACAAAAGCTAGGTTATATAAACTAGCCCATCATCACATATCTCGACAAACATTTATAATAACATGAGAAAACTCTCCATAACTAGCTCAATATGGATAATCTCTACTTTTAATAATTGAAAAATACAAGCTCAATTCATATTATCAACTCACAAGTCAATATTAATAATAACTGCATAACAATTCAATACTTAATTCATATATATCATCACCTCAACATCCCTGCTACGACATCACATCCGCTAAAACATGTCACTAATCCCCAAATACACAAAGAAAGAAAGATACCAGGTTCAATTAACCTCAACAAGGTTTAGAATCCACTTGCCTCAAATTGGTAAAACAACCAATCCAACAAGAGTGTCTTCCCCTTTTGAATCAAATTCAAAATACCACTATCTATTCGAAAATGAATTCAAAATCACAATATGCAACTAATGATACCCAAATCAAGCATGTAACCCCCAAATTTTTCTAAGCTAAGACCGAGTCATCCTTCATATGATATAGGATTTTAATTGATGATTCTTATTGAACATAGATGTTAAAGACAATTTCTTAGTTTGGAATAGAATTGGAGATGATAAAAGGTCGTAGTTCTGATGTAAGATTTTATAAAATTTATATGGACCGATGACTTTTAGGTTGTATATACATGCCAGGATCAATTCCTAAGTATTTAAAGTATATTAGATGTGATTTAGAGTCATAAGGGATCTTTTACATCAAGTCAAATCCAAAGAATTTCTACCGACTAAGTTTTCATATGAGTCGATAGAAAGGTCAACTTTAAATGACCATATCTCTGAAAGTATAATGAGTTAGGTGACCCATAATATATCAAATTACAAATCTGTGAATTAGCTTTCCAACACATCTTATTTCTCCTTGATCAGAGTTTGGAGTAGAAAGTTATAACCATTTTACCGAAGACCTGCAGAGCTGTCTGAAGATCTGCGACAGCTTCGTTCGTGGACCTGTCACGAACTCTTTCTAGATAAGCTAAATGACGTCCTAATATTTTATTTTGAGGGTACTTTTATCCTAAAACCTTTGAGGTCTATTTAAGGTTCAAAAATGCGTAAAACGTGAGTTTTCATAATTAAAACCCTCTCCTTCACTCCTAAACATAAACGCTTAAGAATCATCAAGAAAATCATCAACTTAGGGATAGATTTCAAGATTCATCATCAAGGTAAGCTATTCTTCATAAGTTTCAATTTGCCCAACCCAAATTTCTTCATCTATTCATGAATTTCTAATAGAGTTTTAAATCATAACCTAGGGTTTCAAGAAAACGAATTCAAGAATTCTAAGAAAGAATTCCTTGGTTCTTCTTTTTCAAGAATTAGGGTTCTTCATCAAGAACTCTAAAGATTCTAAGTCAAGAATTCAAGAATCAAAGATAAGCCCTTCAAACAATGTCTTTCCAAGTTCTTCCACTCTAAAAGAACTACCGCGATCGAGGATTTTCTCCAAGAAGGCTAGTAATTCATCAAATTTTGATTGTAATATCAATTTTTCAGGTATGTAAGGCTAAACTAAAAACATGGTATTATTCTCTCATGTGCCCCATAGAGGTCATAGATGAGTTGATGGTTCAAGAGTCTACATGCATGATCTTTGATGGTGTTTCTTCAAAAATTGATTTACTTTACATGTTTTTCTATGTTGATGATCATCATACTATTTGTTTTATTAAATTGAATATTTTCATGATAATTTGCATAAACCTACATGACTAATTTGAAAAGCATGCATATTGAACTTGAGAATTGAGTCTAGAGCCTTGAGTCTAGAGCCTTGAGTTAAGGTTGTTGATTAAAATGAGAGAATGATGATAAGTTGATAGGGTTTGATTGTCTTATGAGTCTCTATAAATGAACTCTACCAATGTGTCTATCCAATTGATTTCTAATGATTTTTCGAAATCTTGAGTCATTGATGAGATAGATTGATGAAAGGGTTAAAGTCCCTATGAGATGATTGAT
Source organism: Solanum rostratum (assembly GCA_029948455.1). Taxonomy (NCBI): domain Eukaryota; kingdom Viridiplantae; phylum Streptophyta; class Magnoliopsida; order Solanales; family Solanaceae; genus Solanum; species Solanum rostratum. Next base: position 53,529,286 of record CM057049.1, read on the forward strand.
GAAAGGGTTAAAGTCCCTATGAGATATCGATCGTTGAAGGGGTTTGAGTCCCTATGAGATTGGTTGAGATGGAGGTTTTATAAGCATTGAGTCATGGGAGGAGTATCGAGCACCAAAATGGGTAAGAGTGAGTCCCACTCAAACTCATTAACTACGTCGCCAAACGTAGGAGTGAACTAAGTCTGTTAGAGTCGGAAAAGTCCCTATCTTGAGGGCTAAGTCCATTAGAGTTAGACAAGTTCTCACTGGAGGGCTAAGTCCGTTAGAGTCAGATAGGTTCTCATTCTATAGATTAAGTTCGTTAAAGTCGGACAGGTCCTCACCTTATAGTCCCTGAAACAATAGAGGACTTATTGAGTACTGACTCCATATTGGGTGAGCTGATATGGTTTTTGAGCGTTCCCTACCGGGAAAGTTTGGAACGGTTGTGGCAACATTAGTATGATTGTTGTACATTCACTAGCTCATAAGTGATTTTTGTCGGATAAGAGAAACTCCCATGAATTTCCTACCGTGAGTACTCCGAGTCTGAGATGAGATGAGTAGAAATGAGATGAGAGGAGGTGTGCTCCTTTGAGATGAGTCTGAGATGATTGATGAGTTTGAGTTGTTGATGCATCACTTGTCTACTCTTTATTCTTTCATAGATGGACATTTGACGATTTGATGTTTATTTTGAGTTGATATTCTTTCCATATTATTCTACCGATTTCTATTTCATTCAGCTATTTTATATACCAGTACATTCCAAGTACTAATGTCCACTCTGGACTGCATCATTTTATGATGCAGAGGCAGGTACTAGAGATCATCAATAGGCGCTCCGTTGAAGATCTGAGATTCAAAGCTAATTTGGTGAGCCTCCCCTACTCCGGAGGATCCACGATTATTATTTCATCATGCTTTAGAGTTATATTGGACTATTTTCGTTATTTTGATTTGGGTAGCCATGTATCTATCATTGGAACCACATTATTAGTGATAGAGGCTTCATAGACGATGGTTGAACGTTGATGTTGAGATTGTGAGCTAGTTATTTCTACTAGTCTTCATTATTTTATATATCCTTTTGAGACTTTAAATGAGATGTGTCCATTACTTACTAATATTTTTCGCTGTTCACTAGAGTTTATTTGACTGAATGATGTGATCAGGCTAAGTGGTTCGCTTGGGAACTAGCAATAGTCTCTGAGTGCCGGCCACGCCAAGGGTACCCTCCCGGGGCATAACAAAGCAATTCGGAGAAAAGAACAAAATCATACAAAAATTTAATATCAGAAATAGAGGTCAAAATCTAAAAAATTTTAGATGAAAATATTCCTCTCATAATTATGAGTTTATTAGTGAAAATCAATTCGAAAATGGAGCTAAAATGAGCTTGGAATCACCATTCTTGTGAAAAACATAAGTCCATGAAAAATCCTCAATTTCTTCAATTGAAAATCCCAAAATTGATGTTAAAATCAACGAATAACTAATGGGTAATGAGGAGGGAGGTTGAAAATACCTTTTTAAACAAAAATCCGAGTAAAACTGTCCAAGGCTAGCTTTTAAAGTTTAAAAGGGGATAAAATCCCCAAAGTTCGTAGCTAGGGTTTGAAATTTAGCCACAAAAAATGGACATCCACAAAAAGTGTAGGCTTCGCTAAAGTGTAGCATGGTCGTTTTAGCGAAGGTTCGTTATATTGAACCCTCCTTGGTTTAGCGGTCTAACTAAAGTCAAACTTTAACTCAATTTTCAACTCCAAACCTAAAATCCACATAACAATTTCGGATTTGATTCTGACAACTCTCCTAGATCAATTTGCATATTCCGAAACTGATGGAATTTTATTTTGAGACTCGAATCTTCAGATGACTGAAAATTTCAAATTTAGGTAACTTAACCTTCAAAAATTCAATCCTTAGCGAAACAATCTCAACTTTTTACAAGATTCTCAAAAACCAATGTCAAAACCAATCAAACATGACTGGGTTGCCATCAGGAGGGGTAAAATGACAAATTTATCAATAATAATAAAAATAACTTTCAGGGTCATTACATCTTTAGAGCTCTATATAAATTGATGTTTATAGACAATAAAATTCACTCAAACATTTCTGATACACACATAAGAATTGAACAAATCCTTTGATTATATAAATAGTCTAGAATATTTTCTTTTTTCCTTTTGACGAGTGTTCTCTCAGAGAGTATAATGTTTTGTAGCAAGTAGAAAGATAATATCAAGACTAGTTCTTCAGCAAGCATTCTTGAAGATTTCTGGAGAGAGAGAGAACAACTATATACCACGTTCAGAGTGGTAGCCGGTTGAGCTCTTCTGGACCCAAGAGAATTTCTTCCAATCAAGGATTTTATAAGATTCCTTGATTGGGGGTTCTTTCCAATGCAAATTGGATACACTGCCTTATAAACCTCGCTAGCTTGATTTTCTTCCTTGATTCTTGTCTGAAATCTTAATCTTCTCGTTACAGTTGCAAATGCTGATCATCTTCTCTTTTTCTTAATTTATGGGATCTTTTTTTTACGGACTTGTATGCTTGTTGGTGCTCATCTTTTCCTTTTTGAGAACTCATGCAAATTCATCATCAAAATTATTAGATGCTAATAATGAGGACTTGCCTTTTTGGGATCATTTTTGTCTCCTTCAGTTTGGATGACTCGTCTTTTGCCTTTTGAGACTAGCCAGTTATTATATATGTTTTTGAGTCCACTTTTAAAATTTGTACTCATCTTTATTTTGCAGTAGTTCTATACTTACGACTTTCATATTTTGGAAGGTATCATTTATGCTTTAGTAATTCAAACTTAATTCACGTTTGGCACGCTAATAAGAATGAAAATAATAAAAGTCCTTTCTCTTTGAAGTTTGTGCATACTCAGTTTTTATTCTGTTTTATTATTATTATTCTGCCTTTAATCAGCTTTTCCCTCCTTATACTCATTACTTGTAGTTCCAGATTACGGGTTTAGCTTACCAGCCATTGGGTTATGGTAGGTGACATCATACAACAACATTTCCAGTGAAATCCCACAAGTGGGGTCTAGGGAGGGTAGAATGTACGCAGACCTTGCCACTACCTCATAGAGAGGTAAAGAGGTTTTTTCCTGGGGCCCTCGTCACAAATCCCATAAGCAGAAATAGCTAGATATGGAAAATAAACAGGAAAGAAAGAGAGAGAGAAAATATACAGAAAGAGAGATTAATAACGAAAGCACCATAACAAGTGAATACGAACAATTAACATATAATGGCATATAAAGACGACACCAGACAACTCCTACCTATCTAACCTATTAGCTTGTAACTCTAATCCGTGACCGCCACTCTTTCCTATCTAAGGTCATGTCCTCGGTGAGATCAAGTTTCACCATGTCTTGTCTAATCACCTCCCCCCAATACTTCTTCGGTCTACCTATACCCCTCCGTGTAACTCCCAAATCCAGCCTCTCGCACCTCCTAACAGGAGCATCGATACTCCTTCGCTGCACATGTCCAAACCATCGCAGCCTCGCTTCCCTCATCTTGTCAACTACAGGGGCCACCTCTAGCTTCTCCCGAATGGTCTCATTCCTTATCTTATTACTTCTGGTGTGACCACACATCAATCTCAACATCCTTATCTCTGCGACCTGCATTTTCTGGACATGTGCACTCTTTATCGGCCAACATTCCACCCCATACAGCAAAGATGGTCTAACCACCATTCTGTAAAACTTACCTTTGAGTTTAGGTGGTATCTTCTTATCACACAATACTCCAGAGGCAAGACTCCATTTTGTCCATGCTGCCCCAATACGATATGTGACATCATCGTCGATGTCCCCATTACTCTGGATGATGGAACCCAGATACTTAAAGCTTTCCCTCTTGGGGATAGGGTGATTGTCAAGCCTCACATCCATGTTTGCTTCATCCCTCGCAATACTGAATTTGCACTCCAAGTATTCTGTTTTGGTCCTGCTTAGTTTGAATCCGTTGGACTCCAAGGCGTGTCTCCAAACCTCCAACCTATCATTAACTTTGGTCCGGGTCTCATCAATTAGTACTATGTCATCTGCAAATAACATACACCATGGAACCTCTTCCTGGATAGATCGCATCAGCTCATCCATCACCAAAGCAAACAGAAAAGGGCTCAACACAGATCCTTGATGAAGTCCCATCTCAACTGGAAAAAATTCTGAGTCTCCTCCCACTGTTCTCACCCGAGTTTTGGCTCCATCGTACATGTCCTTTATCACCCTAATATACGCCATCGGAACACTTTTCACCTCTAAACACCTTCATAAGACATCCCTCGGGACTTTGTCGTAGGCCTTCTCGAGATCGATGAACACCATATGAAGGTCCTTCTTTCTTTCCCTGTATTTCTCCACTAATCTTCGGACAAGGTGAATTGCTTTAGTAGTCGACCTCCCAGGCATGAATCCAAACTAATTCTCTGAGATAGACACTACTTTTCTCACCCTCATCTCCACCACTCTCTCCCATACCTTCATAGTGTGGCTTAACAACTTGATACCCCTGTAATTATTACAGTTTTGGATATCATCCTTGTTTTTGTACAGTGGAACCATTGTACTCCTCCGCCATTCATCCGGCATCTTGGCAGTTTTCATAATAACATTGAACGGTCTAGTCAACCACTCTATGCCATCCTTGACCATGTTTTTCCAAAAATCTACCGGGATCTCATCCGGTCCGATCGCCCTCCCTCTCTTCATCTTACTAATAGCCCTTCTAACCTCCTCAACTCTGAACTGCCTACAGTAACTGAAATCTTGATGACTTTCGGAGTTTGCCAATTCACCCAGCTCAATATCTCTATCTCCTTTTTCATTTAAGAGTTTATGAAAGTAAGTTTGCCACCTTAGTTTAATGGAAGGCTCCTCCACCAACACCTCACCCTCCTCGTCCTTGATGCACTTCACTTGGTCCAAGTCGCGAGCTTTCCTTTCTCTCTCTTTAGCAAGCCTATGCATTCTTTTGTCTGCGCCTTTATCACTTAGCTCCTCATATAGGCGCTCAAACGTTGCTGTCTTAGCACTCATCACCGCCATTTTCGCTACTGACTTAGCCGTCTTATACATCTCCTTAAGCATTAGCTTTTCATCCTCGTCCCTACACTCCAACCACTTCGTATAGGCCTCCTTCTTGGCTTTCACTTTGCCTTGAACTTCGTTATTCCACCACCAATTGCCCTGACGTCCACCGAAGGTCCCTCTCGAAACCCCTGAAACCTCGGTAGCTACCTTTCTAATGCAGCCAGCAATAGTATCCCACATATTATTCACATTTCCACCACTACTCCAAGCCTCTAAGTTTCTCAACTTTTCTTCCATCTCATAAGACAGGGCAGGAGTCAGGCCTCCCCATCTAATCCTCGATTGGGTGTATATACCCTTCCTCTTCTTTTCTCTCTTAATCTCTAAATCCATCACTAGAAGCCTATGTTGAGTGGAGATATTTTCACTCAGAATAACTTTGCAATTTTTACAAAGGCTTCTATCACCCTTCCGGATAAGTAGGTAATCAATTTGAGTTTTAGCTACCGCACTCTGGAAGGTTACCAAGTGATTTTCCCTCTTCTGGAAACATGAGTTAGCAATAACTAACTCAAAGGCTTTAGTTGGACCATTATAAATAGGATGAAATTGGACCATGATAGTTAGTTGGGTTCGGTACAAAATATTGGGTGGTTGAAGAATTGAATTGAATTTTTTTTTATATTAGGATAAAAGAGTGTGTGTATATATAAATGTTACATAATATAATGAGGGTTGAGATGTAGGAGTAGATGGTCCAAAGACAAATATGTATGTAAAGTTGGATGATAAAGATAAATATATATTTTTTTAAAAATGTGACTATAGATACACACACAGGGGTAAACAAATATGACGTTCTTTCATTAAATATTTGTCAAATAAAAATTGTACTGCCCTTTTTAAAAAAGAATGGTCTAGTTTACTTTTTATTTTGTTTCAAAGAGAATAATACTTTTTTTTTTGGATCATGAATAATACTTTTTTTTTTTGGATCATGACAATTAATTGGGTTCAGCACAAAATATTGGGTGGTAAAAGAATTATATTGAGATTTTCTTATATTAGGATAAAAGAGTGTGTGCATGTATATATATATATAAATGTTACATAATATAAAAGGGTTGAGATGTAGGAGTTGAAGGTCCAAAGATAAATATGTATGTAAAGTTGGATAATAAAGATATATTATATATATACACACACACTTGGTTTTTGTGACGAGGGTTCCTAGGAAGCAACATCTCTACCGCTATGTGGTAGTGGTAAGGTCTGCGTACATCTTACCCTCCCCAGACCCCACTTGTGGGATTCCACTGGGTATGTTGTTGTTGTTTGTTGATATATATATATATATACATACACACGTATGGGAGCAAACAAATATGACATTCTTTCATTAAATATTTGTCGAATAAAATTTGTACTGTCCTTTTTAAAAAAGAATGATCTAGTTTACTTTTTATTTAATTTTAGAGAGAATAGTTTTTTTTTTTTTGCAACATTTTAATTTTAACTTTCTACATATCTTGTTAAGATAAAAAAATTCAAAAACATTTCAATACATTTGATATAATTTTAATTTAGAATTACAAAATTAAATTTTTTTCTTTATTTTGTAATTTTATATCAAGTTTATTTGATATGCAAAATTTATTTTCTTATTTTATATCAAACTAGAGGATTCTTAATTTCATTTAAGTCTTTTCAGTTTTTTGAAAGTGACTAAACAAGATGTGGGTATAAATTGCAATCATTGGTAAATTGAGACAAAGGAGTAAGAGATAAGGTTAACAGTACAGTTGTTGAAGAATGGCGACCACCATTTCCAGTACTGCTTGTTCATCTCTGCATTATAGAAGTTGTAGAAAATTAAGGTCAAGAATGTTTGTGTGTGGTGTTCCTTCCAAACCAAGAAGGCCGATTTCTGCAAATTTTGGGGTTGAATTTCAATCTGAAAAGAAGCTTTATCTTGGTATGGATTTTGGAACATCTGGAGCTCGGTATTCTCTTATTGACCGTGAAGGTAATATTCACGCTGAAGGGAAGAGAGAGTACCCCCTTTATATGGTAAGATTATTCATTCATATATAAGAATCAGGAGGATCTTGGAGTATTAGATAGATGTTTCTGCAAAGTATCAAATCATTTTTTTCCCATTCGGTTACATATTTGAATTTGCATTAGGAATAAATCGCTCATAATGATAATTTCGGACTCAAATCTGAATCTCAAAAGAAGAATTACTTATTACTCTAACATAAGTCGCTTCATTTCTCTGCATTTTGGACGGATTGTTGCGGACTTACTGGTGTGTGATTGAGAAATTCCATACATAATTTTTAGAAATAATTTTATATTTAACCTTTCTTATATTTTAATTATTAAATTGGATAAATTATTAGTATATAATTATTTATTTTAATAATACAACAATATACCCACAAGTGAGGTATGGGGAGGGAGAGGAAAATGTATGCAGATCTTATCACTACATCATATACCTCTCTAAGGTTTTACATTAATTTATTTTAATAATAATTAAATTAAAAGATTATAATAAAATATTTCATTTTATTTATGTAATTTTAAACACAAGAAGAGCAAAGGCCAGAGTCTTCTAAACAGATTGAAATCGATTAACATCTTCTCTCTGAATAAATTAACAGCTTCGGCATCATATACACATGTACAGAACCAATATCTCTACTAATTACTATTCATGTTCATCATCACTCCTTTTTATTCCTCAAAAAATAAGATACCACCTAAACTATATTTTTTGGCATTAAGTTTCTTGCATGTGCAGATTATACTTTTTATTATAATAAAAATAAATTTTAAAAAAAAGTAAAAATAAGATGAAAAATTAGGTAATAAGTGTTTTCTAAATGTCAAATATATCCTAAAATTTTTTGGCATAAATGGCTAATATTTGAGACTGGAGCGAGTATTGACGGAAAGGAACTCATTATTTCAAGAGAGTGGAGGGTGCAGTACAACTTTTACCCCTCAAGCTAGTTTGAACTTCATTACACCCTGGCTGGCTTCGCCCTGTGTATATATGTGTGTCTTAAGTATGTATCAAACTTGATCGAGATGTAATGAGTGTTCCAATCAATGTGCATCACCTCATGCACTTTATACTCTAGTAAGTATATATTTTGTGATGATCATCTTCCAATCAGAGTCTTAGGTTAGTTACTCTTTTCTAAGTATTAATAGTCCATTGACCATGTTCCAAATTTTTCCTTGTTCATGGAGAACATTTGAAAATTCCAGTAATCAAACAACTGTTTGGGGATCAAGCTAGAACTTAAATTTTAAATTCCTATCTACTTTGATGTTTTCTTGCGAATTGAGTTACAACCTTGTTGATTATGAAAGTAAATGAATGATTGTATTGGTCTTTTTGGAGGAACTAATCTCATACCATAAATCTATACCCTGCTTGTACTGTGGTACATTCAAGTATATATAGTGTGTATAATGGTTATATATCATGCACTGAAACATGCCTTCAAAAGAAATGAACTTGTTTTATTTACTAGAAAGAAGGAGGAAAGATTGGACTGGATACAATCATGGAAAGACACACTCTTTTTACTCCTTGATGATGTCCCGCGCAGTCTTCGTTCAATTGTTGCATCTGTTGCCATTGATGGGACCTCTGCAACAACTATCATCATAGATAGGTTGGTAGTTACGTTGCCAATTTTTGTACTTCCCTTTTCTTCATCTAATTACCTAAAGAATATATTATTTCCCTATTCTTCGTCCAAATACCTGAAGAATATATTATTTTCCTACAGTACGAGCCAAGAGCCATTATCTAGACCATTCCTGTATAATGAGAGCTGTCCTGATGCTTTGCCTTTGGTGAAGTCTATTGCTCCTGCAAAGCATGCAGTCTGCTCTGGATCCTCTACGCTTTGCAAGCTTGTCTCATGGTGGAACTCTTATCCTTCAAGCAAGGAATCTGCGGTATTATTACATCAAGCAGATTGGTTACTGTGGCTACTCCATGGAAAGCTGGGCGTATCTGACTATAATAATGCTCTCAAGGTAACTCTTATAAACACCCACGTTCTATCTTTTCCCCTATGTGTCTACTAATGTTCAACTATTTTTTTTTTAAAAAAAAGATGGTGCAATAAAGGGTTGAAAATACCTCTCAAAATTTTTATTGAACATAGGAGGGCTTACAACTGCTTTGATTTGCTTGAGCCAAGGGTCATTTGGAAACAGACTCTCTATATCGGAGAGGTAGTTTTAAGACCTGTGTACATTCTACTTCCCCAGACCCCACTTTGTGGGATTTGACGGGGTATGTTGTTGTTGAGGAGGGCTTAGAACAAAAAATCTGCATAATACAAAATTCAAACAAACTAATCTAGTAATAAAAAATTTAAAATTCAAATTCATCCTAGAATTAGCAACTCATTATGCTAAAAACACAACTGCAGTAAATAAAGTAATTGTCAACAAGTAAAATTTCCTTTTGTATGTTGCAGCTTGGCTATGATCCTGAAATGGATTCGTATCCATCTTGGCTTTTATCTCAGCCATATTCTCATCTTTTACCTTCTGTGCAAGATCCTGGTACTAAAATTGGGTGCATGAAGGAGGACATAAGAACTAAGTTTGGTATGTTCTTTTCCTTCAGCATTTGATTTAAGCTACTTGAATTATCATTGACTGAAACTGATTGTTGTTTTCTACTTCCAGTTTTTAGCTGTGATATCATTCTTAATAAACAACCATTGGTGAAGTGTGGGAAATTGTATTTGCATTTGGCTTGTCCTCAAATAGATCTCGTCAATTGAAGTTTATGAATATTATATTCCTACTAGGTGTTACATGGACCAATATTTGGTCCATTTTTTTATTCGGGTTGCAAGACATATATCTAGGCTAGTGAGGGTGGAGTAGATATGAACATCAATTGATCTTTTTTATGCGGGAGAGGACTTTACCGTACTTTTCATATCATGATGAGGGAGGATGCATATCTTATGAACTCGAGTTATTGTTGATTTTTTGTAGTGCTTTTTGCTTGATAACTGGTGTTGTAGTTGTACCAGTATTTGCTAATTCATAATATGTTGAGTTAATTTTATTAATTCTGGAAATATTTCAAAATTTGTCCTATGATATTGAGTTCTAAGCAGTTTCTGTGGGGATTCAGCGTCACCTTTCTAGTTTAAAAAAAAGAAAGGGAGAAACTTTTTTTGATACTTCCATCCCTGTTTTTTATTCGGATTGGATAACTTGGGTTTTGAAGCTCCTAAAACATGATGATGCTTTTGGAGATTAGCGGCTTGCTACTGATGTGTTCCTTCACTTTATCAGGTTATCCGAAGGATTGTCTTATCTGTACAGGAACCACAGATAGTATAGCAGCATTTCTAGCATCACGCGCTACTCAACCTGGGAAAGCCGTATGTCTTGAATGCTTAGTTCTTTTCATTTTGTATTTATAATGAGAAAGGTGATGCTGCTAGTTCTGGCAGATACTTTTCCGGATATAATCAGACAAAACATGCAGAGTTGATATATCTAATGGCTTTATCATATAATCTGCCAAGTACTCTTTTGGTGTGGGTTTCTTATAACTCCTTTTTTCCATGTCACAGTCAATTTCGATCACTTCATTGTCAACTATATGTGGTATGCTAACAGATTCACAAGAAAGAAACTCACTAGCTCTGCTCTCCATTCTAGTATGTTTTTTGTTCTAGTTAATCACATGCTTTTTCTCGTAGTCAGGTAACATCTTTGGGTTCAACACTTGCTATCAAACTACTTAGCTCAAGAAGGGTAGAAGATGCTCGATTTGGAGTATACAGCCACCGTCTTGACGATAAATGGCTTGTTGGAGGTGCTTCAAACACAGGGGGAGCAGTTCTCAGGCATCTCTTCACTGATGAACAGTTGGAGAAACTAAGTGAGCAGATAAATCCCCTTGAAGCTTCCCCTCTTGATTATTATCCCCTTCAAGCAGTTGGTGAAAGATTCCCTGTAGCAGATCCAAAGATGGAGGCAAGGTATTTAATTATACTTATTCCTCTTGCTAAAAAGTGAATAACACGTTAGTTGGAGCAAACTTAAATTCTGAGGTAGTGATTTTGGTGGCACTTATAATGTTACAATTTAATTGCCTTGAATTTCTTGATTCTACAAGTGTCACATTTGGACACATTTACTCCAATATGGAGTTGGCCTACTGTCCATGGTCAGATAAACTTTGGAAGTCTTCGATTTAATCCTGCTTTTCCACAATCCCATGGTGTCAAGGTGTTCCAAACTATTGATTCTTGTTATACAACAATAACATACTCAGTGAAATCCTACAAGTGGGTATATGGAGGGTGGTGCGTACACAGTCTTACTGTGAAGATAGAGAGAGGTTGTTTCCGATATACCCTTAGCTCAAGCAAAGCATATTAACATCAAGTATGGAACTACAATGGAGAAGAGAACAATAGTAGCAACACCTAATATGATAATGAAAGTAAAGGTAACAATAGGTAATAATAACATCAAAGAATAAGATAGTAGGAGAGTGACAATAACAATGTAGGTAAGGAAAACAAGACAATGCTCAACTACTTACTTACCTTCTACCCTAATTTTCGGCCTCCATACCCTTGTATTTAGGGTCACATCCTCAGTATATTATAGGTGTGTCATGTCATGTGTGATCACTTCTCCCCAATACTTTTTCAGCCTACTTCTACCTCTCCTCATACCACCCATAGTCAACCTAACACCTCCTCATTAGGGCATTTATGCATCTCACCTTCACAGAGGCTACTCTCACCTTATCTCGAATATCTTCATTCCTAACACATCAATTTCAATATCCTCATATTCACTATTTTCATCTTCAGATATGTGACTCTTTAATAGACCAACATTCCACCTTACATGACATAGGTGGTCCGACAATCGCTTTATAAAACTTACCTGTGAAGTCTTTCACATTATTATTCCACAAAACACTTGATGCGGGGCACAAAAATTCCTATTTTCTTATATTATTGACCAAGATACCTTAAGCTTCCTCTCGTAGAGATGACTTGGGTTACAATCCACACTTTCACATCTACCTTATGGGTAATGTCACTAAGCTTTCACTCTTTCTCTGTCTTAGTCATACTCAACCTAAACCCTTTAGTCTCTAAGTTTTGTCTCCAAACCTCCAACTTATTATTAATGCTGAAACGAGTCTCGTTGATCAATATTATGTCATCAACAAATAGCATATAACGTGGCACCTCTTATTGGATATGTCACGGTAGTTCATCCATCACCATGTCAAATAGAGATGGTCTAGGAGTTGATCCCTGGTGCAACCCTATTACAACTGGAAAGTACTTTGAGTCACCTCCTACTATCCTCACTTGGGTCTTGACTCCATTGTACATGTCCTTAATCGTCCTAATGTAAGCTGCTGGTATATCTTTAGCCTCCAAACATCTCCATAGAACACTCTAGGTATCCTCCGTATGTTTTTTTTTCTAGATTAATGAAACACCATGTGTTATTTTATGTTGCCACCTAAGTAATGAAGAACCAGGTTCTTCAACAACTATTCAAGAAGTAAATCTAGAATAAAAATTAATCAACACAAGGATTTTAAGTGGAAAAACTCTTCTCCCTGGAGTCATAAAACCACTAAACCTCTTTCTCTCTCATCTTACCATTAAATTTCAGCTACAAGGTTTAGGTTGCAACCAACCAAGAAGCTAACCTTTATAACTTCTTTCCCCTCTTTACAATGCACTTGGTTGTAGCTAACTTCTTCAATGACTCTATCCAATCGGGAAAGCCTTGCAACTCAAAACAAGCTTATACAAATCACTAGGAATGTAAGGGTTTACAATTCAGGCTCAACAAATCAAACTTCAACTACAAGAACGGTATAGATTGCTCTTGATTAGAATAGATTTTTGTGTCATTGTATAGTTGACTCTCTCTAACAAACAATGACACATAAACGATTTGCTTTCTTATTTGCTCTCCTCTATATTTGTGGATGTTATATAGGACTATAGGAGTATATGGACACTTTGTGTATTCCCAATTCAACATGGACTAGATCATGATCTAAGATTCTAGTCCTAGTTTGACTTAGTTCTTACTTTAAGCATTTGGTCACTATTTTCTCTCCAATTTCCAAAGCATTTTTTGTTTTTCCAAATGTGATAGCATTACCATATTCTTCTTGTTCCTTATGCTATAGTAAAAACAACTTTTAGTGGCAATAAATATGCATATTAACAAAGAGTGCTAAAGTCTTTATCAACCTTAGTTAATTGCCATTAGATCCAAGGTGCTAAAATATAATTGTTACCGGTAATTGCCTCTAAAAGAATATATCTAACGGTAATTAAGATATTTTCATTAAGTAATTGACGCTAAAGATCATATTTGGTGTTGTATTATATCATTGGATTGGTGGTAATGGTGATTCCTCAAGGAATTGTTCTCTACTTCTTAGAATTTTTTGTCTCGATCAACCTTCTTCTCCATGTCTACTTTGAAGGACCTAGTTCCTTCATTTCTTGGTAGTGTACTCTTGATATGCAACTCTTGTAGTAGACAAAGAAATTGGTTCTTTAGTAGTTCATTGTCATTATAAATACTACTCCCTCTGTCCCATCTTATGTGGCACCCTTTGACTCGGCACGGTGTTTAAGGAAAAAAGTAAGACTTTTGAAATTTGTGGTCTAAAATCTTTATGAGATACTTGTGTGGTTGAGAATCATTTTATTAAGGATAAAAGGGGAATTTTAAGGTTAAATTATTTCCAATTAGAGTAAGGTGACATTCTTTTTTGGACGGACCAAAAAGAAAAGAGTGCCACATAAAATGGAACAGAGGGAGTAGTTCTTATTTTGAGACATGTATGAGATCTGGTTCTTGTAACTTTGTTATGTTTTGTTAGTAATTTGTTAATCATCTAAACTTTATATTGTTACAACGGTAGATAGCTCTAACTCGCATAAATCTCCCTAGATCATGTAACTCTTAGGCCATGGTTCGTAGCTCAACAATATCCCCTATTTGATGATGACAAACCCATAATAAAAATATAATTCAATCAATGTAGTCGCAAGTTTACTCTGGTGCAATCTCCCCCCCAAGATTATCATGTCTTACAGGTCATTTGGTAGAGTGCATTAGAAAATATTACATGCAATGCTTTTTGTACTACTAGTACCTCTTTTGATACGCTTTCTCACCCCATGAATAACTAATTAGTTGTACACTTTGTTTGGTATCAAGGTATGTATAACTTATACATAAAAATCCATGGTATTAGTGATGCAAAGAGTTTTAATGCATGCATTAGCAGGATTAAAGACGCAATCACCCCTCAAAACCTTTTCCACATTCTTTCCACCATATTTATGGAGGGTACTTTTATAAATAAATATTACTTTAGGAATTATACAATACATGTTATTAATACACCAAATCAAATACTGCATAAGAAATAATCTCAGCATAACTAATTCAAGCATTACTAATGTCGTAACTACTATTACACTATATTCAACACTATTCTTATACAGCCTCACCTTAATAATATGTGAGATCTTATCTAAGTCTTTCATGGGACTAACCTTCCACTCATCAGAACTCATTAACTTACGAGGTTATGTGATCCAAATCAGATCCATATGTTTCTTGCACAGAAATCTGGTCCAATCATAACTTTGCACAAGGAATGGTTCTCTAAGCAGTTGTTTCTAGCATGTTGTTCAGGAATCAGGTTCCTTATTTCTAAATGATCTGTAGATTTATGTTGTATTACTATTCTCAAAATCAAATATTACTCAATTTCGTCCATTTTGACATCATCAGAAAGCAACAGGGTATAGTAGATGTGAGTATAGCAATATCAAACTCATCACTGCTTATGCCCCCTTACCATGAAGACAATATAAGAATCCAATGATATCATCCATCTTGAGTACTCATTAAAGCCAATCATCATATTACACACACACATATATATTTAAAAATGAAGAAATTCTTGATAGGGATTAGATCTCTCTTGCTTCAAATGCATCAGCAAGACTGAATTAGTTAAGTTGGCATATCTGAATTTTGATGATTAAACAAAAAATAATGTTTGTAGAAATAAAGCAAAATGCAAAGAGATGTATTGTTCCAAGTTCCATCAATTATATTAATCATGTCCGAAGTCCGTTCTAAAAAAATAAGTGATCGTTGCAAATATAATACGATTCATAAGTTAGAATCAAATTTCATAGAGAAGTAAGACTCAATTATAACTATTCAATATTACTAAGAAAATAATTCTAAATAATTTTTGAGCTATAAAGATTAAGATTTTTATGTTTTAAACTACTTAACTAGAGGATACTAAAAATGAATAAAATTATCAACTTAGAGATAAAATATATTCAAGAGCAAAATTCTAGAATTGTGATTTTCCTAATTATCAGCGTAAATTATAACTTAACTAAACTATTTTCTAGCAGTCATGAATATCTTCTTATGACAAATATATCTCAATCAGTCGTGGTAATTTCATAGAGCTATTCACTTGAGCTAACCCTAGCAAGCAAGTCAAACTACTCATAAGATCATGTCAAACTACTTATAAAAACATCGTTGATTGTCCTATTTTAGGCTTTTTATATAGTAAGACAAAAATAATAATAAAAAACTTTCTAGAAAAAATTAATGTATAAAATTTGTGTTGTATATTTAATCACGTCAAGTGAATTTAGAGGAAAAACATAATGCAAATTATATAATATTTAAATAAATTAAGATAGAATGATAGATATATTCTTGATTCCTCCTCATGCTTCATCTTTTTATTGAAAGATGCTTCTAGATTATTTATTTATCTTCTTATCTTTCTTGGTAGATTTTTGCTAGCATGTGAAATTACATTTTTATAATAAGTCATCATTCATTTTATATTTCTATATAATAGAAAGAAGTGTCTAGAACTACTTTTTTTCTCTTGCTATCTTTCTTGATAGAATTTTATTACTTATTAGTATGAAATAAGTCAACATATTATTATTTACCCTTGCATACGAGGATAATTACAGGTTTGCCATTGGCCGTCCTCAACTTGGCTCTTCTATATAATAGAAATATATATGCATCCTTTTTCATGAAGGTCCAGACCAAATAAACAATTACATAAGCCTACAACACTGCCATAAAATGAGGATACCAATGGTTTTGCCTTTTCGAAAGGTTGCTGAGACGAGGGTTCCCAGGAAACAACCTCTCTACTTCTATGAGGTAGTGGTAAGGTCTGCGTACATTCTGCCCTCCCCAGAACCCACTTGTGGGATTCAACTGGGTATGTTGTTGTTGTTGTTGTTGAAAGGTGGTTAGAAACCAAGTTCTGTTATGTGAAGGAAGGTTGTTGTTAATTTCAGTGAGAACTCAGGAAAAGAACAAAGGAGAACTTGTGAATAATGAAAAATAAGAACTATAAAGCAATGAAAAACAAGAAAGAAGCGAGAACTATACTGGAAAATGCATATATTTTTTACTGCATAAGACTTACATATATAATAAATGAATTAACTTCATGGACCTAAAGATCAACAACAGATCCGCTGAAGGTGAACAAACTCCTAAAGACTTGGTAAGGAAGTTATTTGAGGAAAACTAAGTTAATTTACTGCAGTACAACAACAACAACATACCCAGTTGAATCCCACAAGTGGGATCTGGGGAGGGTAGAATTGTATGCAGACCTTCCCACTACCTCGTAAGAAGTAGAGAGGCTATTTCTTGTGAACCCTCGACTCAACAACCCATAAGTAGAATAACTAGATATTGCAAAGGGAACAAAAGGGGAAATAAAACTAAAAAAATCGAAATAAATAGAGCGACTATCTACGAAAAACACATATCAATATGTAAATAAGATAAAATCAACGCACATTCGATAAACATCAATCCCACCTACCCTTGCTACCTCACTAAACCTGTAGATCACCCATCCACCTAACCCTACCAACCAATCAACCTACTACTCTAATTCGCGACCTCCTCTCCTTCCTATCTAAGGTCATGTCCTCGGTTAGATCCAGATTCACCATATCTTGTCTAATCACCTCCCCCCAATACTTCTTCGGTCTACCTCTACCTCTTCGTGTAGTTCCCAAAACTAGCCTCTCGCACCTCCTAACTGGCGCATCGGTACTCCGTCTCCGCACGTGTCCAAACCATCGCAACCTCGCTTCTCTCATCTTATCAGCCACTGGTGCCACCTCCAGCTTCTCCCGAATGATCTCATTCTTAATCTTATCCCTCCTTGTGTGACCACACATCCATCTCAACATCCTCATCTCTGCGACATGCATCTTCTGAACATGTGCATTCCTTATTGGCTAACACTCCACCCCATACAACAAAGACAGTCTAACCACCATTCTATAAAACTTACCTTTGAGTTTAAGTGGTATCTTCTTGTCACACAACACTCCCGAGGCAAGCCTCTATTTAGTCCAAGCTTCCCTTATACGATGTGTGACATCATCGTCGATATCACCACTACTCTGGATAATAGACCCCAGATATTTAAAGTTTTCCCTCTTGGGTATAAGTTGAGTGGCCAGCTTCACATCAGTGTCTGTTTCTCCCTCGCAACACTGAATTTGCACTCCATGTATTCTGTTTTGGTCCTGCTTAGTTTAAATCCTTTGGACTCTAATGCGTGTCTTTAAACGTCCAATCTATCATTAACTCTAGTCCGAGTCTCATCAATCAGTACTATGTCATCTGCAAATAGCATACACCATGAAACCTCCTCCTGGATAGATCGCGTCAGCTCATCCATCACTAGGGCAAACAGGAAAGGGCTTAATACTGATCCTTGATGGAGTCCCATCTCAACAGGAAAATACTCTGAGTCTCCTCCCACCGTCCTTACCTGAGTCTTGGCTCCGTCGTACATATCCTTAATCTCCCTGATATATACCATTGGGACACCTTTCACCTCTAGACACCTCCACAAGACATCCCTTGGTTTAGGAATTGCAGCTGCCTACTTCTTTCTGAAAAACTCAAACTTGCTTGAGGTAAAGGGGCTTGGTGAAAATGTCAGCAACCTGCTCATCACTCTTGCAGTAAAAGAAGCTTCATATCTCTATCTTTCTGCATGTCTCTCAAGAAAAACAACTTAATATTGAAATGCTTCGTTTTTGCATGAAAAAATGGATTATTAGCAATAAAAATTGCAACTTGATTATCAATAAAAACCACAGTCCCTTCATTTTGCTCCATATCCAGATCATGCATAATTTTCCTCAACCATAGTGCTTGATTACAGCTACTGTTGCAGCAATACACTCTGCCTGATTGTGCTATTATATCTTGTTTCTTGGAATACCAAGAGAAAGCTCTTGATCCATGAAACAAAACCTGGCGTACTCTTCATATTAGGTGCACCACCCCAATCACTATTGGAAAACCCGATAAGTGTAAAACTTCTGACTTTTGTTGAACTTAACACCATAGTTGACAGTTTCCTTGATGTGTTTGACAATTCTTTTAACTGCTCTCAAGTGTATATCATTTGCATAATGCATTAATCAAGAAAAAAATGCTCACTGCATACATGATATTAGGCTTGGTTGCAGTCAAATACATCAAGCAACCAATATGACTTCTATAATATGCCTCATCCACCTTTGCTGCACCATCATCTTTAGATAACTTTTCTTTTTTAGTTCATTGGATTACTCATAAGTTTGCAGTCTTCCATATGAAACTTTTTTTAGGATTTTTTGAGCATACTTTTTCTGGCAAATAACACATTGTCTTCATTTGTTTGATCTCCGTTCCAAGAAAGTACGCCATTAGTCCATGGTCCATCATTTCAAAGACCTTCATCATTTCCAACTTGAAGTCCTCAAGTAGGCAAACTTTACTTCCTGTGACAAAGAATCATCAACATTCAAAGAAATAATGAGTATGTCCACCTGAACACTTAATATAAAGTGTAGACTCAGATAGGGTCTTCTTGAAGCCTAAATTTAGTAAATAATCGTCAATCTTGCTATACCAAGATCTTGGCTCTAGCTTTAAACCATAGAGAGATTCCTTAAGCAAATAAACCTTATTTTCTTGCCTCTTGACAATAAAACTATCTAGTTGCTCAATATAAATCTCCTCCTTGAGAAGACCACTGAGAAAGGCTGACTTGACATCAAGTTGATGAACTTTCCAATTTTTTCCTACTACAATGGTTAGTGGCAATTTAATTGTGTCAAGGCAAGCAACTGGTGTGAATGTTTCTAAGTAGTCTAACTCAAAGATCTGAGCGTAACCCTTTACTATAAGCCTATCTTTATGTTTGTTGATGGAACCATCGGCATTCAACTTTGTCCTGAAGACCCATTTTACACCAATGATCTTTCTGTCTAGAGGTTTCTCAACAAGCTCACAGGTTTGATTGTTTTTTATCATCATCATCTGCTCCATTGCAGCCACCCATTTTTTATCCCCTTCTGCTTTTTTATAGCTTGCGAGCTCACAAATTGTAGTATTGCATCTTTGATATATATTAAAAATCAACCTCGTGCCTCTAATAGGATGATCATCTACTAGATCTATTGGATCTAATAGAGAGTCAATTGATGGATTGTTTTCAAGCTTCTCCGAATTCCAGTGCTGGTCCTTATTGAAGTGGACATCTCTACTCACGACAATTTTCTCCATTTGAGGTTGATAGACTCTATATGCTTTGGAGACGTCATTGTAGCCTATAAAGATGCTAGGAGCTACTTTATTATCAAACTTATCACTTTTAACCTGTGGTACATAAGAGAACACAAGCAGCCAAAAAATTATGAGAAATTGCAAGGAAGGTTTATGACCATACCATGCTTCGTATGGTGTTTTATCCTTCATAGACTTATAAGGGAGTTGATTAGTCCGATATATAGACTCATATTTGGGCCTAAATAGAGCATTATATTGTCCTCAATGCATCATTTTACCATGAAAACTAACTTAATCTGGTGTCAAAGGATAGGTTTGGTGACTAAGAAGGAGACAAGGACAATTGAGAGCAAAACAAGGCAAAATGGGCAAAAAAGCATGAAAAGCAAGCTAAAAGTGCATCGCCATCACAATTCGACACATTGCCGAACAGGCATGAGCATCACATAAATGCCCAACACTTGAACCCCAATGGACCATTGCAGGTCAGCGATGAAAGGACAACTCGGCACATTGCCGAATGTGTTAGGTGGGCTAATCAGAGCTCACCAAAAGTATTCGGACCTAACAAGGAGACTGAAAGTTACGTGTCAATTCAGCGACGATAATGAACACTCGATGCATCGTCGAGTGACGTCTTCGAGCTTAGTGAATGCCACCAAAAGTTCCAGTCACAGCTTGGTCAAAATCAAAATTGAGGTGCACATTTCGGCGACAAGAGTTGTAGGTCGGCGCATTGCCGAACATGTCATCGATGCCGACTTACTTCACTGAGTTGCATGTCGGGGCGAAATCTGAGATAGTATTAAGCAATTTGAAAGGAAATTTTTAGTACACTTTGCAGATAAATACTTTGAGCTTGCACTTTTTCTTCTTAGAAGGGTTTATACTTAAGCTTTTGTTCTTGAGGAAGAAGGATTTGGAAGGATTTTTATTCCATTTTCTCTTCTGAGCTCAAATTCAAAGCCATGGATGATAATCTGGGTGTAATTTCGTACTTCCTTGCTAGAAGTGGCTAAAACCCCATGCTTGGAGGTGTACAATATAGTTAACTGTTTATAAATGGATTTTGAATTATTGACTATTCATGTATTAATTTGTGTGGATTTATGTTTTCTACCATGTATGACTGAAGACCTAAGGTTGCAAACTCAAGGTTTATGTTTAAATCTTTGTATGCTGCATAATTTTGAGTATTCAGAGTGGGTAGATTGCATAATAGTCACGGTAATTGTGATTAGGGCTGAAGGCTTATCTAGGTTCAACTTATGAAGATTTTAGATCTATAAGCTTTCTAATTGCATAAATTCCCTTAGGCTTTTTTATGCGATTCGAGTGTGAGATTGTTGTAGATTCACATTAAGACACTACTTTCGATGTACAAAAAGTTACTAGTTATCTAGCCTATCCATGCATGATTAATGCTAAATTTCAAAACTCAAGATCCATTTGGGTGTTTTATGTTCAACTACGTACACCCCTCGCATGTTCCCTTCTATTGAGTTAAAGTTAAGCATTCATCCTTCAATTTTAGTTTAGATTCAAATCTTACGTAATTAATTTGTTACTCTAATTTCTACACCTACAATTGATTAGATCAAATCTTACTTAAAACAATGAATAGTTACAACATTCCTCGTGGGATCAACCCTGACTTCTTTTGTTAGGTAAATTATATTGTTAGCAACCACTATACTCTTTAATTGTTTTGGAGTACATTTGAGCATTATCAAAATGGCGCCATTGTCGGGGAATGACGTATTGATTCTAGTTTAGATATATTTTCTTGAAATAATTTCTTGTAGTTGAATTTACTTACCTTCTTTTCTTTTGTTTTTGTTTACGGATCACTGGTGAAGATATGAGTGTACAAGGAAGTATGGTTGGTGATGATGTTGGTAACATAAATGACATCCACTTGATCAATTAGGGAGTATTGGTGCAATCTGATTGCCTCTCATTATGGGTAATGCGGTGTTCCATATCACGGGTACCATGCTTCAATTACTATAGTTGAAAAGGACTCTTTGGAGGCCTCGCTCACAAGGACCCTCATGACCATATTTGTAATTACTTAGATGTATGTGGCCTATTTACATGCAAAAACATCTCACAAAAAGTCTATAAGGTTAAGGTTATTCCCATTTTCTCTAGTGGGATAGGCAATAAGATGGTTGGTGGAATTACCAAAGGACTCAATAGCTTTATGGGACGTGTTGACCAAAGCTTTCTTTGAGAGGTTTTTGCCTCCATCTACGATGTCGAAACTTCATCATAGCATCCAAAACTTCAAGTATATTGAGGGGGAGCCACTTCATGAAACTTGGTTGAGGTTTCAGAAGTTGTTGATCCAATGCCCTAACCATGGGTTGGGAGACCATTTATTGCTACAATATTTCTATCGGAGTCTTGATGCAGTGAATAAAGATATTGCAAATCAACTTGTTCATGATGGTATTATGAGGCAAACCTTTACATCTACCTCAACTTTGCTTGATGAAATGATGAAAATCAACCGGGCTTGGTATACGACGGATGACCTTGTTACTCCACTCACCTTGGGCAAGACCAAGGAGTAAATTGAGAAAGATCATGAGCGGGATGAGAACATGGCCAAAGTTATGATCCAACTTGATTTGTTGACAAAGTATGTTATGGGTGGTGGCCGAAAAAGTGTCAATGCTATTAGTGCTAATGGGGCCAGATGATGCTAACTCTGAGGCGATGTATAATGAAGAAGTGCAATTTGTTGGGAAACGAGTAGGGGGTTCTTGGCTTACCTTTCAAAGACAAGCCAGAAATCAAGGTTGGACGGATGATCGTGATGGAAATTGGCATGATCCAAATAGGAGAGACGGGAATGAGGGTGGCGTGATTGTGGTAGGTATGTGCCACTGCATGCCCGTGCCAAACCAAAGGAGCCTATTGCCAATTCGAAAAATTTTCAAACCGAAGATATGCTTGCCTGAATTCTCAACAAAGTGGAAGGAACCAACAAGGTGATCAAGGAGTTGAAGTTGGACTTCTCTTCATTGAATGAAACAATGACTTCTCACTCAGCCTCAATCAAGCAATTGGAAACTCAACTTGGGAATATCTCGGCTCATCTAAATGAAAACAAAAGGAAGATTTGCCAAGTGATACCGTGGTAAACCCAAAGAATGACCCTTCGCAATGCATGACTATCACTACTAGATGTGGTAAAGTTGTAGGTAATGAGAAGCCTTAAAATGTGGTAGAGGCTAATGCTAAAGGAAAGGTCTCTATATTTGTTGATGATATGCATCCAAAGATGATGCCGATGGTGTGCAAGATATGGAAGCTCCTACCCTTGTAAGCTAAAGTGGGGGAGGGGTCTTCAAACAAGACCATGTCTTCCAAAAATCCTCCTCCTAAGATGAACACTCCACAAGTCATAATCAACTCGCCTTACCCTCAAAGGTTGAGGAGGAAAAGTGATGATGCTAAGTCTCAAAAGTTATTGTTGATGTTTAACACTCTCTCGATCAACATTCCATTGGTGGAAGCCTTTCTTGAAATGTCGGGCTATGCCAAGTTTATGAAAGAGTTGGTCACGAATAAGAGGAACTTGGAGTTTGAAACCATTGAAGTATCACATCATTTTAGTGCTATCATGTCAAAAAACTTGGTTGTATAGAAGGAAGACCCGAGAGCATTCACAGTCCCGTGTACAGTTGGTGTGTTTAAATTTGCCAAAGCCTTATATGATCTTGGGGCAAGCATCAACTTCACACCCCTTGCTGTTTTCAAGCAACTAGGCTTGGGAGTTCCATCACCAACTACCATGCGACTTCTCATGGCGGGTCTATCAATCATGAAGCCAGTGGGAATTCTCTATGATGTTTTGGTAAGAGTTGACGAGTTTATCTTTCTCGCGGATTTTGTTATACTTGAATGTGAGTTGGATTTTGAGATACCAATCATCTTGTGAAGGCTATTCTTGGCTAACGTAGGGCATTGGTGGATGTTGAGTGTAGGGAACTCATGTTTAAGGTGAACAATAAGGAAGTGACTTTCAGTGTGTGCAAGTCCATGAAACGACCTAAGGAATACCAAGTTGTCTCTTACATTGATGTTGTTGAAGAAACTGTCGCTACTATTGAAGAGGTGTTTGGTGTTGGTGAATTCATACAACAATATTGCTTAATTATGATGGGGAAGTGATTGAAAATTATTTTGAAGTTGTATGGGTTCCAATCATGGAACCCAAAGAAGCTAGATATCCACCTGCAAAATAGGGAGACTCCTCCGGCCAAACCTTTCATTGAGGATTCGTTTTTACCACTCATGGTTTTTCCCTACATTCTTTGGGGGTGGTGAAATGCTTCTGATAGTTGTGGCGGCTGACTTATTGAACCACCAAGTGGTGGAGTTGATTAGTGTTTTGTCAAGATTCATCAAATCAATTGGGTGGACCATACCAAACATAATTGGGATACCTCTGAGTATTTGATCTCAGAAGATAAATTTGATCAAGGATTGGAAGCCTAGTATTGAGAATCAACGAAGGCTAAAACCCATGCAAGAAAACGAAGGTTAAAACCCATGCAAGAAGTGGTGAAGAAGGAGATCATAAAGTGGTTGGATGCCAGAGTTATCTATCCTATATCGGACAGTAGCTGTGCGAGTTAGGTGCAATGTTGACCAAAGAAGGGTGGTCTCATGGTGGTGCAAAATGAGAAGAACCAACTTGTCTCAACTAGACCGATGATCGGTTGCTAAGTGTGTACGAATTATCGGCGTTTGAATTTGTGGATGGAAAGGGACCATTTTCCTATGTTGTTCATGGCCAAATGTTGGATCGGCTTGCTGGTAGAGGTTGGTACTGCTTTTTGGATTATTTGTTATTTGGGGTACAATCAAATTTCCATAACCCCCGAAGGCCAAGACAAGACCACATTCACGTGTCCTTATGGCATATTTGCCTTCAAAAGGATGCCTTTCGATTTATGTAATGCATCGACAACCTTCCAAAGATGTATGCTATCTATCTTTGCCGACATAGTGGAGGAGTCTATGGAGGTTTTCATGGACAACTTTTCCGTGGTTGGTGACTCATTTGATGAATGTCTTGCTCAACTTGAAAGGGTACTCCAAATATGTGTTGAGACAAGCTTGGTACTCAATTGGGAGAAGTTTCACTTTATGGTGAAGGAAGGTATTATGCTCAGCCATGAGATCTCGAGAGACGGGTTGCAAGTGGATCAAGCAAAAATTGCGGTAATTGCAAAGTTTCCTCCTCCTATTTCTATTAAGGGCGTGAGAAGTTTCCTTGGACACACCGGGTTCTATCGGAGTTTTATCAAGAATTTTGCCAAAATTGCTCACCACTAGTGCAAATTGCTGGAGAAGGAATGTACATTTGTGTTTGATGAGTCTTCTGTGAAGGCATTTGAGTGTCTAAAAGAAAAGCTTGTCTCGGCTCTTATTATTATGGCTCCTGATTGGAGTTTGCCTTTTGAGGTAATGTGTGATGCAAGCGGCGTTGCCTTGGGTGTTGTGTTGGGTCAACAGCACGGCCCAAAAGCACCACACGGTGACTGAACAAGAACTCCTTATGGTTGTATATGCATTTCAGAAATTTTGGGCATACTTATTAGGGTCCAAAGTTATCATTCATGTGGATCATGCTGTTATTAGGTACTTGATGGCCAAAAAGGAGGCGAAGCCAAGGTTGATTAGGTGTATATTGTTTTCATAAGAATTTGACCAAGGTAAAAGATCGAAAATGGTGTGAAAATCAAGTTGCTGATCGCCGTTCCCGCATTGAACCGAATCTTGTGGATGTTGGTGAGAATGATGTTGATGAGTGCTTTCTAGATGAGTCTTTGATGACTATGTTACATAGCCAAATTCCATGGAATACTGATTTTGCGAACTATATTATGTGTGGGGTTATATTGAAATCGTTGAATTATCATCAAAGAAGAAAATTCTTATTTGATGTGAAACATTACTATTATTTTTGGTGGTGTTTGCAGGATGTCTAAGAATATTTCCAAAAAGACAGACTTGAAGAAAAAGAGAATCGTTCTTTATGAGGGTCCACAACAACAACTTACAAAGCCCCGAACAGAGCCTCGGGGTAAAAGGAAGAAGAAGATAGCCACTCTAGAAAATAGTGATAGTAAGGTTTACTCGAGGTTGAGTGGACCGAGTTGGAGAGTAATGACGAGGGGTCCAAAATCCTTGTCTATGCCCCATGAGCTGCTGAACTATTGGCAAAACGACGACACATAACAAAGCACTCCAAAGCGGCTTATGATCCACTTGGTGTCCAACCACAGGTTGTGCAAAGTGTTATCGCACCTCGATGTCTAAATCGGTTGAAAGCTGCGGGGTTGAGGACAATTTTGGAAGAGACAGGGTTGTTTACAAATACCTTGAGGCATGGGAAACACTCAAATTCGATAACTTTCAAGTGTTTACCAAACCTCGGGATCCATATTTTCTTTCATGGGTTCGCGAGTGCTATTACACTTATGTGTTGTTGGTTCCAAAAAGCAAGGGTAGAGTGAAGATTATTCACAAACAAGTTGATGCAGTAAGGTTTATGGAAAAATGGTTTAGTATGGGTAAATTGAGATCGATGATTATTTCCATCGTATAGTTCGGGCCGCCATGATTTGACCAACAAAATTGAGAATAACACCTTCGATGATTTGAAGGCATGGTTAGCCCCGATGTTGAGGCAGCACCCCTGTGGCTTGTAGAGGTGGTACAAATTGAAAAGAAGGAGTTGAACATCCTTGCGTGTTACTGGGTCGAGTTTATAAGCAGCAACTTGATGCCATCTCCAGTTGAATCAATCCTTAGACATTCTAAGGCTGCTTTAGTTGGTTGTATTATGGACAAAAGGCATTTGGATTTGGGTTCCATTTATGCCCTGGAGATGTTGATGAGTGCAAAACAACAATAGACCTCCTTGCCATTTTTGGTATTGATCACGATGCTTTACTGTAGAGAGGGTGTACCTTATGACAAAAAGACTAACGTTGAGATCATTCTGTCGTCTTCCACGGACATCTGACGCATTAAAGCCGAGTACAGACAAGATGAGGAAGAGAAGAAGAAGAGAGTATCAGTTGATTCATCACCGGTAGTTGAGGTTGAGCATTTAAAGGAGGGGACAATGGAGTATACACATGCTTTAGAGACGCCATCTAGCTCAATACCTACTCCTCCTATACCTACGTAGGCTCCTATACCGATTCCTACTCCTACTTCCTAGCCCCAATTGACTCAGGCTGCCATCATTCACATGGCCGAGTTTCCCAATCAGTAGATGTCCATTCGGCTAGGGTTGAGGCTGCTATCGTGGGATAATTGATTGGGCCATCAAGGCAGCGCTTGAGCCTCTTCAGAATGGCATGGATGCCTAAGGGCAACTACTTGAGGAGTTTGGGTTTCGGCTTGACCGATTGGTAATACGAGTCGAGGATGTTGAAAAAAGGAGTTGTGCTTCGGATGATTTGACGACCTTGAAGGCTAGGATTATTGTTTTGAGACGAGATGTGGATGCCGTGAAGTCCACAAATTTTGAGTCACTTTGGGGGACTATTGAGGTACCTTTTATAGGTGCCGGTGTGGAGACAAGGCCCTCAATGGCGGGTTTGACAGAGCCTATTCATGAGGTGATAACCCTCGAGACAAATGAGGAGGATGTAGTAGCTACAAAACCACAAGGTGAGTTTGGCCCCACAGGATGAGCTGTCGATTTTGGAGAAGACATTGGTCGAGGCAATTCTTTAGTGGTTGCTAGATGACACTTCCATGATTGAGTTGAGTGGATTCAGTTCGTCGACCGAGCCTCCTGCAGCAACCCTCAAGTCTCAAACTCCTATTTTGCCATCTCCT
This sequence comes from Solanum rostratum, assembly GCA_029948455.1. NCBI lineage: Eukaryota > Viridiplantae > Streptophyta > Magnoliopsida > Solanales > Solanaceae > Solanum > Solanum rostratum. The sequence continues at coordinate 53,556,956 of CM057049.1, forward strand.
GCACCTTCAGCTCTACTAGTTTCTATATCACCTAGTGCACCTATAAAGGAGAGCGGCAGACAAGTTCCGGGGACTGATGCCTCGGTGGACTCTACAAAGGAGAGTGGCAGAAAAGTTTCGAGCGCTGATGCCCCGGTGGACTCTACTTCTACTCCTCCACCTCCATCTACTTGATTTGGGGGTGCTCTTACACTCTCTCCTCTTTATGCTTATCACGATCTTTTTGCTTGCATTGAGGACAATGCACTAGTTTTGAGGGGGGGAGGGGTGTTATGTCGGTGTACTCGTATTTTGGTTTTGTTGGTTGATGTAAATGTTTGACAATTGGTGACACTACAGTTAGTTGGTTTGTATATATTTTTTATTTTTAATTGTAATAGTTAGTATTTACTTTTAGTTTGGTTGTGTTTCATTCTAGTTATTGTGTTTAAATATCAATCTTGTGTGTGTTGAGCCTGAAGCATATGTGAAATGTCGTTCTTTAAAAAATGACATGTTCTCGGCCCTCCAAAAATTCTAGTATTGATTGCCAATATCTTTGACTTCGATGGTGCCATGGATGAGAAATGTGTAGTGACTCATCAATTAGTCCAATTCAAGTGAAAATGATCCATTCATATATTAGAAGCATCTTGATGTGGCTAAGTGAGCATTGAGCTTAGATATGCTATTTCTGTGCAAACCAGTGTTGTCGGGTCTCTGTTTGAATTCGAAATTCATTGTGCCAAGTGTGGTGAGTTTGTACTTGGAAGACATGTGTGTGATTGCCTAGAACTTGCACAAGTAGTTTCTTGATTAGGGTGTCCGTTGGAATTTATTTTAGGAAATGATCAACTGCGATCTTTCTAATACCCACTTGAGCCAAAATCCAACCAAAGTGTGGATATGATACCATTAGTGTCCCTTTTTGAGCCAAATGTCAGTTCTTTGGTAACCATGTCAATAGCATCCCCTTTTAAAATTTTCTTTGATCATAAAGCCTTGTTTGAATCCTACCCTCCTTGATTTACTAAAATTGAGGTCAAAGGCCTAAGTTGGGGGTGTTAGGAAACCTATGTGGCAAATGATTGAATGTTAGGAAAGGGTGAGTGTGTCCGGAAGTGAGAAAAAACAAAGAGTGAAGGATTGTGCATCTAAAAGAAAGAAAAGAGAAAATAAAAAGGAAAATGCGGGTAAAATCATGAAAGGAATTCTTCAATGCATAAAGGAAAACGAAAAAAGCTTGAATTCTGGACATTGAGAAAATAAACATGGTTGAATGAAAGAAAAGAAGGAAAGAATGATTGGAAAACGTGGGTTTGGAGAAAAGTCACCTTTGTCCAAAATGTTACCTACCCGTCTCAAAGCCAACATTACATGCCATTATTAGCAAGTCCTTGTGATCCTAAGTTAGACCCCGATGAACCCTTGATCAATTGAAAATGAGGGCAAGCCTATGGGCGTGATCATGCATGTTGTTCCTCTTTTGTGAGTGTGAGTGTTGTGTAATTTCTCTAGCAGTAATGAAGTTGCATGTGCTTCGTGAGAGTGAGGAATTTTCTTGATAGTGAGAGAACGTGGAATTGTTTTGAGCATGAGCTCGCAAGCATGTGAGCAATTGTGAGCACACTCTTGTCTTGACACTCTTTGGTCATCTCTTAAGGCTTCAAAATTGCATAACTAGTTTGTGAAAGCATTATTGTGGGGCAAAAAGGTATCATTTGCATGTCACTCTCCTTTGGCCCTACTTGTAAGCAATGTGTGTTGGGAATTTGATGCTTGATTTGCTTGAGGGAAAGCAAAAGATGATGTTGGGGGTGTTGATGAATCCGAGATATGGACTCATACTCGGGTATAAATAGAGCATAATATTGTCCTCAATGCATTATTTTACCTTGAAAATTAAATCTGGGGTCAAATGATAGGCTTGGTGACTAAGAGGAGACGAGGGTAATTGAGAGCAAAACAAGACAAAATGGGCAAAAAGGCACAAAAAGTGAGCTAAAGTGCATCACCGTTGCAATTTGGCGCATCATCGAATAGGCATGAGCATCGCGTAAATACCCAACACTTGAACCCCAATGGACCATTGCAGGTTGGCGATCAAAGGAAGAGTCGGCGCATCACTGAGTGTGTCAGGTAGGCTAATCAGAGCCCGCCAAAAGTACAAGGATCCGGCTAGAAGGAGACTGAAAGTTTCGTGTCAATTCAGTGACGATGATGAACACACTCGGCGCATTGCCGAGTAAAGTCTGTTAGCTTAATGAACATTGCCGCAAGTTTCAGTCACAGTTTGGTAAAAATCAAAGATGAGGTGCACAATTCAGCGACAAGGGGTGTAGGTCGGCGCATCACCGAACATGTCGGCGATGCCTGACTTACTTCGTTGAGTTGCATCACGGGGTGAAATCTGAGATAGTATTTAAGCAATTTGAAAAGAAATTTTCAAACCACTTTGCGGAGAAATACTTTGAGCTTGCACTTTTTCTTCTTAGCCGGTTTGTATTTAAGCTTTTGTACTTGGGGAAGAAGGATTTGGAAGGATTTTGATTCCAGTTTGTCTTTTCAAATCAAATTCAAAGCTATGAATTATAATCTGCGTATAATTTCTTATTTCCTTGCTATGAGTGGCTAAAAAACCATGTTTGAGAGTATATAATGTAGTTAAATGTTGAATTGATGAATGAGTCTTTGAATTATTGACTATTTATTTATTAATTTGTGTGAGTTTATGTTTTCTACCATGTATAACTGAAAACTCAAGGTTGCAAAGTTGGGGTTTATATTTTGATCTTCTTATGCTACATAATTTTGAGTATTCGAGTCGTGGGTAATTATGATCTGGGCTGAAGTCTTATCCGGGTTAAGCTGACTAAGGAATTGCATAAATTCCCTTAGGCCTTTTATGTGATTTGCATGTGAGATCATTGTTGATTCACATTGAGATGCAAATGATTGTAGTTACCAGCTAACTTGCCTACCCATGCATGACTTATATTTATTTTCAATATCCAAGACTTTCATGTTCAACTATGTACACACCTAGCATGTTCCCTTCTATTGAGTTAAAGTTAGCATTCATCCTTCAATTTTAGTTAATTAGTTCCAAATCTTACATAATTAATTTGTTACTCTATTTTTTTCACCTACAATTGATTAGATCACTTACTTTGAACAATGAACCTTTACAACATTCCCTGTGGAATCGACCCCGACTCTTTTATTGGGTAAATTATATTGCTAGTGACCGCTGTACTCTTTAATTATTTTGGAGTACATTTGAGCGTTATCAGAAGTCTATTTTGCAAAAAACAACAGTGCTAGCAGCCTCCGCCCAAAACTTTTTTTGTAGATGTTTCTCATGTAGCATGCACCTGGTCATCTTTATTGTAGTTCTGTTTTTTCTAGGGGTGAAAAAATTAAACCCAACCCGCTCAATCCTCCCAACCCGTTTAAGTTTGGGAGGGTTAATAACCTGCTCATTTATTAGCTCAATCCATCTCAATCTAATCCATTTCAACCCATTTAACATTGGGTCGATATTCAACTCGAATTGACTCGAGAGAGATTTTGTCAAAATATTTTTAAAACACCTTTTTTAATTTGATATGTTTTATATAGCCAATAAAGATAAATATAATTTAATTGAGTACTAAAATTTTGAAAAAGAACAAATAAAGTAAGTAAAACTTAGTAAAAGTTGGGTCGGGTTGGGTGTTGACCCACTCTATAACCCATTACTCAACCTATTTTGACCCAAGCAAATTTGGGTTGGATTGAGTCTTGATCCGTTTGTTGTTTTGACCCATTATAACCCGCTCAAATTTGACCCAACCCGTCCAATTGTCATCCCATAGTTTTTTGCTCGCCGACTCCATTTGGTTGTGGAGTATAAGGGGTTGTTAGTTGATGTTCTATGCCAGCTTTGTCATAGAATAATTTGAACTAATTTGAAGTGTACTCTTTCCCATTATCAGACCATAAAGTCTGAATTTTGTAGCCACTTTGATTTTCCACCTTTGCCTTAAAATTCCAAAACTCTTCAGCTACTACCGACCTGAGTTTTAAGGAAAAAAATCCATGTCAGTCTTGTTAGATCATCAATAAATGCAATGTAGTAGAGAATACCATTTAAAGAAGGTATTCTGTGACGTCCACAAACATCTATATGAATGAGCTGAAGGTTTTTTATGCTTTTCAAGTTGTTTAGGGAAAGGGCAACCTGTTCTTCTTTCTAAGTAAACAAGCTTGACAATTTGTCCAGTGATGTGCAATCTCGGTACATCATTTACAAGTTCCTTTCTTTGCAAGAACATCATACCTTGATGAGAAAATAACCCATTCTTTTATGCCAAACTTCTGTAGAGTTGTCTAACATAAGAAAAGTTGTCGTTCTTCCTCAAAAGCATTGAGCGAGAAACACCTCCGCTCCATTTTGACCTTGAATATTTCATCACCTGATGGATCTTCTATCATATAACTTTTGTTTTTGAAGAATGGATTGAATCCATTTTCCATTAACTGACCAACACTGAGAAGGTTCCGATCAAGGTTTGGGACATATAAAACATTTGCGACTAATTTACTTTTAGAGCCACTGGTAATGACTACAGTGCCCTTACCTTTCATGCCAAGATACTTGCCATTTCCAATTCTAATTTCCTTTGTCTCAGTGTTCCACAACTCTTTGAACAACATCTTATCAGATGTGATGTGGTTAGAGAAACCACTATGAATTAACCAACTTCCACTTTAATCAAGGTTTGTGAAAAAAGTTGCGACAAAGAGGTGATCTTCTTCTTCTTGATCAACAACTTGAGCTTCTACTTCAGGCTGCTGAATTTTGGCTTTGCAAATTACAGCTTCGTGCCTTGCTGATTGCACTTGCTACATTTCGCATTAGGTCTCCTCCAATATTTGAAAGAAGGGTGACCTTTTTTTCCACATTGCTGACAAGGAGGATAGTTATCCTTCTTGCTTTTAGCAAAATTCTCAGTATTTTGTTCTACTTCTTGTTTCTTCCATTGTCTTGATGTTTGACTAATAGGTCTCCTTCAACAACTTCTTCCTGTTTCATTACACGTCGCTGCTCTTGTGCTTGAAAAGCACTTGAGAGCTCTTCTAGTGTAGGCTTGGACTCCTCAGTTTTTTCTAAGGTTGTAATAGTTGCCTCGAATCTTTCGACCACTCTTACAAGGATTTTCTCGACAAGCCTGGAATCATTTAAATTGGAACCCAACAATCTGAAGCGATTTGCTATGTTAAGAAGTCTGTCAGATTGCTCCTTTACGGTGTCACTTTCCTTCCCCCTTTGCAGCTAAAAACTCTTTTATCAAATTTACCACTTGGATCCCTCAAATTCTTTCATCTGCTTCATACTTAACCTTGAGATAATTCCATTGCTGACTTGAGAAACATGATACGAGTGAAGATGGTGGATGAAACTGCAGTATACAAGCATCACTTTGCCTTTGATTTCATGGTTTCTTCAATTACTGATCCTCTGTCTGATCAGGTTGTTGCTCGATCCTGATTTTTTTTTTCCAGTAAGATGCCAGTTGTTGGTTGTTGCCATCACTCTCTTACGTCATCTTTTCACATATACTTTAATGGACTGATATCCAGGAAACCAGATTCTTTGTGGTCATTTTATGTTCTCCACTCTTTCATCAACATACATGGTTGGATTTATAAATGTCAGCCAGCCCTATTGATTTTTGTTATATGGAGTGGTTTCTGCTTTGATTCTTAAGATCAAAGGCGCGAATTCTCTGTGGATTCCTATCATGCTGCTGATATGTGAACTGTTAGTGACAGGCTGGTTCATTTCATGTTTTCTCAAAACAACAATAATCAGTATAAATCTCAAAACTGCTTTTTTATCCATTAGTAATTGAGCTATATGAAATTAATTCTGTGAGACACACTTTAGCTGATTTCAGATGATGGAAATAAGTTTCTAACTAGCTATAAACTTCACATTAACTTCTAAAGAATGCTACAAAATACAATTGGAATTGAAATATTTGAAGATATCATAGGTGCAATCTAGTGTTCTGTTTTCTGTGAATTTAGTAAAATCCAACTCTCTGAATAGTGGTCAGTGCTAATGAGTTTTATGAAGGTGCTCAAGTTCATTACTTTATGATTGCAGTAATAGGGACTATAATGGTAAATGTTGAGGCTCTTTAGTCAATACTAGTTGCAGTAAACTAATACAAGATGATTTATAGTTTTATGCGCAGGCCACAGCATACAAATTTTGTATAGACTAGAGATGATTTCTTTCTTCATATACGGCCTTTTTGCCCTACACTTGAACCCAAAAATAATATATTGTTGTCTTAGAGGTCATCTTGTTCTGTTTTCAAGAACATATGCTATATAATAGATTCTCTGTATTACATGGTGTCTTGTTGTGGTAGATTCCACAGATTTTTGGAATTCTCCATATGTATGTAGTTGCGTAGAGTATTGAAATATGTAGGAGTCTGAAGAAGTTTGGAGTTGTTTGTCCGGGATTGGGTGTGTGTGTGTGGTGGTGGTTGGGAGGGGGGGGGGGGTAGTCATGTAATTATGGTGAAGATAGACTTGTTACCTGCAATGTGTGGAAAATATGAATTCCTGATCTCTGTAGATCATAATGGACACCCCTTCACTTTTCTGATTATTAGCTGCTGTTAGTAAAAATAGACTATTCCCCATAATGACTAATCTATGTGCTTTAGAATGTACCATTCTAATGTTCATCACAGATACAATTCATTACTCACTTATCATACATGCAGGTTGCATCCACGTCCAGAAAATGATGTTGAATATTTGCATGGTATTCTTGAATCAATTGCTCGTATTGAGGTAAGTTTGATGGCACGTTCCTCCTAGTCTAACATCTTGCTTCTTTTGAGGACTTGCTAATAATGAAATTATGACATTTTAGGCAAAGGGATACAACTTGCTGAAGGATCTAGGGGCCACCCCTGTTGAAGAAGTGATGACTTCTGGAGGAGGTTCAAAAAACCAAAAATGGATAAAGATACGGCAGAGGGTACTCGGTTTGCCTGTGCGCAAAGCAGACCAGACTGAAGCTGCCTATGGAGCTGCATTATTGGCAATGAAGGGTGCTGATGAAAATGCAATATCTGATTAGAAAAGTATAATGTTCTCGGTGTTAGATCTTATCTAGTAATGAATGTGGTATACATTTATGAATTATTCCAATTTAGTAATGTATGCAAGGAGCTTTTCAACGGAAATTATCTATTTGAAAATAATTTCCGGTTGTCTTAACCAAAATTTTCCAACTTACTGACCAAACCACGTGACTGGTCTACGACTCATACACCAACCTACAACCCATAGTTCATACTCGTACTGTTGAACTCTATTTTCATCCTAAATCTTATTCATGAAACCTATCCACGACTCATAAAATCATATTTGGCCTGTAAAATTTGTTTGTACATTGGACCTTGAGTTTTCCAAAATAATCCTAAGTGTTAGGGTCATCTAGGGGACCCTGTCTATGACCCGTAGAAGCTTCTATATGCTGTGGATTAGGCTCATAGTTGTTGCACCAGAAATCAAATTTTGCACTTCTCTTCTATGTTCTGACTTTCCAACTTATGGGGTATTATAATATCTCCTCTTTGGAAATATTTATTCTCAAATGAGATAGAAGCTAGCTTGAGTAGAGTAACTTGATTAATTATAACCTATCATGAATGCAACAATACAACTTAAACACTATTTTCATAAGAATTTCAAACTTATGCATCAAATATCATTCAAATTCTGTTTCATGAGTATGCATGCATGTAATATGACAAGAAAAACTTGAAACGAAGAGAAGTTGAGGATTTGAGCAAGAATAAACTAGTATCTTAGGTTTGAGTGGAAGAAAAGATATCGGATATTGCATCATCATGTCTGCTTCCACTTTCCATGTAACACTTTCAACTTGTCCATTCCTCTATTACACCTTGACGGATGCAATCTCTTTGTTTCTCAACTTTTTAACCTGTTAGTCCAAAATTTCCATCAGATACTCTTCATAAGTCAAACTTTCCTCAACACTCACATCTTCTAATGGTACAACAGAATTCAGATTACCCAAAAACTTTCTTAACGTAAACTTTCTTAACGTTGACACATGAACACCGGCTAAACCATAGCTAACTCCGTGGGCATATCTAACTCATGCACCACCCTACCAATTCACCTTAAGATCTTGTATGGTCCCATATACCTAGTACTTAATTTTTCCTTTTTATCAAAATACATTACATCCTTCAGGGGTGAAACCTTCAAATAGAACCAATCATCCACTTCAAACTCAAGATCCTTTTTTCTAACATCTAAGTATGATTTTTGGTGATTTTGGGTACCCTTCAATCCCTCCTCTATGAGTCTCACCTTCTCCATAGCATCGAGAACCAAATTTTGACGAATCAATGCCATCTCACTTACTTTAAACCACCCCACCGGTGACCTACATCTCCTCCCATATAAAGATTCAAACGGGGCGATTTCATTGCTTGAGTGATGACTATTGTTATAAGAAAATTTAATAAGCGGTAGGTGATCATAACAATTACCCTTGAGATCCAACACACAAGCCCTCAACATGTCTTCCAAAGCTCAAATGTTTCTTAAAACTTGCGTATTAGTTTGAGGATGAAGATTGGTGCTTGACTTCACTTTGGTACTAAGATTTCTTTGAAATGACTTTAAAAAATGAGAAGTAAATTGAGTACCACGATTTAGTATAATAGACAATAGCACCCCATGCAACCTTATCAATTTCTGGATGTACAATTTGGCATAATCCTTGACACAATAAGAAGTCTTGATTAATAGAAAATGAGATGATTTGGTCATTCAGCCATGTATCACCTAAATTGAGTCATGTTGCTTCCAAGTGCGAGGAAAACTCATTACAAAGTTGATATTCACATCTTCCCATTTTCAAGTAGGATTCAATGTCTTTAGCTAAGATGTCTTTGTAAGACCCCGCCTACGGGGAGTATGAAAGTGCAATAAAGTGAACTTTGAAAAATCTGAACTGTCAGCTTTTACGAGGGGGTTTACGGCTCGTAAGATGAAGTACGACCCGTATATGGGTTCGTAGAACCTAGGAAGACTTGATGAAAATTGGGATCTTTTAGGAGTTCAATCTACGACTTATCAAACGACCCCTAAAACCTTCTATGAGTCATAAATTGTATCGTAGAATATGAATTAGAGAAGGGTGTCTCTCAAAGCTGCAAAAAATGCCATCAAACGAAACCCCTATCTATGGCCCGTAGTTAGTTCTACGACCCATAAATGGGGTCTTGTAGACCTGTCCGGGTAGATTTTAAAAGGGGCAAAATTAACCTATTGTATTTTCCCTAAGTCCAAGCTACGTTGTTTAAGGTCTTAAATGAACCCTTTCTAGCCTTATACACCCTTCACACCCTCACTTCAACTCATTTCTCATAAAGCCTAAGTCTAAGAAAAACTCTCTCAAGCTCTTCAAGGCATTCAAGTAAAGGTACAAGCTAGGGTTTTGAATCTTCCATGTCCAAATCAGATTTTCTCCACCATAATCATACCAAGGTATGTGGGTTTGGTTGTGGGAATCTTCCTTCTCACAAGTCCAACCATTTTCTCTTCCAACTACATGGAATTTATGGATCCTTATGGGTATTTTATGAACTCTTGCATAATGTTATTATTATGCATTGCACACATGACTTCTATTGAACTCTTCAAGTAATGATTTTATTATGCTTAAATGCCATTAGGGGTTTGACATTGTGGTGGATTTTATGATATTAAAGTTATGGACTCTATGATGCTATAAAAAGCTATGAAAGAACTTGTGGGTTTTAGTTGGATTTCATGATACCCAAAATGAGGATTTTACTACAATGATGGTGGCTTGATTTAAATAACTTCAAAATGAATTGATTTTACTCCTTTCTTGTCTTATACTCTTGAGTTGCATGATTTTAAGCATATGTACATATACCCACCATGTTTGATTAAACTTGCATGACAAAAATCCTTATGTTGAAGAAAGATTATTGCATGAATTACAAGACAAGCATGTTATCATAAATTATGGGCTCCTAAGCATGCATTGAACTCATGAAAAGTTCCTATGATTTGTAATTCTAATTCTAACCTCTTGTGAGTGAGCAATGTCTACATAGTAGGGTCAAGTATGATAACCATTTTACCCTCATGTACTAACAAATGCTCATTAGAAGGAGTCAAGCATATTACAAACTCTGCCCTCATGTGTAATGCAATGCCTACTAGAAGGGGTCAAGTTTATACGACCCTCTAGTATAAGGTATATGCCCACGTGTATGGGTCAAGTATATAAATGAGCTACTCATGCCATGTTATCATGTTTTTATAAGTCATTCAAGTTTGATTAAATTTATGATTATTTCAAGTATTCCGTGGAACTAGACCTAGTACCGAAAGAGGCTTAAGGTGGGGGCTCGACCCAAGGGGTCCTTATATAAAGTCTTGGTCTCTTAACTATGTGGCACCATAGGTTTATATTATTTCCCCTAAATGGGAGTTTACTAGTTGATCCAACTAGGACAAGTTCCCTACTTTGTGGGGTCATGATTGGTTTACCTTGGCAAGTAGACCACTCCTTTATTCAGTGTAGAGTGAACATCAGTATTCCAAGTAGTAGCTCGCTTGATCTTATATATTAGTTAGGGTCTCTTCCCACATATGTATGATATATTATGCAAGTTTGAATGTTTCCATGCATGTTTTAAATTTGAGCATTGATCATACCTATCATATTGAGTTTATGTCTATCATTTATTATATGACTTATGTCCTTTGTTGCTTTGCACCCCGCATACTTAGTACATTCCAAGGACTAATGCATACTTTTTCCTACATGATCTAACCATGTAGGGGTGGAGCCCCTAGTCATCCTCTACCTCCACGTGGCTAGCCGGATCCTTTAAAGACTACTATTAGTGAGTCCTCCACTTCAGGGATGACATCCATTTACTTTCATGCTTTTGTTAAGACATGTCTACTTTGGATTTCTATCTTTTAAGGGTGAGCACGGAGATGTCTTGGCACCTGTTCCACTCGTATTAGAGGTGTTGTTGGATATGGATGTTTATGTATCGAGCTTGACTCTTATTATGTTTGTGTACTTATAAAAGACTCCACTTAGTCCCTTTTCCCTTCTATGCTTTTTTTTGTATGTTGTTGATGTGATGGAAGTCTTAAGTCCCTAAATGCCCCCACAATATGAGTCATACTTACCCGCCCCTTAGACTTACTTGTTATGTGATTCATGCTTATCCTCTTCCCTACAATGTCCCCATAGCGTGAGTCCAAAGCTCCGTATCCCTTAGAATTTATGTGCTATATGTTTATTGCTCTTTATGCTTCCGTGAAACCAAAGATGTTCTATGCATGCTTAAGAGGCTTGTTTGGGATCCCTTCGGGTTTCCATTCGCCGTGTCATGTCTAGGCCCTAGTCTTGGTTGTGAAAAGCTTGGTATCAGAGCACTAGGTTTGTTAATGGTCCTCAAAAATACAATACACCGCATCAAGTAGAGTCTTTTTCATGGTTTTGAAGCGCGCCACACCTATGAATATGAGGCTGTGAGGCATTTTAAGAAATGGTTCACTTCTTTATGATCTATGTCGTACTTTAGAATTTAAATTAGGGTCTGATTTCCCTAATGGGTGGTCTTTTGCTCTTTTAGATCATGCGGCCAAGAAGAATCGCACCAAGAGCTCTCATACCCGAGGAGGGCCCGACCCATTCGGTTCCTCGAGCTCCTCAAGAAGAAGGGGTCACATATACCGAATACCGAAATGTCATTTCTATTTTGGCACAAGTCGTGACCATTTAACTGAATCAAGGATCCTAAGCTCCTCATGCTCCCACCCCATCTTCAAGAGTGAGGGATTTCATAAGGATGAACCCTCCGGAGTTTCATGGCTCTAAAACGGAAGAAGACCCCCCAAGAATTCATTGATGAGAAATATAAAGTGCTTGTTAGTATGGGGGTGAGTTAGGAGGATAAGGCATAACTTGTGGCCTATCAACTCAAGGGTGTTGCACAAATTTGGTTTATGTAATGGAAAATAGAGAGGGGGAATGATGATCCCATCCCACAGGAGGAATTTAAAGCCGCCTTCCTCAATCGATTCTTCCCTATTGAACTGAGAGAGGCAAAGATGATAGAGTTCATGAATCTCAAGAAAGGCACCATGAGCGTGAGGGAGTATTCCCATAAGTGTAATATGCTCTCAAAATATGCTCCTCACTTAGTTGCCGACTCTGGGGCAAGGATGAATAAGTTTGTGTCTAGGGTGTCCAATTTGGTAAATGAAGAGTGTCACACTGCTATGCTTGTGGGTGATATGGACTTGTCTCGGCTCATGACGTATGCTGAGCAACTTGAAGGGGAAAACTTAGGAAGAGGAGGAGTGGGGAGTCCAAGAGGGCTTGGTATGATGGTGATATTCAAGGTGCTAAGGGTGGCCGTTTCCAACAAGGTCACAAATTCCAAGGCCAAGGATCCTCCAATTCTTAGAACAAAAGATTTGCTAATGATAGGGTGCCTAACCCTAAGGCTCAAGGTGGAAATGGTGGGATGACTTTTCCAAGGTGCCCAAAATGTGGAAGAAATCAAGGTGGCAAATGCTTGAGGGATTCAAATGCTTACTATGGGTGTAGAAAGGTAAGCCACAAGGTTGTTGATTGTCCCTACGCTCAAAATAAGAAAAGATGGCCATCCTCAAGGACAAAGTGCTCAGGTTGATCAAGGGGCACAAGGAGGCCAACAAGGGGGTGCTCTACATAACAATTGACTTTATGCCCTTCAAGGGAAGCAAGGAGTGGAAGAGGTGCCCGATGTTTTTATGATATGTTACAAGTTTATGATTATGATGTGTTTACTTTATTGGATCCGGGTGCTACTCTCTCTTTCATTACTCCTTTTGTTGCTAACAAGCTTCATGTGTGTCCCAAATTGTTGTGTGAACCCTTCGAAGTGTCTACCTCTGTTGGCGAGCCCATTATTGCTAGAAGAGTCTATAGGGCTTGTCCCGTGTCTATATTGCATAAAGTATCACCTTGTGATTTTGTTGAGCTTAACATGGTAAGATGGATCGGCTACATGCATACCATGCTTCCATTTATTGTAAAACTCGTAGGGTTAAGTACTAATTTCCTAATGAGCCCAACCTCAAGTAGGAAGGTCATGATTCAATGGTTAAGGGTAGGTTTATTTCTTGTCTTAAGGGACGGAAACGACTTTGTAATTGGTTGCATTTACCATCTTGTTAGGGGTCCTTCCTATTGAGTCAATTTTGGTTGTCAATTCTTGACAACTTCCCCGATGAACTTCCTGGTGTCCCTTCCGAAAGGGAGATAGATTTCGGTATAGACCTCCTTCCTGATACTTAACCCATTTCCCCCTGGCAGAATTAAAGGATCAATTGAAAGAATTATTGCAGAAGGGTTTTATAAGGCCTTGCAAATCACCTTGGAGTGCACCAGTGTTGTTCGTAAGGAAGAAAGATTGCTCACTTAGAATGTGCATCGACTATTGGCAACTCAATAAGGTCACAATAAAGAACAAGTATCCCTTTCTAAGGATAGATAACCTATTTGATCAACTACAAGGGGCTAGTCATTTTTCTAAGATTGATCTCTGATCCGGATACCACCAGATGAGGGTGAGGGAGTGTGATATCCCTAAGACGGCTTTTTGAACAAGGTAAGGACATTTTGAGTTCATGGTGATGTCCTTCGGCCTAACTAATGCTCTGGCAATACTTATGGATCTCATGAATAGGGTCTTTAAACCCTACCTTGACATGTTTGTTGTGGTGTTCATCGATGATATTTTGGTTTACTCTCGAAGGGAAGAAGAGCAAGTGAAGCATTTGAGAGTATTGTTGCAAACTTTGAAGGAAGAGAGGTTGTTTGCTAAATTTGATAAATGTGAATTTTGGTTAAAGGAAGTCATGTTGCTAGGGCATGTGGTGTCGGGTGATGGAATTAAAGTGGACCCTAAGAAGACAAAAGTTATAAGAAATTGGCCTAGGCCCTTGACTCCAATGAATATTAGGAGTTTCTTGGGCTTAGCGGGGTATTACCAGAGATTTGTGAATGGTTTTTCCTCAATTGCTTCCCCTTTGACAAAATTGACTTAAAAAAGAAGGCAAAATTTGTTTGGACCGATGAATGTGAAAGGAGTTTTCAAACTTTGAAAGACAAGCTTACATCCACTCCTATTTTGGCTCTACCAGAAAGGTTATAAGGGTTTATGGTTTATTGTGATGCTTCAACGGTTGGTTTGGGGTGTGTGTTGATGTAAAGTGGCAAAATCATAGCTTATGCTTCTCGACAATTGAAGGTGCATGAGCGTAATTATCTCATCCATGATCTCGAGTTAGCCGTCGTGGAATTTTCCTTGAAAAGATGGTATAATTATTTGTATGGGGTTCATGTAGATGTATTCACTGACCACAAAATTCTCTGATATGTGTTCACACAAAGGGATCTTAATTTGAGGCAAAGGAGGTGGTTGGCACGCACTCCTTAAGGATTATGACATTAGTGTGTACTACCATCACGACAAAGCTACATAGCAGATGCTCTAAGTAGGGTGTCCATGGGAAGTGTAGCACATGTTAATGATGGCAATAAGGAATTGGCTAGAGAAGTTCACCGATTAGCTAGGTTGGGGGTTAGGTTAAATGAAGTAAAAAATGGAGGTGTGGTAGTTATTGATAGTTCCAGATCTTCTTTGATTGAAGAGGTCAAGTCTAAACAGGACCTTGACCCCGCCTTGCTAGAATTAAAGGCTTCGGTGAAGGATGGTAAAATGGAGGTTTTCTCCCAAGGGGGAGATGGTGTCCTTAGATATCAAGGTAGGTTATGTGTGCTTAATATTGATGGGTTAAGGGATTTGATTTTGCAAGAGGCACACAATTCATCCTACTCTATTCATCCTAGTTCTATAAA
This sequence comes from Solanum rostratum, assembly GCA_029948455.1. Lineage (NCBI taxonomy): Eukaryota > Viridiplantae > Streptophyta > Magnoliopsida > Solanales > Solanaceae > Solanum > Solanum rostratum. Next base: position 53,571,957 of record CM057049.1, read on the forward strand.
GATGTATAGAGACTTGAGGGAGGTGTTTTCGTGTGTGGGGGGGGGGGTATGAGGAGGAATATTGCCAAGACATAGAAATTCCTACTTGGAAGTGGAAGAGATCAACATGGATTTTGTGATTGGTTTACCAAAGACTAGGAGTCACTTTGATTCTACTTGGGTTGTTGTTGATAGGATGACAAAATCGGCTCACTTCCTATCGGTTAAAACAAATTATGGTGCCAAAGATTATGTCAAGGTATATATTTATGAGTTGGTTAAGTTGCATGGGGTACTATTGTCCATTATCTCGGATCGTGGTGCTCAATTTACTTATCACTTTTGGAGATCCTTCCAAAAGGGCCTTGGTACAAAAGTCAAGCTTAGCACGACTTTTCATCCTCAAACGGATGGTCAAGCCAAAAGGACAATTCAAACTCTTGAGGATATGCTTAGGGCTTGTGTTTTGGAGTTCAAAGGTAGTTGGTATGAATATCTTCCACTCATTGAGTTTGCTTAGAACAATAGCTATCACTCTAGCATTGAGATGACTCCCTTTGAAGCCCTATATGTTAGACGATGTAGGTCCCTGATTAGGTGGTTTGATGTGGGGGAAAATGCCTTATTAGGGACAAATTTGGTCATGGAGGCTTAGGAAAAAGTGAGGTTGACAAGAGAAAGATTGAAGATGGCTCAAAGTATGCAAAAATCCTCCTCCGACACAAGGAGAGACCTTGAGTTTGATGATGGTGATTGGGTGTATTTGAAGGTCTCACCCATGAAGGGTGTGGTCTGGTTTGGCAAAAAGGGAAAGTTGAGCCTAAGGTTTATAGGGCCTTATAGAATTGTGAGGAGAACTGGTAAAGTTTCCTAAGAATTAGAATTGCCTACGGAGATGAGTATGGTTCATCCGGTCTTCCATGTGTCCATGTTGAGGAAGTGTGTAGGCGACCCAAGTGCTATAGTCCCCTTAAATGTTGTGGGTGTTGTAGAAGATAACTTGACCTATGAGGAAGTCCTAGTGGAGATACTAGATGGGCAAGTGAAGAGGTTGAGAAACAAAGATGTGGTGTCCGCCAAGTCCTTTGGAGGAATCAACAAGTAGAGAGTGCCACATGGGAGACTAAAATCGATATGAAGAAGCGATATCCTTATCTCTTCCATTCTGATCAAGCTTGAGGTAATACGGTTCTCCTATTTTAGGAACTCCAATCTGCGCATACCATTCTCATGAAACTTATGCATGTTTATGTGAATTTTGAGGTTGCAATGTAAGTGCTATTTGAAATATGATTTAAAATTTTAAATGGTGCATGTGTTGCATTTTGCATATAGTGCATGAACCCATTCCTTAGAGCTTGCCTTAGCACATTCGGGGATGGATGTTCCCAAAGGGGAAATATTGTAAGACCCAAGCTATGGGGAGCATGAAAGGTGCAAGAAAGTAAGCTTTGGAAAATCTGAATTGTCAGCTTTTACGAGGGGGTTCATGGCTTGTAAGACGAAGTAGAACCGTATGTGGGTTTGTAGAACTTGGGCAGACTTAATGAAAATTGAGATCTTTCAGGAGTTCAATCTACGACTTATTAGACGAACCGTAAAACCTTCTACGAGTCATATATTGTGTCGTAGAATATGAATCAGAGAAAGGGGTCTCTAAAAGTTGCAAAAAAAGCCATCAGACGAAACCCCTATCTACAACCCGTAGGATGTTCTACGCCTCGTAAACGATGTCTCGTAAACCTGTCCAGGCAGAGTTTAAAAGGGGAAACATTGACCTTTCCTATTTTCTCTAAGTCCTAGCTATGTCATTTAAGGTCTCAAATGACCCCTTTCCACCCTTATACACCCTTCACACCCTCACTTCAACTCATTTCTCAAAAACCCTAAGTCAAAACTCCCTCAAGCTCTTAAAGGCATTCAAGTAAAAGGTACAAGCTAGGGTTTCGAATCTTCCATCTGCAAATAAGATTTCCTCCACCATAATCACACCAAGGTATGTGGTTTGATTGTGAGAATCTTCCTTATCACAAGTCCAACCATTTTTTCTTCCAACTACATGAAATTTATGGATCCTTGTGGGTATTTTATGAACACCCGCATATGATGTAATTATTATGCATTGCATACATGACTTCCATTGAACTCTTCAAGTAATGATTTTATTATGTTTAAATGCCATTGAGGGTTTGAAATTGTGGTGGATTTTATGATAATAAAGTTATGAACTCTATGATTCTGTAAAAAGCTATGAAAGAACTTGTGGATTTTAGTTGGACTTTATGATACCCAAAATGAGGATTTTACTACAATGATGGTGGGTTGATTTGAATAACTTTAAAATGAATTGATTTTACTTCTTTCTTGTCTTATACTCTAGAATTGGATGATTTTAAGCATTAGTACATATACCCACCATGTTTGATTAAACTTGCATGACAAAGATCCTTATGCTAAAGAATGATTATTGCATGAATTACAAGACAAGCATGTTATCATAAATTATGGGCTCCTAAGCGAGCATTGAACTCATGAAAAGTTCCTATGATTTGTATGTAAAATATTTATCCTTTATACTATATTCTAATTCTATCCTCTTGTGAGTAAGTAATGTCTACATGATGGGGTCAAGCATGATAACCATTTTACCCTCATGTACTAACTAAAGCTCACTCGAAGGGGTCCAGAATATTACATACTCCACCTTCATGTGTAATGGAATGCCTACTAGAAAGGGTCAAGTTTAGGCCACGTTTTTACCCTCTAGTACAAGGTGTATGCCCACTTGTAGGGGTCAAATATATGAATGAGCTACTCATGCCATGTTATCATATGTTTACAAGTCATTCCTATTATGATTAAATTTATGATTATTTCATGTATTCCCTGAAACCATACCTAGTAAGAGGCTTAAGGTGGGGGCTTGAACCAAGGGATCCTTATATAAAGTCTTGGTCTCTTAACTTTGTGACACCATAGGTTTATATTATTTTCCCTAAATGGGCTTTACTAGTGGATCCAACTTGAACAAGTTCCCCACTTTGTGGGGTCATGCTTGGTTTGCTTTGGCAAGTAGACCACTCCTTTATTCGGTGTGGAGTGAACATCAGGAGTTCAGGTAGTAGTTTTCTTGGTATTATGTATCTATTAGGGTCTCCTCCTACATATATATGATATATTATGCGAGTTTGATTGTTTCTATGCATGTTTTAAATTTGAGCATTGATCAGACATATCATATTGAGCTTATGTCTATCATTTATTATGGCTTATGTCCTTTGTTTCTTTGCACCCCGCATACTTAGTACTTTCCAAGTATTAATGTATACTTTTTCTTACATGATCTAACCATGTAGGGACCGAAGCCCTATTAATACTCTTCCTCCACGTGGCTAGCCGGATCCATTGAAGCCTACTATTGGTGAGTCCACCACTTCAGGGACGACATCCACTTATTTTCATGCTTTTTTTAAGACATGTCTATTTGGGATATCTATATTTTGAGGGTGAGCCCGTGAGATGTCTTGGCCTTCATTCCACTCGTAATAGAGGTGTTGTCTATGTATCGAGCTTGACTCATTTTATGTTTGTGTAATTATAAAAGACTCCCCTTAGTCCCTTTTTCCTTCTATGTTTTTTATATGTTGTGGATGTGATGGAAGTCCTAAGTCCCTAGATACCCCCATAGCATGTGTAAGGACCTAAATTTTTGAGCGACTCTACCAGACCTCTTAGTACCGTCCCAAGCGGAAAATTTTCCAGGCATCGCTCCATGGAAGGCCCACATGGGTTGTGTGAAGCCACAAGGTAACTTGGCCAAGATTTCGATGGAGTGGAGTGCGACAGAGGACTTCGAACCAAGTGAGGGCACATGGCCACCCACACGGTCCGTGTGGTGTGTCACCGGCTCTGTGGCCCTCTGTGTGACTCGCTACGTAAATTCTTTCTAAGTATTAAAGTACCATCTCGTAATTTTTTTTCATGTAGAAATTTTTCAAGTGTTATCACGCAGCCCTTGACACGACCCATGTAGCGTCACACGGGACGTGTGGCTCCATATGGTACCCCTTAGCCTCGAATAAATTTCAAGTATTGGCACCACAAAAATCTTTTAAGTGTCGGTTCGTAGATACTGTTCACAGTCCATGTGACGACTCATAGACAGTGTAGGAGACCGTATAGACCTACCAGTTCAAATTTTGCCCATTTCATTAATGGCGTTTATGTACTTTTAGTTTATCTTAATTATGAATTATGACCTTTTACCTATCCTAAATCCCTAGTTCAGTTGATATCCCTCCCCTCTTAATTCATTCTATTTAAACCCTCTACCCTTCATAAGATCACCTCCCAAATACTCTCTACTCTCCTCTCTCAAGATTCAAAGCTAGGGTTTAATTTTAGCTCAATTTCAAGCTAGATCATTCCCAAAATTCAGATCCTCAATCAAGGTATGTGGGATTGATGATTGGTCCCGTTCAACCAAGAAGACCCAAGAATCTTTTCAATTGATTTCATAAATTTTAGTTTACTTTAATATGGGTTTCATTATTCGATCTTATTAAATCCAATTGATATATGGGCTGTACATTGCCTATGATTTTAATCTACTTTGATCACTATTTATGATGATTTACTTTAAGATATGAAGTTATGAACATCCATGTCCCCTTTTAAAGTTGATTCATGCATGGGTGATTTATATTATAATTTAGATGTTGATTTAATTACGGATTTATTAAATTTCATACTATGATGCTGATTTTAACTTGAATCTATGTTACCCATGCTATCCTCACATCATGCATTGCATTTGCATTCATGAACATTGATTTATATGGAAATTATGAAGTGGGTTAAGCCCATTTACGTTTTATGAAATGATTTTGGTAAGGCATTGATTATGACAAAAATGTGATCACATACATATCTTATGATTATGGATCTTTGAGAATCTCGGGTGCTTGCACCATCTTGTACATGTGCATGAGCTATTCCTCGCATGAGCATCATGATTATGACTTATGATTTGGCATTTGAGCCTAAATGTGCATTGAACAGTTTTGTAACTAATATTGTATCTCTTGAAAGCACGTATATGTATAAGTATTCATGTGGGATGTTGTTGACTTAACACTGATGGATTGGGGGCGTTAGGGCTATCCCTAAGGGCCCTCTTCCTTTCCTCAAACTATGTGCCAACATAGGAATAGTATCCATTACTGAAATGACCGGGTTGTAACGAATGGTTATTCTTTTTTAATTATGATATGATATGATTTGATTGTGGAAAAACCTTCTGAAATGGTGTGTTCCATAAGGAAGGCGACCATCCACCGGAATGGTGTGTTCCGTAAGGTGTGATGTAGATCACCTTTGGCAAGTAATCTTCTCCTACCGATGGGAGGTCTTTATCAGACTAATTCATATAATAGCTCACATGAGTTTGATTTATCGGTTATAGTCCATCCCTGATATATATGAGCATCATCTCATCCATGTATCATGAATTTCATGGCATCTTGTATATTTCATCCTTGGATGTATGATTTTCTATATTATGTGCCCTTGACATCTAACATTGAAATGTAGGCTGATAAGCCATTTGCAGTGCATGCCTGCATACTTAGTACATTCAAACGTACTAACGCATACTCTATGCCTACATGATTTTACTATCTGGGAGCCGAGCATTTCGATTACCTATCGTTTGATGACTAGTCCGATCCAGAAGAGTACTTGTAGTGAGTCCCATCCTCCAAGGACAAACTATCTTCCCTTGATCATCTCATCCATGTATCATGAGTTTCATGGCATCTTTTATATTTCATCCTTGGATATATGATTCTTTCTGTATTATGTGCCCTTGTCATCTAACATTGAAATGTAGGTTGATAAGCCATTTGCATTGCATGCCTGCATACTTAGCATATTCAAACGCACTAACTCTATGCCTACATGATTTTACCATCTAGGGGCCGAACATTTCGATTACCAATCGTTTGACAACTAGTTCGATCCAGAAAAGTACTTGTGGTGAGTCCCATCCTCCAAGGACAAACCATCTCCCCTCTACTTATGCTATTTCAGATTTCCTCTCTTATTTGAGGGTGAGCCTGGAACATATCCTGGCATTATTCCATCTTGACAAGAGGCATTCGTTGGATAATATATAGAATCTTTTAAAATCTTTATGATATGTGTGGTATTCGGTTTATGTATTCCTTTGGATTGATTTATGAAAACATTCGTATTTGGCTATACGCATATTTGTTGTGGTAGTGTGGTAAGTGCCAAGCCCCGTATTGGCCCCATAGCGTGAGTCCTTTTCTCCCGTCCCTTAGTACTTTGTGTTACTATTTGAATGTTCTTCCTAAACCGATGATGTGGATTTTTGATACTTGAGGCTTTTTTGGGGACTCTCGGGTTCTCTTTCGTTGTGTGACATCTAGGTCCTATCCCGGGTCATGACAAAATATGGTATCAGAGCCTTAGGTTTATAAATGGTTTTCAGAGTCCAACATTCCACCTTAAGTAGAGTCTTATTCATGGGTGTGATGGCACTGTGCCTATGAGTGGGAGGCTACAAAGGCGTTCTAGAAATTGTCTCACTTCTTCATGCCTTATGTCGTGCTATGACTCGTATATTTGGTTTCCTCATCTTGATGGTATTGTTGCTCCGTTTTAGAAGATGCCTCGAGGAAGACCCCTCAAGAGCCTATGGATGAACCCATCTCAAATGGTGAGTTCTGTAAAACCTTTTCCATGCTTGCCCAGGTGGTGACCTCTTAGACAAGGCAGGTTAACCTGCTACGGGATCCTACGCCAGCTTCTAGGGTGAGACATTTCACCCGAATGAATCCTTCGGAGTTCCATGGGTCGCAGGCTAATAAGGATTCTCAAGAGTTCATTGATGAGCTCACCAAGATATTGAACATTATGGGTGTCACTTCTAAGGAAAAGGATGAATTAGCTGGCTACCAACTGAAAGACGTAGCTCAGGTGTGGTATACCCAATGGTCTATGGAGAGAGTTTGCGGTGGTGAAGTCAGTTGGGAAGAGTTCAGATTTGCATTCCTAGATCGCTTCTTTCCACTTGAGCTTAGGGAGGCCAAGATGACTGAGTTTATCAACCTTAAGCAAGGAGGTTTGAGTGTGAGGGACTATACCCTCAAGTTCATAAAGCTCTCCAAGTATGCTCTGCAACTTGTGGCTGACCCCCGTGCAAGGATGCACAAGTTTGTTTTGGGTATATTTGATTTGCTTGTAAAAGAATATCGCACTGCTATGATCATACGAGATATGGATATTGCTAGACTTATGGTGTATGCTGAATAGATCGAAGGGGAGAAATTCAAGGAGAGAAGGGTTCACGATCCCAAGAGAGCCCATTTGGAGGTGGATTCTCTGGTTCTTAAAGTTGTGGCTTCGGTCGCTTCCAATAGGGCCAAGGTTCTGGTGCTCGGATCGCTAATGCTCGGGTACCTTCTCCCAGTGCACCAATTGGTCGTGGGTAGGAGTTTTCTCTGTGTGACAAGTGTGGAAACCCCTACATGGGAGTTTGTTAGAGGGATTTGGGTGTTTGCTTCGGGTGTGGCGATAAAAACCACAAGGTTCCTGATTGTCCTAAGAATGCTTTTAGAGGCCAAGGTCAGGTGGCCAAAGGCGGGCGAGGCCAACAGAGAGCTCCCCAAGGTGTTGTCCCAAGGAATAATCGATTCTATGCACTCCACGCCCGCCAGGATATTGAGGAAGCTCCAGATGTCGTGACTGATATGTTAAAAGTCTTTGATTTTGATGCTTATGTTTTGCTTGATCTGGTGCAAATTTTTCTTTTGTGACTCCTCTGTTGGCTATTAAATTTGGTTTGAGTTCCAAGATTTTGAGAGACCCCTTCTCAGTTTATACTCCCGTGGGTGAATTTGTTATTGCACATAGAGTCTATCATGGTTTCCCTATTTCCATGTTGCGCAAAATTTTTCTGTGTGATCTTGTGGAACTTGAGATGTTCGACTTCGATGTGATTTGTGGGATGGATTGGTTGCATCCTTCATATGCCTTTATAGATTGTAGAACCCGAAAGGTCAAGTTCCAACCTCTTGGTGAGCTTGTTCTTAAATGGAACGGTGGTGACTCCTCTGTTAAAGGTTGGCTTATTTCCTACCTTAAGGCGCGTAAAATGATTTCTAAGGGGTGCATTTATCATATTGTGAGGGTCAATGATATGGAGTCCGAAGTTCCTACTCTTGAGTCAGTTCCTGTGGTGAATGAGTTTTTGGATGTGTTCCCCGAAGACTTGCTCGGTATCCCTCCTGAAAGGGAGATAGACTTCGGCATAGATCTTCTTTTGGATACTTAGCCGATCTCTATTCCTCCTTATCGTATGGCGCCGACGGAGTTGAAAGAGTTAAAGGAGCAATTGAAGGATTTGTTAGAGAAAGGCTTCGTTCGGCTCACTATATCGTCGTGGGGTGCTCCAGTGTTGTTTGTAAGAAAGGACGGATCTCTTCAGATGTGTATTGATTATAGGCAACTAAATAAGGTGACCGTTAAGAATAAGTATCCGTTGCCCAGGATTGATGACTTGTTCAACCAGCTTCAAGGGGCTACTTATTTCTCATAGATTGATCTTCATTCTGGATATCACCAGTTGAAGGTTAGGGAGTGTGACATTCATAAGACAGCCTTTCGGACAAGGTATGGGCACTTTGAGTTTGTGGTGATGTCGTTCGGCCTAACCAATGCTCCGGCCGTGTTCATGGATCTGATGAATTGGGTGTTTAAGCCATTCCTTGACAGTTTTGTGGTGGTCTTCATCGATGACATTCTCATTTACTCTCGAAGTGAATAGGAGCACGAAGCTCATTTGAGGGTGGTTCTCCAAACCTTGAGAGAGAAGAAATTGTATGCCAAGTTTAGCAAATATGAATTTTGGCTGGGCGAAGTGGCCTTCCTTAGTCGTGTGGTGTCCGGTGATGATATCAAGGTAGATCTGAAGAAGACTGAGGTCGTGAAGAATTGGTCCAAACCATTGACTCTCTCAGATATTCGAAGTTTTCTGGGGTTGGCCGAATATTATACAAGGGTTGTTGAGGGATTCTCATCTATTACATTTCCATTGACTAAGTTGACCCAAGAGAAGGCTAAGTTTGTGTGGTCGGACAAATGTGAGCGGAGTTTCCAAACTTTAACAGAGCAACTTACATTAGCTCCTGTCTTGACTTTAACAAATGGTTTGGATGGATTTGTGGTGTATTGTGATGCCTCGCGGATTGGGTTGGGTTGTGTGCTTATGCAGCATGGTAAGGTAATAGCGTATGCATCAAGGTAGTTGAAGGTGAATGAACGTAATTACCCAAAGCACGACCTTGAGTTGGCGGCGGTAGTTTTTCCTTTGAAGATTTGGAAACATTATTTGTATGAGGTTCATGTTGACGTGTTGACCGATCACAAGAGTTTGCAATATGTATTCACTCAAAGGGATCTCAATTTGAGACGAAGGAGATGGTTGGAACTCCTAAAGGATTACGACATGAGTTTCAATATCATCCTGACAAGGCCAATGTTGTAGCCAACGCTCTCAGTAGGCTATCTATGGGGAGTGTTACCCATGTTGGGGAGGAAGGGAAGGAGTTAGCAAGGGATGTTCACCGGTTTTCTAGGTTAGGTTGGCCGATTTCGAGCAATGGTGGTATCCATGTTCAAGGCGGGGCAAAATCTTCAAGGGTGGTAGATGTAAACGTTAAGCAAGATTTAGACCCATCGTTACTTGAATTGAAGAAGTTGGTTGCCGAAAAGGAGATCTAGGTGTTCTCTTAAGGGGGAGATGGTGTACTTCGGTACCAAGGCCAGCTTTGTGTTCCGAATGTGGAAGATCTTAGAAGACTGATCATGAGTGAGGCTCATAACTCTCATTATTCTATTCACCTAGGGTCTACTAAAATGTATCGGGATTTGAAAGAAGTGTATTAATGGTATGGTATGAAGAAGAATCTCTCTAAGTTCATATCCGAATGTCCGAGTTGTCAACAAGTGAAGGTAGAGCACCAGAGGCCCAGTGGCTTGGATCAAGACATTGAGATTCCCAAATAGAAATGGGAAGATGTAAACATGGATTTTGTGGTTGGTTTGCCTCGGACCCAAAGGTAATTCGATTCCATTTGCGTTGTCGTTGAGCGGATGACTAAGTTGGCTCATTTTCTACTTGTCAAGACTATGTTCGGCGCTGAGGACTATGCAAGGTTGTATAACTTTGAGTTGGTGAGGTTGCACGGTTTGCCTAGGTCCATTATATCGGATCGTGGCACCCAGTTCACTTCCCACTTTTGAAGATCATTTCAGAAGGGATTGGAACTAAGATTAAGTTAAGTCACTGTTTTTCATCCTCAAGCTGATGGGCAAGCGGAGAGGACTAGTCAGACCTTGGAGGATATGTTGAGGGCTTGTGTGTTGGAGTTTAAAGCCAACTGGGATGATCACCTTTCACTCATTTAGTTTTCTTATAATAATAGCTTCCATGCTAGCATTGGTATGGCACGTTTGAGGCCTTGTATGGGAGAAGGTGTAGGTCATCGGTAGGGTGGTTTGAGTTGGGAGAGATGGCACTGGTTGGCCCGGATTTAGTTATGGAGGCTATGGAAAAGGTGAAGGTGATTAGAGAAAGGTTGAAAACGGTACAAAGTCACCAAAAGTCTTATTCGGATGTTAGGAGGAGGGATCTTGAGTTTCATGTTGGTGATTGGGTATATGTGAAGGTTTTGCCTATGAAGGGTGTGATGCATATTGGTAAGAAGGGTAAGCTAAGCCCCCAATATGTTGGCCCTAATGAGATCGTTGCGCGGGTTGGGGGTGTGGCTTATAGGTTGGAGTTGCCTCCGGACTTGAGTTCCGGTCACCCGGTCTTTCATGTGTCTATGTTGAGGAAGCTAGTTGGTGATCCTGGGATTGAGGTTGAAGAAAACTTATCTTATGAGGAAATCCCGGTGGAGATCTTAGATAGGCAAGTGAAGCGGCTTCATAACAAGGACGTGGTTTCGGTGAAGGTGCTTTGGAGGAATCAACATGTGGAAAGTGCTACAAGGGAGGCGGAGCTGGACATGATGAAGTGATACCCTCATCTTTTCCAATCTACTCAAGCCTAAGGTACTAGGTTGATCCTCGTCTAAATAGTCCTAATTCTTTCACTCCTGAGTCTCATGACGTGACATGCATACATGTGCACAAAAATGATTTTTTATGATGTTTTGAATGACTTGAATGCGTTTTAAAGGGTCTTATGATTTAACGAACAATGTATTATACCTTGTGTTCGAACGTTTCATGCCCTAAGACAAGCTTTCAAGCCTTATTGTTGCACATTCAGGGATGAATGTTCCCAAGGGGGAGATGATGTAAGGACCTAGATTTTCGAACGGCTCTACTGAACCTCTTAGTACCATCCCGAGCGGAAAATTTACCAGGCATCACTCCATGGAAGGCCTACACGGGCCATGTGAAGCCACACGGACCGTGTGGTCTCCCGTGGAGGGACACTTGGCCAAGATTTTGACGGAGTAGAGTGCGGTGGAGGATTTCATACCAAAGTGAGGGCACATGACCACCCACACGGTCTATGTTGTGTGTCACGGGCCGTGTGGCCCTCTGTGTGGCTCGCTACATAAATTTTTCTAAGTATGAAGGTACCATCTCGTAACTTTTTTCGTGCAAAATTTCCCAAGTGTTATCACACAACCCTTGACACGACCCGTGTAGTATCACATAGGGTGTGTAGCTGTCCGTATGGTACCCCTTAGCCTCTGATAAATTCCAAACATTAGCATCGCAAAAATTGTTTGAGTGATGGTTCACAGTCACTGTTCACAATTTGTGTATCGACTCACGGGCCGTGTAGGAGACCGTATGGACCTGCTGGTTCAAAATTTGCCCATTTCATTAATGGCATTTATGTAATTTTGGTTTATTTTAAATATGAATTATGACCTTTTACCCATCCTAAATTCCTAATTCAGCTGATATCCCTCCCCTCTTAATTCATTCTCTTTAAACCCTCTACCCCTCATAAGATCACCTACCAATACTCTTTATTCTCCCCTCTCAAGATTCAAAGCTAGGGTTTTATTGGAGCTTAAATTCAAGCTAGATCTTTCCCCATATTCAGCTCCTCAATCAAGGTATGTGGGATTGTTTCTTGGTCCCTTTCAACCAAGAAGACCAAAAAATCTTTTCAATTGATTTCATGAATTTTAGTTCACTTTAATATGGGTTTTCTTTATTTGATCTTATTAAATCCAATTGATGTATGGGTTGTACATTACCTATGATTTTCATCTACTTTGATCACTATTTATGATAATTTATATTAAGATATGAAGTTATGAACATACATGTCCCCTTTTTAAAGTTTATTTATGCATGGGTGATTTATATTATGATTTAGATGTTGGTTTAATTATAGATCTATTAAATTTCATACTATGATGCTGATTTTAACTTAAATCTATGTTATCCATGCTATCCTCACATCATGCATTGCATTTGCATTCATGAACATTGATTTATATGGAAATTATGAAGTGGGTTAAGCCTAATTACGTTTTATGAAATGATTTTTGTAAGGGATTTGTTATGACAAGAATGAGATCACATACATGTCTTATGATTATGGCTCTTTGAGCATCTGGGGTGCTTGCACCATCTTGCATATGCATGAGCTATTCCTCGCATGAGCATCATGATTATGACTTACGATTTGACATTTGAACCTAAATGTGCATTGAATGGTTTTGTAATGAATATTGTATCTCTTGAAAGCACGTATACGTATAAGTATTCATATGGGATGTTGTTGACTTAGCACCGATGGATTGGGGGCGTTCGGGCTATCCCCACAGGCCCTCTCTCTTTCCTCAAACTATGTGCCAACATAAGAATGGTAGCCAATACTGAAATGACTGGGTCATAAGAAATGATTATTCATTTTTAATTATGATATGATATGATTATGGAAAATCCTTCTGAAATGGTGTGTTCCATAGGGAAGGCGACCATCCACCAAAATGGTATGTTTCGTAAGGTGTGATTTAGATTACCTTTAACAAGTAATCTTCTCCTACCGATGGGAGGTCTTTATCGAACTAATTCATGTAATAGCTCACATGAGTTTGATTTGTCGGTTATAGTCCATCCCCGATATATATGAGCATCATCTCATCCATGCATCATGAATTTCATGGCATCATGTATATTTCATACTTGGATGTGTGATTCTTTCTATATTATGTGCCCTTGTCATCTAAAACTGAAATGTAGGTTGATAAGCCACATGCATTGCATTCTCGCATACTTAGTACATTCAAACGTACTAAGTATATTCAAACCGAGCATTTCGATTTCCAATTGTTTGATGAGTAGTCCGATCCAGAAGAGTACTTGTGGTGAGTCCCATCCTCCAGGGACAAGCCATCTTCCTTCTACTTATGCTATTTTAGATTTCCTCTCATATTTGAGGGTAAGCCCGGAACATGTCCTGGCCCCCGTTCTATCTTGTCTAAAGGCATTCGTTGGACAATATAGACTCTTTTAAAATTTTTATGCTATGCGTGGTATTCGGTATATGTATTCGTTTGGATTGATTTATGGAAAAATTCATATTTTGCTATATGCATATTTGGTGTGGTAGTGTGGTAAGTGCCAAGCCCCGTATTACCCTCATAGCGTGAGTCCTATTCTCCTATCCCTTAGTACTATGTGTTACTATTTAAATGTTCTTCCCGAACTGATGATGTGGATTTTGATACTTGAGGCTTGGTGGGGACTCTCGGGTTCCCATTCGCCGTGTCACATCTAGGCCCTAGTCCCAGGTCGTGACAGCATAAGTCGTACTTACCCGCCCCTTAGACTTACTTACTATGTGATTCATGCTTATCCTCTTCCCTACAACATCCCTATAGCGTGAGTCTAAATCCCCGTAGCCCTTAGAAATTATGTGCTATATGATTATTGCTCTTTATGCTTCCACGAAACCAAGGTTTTGTTGTGCATGCTTAAGAGGTTTGTTCGGGATCCCGTCGGGTTCCCATTCGTCGTGTCACGTCTAGGCTCTAGGCTTGGGCCGTGACAGTCTTTGTCCAAATCACCCGGCCTTTGATGTTCAATCTTAGTTTGTTGATAATTTGGAAATTCTGCCACAGACATTTATATGTCTCTATACATCTTGGTGGACGACAAGTGTATGAAAGGCCATCAAAGTTTGTTACATGTAATCAACCTTGGCAACGAAGTACTCCCTCCCGTGGAGAAAACCTCAACCTTCTTTTCAAGAACCAATTTCTTCAACTCAATCAATATTAGACCCAAGTCTTGATTTGCTTTAACATCCACTACAAGTAATAATTCCGACCTATTTTGTACAAGAATGCCACCCCCATTAGAGTCACTTAGCCTTACCCCAAGACAGGCTAAATAGTGAACGTCTTTAGCCAACTCTTTCTTCCCATTATCAACATGAGCAATGCTTCCCATAGAAAATTGACTAAGTACATCACCCACAACATTAGGTTTTCTCAGATGATATAATACACTCATGTTATAATTCTTTAGGAGTTCAAGCCATCTCCTTTGCCTTAGGTTTAAGTCCCTTTGGCTTAACACATATTCCAAACTCTTGTGGTCGGTAAATATATCAATATGTACCCCTTGGAGATAGTGATGCCAAATCTTTAAAGCAAATACTATAGTCACCAATTCAAGATCATGGGTTGGATAATTTTGTTCATGAACTTTAAGTTTCCTTGAAGCATATGCTATGACCTTACCATGTTTCATAAAAACATAATCCAAACAAAAATGTGAGGCATCCCAATAAATAAACCTATCGGAACCTTTTGGTAATGTAAAAATAAGGGCCAACGTAAGATGATCTTTCAATCCTCGAAAGCTTTTTTGATTCTCGTCCAACCATTGGAACTTCACCTTTTTTAGATTTAATTTGTCAAAGGTGATGCAATAGATTAAAATCCTTCAGCAAATCTTCTATAATACCTGGCCAAGCCCAAGAATTTTCCAATATCTGAAGGAGACAACAACCTAGGCCAATTCTTCACTGCCTTCATTTTCCTTAGATCAACCATAATTCCATTATCAAACACCACATGACCAATAAATGCCGCCTCCCTCAACCAAAACTTGCACTTGCTAAATTTGGCAAATAATTTCCTATTCCTTAAAGTTTGTATCACAATTCTCAAATGATCCACGTGTTCATCCTTAATATGAGAATAAACCAAAATGTCATCTATGAAGACTACCACAAACATATCAAGATATTATTTGAACACCTTATTCATTAGGTCTATGAACACCATCAGAGCATTAATCAATCCAAATAACATAACTAAATATTAAAAAATGGTCATACCTCGTTTGAAATGCCTTCTTGAGAATATCACACACCCTTACTATTACCTATTGATAGCCAGTCTGGAGATCGATTTTGGAGAAGTAACTTGCCCCTTATAATTGGTCAAATAAATTATCTATCCTCGGAAATGGATACCTATTCTTTATGGTAACCTTATTCAATTGTCAGTAGTATATACATATTTGGAGCAATCCATCCTTCTTTCTCACATACAACATGGGGGCACCTCATGGTGACATGTTTGGCCTAATGAAACCCTTTACTAATAACTCTTTCAATTGATACCATATGTTAAGGAGGAATAGAGATAGGTTATTAGGAAGAAGAACTATATCAAAATATATTTCCCTTTCGGGAAGAATATTAGATAAGTCATTGAGAATGACATCGACAAACTCATCTACAATGGCGATCGACTTAAGAGAGGATGTTTTGAAAGTTTTATCTCTAACCATCACAATATCATAGATACACCCTTTAGAAATTAAATTTCAAGCTCTCAAACAAGAAATGAATCGATCCTTAAACACTAAATCACTATGCGTCCATTCATGAACCAACTTATCAAGAAATTGAAACTTGACCCTATGTTCAACAATCAATAGATGCATAAGATGCATGCAACCAATCCATATCAAGATGATGTCAAAATTAACCATATCATGTTCAATAAAATCACAAGGAATAACTTTATGCAAGACCAATATAGGACATTTTCTATAAACTCTTTTGGCTAAAAGCTGACTCACCAATGGGAGTATAAACCAAAAAGGGTTCTAATAAAATTTTGGGACACATTTTAAATCTAGAAGCAACGAAGCGAGTAATAAATGGTAAATTGGCAACAAGATCAAGCAAAGCATATACACCATAATCAAAGACCCGCAACATATCCATGACAACATCAAGAGTCTCCTCAACATCTTGCTTAATATGTAGGGCATAGAATCGGTTATTGCATTAAGCACCACTTTTTGAGTTTGAGTGTCATGACCCAAGCTGGGCCCTAGGCATAACATGGAGAATAACAACCCTGAGGGACCCTTATCAAAGCCTTTTAGAATCCATTTAAGCATTTCACATGTGGCACCTCCCAAGTGACTCAGAAGGTCTTTATGGTATATTTCTTGTATATCATAGCTTTCGTGCATTTTTAGGCAAATACGAGCTCGTATTCATGTTTAGGAGATACAATTTTGTAGAAAAAGGGTCTCCTTCGATTTTCAGGTCGACTATATTAAAAATAATTTTTCACATAAAATTGCACTTTCCAGCGGAGTACGCGACTTCTCCGCGTCGCGAAAAGGGTTCAAGATTGTACAAAAATAACTTAGACTCATACCTAGGACAAAAAAGATGAAAATTAAACTTCGTAAAATAATGAATTGTGGTAGAACGAGTCTGCATCGCGGTCCCATTCCACCCAAGAACAAAATTATTTGAAAATTTCCAGAGTTTTGTAAAAGCAATAGGGACATATCATGGACCCATATTTACAGGAGTACTCGAAAGTTCCACTATTTTTAGGCCTAAAATCGCTCTCAAAACTCCTAAAAACCTCTCAAAACATTTCCAAATTCCATCAAGTTTCTAGGGTTCAAGGCTCTTCCATCAAAGGATAAGCATCAAGGTTATTCAACAAGAATCTTCAAGTCTTCTCCCATATTTTTCAAGGCTTCAAGGTATGAGGGCCTTTTATCCATGGATTCTTCCACCCGTTGATTCCAAACCTTCTTTTTGATAAAAATTTCTTGATTTTAAGGATTATTTCTTTCTGGGTATCTGGTATTACTGCTTCAATGCATGATTTATGTTGGAAATTATTGGTTATTGGTCTATTGATGCATTAGCCCCTATCAAAGATTGATACTATGATTTGTTTTATGACATTAAAGCTATGTATGTTGTGATATCTTGAAATCCTACAAAAGATTATAGATTTTGAGATGGATTTCATGATATCCAAGCTCAGGGTTTTATTATGTTCATGGTGGGTTGATTTGAGTAGTTTCTAAAAGATCATATTTTACTCTCTTCATGTCCAGTACTCTTGAATAATATGATTTTAAGCTTATATGCATAGGTCCACCATATTTTGACTAAAGTTATATGACACGCTTGTTGTGTTAATGATAAGCTTATTGCAAGATATGCAAGTTATGAATGTTGTAAATGTTTAAGGGCTAATAAGCATGCTATGAGTTCATGAGAATATTATGAAAGTTATGAGAGATATGAAGTCCTTCTATGATGCTATGATTTTGATGAGCTACTCTTATGATGATATTATGATATTACAAGTCTATACATATTATGACTAAGACTATGATTTAATTATTTCATGGGACGTTGTCTTAGCATCGAGAGGAACTTGGTAGATTTTCATTGTCCCTTAGCTATGTGCCACCATAGGATATCTTGTAATACCTACTAAAAAGGTGATGCCGTAAGGTAAGGACCTCTTGTAATACTTACCAAAAAGGCAATGCCATAAGGTAATGACATTTGGTAACACCCACTGAAAAGGTAATGCCGTAAAGTGAGGGGTATGGTTTACCTTGGACAAGTAAACTACTCTTTTTTCAGTGTGGAGAAAACATTAGGATTTCATGTAGTAGCTCGCATGGTCTTATATGTGGGTTACAGTCTATTCCCGCAAATTTATGCTTTGTTATGAGATTTTGACTATCTTCCATGCGTGTTTTGACTAAGGCATTGCTCATTCATTTCATATTGAGCTTATATCTGATGCATTTGATTATGCATCTTGTCTATTTATGGATTTTGTTCTCTTGTTGCATTGCATCCCACAGACTTAGTACATTTAAAGGATTAACACATACTTTTTGCCTACATAATCTAACCATGTAGGGACCAAAGCTTCTATTCATCCACCTCTTTGTGGCTAGTATGTTTTCTTGAAGATTTGCTATTAGTGAGTCCTCCAAATTTAGAGATAACCACCATTTTCTATCATGGTTATGTTAAGACCTATTTACTTTTTTTTATCTATTTTTTAGGGTGACCCCGGGAGATGTCTTGGCCCCTGTTACACTCATGTTTAGAGGTGTTATTAGATAATGTGAAGTGCTTGACTCTTATGATGCTAATGTATTTATGGAGTTTTTCTTTAGTCCCTATTCATTATATGTTGTTGCTTGATATGATGGTAAGTGATGTTCTTTCTAAGTCCCTACTTCCCTATATCTAGAGTCCTATTAACCCTCCCCTTATATTTCCTTGTGATTGGATGATGAAAATCCCTTTTCTTTTTTTATCCCCACAAATTGAGTCCAATGCTCTAATTTCCCCTTGTTGAATTGCTTGATGCTTTATTCATGTTTTTGAAACCAAGGATATGCTTATGAATACTATAAGGCTTGTTTGGAGTACCTTTGGGATCCCTATTTTCCGTGTCGCACTTAGCCCCTATGCTTGGGTTGTAACAACTTGGTATTAGAACACTAAGTTTATAATGGTCCCCAAAAGTCAAATACTTCATGTCAAGTGGAGTCTTGTTCATGGTTGTGAAGTGAACCATAACAATAAATAGGAGGCTATGAAGCATTTAGGAAATGACTCACTTCTTCATAGTCTATGTCATGCAATAGAGCTAAATCCCCTGAGGCTTATTCCTAAGTCTTATAATTTACATTTTAGAATATCTCTCAGATTCATTAGAATGGTAGACAAGATGACGACCATCTCTTGCTTGATGATCAATTCCCCAACACAGAAACATATAACGTAAAGATCATTAATACCTTATGGTTATTGGCCAAAGATATAATTGCTTAACTAACCAATAGGTAGATACCCCTAGGAATACAAATGACAAGAAGAGGGAAAGGGGTCTAAGAGATCTCGAGTTGATGGTGATTTATCTTCAATTGGTGCTCCAATGTTCAAGATCAACAAGGAAAGACGCCCTTTATCCATTTGTGAAGGGTGTGGTAAGAAGCATCAAGGAAAGTGTTTGGCTAGTTCTAATTGTTATTTTAAGTGTGGCGTTGTTGGACATAAGATGAGGGCTTACCCATGGCTTCCGCAAAAGGGAGAAAAAGAGTTCAATTTAAAGGTGGACTTCTACGGGCTTTGTTTGGAGGTAGAGGCTATTTCCAACAAAGCCAAAGATCATCTCAAGTTGCTCTTCAAAGGTTGGTTGAAGGTGGAGTGCACATCCCTTGGTATCAAGTTAGTGGGGCTAAGAGTGGTTGTGCTACTATTCCTTAGTATCGAAGGTGTGGGAAGAACCATGGAGGTCATCACCGGAGAGGATTGGGTGACTATTTTGTTTTTGGAAGAATGGGGAACAAAATCTTTGAGTGTCCAAATATTTCAACAAAAGGTAAGGAAGGGTGTCCTCAAGGTCAAATGGTTCCAAGAGGGCAAGTTCAAGAAGGTGGTTGGAACTCCTTAAAGATTATGACATGAGTTTGCATTATCATCCGGGCAAGGCCAATATTGTAGCTAATACTAAGTAGAGTATCCATGGAGAGTGTAGCTCAAGTTAAGGATGGAAGGAAGGAGTTGGTAAAGGAATTTCATCCATTGGCTAGGTTGGGGGTTGGGTTTGATGAATCTGGGAATGTAGGTATGGTTGTCATAGATGGTTCAAGTCTTCTTTTATTGAAGATGTCAAATCCAAGCAAGACCTTGATCCCACTTTGTTGGAATTGAAGTCACTAGTAAAAGAGGGCAAGGTAGAATTTTTCTTCCAAGGAGGAGATAGTATTCTTCCAAGGAGGAGATGGTACCCTTAGGAACCAAGGTAGGTTGTGTGTTCTAAATGTTGATGGGTTGAAAGACTTAATTTTAAAGGAGGCATATAATTCATCATATTCCATTCACCCTAGTTCTACGAAGAGGTATAGGGATTTGACAGAAGTGTAATAGTGGAGTGGCATGAAAAGAGACATTGCAAAGTTTGTAGTCGAGGGCCACAATTTCCAATAAGTCAAAGCCAAACATCAAAGATTGGGTTGCCTAGCTCAAGATATAGAGATTGCTATTTGAAGTGAGAGAGATGACTTTGAAAGGTCCAGATTTGGTTATGGAAGCTTTGGAGAAGGTGAGGTTGATAAAGAAGAGATGAAAGACAACTCAAAGTAGACAAATGTCTTATTCCTACATTAGGAGAAGAGATCTTGAGTTCAAGGTGGACGATTGGGTGTAATAGAAAGTCTCACCCATGAAGGGTGTAAGTCAATTTGGCAGGAAGGGAAAGTTGAGTCCTATGTCTCAATGAGATTTAGTTAGATTGCTTATGATGAATTGGAGTTGCCTTTGGAGATGAGTATGGTTCATCCGGTCTTTCATGTATCCTTGTCGAGAAAGTGTATAGGTGACCCAAACTCTATTGTGCCTTTTTTAGAGGTTGTAGGTGTTATGGAAGAGAACTTGACATATGAAGAAGTTTCGGTGGAGATATTGAATAGGCAAGTGAAGAGACTGAGGAAAAAAGATGTAGTATTCGTTAAAGTCCAGTGGAGGAATCACAAGTCAAAAGTGACACTTGGGAGGAAAAAGTGGAAGTAAAAAAGTGACATCCTTATCGTTTTCACTCTACTCAAGCCTCAAGCAATAAGTTAATCCTATTTATGGTGTCAAGTCAAGTAATTGAACCCTTCTATGTCATGTTGCATGCATACATACTCATAGTAACATGTGTTGATTATGTTTGATGTATAAGTTTAAACTTTCATGAAAGTAGTGTTTAATTGGCACTGATGCATTCATGATAGGCTAAAAAGTTTATCGAATCACTCTTCTCAAGTGTATTTCCATCATATTTGGGGACAAATGGTCCCAAGGGGGAGATATTGTAATACCTCCCAAGCGATTCAGAATGTCCTTATGGTATATTTCTTGAATATCATAATTGTGTGCATTTTTTGGGAAATCTGTGTTTGCATTCATTTTCAGGAGGCAAAATACTTGTAATGCCCCTGCAAGTTTGAAGTTGAGACAAGGGAAGAGCTGGAGATTTAGCCACTGGAATAGAACCTCGAGACATAAGTACGAGTTATTGTTTTACTCATAGACCAAATAAAGGCCTCGTAGATTGGGTGTAGGGAAAGTTTGAAGATAAGAAGTGAGGTACAAGAACAGTTATGGGTCATGGAGTGTCCAAGGGGTCATAATAGTGGATCGTACATGGGGTCCTGGAAATTGGAAATTTTGCTAAGTAAAGAATAGAACTATGAAGGGCCTTACGACTCGTAGAATGTTTTTTGGATCTTAGAACAATTTGTGGGTTTTGGAGCTTTATAGGATGTTTTTTGGATCTTGGTTCATGATATGCAATATGGGTCGTGGTGTAAGGAACTGGATCTCGTGAGACTTTATTGACACTTAATATCAAGTTACAGAGGTATGTGACCCATAGGGGATGCTTATGTATGGCTTTGTGTGGCTTAAGAAACGATTTTAGGCTTGGTGCCCCTCTGAGGTACCTCCCATGAGCCATGTTCCTCACTACTAGCCATGGAACCTTGGTAGCAACCCCAGCCTTCAAGCTAAGAAATTGGTTAAGGCAGCCACCAAGGGCCCTTGTATGGGCATTGCAACCCACCACGAGCCATGGTAGGGTCTCGTGGTACCTACCATGGGCCGTGATGTGGTGTTTCTTGAAGCCCTCATCCTAAATTATGGTTCTAAGTGTAAAATTACCATCTCAAAACTTTGGTCATTTGTACGGACCATTGTATAATTAGTGCACCTTTGAGTGGATCGTGAACCGTCAGGGGAAATGACTTAGTCTGAAATTTGGCTAAGTTCCTAAAGACCCTCATCACTGACCCTTGAACGGTACGTGGTGTGTCATACGGACCATGGAGCCCTTTCACGCGCCACTTGGGCACTTTTTAGTGCTTGTTTCATTAATGGCTTTCTCATAATTTTTATGATTTCTAAGGCTTGTTTGTGACTTTCTAACCTATCCTAAACCCTTGAAAATACCTATACTTCTTTGTTCTTATTCAAATTTATTCAAATTCATGCATTATACTTAGAATACTCAAAATCGCTCTTCTAAGAACTCCTCTCAAGTGTGCCTTTGAAGATTCAACTTGGAAATTCAAGAAGGGCTTTCTTCTCAAATCAATTTCTTCTTAATTCTTCTAAGTTATCTAAGGTATGTGGGATTAATTCATGGTCCTTTTCAACCATGAAAACTCCAAAGATTTCTTACTTCTTAATTTATGAAGTTCAAGCTTACTTGAACATGGGTCTTTTAAGTTAATATTGATTTGATCCAATTGAGATATGGGATGTATTTAATTAATGTTTTTAAGGTGATTTCAGCCTAATATGTTCAGTTGCATAGATATTATGAATGTTTGAATATGCATGTCCCTTTAAATGTTTAATTTAGGCATGGGTGATCTCAAGTATGCTTTAAATGTGAATTTCTTCATGGATTTATTTGGATTTCATCTTATATTGTTATTTTAAGTATGAATGTTTGTTGCCCATGATATTCTCTCATCATTCATGGCATATACATACATGAACATTAATTTACATAAAGATTATGATGTCTATTAAGATCCAATTATGTTGATGACTATGATTTCAAGGAAAGTATGGTTATAACATAACATGTGATCAAATAATGTCTATGATACGACTCTTTGAGAAATTATGGGCGCTTACACCAACATGTACAAGTCTGAATAAGCTATTCCTATGCATGAAAGTATGCATGGAAATGATTTGAAAAGACTTATGACTTTCCAAAAGCATGTATATGTATATGTTTTCTCATGGGATGATTACTTAGCACCGAGCAAACTTGTGGGCGGGGGGCTATCTCCAAGGGTCCAATACCCATGTCCCATAACTACGTGCCATGTAGGTTCATGTTTTGCCCCTATAAGGGATGATCATGTTATTTGTATGGAAATCCTTCCTAAAAGATGAGTTTGTAAGGAAGGTGGCCATCTCACCGCAAAGATGAGTTCGTAAGGTTTTGTGTAGGATACCTTTATCAAGTAGTCTACTCTCATCTGATGGGAGGATTTCATCGGGAAAATTCATATACTAGCTCACATAGGTTTGAGATGTCGGATAAGGTCACATCCCCACTATGTAGAAGCATTATGGCATTTCATGCATCATATATTTCATTGCATATTGATATATTACCTTTCTTTCCATATATACTTCTTCTATCTATGTTCCCTTGTCATCTAACATTGAATTCAGGTTTAATAAGTTCACATGCATTGCATGCCCGCATACTTAGTACATTCAGACATACTAACGTATACTCTTTGCTTACATGATCTAACCATATAGGGACCAGAGACCATCTTCATCCACCCCTTGAGGGTTAGCTTGGTTTGTGAGAGTTGTTTGTGGTGAGTGCTATCATTAAAGGGAAAACCACCTTCTATCTTTCTATTATGTTATTTCCGCTTATGTATTTACTTTGAGGGTGAGCCTGGGACATGTCTTGGCCATCGTCCTATTATATGACTTATAGGCATTGTTGGAAAACATTTAAACTCTATGCACATGCTTGTGTTATGTTATGCTATTTTCTTATGGAGATTATGATTACAGAAATCTCTCGATGTTGATGATATGATGATATGTTCATGTTGAGATGGGAAATGTGGAAATCCCTAAGCCCTTTCTATCCCCATAATATTAGTCATACTTACTCACCCCTTAGTTGGCATGTGCTATATGCTACGTGGATCCATGCAAATTTCTATCCCTATGACTTCTTTATAGCGTGAGTCATACTTTTCCATCCCTTAGAACTATCTGTTCACTATCTTGTTACGTGCTTCTTAACAATGATGTGTATGTTGATTCTACAAGGCTTGTTTGGGGATCTCAGGTTGCGATTCATCATGTCACTCCTAGGCCATGGGCTCGGGTCATGACGAGCTTGGTATCGGAGCACTAGTTTTATAGATAGTCCTTGGATTCTAACATGCTGCATTGATTAGAGTCCTATTCATGGGTGTGATATGCACTATACCTATGAGTAAGAGGCTATGATAACGTTTTAGGAATTGTCTCACCTCTTTATGTCTTATCTTATGCTTTGGGACTATGTCTTATGACTTTCGAACCTTGACAATATCCTTGATGCCATACAGAAGATGCCTCTAAGAAGAGCTGCTCTACCAAGCCAGGCCCCAATTAATGAGGACCAAGCCCGTCAAAAGCCTATGGGAGAGCCGGTTACTCTGGATGAATTCTGGACTTCCTTTTCCATGCTTTCCCAAGTGGTGACCAACCAAGCTAGGTAGACCAATCCTCCTCCTCATGTCTCCACTCCAGCTACTAGAGTAAAAGATTTTACTCGCATGAACCCTCCAGAGTTTTATGGGTCAAAAGCTGATAAGGATGCTCAAGACTTCATTGGTGGACTCTCTAAGGTGTTGACGATAATGGGGGTGACTTCTGAAGAGAAAGCTGAGCTAGTTTCCTATCAATTGAAGGATGCGGCTTAAGTGCGGTACAACTAATGGTTGATGGAGAAGGCTGAGGATGATGGGGTTAGTTGGAAGAGTTTAAGTTTGCCTTTCTGGACCGTTTCTTTCCTTTTGAGCTTAAGGAGGCCAAAATGATAGAATTTATCAACCTCAAATAGGATGGTATGAGTTTGAGGGAATATGCCCTCGAATTTACAATGCTCTTAAAGTATGCTCCTATGCTAGTGGTGATCCTCATGCAAGAATGCACAAGTTTATTTTCGAGATCTTTGATTTTATTGCGAAAGAATGTCATATAGCTATGCTTATTTGCGATATGAAAATCTCCAGGCTTATGACTTATGTTATACAGATTGAAGGGGAGATGCTCAAAGAGAGGAGGGTGAATGATTCCAAGAGAGCCTATTATGATGTTAGGTTCTCCAACTCTAACAGTGGTAGACATGGTCGCTTCCTACATGGCCAAAATTCTAATGCAAAGGTTACCAATTGTAGATTTCCTTGTCCCAAAGAGCAGGCTGGAGGTGGACCCTTACCTCAGTGGTGTGACTAGTATGGAAGAAATCACTCGAGTGCGTGCTTGAGAAATTCAGGTGCTTGCTTTGGATGTGGTAATATGGGCCACAAAATTGCTTACTGTCTTAAAGCTGTCAAGAAGGTTCAGGGTCAAATGGTTCAAGGTGACCAAGGCTAGCAAAGAGCTCCACAAGGTAGTGCACCTAGAAATAATAGGTTCTACGCTTTGCACGCTCGACAAGAAGTGGAGGAGACTCCGAATGTAATAACTGGTATGTTAAAAGTCTTTGATTTAATGCTTATGCTTTGCTTGATACGAGTGCGAAATTATCTTTTATGACTTCTCTTTTGGCTGTTAAGTTTGGATTGAGTCTCAAAATCTTAAAGGAGCCTTTTTTGATTAATACTCTCATAGGTGAGTCTATTGTTTCCTATAGAGTCTATTTCGGTTGTCCCTTCTCCATCTTGCATAACGTCCTTTTGTGAGATCTTCTAGAACTTGAGATGTTTGATTTTGATATTATCCTTGGAATGTATTGGTTGCATTCTTCATATGCCTCTATAGATTGTAGAACCCGAAAAGTCGAATTCCAATTTCAGGTGAGCCCGTTCTTGAATGGAAGGGTAGTGATTCTGCTACTAAGGGCTAGTTTATCTCTTATCTTAAAGCCTAGAAGATGATTTCTAAAGGGTGCATCTATCATATTGTGAGGGTCAGAGATGTGGAGTCGGAGTCACCTACTCTTGAGTCAGTTTCGGTGGTTAATGAGTTTTTGGATGTCTTTCCCGAAGATTTTCCCAAATTCCTCCAAAAGGGAAGTAGACTTTGGCATAGATCTCCTTCTAGATACTCAACGTATTTTTATTCCTCCTTATTGTATGGAACTGGAATAATTAAAGGAGTTGGAGGATCAGTTGAAGGATCTATTGGAGAAGAGCTTTATCAGGGCAAATAATCGCCTTGGGGTGCTCCAGTGTTATTCGTAAGAGAAATGATGGATCCCTTTGGATGTGCATTAACTATAGGCAACTGGATAAGGTAATAATCAAGAATAAATATCCATATGATCAATGACCTATTTGATCAACTTCAAGGAGCTACACATTTCTCAAAGATTGACCTCCGTTCAGACTATTATCAATTGAGGGTTAGAGAGTGTGATATTCCCAAAACGGCTTTCCAAACTAGATATGGGCATTTTGAATTTGTGGTGATGTTATTTGGTTTGATTAATGCTCTAGTCGCGTTCATGGATTTTATGAATCGGGTGCTCAAGCTATTTCTTGATAGTCTTCATTCATGATATTTTAATTTACTCCCCAAGCGTGCGGAAGCATATGGATAATTCGAAGTTTGTTCTTCAAACTTTGAGGGAGAAACTATTGTATGCGAAGTTCAGCAAATGTGAGTTTCGTTTGGGTGAAGTATCTTTTCTCGGTCATGTGGTATTCAATGATGACATTAATTTTGACCCAAAGAAGAGTGAGGACATGAAGAAATGGCCTAGACCATTGACTTCTTTGGATATTTGAAGTTTCCTTAGGCTGGCTAGTTATTATAGTAGATTTGTTGAAGGTTTCTCATCCATTGCATCTTCATTGAATAAGTTGACTCAAAATAAGGCCAAATTTATATGGTCGGATGAGTGTGAGAAGAGTTTTCAGACCTTGAAGGATCGGCTTACATCGGCTCCTGTTTTATCTTTACTGGATAACTTAGATGGATTTGTGGTGTATTGTGATGCTTCTTGGATTGTGTTAATTTGTGTTCTCATGTAACACGTTAAGGTGATAGCTTATGCATCAAGGCATCTGAAGGTGCATGAACAAAATTAATTGACTCATGATCTTGGCTTGGCGGCTGTGGCATTCGCCTTGCAAATTTGGAGACATTATTTATATGGGGTGTTCATGTTGATGTGTTCACCAATCAGAAAAGCTTGCAATGTGTGTTCACCTAAAGAGATCTTAATTTGAGACAAAGGAAGTGGTTGAAACTTCTTAAAGATTACGACATGAGTGTTCAATATCATCCTAGCAAGACAAATGTTATAGCCGATGCTCTTAGTAGACTATCTATGGAAGTGTGTCCCAAGTTGATGAAGGAAAGAAAGAATTGGTAAAAGATGTTCATCATTTAGCTAGATTGGGTGTTAGACTGGCTGACTCTAATGATGGTGGTATTCATGTTTAGAATGGGTCTGAGTCTTATATGTTTGTCGATGTCAAGGCAAAACAAGACTTAGATCCGGCCTTTGTTGAGTTGAAGAAGTTGGTTATAGAAAAGAAGGTAGAAGTTTTCTCCGCGGGGGGGGGGGGGGGGATGGTGTACTTCGATATCAAGATTGGTTGTGTGTTTCGGATGTTGATAGCCTTTAAGAAGTGATCATGTGTGAAGCCCATCACTCTCATTACCTGATATTTTCGAGATATACCAAGATGTATCAAGATTTGAGGGAATTATATTGGTGTCATAGTATGAAGAAAGACATAGCCAAGTTTGTATCTGAATGTCCCAATTGTCAACAAGTAAAGGTAGAATATTAGAGGCCCAGTGGTTTGGCTCAAGATATTGAGATTCCTTCTTAGAAGTGGGAAGATGTAAATATGGATTTTGGTGGTTGGTTTGCACGGTACCCAAAAACAATTTGATTCTATTTGGGTTATCGCTGATAGGATGACTAAATAGGCTCATTTCCTACTAGTTAAGACTACGTTTAATGCTGAAGATTATGCAAGGTTGTACGTCCGAGAGTTGGTAAGGTTGCATAGTGTGCCTATGTCTATCATATGAGATCGTGGCAACTAATTTACTTCTCACTTTTAGAAATTATTTCAAAAAAGGCTTGGCACACTAAGGTGAAGTTAAGTAGCACTTTCCTTCCTCAAACTGATGGACAAGTCAAGAGCACAACTCAAACTTTGGAAGACATGTTGAGGGCTTGTGTGTTGGAATTCAAGGGTAATTGGGATGATCATCTACCACTTATCGAGTTTGCCTACAATAATAGATTCTATTCTAGCATTGGTATGGCATCATTTGAGGCTTTGTATGGGAGAAGGTGTATATCCCTAATGGGATGGTTTGAGTTGGGTAAGATGGCATCGATTGGCCTAAATTGTGTGATGGAAGCCATGGAAAAGGTGAGGCTGATTAGGGAAAGGTTGAAGATAGCTCAATGTCGCCAAAGGTCTTATTCGGATGTTAGAAAGTGGGATCTTGAATTTCCTGTTGGTCATTGGGTGTATGTAAAGTTTTCTCCTATGAAGGGTGTAATGTGTTTCAGTAAAAAAGACAAGTTAATTCCCTCGTATGTAGGCCCTTATAAGATAGTTGAGCGGATTGGCAAGGTGGCTTATAGATTAGATTTGCCATAGGAGATGAGTTCTATTCACCCGGTCTTCCATGTGACAATGTTGAGGAAGTTGATTGGTGATCCTAGGTTGATTGTGCCTTTGGAAGGCGTTGAGGCTGAAAAGAACTTGTCCAATGAAGAGGTACCAGTTGAAATTTTTGATAGGCAAGTAAATTGGCTTCACAACAAGGATGTGGTGTTGGTTAAAATGATTTGGAGGAATCAACATATGGAGAGTGCTACATGGGAGGCAGAGACGCACAAGACGAGGTGACATCCCTATATTTTTCAATCTACTCAAGCCCAAGGTACTAGGTTCTTCCTATTTCTAAATGGTCCTAATTCTTTCACTCTTATGTTTCATGACATTACATGCATACGTGTGCACGAAAAAGATTTAAATGATGTTTTGAAATGAGTTTTAATGAATTTATGATTTTCAAGAAATGAGTTATACATTGTGTTCCCATGGTAAGATGTTTCATGTTCAAGTAAAGCCTTTTTAGCTAGTCTGCTTCATATCCGAGGACGAATGTTCTCAAGGGAGAGATGATGTAAGGACCCAGATCTCTTGAAACTGTATTGATGCTTAAAATCATGTTCCGAAAGTGTGTGACCCATACGGGATGCTTGTGTATGGATTTGTGTGGCTTAAGAAATGATTTTAGGCTTGGTGGCCCTCCAAGGCACCTCCCATGAGACATGGTCCTCACCACTAGTCGTGGAAAGGTACCTTGGTAGGATCCCCAACCTTCAAACCAGGAAATTGGCTAAGGCAACCATCAAGGGCCCTTGTATGGGACCTGAGGGGAAGGGTGGATTGTTAATAGGGACGTGGTGGGGTCTCGTGGAATCGACCACGAGCTCTGGTGTGGTATTTCTTGAAGCCCTCATCCTTATATATGTGGTTCTATGTATAAAATTACAGTCTCAAAACTTAGGTTATTTGTACGGACCATTGTACAATAAATGCACCTGTGAATGGACCGTGAACCGTCAGTGGAAATGACCTTAGTCTAAAATTTTGCTCAGGTTCTGAAGACCCTTATCCCTGACCTTTGTACGGTCCATGGTGTGTTGTACAGACTGTGGTTCCCTATCACGGGCCACCCAGACACTTTTTACTGTTCATTTCATTAATGGCTTTCTCATAATTTTTGTGATTTTAAGGGGCATTTGTGACTTTCCAATCTATCCTAAACCCCTGAAAAGACCTATACTCCATATATTTTTATTCAAATTCATTCATCATACTTAGAATACTCTGTCTCTCTTCGAATAACTCCTCTCAAGTGTGCCATTGAAGATTCAACATGGAAATTCAAGAAGGGCTTTCTTCTTAAATCAATTTCTTCTTAATTCTTCTAAGTTATCTAAGGTATGTGGGATTGATCCATGATCTCTTTCAACCATGAATACCCCAAAGATTTCTTACTTCTTAATTTATGAATTTCAAGCTTACTTGAACATGGGTCTTTTAAATTAATGTTGATTTGATTCAGTTGAGATATGGACTGTATTTAATTAATGTTTTTTAAAGTGATTTAATCCCTAATATATTGAATTGTATTGATATTACGATGGTTTGAATATGCATATCCCTTTAAATGTTGAATTTAGGCATGGGCAATCTCAAGTAAGCTTTAAACGTGAATTTCTTCATGGATTTACTTGGATTTCATCTCCTATTGTTATTTTAAGTATTAATCTCTATTGCCCATGCTATTCTCTCATCATTCATGGCATATACGTACATGAACATTGATTTACATGAAGATTATGATGTGGGTTAAGATCATATTATGTTGATGATTGTGATTTAAAGGAAAGTATTGTTATGATATGACACTGATCACATACTGTCTATAATATGGCTTTTTGAGCAATTATAGGTGTTTAAACCAACATGTACAACTATGAATGAGCTATTCCTATGCATGAAAGTATAAGATGAAGTATGATTTTGCTCTTTAGCCCAAAAATGTATGATATGAAGTATGATTTGGCGATTTAACCAAAGTATGCTTGATTATGAATTATGTTAGGCTTTAAAGCCTAATTATGCATGGAAATGATTTGAAATGACTTATGCCTCTTTTGAATGCACATTTATGTATATGTATTCTCGTGGGATGAGGACTTAGCACTAAAAGGACTTGTGGGAGGGGAGCTATCTTCAAGGGTTCAATATCCAAGTCCCATAACTATGTGCCAACGTAGGTTCATGTTATGCCTCTCTAAAGGATGATTATGTTAAGTTTATGGAAAACCTCCCGAAAAATAAGTTCGTAAGGAATTTGGCCATCATATCAAAAAGATGAGTTCGTAAGGTGTGGTGTAGGCTACCTTTGGAAAGTTGTCTACTCTCATATGATGGTAGGCTTTTATTAGGAGAATTCATGTACTAGCTGGCATGGGTTTGAGATGTTGGTTAAGGTCACATCCCTGCTATATTGAAGCATCATGGCATTTCATGTATCATGGATTTCATGACATATTAATATGTAACTCTTCTTTGTATATATACTTCTTTTATATATGTGCCCTTTTTCATCTAACATTGAATGCAGGTTTAATGAGTTCACATGAATCTCATGCCCACATACTTAGTACATTCAAACGCACTAACGCATACTCTATGCCTACATGATCTAACCATGTAGGGACCAGAGATTATCTTTATCCACCCCTTGATGGTTAGCTGGGATTGTTAGAGTTGCTTGTGGTGATTCCTATCATTCAAGGGCAAACCATTTAATATCTACCTATTCTGATATTTCCACTTATGTCTTTACTTTGAGGGTGAGCTCGAGATATGTCTTGGCCCCCATCTTATTCTATGACTTAGAGGCATTGTTGGACAACATGTAAACTCTATGTACGGGCTTGTGTTATTGGATGCTATTTTCTTATGGAGATTATGATTTTTGCTATCTCTCGATGTTTATGATTTGATGATATGTTCATGTTTAGATGAGGAATGTGGAAATTCCTAAGCCCCTTCTATCCCCATAGCGTGAGTCATACTTACCCTCCTCTTAGTTCGTATGTGCTATTGCTATGTGGATCCATGCAAATCTCTATCCCTATGACATCCCCATAGAGTGAGTCATACTTTACCGTCCCTTAGAACTAAGTGTTTACTGTCTTATTATGCCCTTCTGAACCAATGACGTGTATATGGATGCTACGAAGCTTATTTAGGGACTTTTGGGTTCCCATTTGTTGTGTCACTCCTAGGCCCTAGGCTTAGGTCGTGACACGTGGACTCAATTACGGACCATAGGAGTTGCTCGTACAGTGAAAGTCAGTGGGCAAAATTAAGGGGCCAAGGTTTACAAGACCTTGAGGTACGGGTCGTACATTCATCTACGGCCGTTAATCGAGCCTTCATGGTTTGATTTAGCTAATTTTAAAAAAGGTTTTTTCATCATTTCATCGCATCCTAAATACAATGCTACATCTTTTTGGCCTCTTACACGGCCATATCAATTTTATTCTCCCCCAATACCCCTATTCCTAAACAATTCTCCTATAAACCTAATTCCCTAATCCTCTAAATCTCCCAAGTCCTCCATTGAAGGCAAAGTGATGTTGCCCAAGATACACCTCCTTTTTGAGACTAAAGCGATCGTTGTCAAGATATATAACCTAACCGAGGTTAGGGTTGATCCTAGAGGGAATATGGTAGACTTAGAAGAATAAAGCAATTTGGGTAGATTAACCTACTTATCTCCCTAAGGGAGAGGCGGGGGGGGGGGGGGGGGGCTGTTTGTAACAACTATAAAAAGTAATCCTAAACTAAGACAAGTGTTAAATTGGTGTAGAGAGTAGCTAGGCTATTATGTTCCCCATGATTCCCTAACTCAATATTTCCAGATAATTGAATCTATTTTCTTGTGTGTAACATGAAGAATAGTATGTTAGGTTTACCAACCCTTTGATCCTGGCGAGAGGAAAATTTCACTATGTGATGTGATCTATCCCCGTAGTGTGACATTACTAACCCTTACGTATTATTCTAGTACGACCTCTCCTTGACACAGTTTGGTTGATCAGATGAGAAACATCAATCAAATCCTGTTAATTGATCTCTTTTCCTATTCATTACTACCTCAATCCAGTCAATAAAACTAGGCGAGTTATAATGTGGCCACCGTTAAAAAGCATTCAAACTGAAGATAATTAATTAATACATGCATGCACACTTTTCAAGAATTATGAACTATCCAGCTTTACTTTGTTAGTTCTTCATGGTTCCCATAACCATAGTGTTGGATTTAGCTACTCAGGATTAGTGTAGATGCAAGAATCACGAATTTGAATAAACATAATTGAGCACTTACACAAGAGAATTAAGCACAAGAAATCCAAACTCTTCACCAAGAATCACAAGATTGAATTGAAAGATCAAAATGATGTTTTACAAGAGTTTCTCTCAAGCTCTCTACTATTCTCTACTGTTCTGTAATGTTCCTTATGAAAAATAATCTAAAAAACCTATTTATAATGTTTAATATGCAAAAACAAAATGGATTAGGAGAACTAGGTCGGAAAACTCTATGGGAGCTTCTATGGGCCGTATAATGTTTTACGGCCCATAGTCGGGCTTTTGTGGATTGTATCTTCACTTCTTGGGTTGACTTCTACAACACCCTTCTATGGCCCGTATACATTTTTACGGCTCGTAGGGGGTTTCGTCTGATGACTTTTCAGCAACTCTCCACTTTTTGATCCTTAGGGCATGACACCAAGTCTTCGACTCGTATAATCTTCTAAGGCTCGTTCGCATGTTCGTAGACTTAACTTTAGAAAATCACCCTTCACTGGAATATTGTACGAAACTAGATCTATGGTGCGTAGAATTATCTATGGCCCATAAAAGGTCTCGTGAAACCTCAACTTCAGTAAAATCTGCACACTTAGCCCAAAAATAGTGCCAACCCTGTAATCCTGCAAAACAAACATAAAAACACATCAAATCTACTAACATCGCTTTGAGAAAAGACAAAATTCCAAGTTTTTAAGCATCAAATGTGTTGTATTATGGCAGCACATCAACACCTCAACTTAAAATTGTTGCTTGTCCTCAAGCGACGGACTCAATCTACATAAGTAGCACAATTACACGCAAATCTCAATCTAATGGCATACTTCACATCAAACTCAAGCACAAATACCCACACCACTTTAAAAACACATCAGATAGCTACCAAGGAAACTAATGCAAATCAAGATATTTGACAGTGCAACTATGACAAGCAAGGAAAACATCAACAAGCAACAATTACTAAGTTATTCCAATGTCAACAATGCAATGCAAGTTCCCTCACAGAAAGAAGTTCCATATCCCTCTCATGATGATATTTTCGGATCTAATGCTTGGGACTATGCAAAATCACCCACTCTCACAAAAGATATTTAGATACCATGCTCAATACCATATGCTTGCTCTTATACTCATGACTATGACCTTTTACTATTTAGACTAAAATCAATTTAGGACTTTATTGGCTTGTAACATAGGCTCAGTGGGCTTTGGTATGACTTTTTAGGAACATAGTGACTAAAGGTCCTCTTTGACACTGCATTTTTCTACACTTTTTTCCTACCAACACTATTATATTTCACCTCATTCTCCCTTTCTCCTATTTCAAGCTTTTCTAGGTGCCTTATTCTCATTTTTTAGCTTTTTGCCTTTTGTTTTCACATCATTCTTTTTAGCTCATTTATTAGGCATTACTCATTTTCTTGCACCAGACACTTTTTTATCTCCTTTTCCATGTATCTCTAGTACTCCTCATTTTGTGTATCACCCTTACACTAGCCACCCTCACCTTAGGATTTTGGCCTGAGTCGAGTGCACAATATCCAACCTAAGAACCAAGGCCACTTTTTGTAGTCACCTCAACTTAAGCTTTGTGCCTCAATCATGGTGCACAATGTTCAAGGAAGGAACAGGGCAAATTTCAGGATTTTACATCTAATAAGGCTAGGTAACTTAGGTTTTTATAAAGAAAAGGGGTATATGTAAGGCTCAAACATTAGGATCAAGGGACATTTCACAGATTTGGTTGGTTATTTCGGCTAAGTGGACTGTTATGAACACCGACCTAAAATCCTTTCCTAACCAACTAACCTCTAAGTCAGAGTAACATGGCAAGTTTCGAATTAAAATATAATATATGAATTTAGCAAAGAAAGCTCACACTCATATGGAACAGATTACATTATCAACAAAGAGACTCTCAGATTATGCTTTTCATCTCAACACATGCTCACTTATCAGAACAAGTACCCTCACCAATTTACACATGCATGGTTGCTATCAAGACTAACTAACAAAATTTTGGTGGGAATCATTTTTCAAACAAAAACATAAAAACAAACATATACCAAGATATTAGTACTATATGCTACCAATACTACCTACACATCCAAAACATGTCAGTTCAACAGAAATTAAATATCCATGAGGAAAAAGAACAAAGGCAAGAAAAGCCCTAGTACTCAAAATTTGGGATAGTTATAAACCAAGGTTACTCAGACTTCACTGAGCCCTATAACTACCCACATCCCATAGAAAAAGAGTTTCATTGTCCTCAATGCACACATAAATAGAAAATATAGCACAGGGGTTTACAAAAAATAACATACCTGGGTGCCTAAACACCGCTCTCTAGTTGTGTCTGGCCACCCTTAACCTGCCTTGTGGCCTCGTCAATTGTAGAAGCATGTCCGGAGAGGCCAACAACCCTCACTCTCTCAAGTTCTTGAGCCTGCCTCATCTCCTCATCCTATATCGATCGCATCACTGCAAACTTTAGCTCCTGCTCCTTTGTCAACTCCATATGTAACCTCACTGAACTAGATCATCATCAGTGCAGGGTCTTTTCCCGTAGGGATGATGTGAAGGCTCCTCAGGAGCAAATAAATCCATCATCAGCACCGGGGGTGTAGTTTGTGGGAATGCCAACGGTGCAGCCAAAGCTGCTGTCATGTTGGCCCAGAGCTATTGGATCTTCATCTGAAGGGTTGTCATATGTATTGGTTGTGCTGTGCTAAGGCTTTGCTAGACCCACATCTCAAAAGTATCTATGCAGGCATCCATGACTGTAATTCGGTCCTAGATAGTAACGACTGTTAATACCAGCATGTGTCCCTCAGACTCTGTAATAGCCTAGTGAACGCAAGGCCTGATCTGCTGAAGTTACTAAGTGAACTGGGACTCAGTGTGGGCCAGTCTCTGCGCCATGGACCGTATGGACACTACTGACACATAGACCATGCCGGCAGGTGCTATTTGTGTATAAATAGCCTGTCGGGTAGGAGTAGTAGTGGGCCCCCTCTTTATATTGCTCTTAGTCTGTGGGGGCCTCTTTTCAGTAGTAGTAGTATTAGTGGTGGGTGGAGTCTCAGAAGGTGGCTCTGTCATGAACATCTCAGGAATGTAAGCTGGCTGGCGCGGTGCTCGCAGTAGTGCCACTGGATTATCATCAACCTTGCTCAAGCTGGCATCTATAGTATGGTGGACCTTAATTAATGAGTCCATATAATGTAGAATCTCTACCCCTGACTCTCTATAGAGTCTGTAGATCAAGCAAGGGAACAGGATGGATGTAGACCTCTTCATGGCCGCCTCGTGAATCTGCTCGATGGTGA
Organism: Solanum rostratum; assembly: GCA_029948455.1. Taxonomy (NCBI): domain Eukaryota; kingdom Viridiplantae; phylum Streptophyta; class Magnoliopsida; order Solanales; family Solanaceae; genus Solanum; species Solanum rostratum. Next base: position 53,608,343 of record CM057049.1, read on the forward strand.
GGTTGGCCCAGTTAATCTCATATCCAGACAACATGCTAGCAACCAAATTAGCATACTAAGGTGTCAGGGTATTATCTGGTTCAGATCCGTGATCTCACAACATCTCACCAGAATTTGGCAGGAAAGCTGAGTGAGGCCTTCAATATGGGCTCAATTGAAGTAGCTATCCATGAAGGGTCCGAGCCTTGATCTGCTATTTGTGCTGCAACCCATCTCATCAAGCCAACTATGTGGCTCTGGTCTCTCATCAAGGCCTTCTCTCTAGTCTTCCCCAACATGCATTCATACTCTGCTACGGATTTGGGGTCTGGGAACTTGGGCCTGAACAACATACGGCAGATGGTCATCTTAGAGATATCCGCCTGCCAGCCCCTCACTCTAGTGTGTGTGTAAGACCTTACCTATGAGGAGTATGGATGGTCAGGAAGGAAACTTGGAAAAATTGGAAACTGTAAGATTTTACAAAGGGGTTTATAGCCCATTAGTCGAGGTATGGGCCATAAAGTGGGTTTGTGAAACCTGGCAGACTTGATGAAATTTTGGATCCTCTGAAGTCCAATCTATGACTCATTAGATGACCCATAAATTCATCTATGAGTCGTAGATCATAGCGTAGAATAAGAATCAAAGAAGGGGGTCTCTAAGAATCTATCAGACGAAATACCATGTACGACCCATAGAACGATCTACGAGTCATAGATCATGTCGTAGAGGGAGGATCAGAGAAATAGGGGTCTCCAATATTTGGAAAAGGGCCATCAGATGAAACCCCATTTACAGCTCGTAGAATGGTTCATGGCCCGTAAATGGGGTCTCCTAGACTTATCCGGCCAGTTCCTAAAAGGGGAGAATTCGATATTTCTTATTTGTTAAATTCTAAGCTACGTCGTTTTGACCTTCCAGGGAGTCTTTTATGAATCCTAAAGCCCTAATCTCATCCATTTTCCTCTCTTTTTTTTTTCTAAGTCCCAAACCTCTCTCTCAATTGCTCAAGCTCTCAAGAAGAAGGAACAAGCTAGGGTTTTGGTTTTCTCCTCCAAGTCAGGTATTCTCTCCATTAAGTAATAAGGTATGTGGGTTTTGATTGTGGGAACATTTCTCTCAAAACCTTAACCATTTTCTCGCTAAGTCTTTTTTCTAAGTTATGGGTTTTATGAAAATTTCATGAACTATTTGCATCACATTACTATGAAGAAGACTATGATGATATTATGATGAGTATTATGTTATTTGTCTTCATATAATATTTTGAAATGACATGTCATGAGAAAAATGTGATTTAAGATAAGGGTTTATGATGCGGGAACTATGTTTTGCTTTGATAAAGTGGGTTATTTTTCATGATTTGAAGAAAGGGTTTTGCTACTCTCATCATGTCTAAAGATGATGTTCTTGCGTGTTTTTGAGAATAAATGTATACCTACCATGTTTTACTAAATCATAAAATCAAGCTTTTTATGTTTTTTAAGGCTTTATGGCAAGATATGTGATTTACGAATGATATAAATTGTGAAGGGCTAATATGTATGCTATGAATTATGAAATGTGTTGAAACCTATGAAAGGTTATGAATCCCTATCTTTGATATGACAAAGCCTTGGTTTTGATGAGTTACTCTATGAACTATGAGGATATTACTATACTTTGCATATTATGATAATAAGAATAACTTGAGTATTACTTGGGATTGTGACCTAGCAGTGAGTGGACCTTGGTAAATAACTATTGTCCCATAACTATGTTTCTACCATAGGTTTGAAAATAGGCTAATGGATCTATATAGCTTAAGTTGCGTGATTGACCGAAATGGGTGATGTTCTCATACGACACATATGACTGATATATCAAAATGGGAGATGTTCCCATAAGGTTAGTAAAATACATATACCGAAATGGGAGATGTTCCCGTAAGGTTAATAAATTACATATACAAAAATCGGAGATGTTTTCATAAGGTTGATAAAACATGTGTGCCGAAATGGGAGATGTTCTCGTAAGGTAACTATGAGGCACTTTCCGAAATGGATGATGTTCCCGTAAGGTGAGTGTTTGGTTTATCCCGGCAAGATAGATCACCCCTTTACTCGGTGTGTGGGGAGGGGAGTGAACACCAGGATTCCAAGTAATAGCTTTCTTGGTCTTATTTGTCAGTTATGGTCCCATCCCATCTATGTACGATATGCTACATAATTTGATGATTCACTCTTACATGATTTGACCATGGGATCGAGCATGCATGGCACAACAAGCTTACATTCATTGACTACAATTATGCATATTGTTAAATATGGTTTATGTGCATCGTTGCATTTTTACCCTGCATATTTAGTACATTCCAAGTACTAACTCATACTTTTTGCCTGCATTCTAACCATGCAGGAACCAGAGACCTTTACCATCCTCCTCCTCCATGTGGTTAGACGTTCGATTGGAGTTTTGCTTGGTGAGTCCTCCATATTCGGGGACAAAATTCCACTTATTTTCTTGCCTTATTTAGACTCATTTATTTTTTTGATACTATCTTTGAGGGTGAACCCGGGAGATGTCTTCGCCCCCGACTTATTCAAACTTTAGAGGTGTTGTTGGATATTGTGATGGTTATGTATTATTGAGCTTGAAACCTCATACTTTTGTGTTATGATATACATCCCTAAGTCCCATGTTTCCCTTTTATGTTAAATGCTTGTTGATGGTGTTGAGATGAAAGTCCCAAGTCCCTAATCACCCCGTAGCATGACTCATACATACCCACCCCTTAGAAATTATTTGTCATGTGATTTATATACATCCTCTTCCTCATATCATCCCCATAGTGTGAGTCCAACGTCCCGTTACCCCTAGATATTATATGCTAAGTGTTTGTTGCTTTTCATACTTCCGTAAATCAAGGATGTGCTTACATGCTTATGAGGCTTGTTTGGGTTCCTATTCGTTGTGTCACGTCTAGGCCCTAGGCTTGGGTCGTGATAGTGTGTTAGTTTGGGCTGAGCGAGGAGCTTCTTCCCCTTGGGAAGAGTGCTGAGTACTGTGGCAGTGTAGGAGGCGTAGAACTCTCGAACCATGGTTGGGGAGTACTTCCCCGATGCTTTGGCAACCACTGGAGCCCGTATCTAGTGATAGTGTAGTGAAGGCTGGGTACACTATCTAGTCTGGAAGTGATGATCCGGGGCTCCTCAAAAATAGAGCGGGCTGTTTTACCCTGCTCCTTCCACTGCACGCCCTCTGTGTAGATCTCCCTTATGCCCTTAACACACCAGTAGCTAGATAGAGCATCAGGAGGTGATGGTTATGCCTTGGGTGGTACGGTAGAGGACTTCGTCTCCGACTCATCACCGGACTCTGAATCTGACTCTGACTCCTCTCTGGACAGAGTCATCTAAATGGAGCTGCTATTATTATTACATCCCTCGTCAAAATGGGGAGTGCGAAAAAGAAAGTCCTGGATCTGGGCCTGCCCAAGTCTGGCAGCAGCCTACGTCTATGGTCGCTCAGCATCTGGGTCAGGACGGACACTGAGCTCTTCAAGTGATCCACTAGCCTCTAGGGCTTCCTGCTGATGTCACCAAAGTTACACCTCCTTTTTGAGGATTAAGTGGCCATTGTCAAGAAATAGAACCTAAGAAAGGTTAGGGTTGAACCCAAGAGAATACATAGAATCATGAGAATTCAATCAACGCAATTCGAGTAGTTCCAACTTACTTCCCTAAAAAAGGGGGGGAGGGGGTTGATATAATCAATATAAAAGTAAACCTAACTAACACAGGAGTAAAATTAGTATGGAGAGAAACTAGGGTATTGTGTTCCCCATAAGTCCATAACTTAGTATAACTGGATAACCTAATTCTTTTCTCGTGTGTAGCATGCTAGTCGGTATGTTAAGTTCACCAAACCCTTTGGTCTAGGTGAGAGGCGAATTCCTCCACATGACTTGGCCCATATCCGTAGTGTGTTTTACTAAACCTTTCCTATTAGTCCCAGTAAAACCTCCCTTTGGCCTAGTTCAGTTGATTAGATGAGAACAAATCAATCGAATCCTATTAATTAATCTCTTTTCCTAATCACTACTACCTCGGTCCAGTAAGCAACACTAGGCGGATTCTAATGTTGGCCACCATTAGAAATCATGAAAAATGAAGAGAATTGATTAATACATGTATATATTTATTCCATGAATTATGAATTATCCTATTTTACCTTGTTAGTGTTTCATGGTTCCCACAACCCTAGTTGTGGATTTAGCTACTCATGATTTGTGTAGATGCATGACTTATGAATTGGGTTAACATAATAGAGCACTTACACAATTGAATTAATAACAAGAAAATCAAAACTTCAAAGAGAATCACAAGATTAAAGATCAAATCAACGTTCAAGAGTTCTCAAAACTCTCTAATGTTACCTCTACTCAATATCACTATTTTTCCTCTCTAACTCTGGAGTTATCTGTATACTATTCGTCTCCTTCATAAAAAAAAACCTAAAAACCTATTTATAATAATTAAAATACAAGTACCAAACAATATAGGAAAACTTGGTCAGCATGCCTGGCCCGTATTGAATTCCACGGCCTGTAGTCGGGGTCGTGTACAATGCTGCTGGAAAATTGGACTTGAAGTCTTCAATACCCTCTACGACCCGTAAAATAGCTTACGAGTTGTAGTGGGGTTTCATCTGATGAATCTTCAAAAAGTTCCTTATCTCTAATCCTAAGGGTACAAATCATGTTCTATGACTCGTAAAAAAATCCATGACCCGCCTGCATGTTCGTAGAATCCACTTCAAAAAATCAGCCCCTCATGGGAATTGTCTATGAAATCCACTTATTGGCCCATAGAGTGACCTAAAGGGTCTCGTACTGCATCAAAATCAGCAAATTCTGTACTTTCTTAAAAAAATCACGGGCAACCCTGGAATCCTGCAAGTATAATACAAAAACACATAAAAGCAACTAACATTGCATTGAGAACACACAAAATTCCAAGTTTTAAGCTGCAAAATTGTTGTATTTTTACAGCACATCAACACCCTCAACTTAAACTTGTTGCTTGTCCTCAAGCAAAAGACTCAATCTATATAAGTAATACAATAACACACATACCTCAACCCAATGGCATACATCACATCAATCTTAAACTCAGATACGCACACCACTTTTTTAAAACAAGAATCAGATAGCTATCTAGCAAACCGATGCAGAGTAGTGCATGTGACAGCACAACTATGAAAAGTGAGGTACTATCAGCAATGCACAATCACTGAATAAGTCTAATGCTAACAACGCAATGCAAGTGCCCTCTCAAGAAGAAGTCCCATATCTATCTCTCAATTATATTTTCATGTATAACCTTAGGACTATGAAAAATCACTCACTCTCACAAAAGATATTCATGCATCATGCCCAGTACCATAGGCTTGCCCCTATACTCATGACTAAGACCTTCAACTACTTGGACTAGGATAACTTTAGGACTTTCTAGGCTTGTAACATAGGCTCTGGGGGCTTTGGCATGGTATTTTGGGAACATAGTGACTAAAAATCCTCCTTGACACAGCGTGTTCCTACACTTTTGCACTACCAACTCTGTTATTTTCCATCTCATCTTCCCTTTTTCCTCTTTAAAGCTTTTCTAGATGCTTTCTTTTCATTTTCAACTTTTTGCCTTGCCTTTACAATTCATTTTTCTTTTCAACTCACAACTAAGGCATCACTTATTTTTCTTGAACCTAGTATGTGATTTTTCTCCCTTTTCTGCATATCACTAACTTCCCCCTTATCTTTGTGTTTCACTCTTACACCAGCCACCCTCAACTTAGGCTTTTGGCCTGAGTTGAGGTGCACAATATCCATCCTCATAACCAGGGCCATATTCGGTAGCCACCCTCAACTTGGAATTTTTGCCTCAGTCGAGGTGTAATGTTCAAGGAAGGACCAGGGCCAATTTAAGGATTTTAAACCTAACAAGGCTAGGTTAATTCGGCGTTCACAAAGAATAGATACATGTTTGGGTCAAACATTAGGATCAAGGGATATTTTACAAATTTGGTTGGTCATTAGGCTAAGTGGACTTTTTAAGAACAACGAAATAAGCTCCTTTCTTAATCCATTTAATCTACAGTCTAACTTAAAGTAAAAGGCAAGTTCTGAATTAGCTAATAACAAATGAATTTAGCAATTTAAGCTCAACCTCTCATGGCACTAACCTCAGCATCAACAAAAGACTCTCAGATCATGCTTTTTATCTCAATTTATCCTCAATTATCACAACAAGAATTTTCAACACAGTAAACATGCACGGTCCCTATCTAAACTGACTAATCAAAATTTTTGTGAGTACCATTTTTCAAATGAAACAGAAAAACATGTTGTATGCCCAACAAGTAGTACTATATGCTACAAATACTACCAAAACATCCTAAACATGTCATTCAAACAAATTGTAAGTATCCATGGGGAAAAAGAATAGATGCAATAAACCCCAGGATAAAAAATTGGGGTAGTTATGACCCAAGCTACTCAGACTTCATTAAGGCCCATAACAACCCACACCCCATTAGAAAAAGAGGTGCATTGTCCCCAGTGCACACAATCAAAGAAAAATAAAGCATAAGGGGTCAAAAAACATACCTGGGCACCTAAGCGCCAGTGTCCACCTTAGGTTGCCTCCCTAGCAGTGTCTGATTTATTGTTGCGACACGATATAGATAACATGGTTACTCAGAATACACCAAGTGTGTATGCTTCTACTTTTTACTTGACCTTGAACTTATGAATCGTACCCCTAATTTCTTTTCTAATTTTCTATTATGCTCACAGGATGATGGTATAAAAATAAGAAGAACAAACAATAGAGATCGCATGTTGTACTTTTTGGCCGTTAAATGAGGAATGTAATTTTTTATTTTGGGCCCAACAAATTCAAGAATATAAATATATTTTTCTTCCTCCTTACATTCTTCCATATGATTAGATTATTCGATTAATATCTCATCATCTAAACATAATGTAAAAAAATGATTGAAATGAGGTCCAGTGCATCCTAATTCAAGAATTATATTATTATTTACAACGTCATCTTTACACACACTAGACTTTTTAAAGATAATATTATCTACTTCTTCACATAATTCTCATGTATTTTTCTCAGCAGTGGCAAAATCAATAATAGTCTGATCAAGTAGTTGACCCTCCAATTTTAGCTCTTCAAGTTGGCCTATCAGCATTTTCTCTTCTTCACACAATTTATAACTTGTTTGTTGAACATCAAACGTATCAACCTTTACACTCCACCCAAAACTTAGATTGTGGACATCCAAGATAAACTGATGAATATCTGACAAAAGCCCATAGTTGTCTAGGCCGAGATTTTCTAATATTTTCAAGAAGTACACATTGCGATTCAAAAACTTATCTACGATCCCTCTTATCTCAAAACTCCAATTATTCAATATTTCTTCAATAAAGGGTGTCATATATAAAAGAGAAAAATATAAATAAATAAAAAATATGAGGGAAATAAGGATTAATTCCAAAATCACTGTGAATTCACCAAGTCTAGCCGTATTCCTTGGCAACGGCACCAAAATCTTGGTGTCGCTAAAGTTACACCTCCTTTTTTAGGATAAAGCGATTGTTGTCAAGAAATAGAACTTAACAAAGGTTAAGGTCAAACCTAAGGGAATACTTAGACTCAAGAGAATTCAATTAACGCAAGTTGAGTAGTTAAAGAACTTACTTCCCAAGGGGGGCGGGATTTGCAATAAACGGCAGAAAAGTAAACCTAACTAACATAGGTGTTAAATCAATATTGGGAGAAACTAAGGTATTGTGTTTTCCGTAAGTCCCCAACTTAGTATCACCGAATAATGTAATTCTTTTCAGGTGTGTAGCATGTAAGACGGTAAGTTAAGTTCACCAAACCCTTCGGTCCAGGCAGAGGCGAATTACACTATGTGACTTAGCCCATCTCCGTAGTGTGCATTACTAACCTTCACCTATTAGTCCCAATACGATTTCCCTTTGGCCTATTTTAGTTGATTAGACGAGAACATATCAATCAAATCCTGTTAATTAATCTCTTTTCCAATTCATTATTACCTTGGTCCAATCAGTAACACTAGGCGGGTTATAATGTTGGCCACCATAAAAAATCATGCAAAACAAAGAGAATTAATTAATACATTCATACACTCTTTTCAAGAATTATGAATTACCTGATCTTACCTTGTTAGTTTTTCGTGGTTCCCACAACCCTAGTTGTGGATTTGGCTACTCATGATTTGTGTAGATACAAGACTTATGAATTGGGGTAACATAATAGAGCACTTAAAAAATTGAATTAAGAACAAGCAAATCTAAACATCAAAGAGAATCACAAGATTAAAGGCCAAATCAAAGTACAAGTGTTCTCAAAACTCTTTAATTTTACCGTTACTCAGTCTCACTATTTTTGCTCTCTAACTCTCGAGTTCTCTGTGTACTATTCATCTCTTTCATGAAAAATAATATAAAAACCTATATAAATTATTTAAAATACAAGTCCTAAACAGAATAGAATAGCTGGTCGGCACGCCTCACGAACAGGTTTATGGACCACATTGAATTTCATGGCCCGTAGTCGGGCTCTCGTACAGTGCTACCTGAAAACTGGACTTCATGTCTAGGATACCTATCTACGATCTGTAAAATGGTTTACGACCCATAGTGTAGTTTCATTTGATGAATCTTTAGAAAGTACCTTATCTCTAATTCTCAAGTAACGAACCATGTTCTACGACTTGTAAATTAATCCACGACCCCTCTGCATGTTCATAGAATCCACTTTAGAAAATCAGACCCTCACTGGAATCGTCCATGAAACCCACTTCACGGCCCGTAGATTAACCTATGGCTCGTAAAGGGTCTCATGCTGGATCAAAATCAGCAACTTATGTACATTCCTCCCAAAATCAAGGCTAACCTTGGAATCCTACAACTACAACACAAAAACATATAAAACCATCTAACATCGTATTGAAATGTCACGCCCACAGTCCCATTAAGGCAGACTGGCACCCGTTGCCGACAAAGCTCGGGAGAACCAACATATACCCATGCACTTTCTATGAAAATTGTAAGGGGTTTCCACATTCAGTATGCTTTCAAGAAAGTAGGCAGAAATAACAAGCCAAAAAGAAATGCATATGACTAGGCCATTGGAGCTATGATGTCTAAAGTACGATACATGCAGAAATAACAAGCCAAAAAGAAATGCATATGACTAGGCCATTGGAGCTATGATGTCTAAAGTACGATACATGACCATAAAAACTTTACATAGTCTAAAATGCCTCTATAAGGAGCAGTATCGATATGGATCGGGATAGGCCCCGCCTCATGACCAACTATACAATACAAAAATATAAGCTTAGACACACAAAGCCCCGAAACAACCTGGAGCTCAGTAACAACAGCCGGATGTCATGTACTCTTACTGGGGAGATATAGTAGCTCCTACACCTGCAACATGAAATGCAGGTCCCCCGCAAGGGACGTTAGTACGAGATAATATACTGAATATGTAAGGCAGGAAGTACTATATATGAAATAAGAACTCAAATGAAATCATACACTAGTGTAAGGATGAAAGACCACCTTTTGGCATACTGTGGAATAATATACTCTATGTCCTTTTTATTACCTTAGCTTTCTTTATTGTATAATCTCTGCGTAGTACATCATATAAATGACCAGCTGATCAGTGGTAAATAAATATCGAGATCGATCCATCCTAGGTTTTCCTTTAACCCCTGGGATACCCCGTAATTTGGGATCGACCCATACTAGGTGATTCTTCCACCCCAGGGATACCACCCATTAATAAGCAACTTTGATTTATCTTTTATTTATTTTTGAGATGATTTTTTTAGCGGTCATAACATTTGGAGCTGTAGGATTGTAGACATAACATTTGTCTTTTATAAACGATCACGTAAGACAGTACCATAATGAAATAAGAGTTACACAACTAATGAAATGCGTAGGAGATTAAACAACACATGAACTTTACTTTGTAAAAAGGAACTCATGTATCTTTGGTAAAGTATGTATGCAGATTTGACAATGGCTATGTATGGGAACATATGAACATGGTAAAGAGTGAAGACACAGTTATTAGTTATGTCGGAGTTGGTAAGTGCCTTTATGTGCCAAGGAAGAATCTAGATTTCATGCCAAATAATTGGAAATGAAGTAGCCTTACATACCTCGTTGTACTACGTCATTATTACCTCGAAGTACTCTCCTTTTCCTCTAAATACTTATCTACAATATAGTAGGTAATAAAACTGGTATTAGCAGCTAATAAACGCGTCTTGGCAGTCCAATTCATAAAAAATACTAGGGCAACAAGCTTTTAACTATTAATCCACGAGTATTCTTTCAACCTTTCCACCTCTAATCATATTTTCATTTAGCACATATTCTCATATACATGTTACATGGAGCTTGTTTTATTCACATAACATGCTTACAATATCTCATAAAGTACAACATACAACAACTCTACACAACACACAAGTAGGCAACGTAACATTATGTCCTCTCGCTACATTTCGACGTCAACAATTCCAAATCTGTTTCAACCTTAACCAAACTATACTCATTATATTTACATGTAAAAATAGTCTTAAAACATTCTAAAAATAGTCCCAAAGTAGAGGGAACACATGATACAACAATCTCCAATTATCCGTCCACAAGTTCCTACCAAGAGCACCATTAAGATATCATACAATAACTCATTTTTGTGGAAGATAAAATGGTGCAGCAGCCTTCTTTCATCACTACAGAACTAATCCTTGTTAAAAACATAAACCCTACTTCATAATTCAGCTATCCAACAAGAGAAAAGTATCATAATAAACAAGAAAAGTGTACAACAATATTTGGAACACATGCAGTCCAAATTTCCTGCCCAAGTACAACAAGCACACTCCTCATGTGTTTCATGGAAATATTATACCAAACTATAGGTATTTTTACTTACCTTAGCCCTCAAGCATCAGGTCTTCTTCAAGAACCCTAAAGGTGTGCCTTGGATGCTTTACAAAGTGAAGAGAGAGCAAGGAGAACTTTGGAAAATCTTTTTTTTTGTCTATGTTACATGCAATTCTTTTAATAAATCCTATCGAATATCATTTTGCACATCTTCCCAAGCCAGCTGACCTCGTTTGAATGAATTAGCATCCAATTACACACATGTCATCATACATCGAATTTTCATGCACATAGTCAATTCAGTTCAAGCAACATGAAACGACATGATTGACATATACATCATTCAAGCACATAGACAAGGCCATACACAAAATATTTTGCCTTTTTGCACTTATTCAAACATTGGCACATATAATTCACAATTCAATTTTAAGACAAACAATGGCACATACAAGTTCATATTCATATTCATCAGATTACCATACCCATCAAGTATTGTTTTAATCACAAAAAAATTGGTATTTAAAAGGAGTTTCAGGTCTGAGAACTTATCAAATTTAGTGACAAAGATGTAAAAATTGAAGTAGGAATCGAATGAAGTGGAACCCTAGGGTTGTTAGAAAGCTGCCGGAAAGTTGGCTAGAAAAAGAGGTATGGCCGATCGTCGGTGGTCATAGGAACAAGGGAAGGGGTTTTCAGGTGTATTTCATAATTTTGGGGAAGGATGAGGTCAAAATAATTTGACCGCTCTATTTTTATAGGTTGACTAGGTCGGTCCAAACCTGATGGGCGCAAGTTCTACGAAATCTCGATTACAGGTCGTAGATGTATGACCCATAAATCAAGGTCTTATGGAATGTCCACACCTTAATTTGGGGGATTGGGTTCCATGGATGAGCCTACGAGTCATAAAATTGGGTACAACTTCTAGAGTTGATCATAGAAATCTCCATAGTTAGCCAATAAACAAAAGAACTTACTTGGGGTTCACGAGCCCCATCCACTACCCATAGCCTTATCTACGAGCCATAAAGTTTGTTTGTGTACTGGAGTGCACAATGTTTTGTTCACTGGAAATGTTCTACGAGATAGTCTACAAGTCCTATTTTTACATACGACCCATAAAACCAGTCGTAGAAGCACTTCTTGATGACTTTTTAGCTAAAGATGGCTAACTCAGTCATGTACCTGCACATACTTCATGTAACACACTGTTACTCTATATGCGACCAGTCCAATGTCCACAAATTACAACAAAAATGCAAAATATTAAACTAGCTACAAGTCCAAAAGCAAAAAAAAAAAAAAACTATTACATCAAATATCTTGGGTTGCCTCCCAAGTAGCGGCTGATTTTTTGTCGTGGAACGCCTTGGAAAACTTGGTTACTCAAACTTCACCAAGTACCCAAACATCCTTTTTCTAGTCGTTTAGCCTCTTCATGGACTGATAGATGTCGAAGACAACTTCTTCATGATTCAATTTAAACCTAAGTTTGTCAGCTTCCATATCCACTAGTGCTCGACCAATGGCTAGGAAGGGCCTTCCCAAGATGATTGGGACTTTGAAGTCGACTTAGCAATCTAGGGTCATACAGTTTGCGGGGAGTATGAATTTCTCAACTTTGACGAGTACATCATAAAGTATCCCTATAGGCTTTCTCACCTGTGGTCAGCCATCAACAACTGCATGCTTGTCAGAGTAGGGGCTCCCAAACCTAGCTTCTTGAAGATCACAAGGGGCATCAGATTTATGCTAGCACCGAGGTCACACAATGCCCTTGTGAACTTTACATCTCTAATACTGCAATGTATGGTAAAAGCACCAAGATCTGATCACTTTTGCACCAATGACCTTATAGCAATTGCACTATAATGTTGAAGCTCTTGGGAGAGCTCCCGACTCACAGTGCGCTTCTTTGTTACCAAGTCCTTCATAAACTTCGCATACTCTAGCATCTTCTCTAATGCCTCAATGAGAGGGATAATGAAGGAGAAATATTTCAACATGGAGAGAAAGTGCTTGAAGTTTCTCTGCTCCTTCTTTTTTATTCTTTGAAGGAAGGGAGGAGGATGTTTAGGAATAAGCTTCAGCTTCCGTGGCACTTTTGTAACATCACTCACCCCATCCTTGGCATCATCATCTCCCATATAAGCATCTTTGAACTCAACTTTCTCCTCTTGAACCTCATCATCATCTATCAGCATGGGAGGATCAATTGTACTCTTACGACCATGAATAGTGACTGCAAGACACTGCTCTTTATTCTTTGGGTTTTGAATTATGTTCTAGGTAGTGTAGCTCTGAAACTAGTTGAAATAAGTTGACACTCGACTAAACTAGTGCTCCGGCTGTTTGACAGCTACAGAGTGAGACTCAATTTTCTGATTTATGCTGGAGATGTCAGACTTATCCCCCTCAAGGTCTCATCCTGTGTGTCAGCCTTCTTCAATAGTTGACCAATTATCTCCTCAACTTTGGAACTACTAGCACCAGTAGCACGATTATGTGGTGGCACATAAGCACCATTTCTATAGCTATCTCTGTGACCTTAATCAACATCTCTATCTTGGTCCCTGTTCCTGTCGTAGTAACCTTCATAGTTGTCTCTGAAATCACCATCTCTATTATAGTTTTGACCTTGGTTTCCTTGACCTTGGCGCTAATAGTTCTGATTGGACCCTTGGGCGTTGGTCTGAAACCCCCCATCTGATCAACAATGAAGCAAGTGCCCTCCTCATCATAGTAAGGCTCTTCGTCCATGGGTTATGGGTTATCGCAGAGGCTGATGAATAACTACATTTCCTCTTTTCTGATTCTACTTCATCATCACCTCCATGTTTTTACTCATCCGGTCAAGCTCTTGCATTATCTCATTATTTATTTTAGCTTGCTCCGAATTAATATTGATAGCACACGAGCTCTTTGTAGATGATATGTCTCTTGGTCCCCATGAATGATTCATCTTGACTACCTTTTCTAGATTCTCGGTAACCCTTACAAATGGTTGATCTAAAAACATACCCCCTATGATGGTATAAACACATGCTTGGCTATTATGATCTAGGGCACTATAGAAGATCTCCACCAAGGCATCATCAATAATTTTGTGGTCAGGGACACTTCTAAAACACTTTGTGAACTGCTCCCATGTAGTAATGATAGAGTCACTAGGAAGTTGCTCAAAGTTGTTACTTTGATCATTCAACTAGAGCTTTTTTTATCTCAGGAAGAACCTCTTCAAAAAGGCCTTCTGCAACTCACCTAACTTGGATCAAACTATGTGGGAGCTCGAATAGCCATAACACATCATTGCCTATTAGGGATAATTGGAAGACATGAAGCCCTACAACATCCATAGACAGATTTTATGTTCCTATTACACTCTTACAGACAAACACAACGTTGTATAGATGACTATATGGATCCTCTTATGGTAGGCCTGTGAACAACCCATGACTCTGCAACATTTGAAGTAACCCACTCGTGACTACGAACTTTGTGTCATCCGATAGTGGCGGTAATACAATGGCTCCAGTCATATCCATAGCCATAGGATTCAACAGATATTGGTTCCACTAATAAGCTTCAGCATTGAACTTCTGGTTGTGGATCAATGTTCGTAAGAGGAGGTGGCTTGTCAGTTTTTGCATTCTTATTCTCATTCTTGTTTTGATTCAGAGTTGCATTCATTGCGTTGTTTGAATTATCTTGTGCCTTCCTTTTTCATCTTCTCTGGATCATTGGGTCAAACAGAGTCAAGGGAATGCCTTGACATCACATGTTAGGCATACACTACACCTGTACCCTAAAATAAAACAAAAACAACAAAAATGTAAAATGAGAGAAATAAGGATTAATTCTCGAACTACTCAAATTAAACAAGTCTAGCCGTATTCCCTTGCAATGGCACAAAAATCTTGATGTCACCCAAGTTACACTTTCTTTTTTAGGCTAAAGTGGTCGTTGTCAAGATATATAACCTAATAAGGGTTAGGGTCGATCCCACAGGAAATATGGTAGACTTAGAAGAATTTAAAGCAATTCGGGTGGATTAAACTATTTATCTCCCGGGGAGGGAGTGGGTGTGTAAGAATTATAACATGTAATACTAAACTAAGATAAGTGTTAAATCACTATGAAAAGTAACTAGGGCATTGTGTTCCCCATGATTCCCTAAATTAGTATTACGAATTCTATTCCAGTGTGTAGCATGCAGAATGGTAAGTTAAGTTTACCAAACCTTTTGATCAAGGTGAAAGGAAAATTTTACAACATGATTTGATCCATCCCCGCAGTGTGACATTACTAATCCTTACCTATTATTCCAGTACAACCTCCCCTTAGCCCTGTTAGGTTGATTAGACGAGAAACATCAATTGAATCCTATTAATTAATCTCTTGACCTATTCATTACTACTTTGATCCAGCCAGTAACACTAAGCAATTCCTAATATTGTCCATCGTTTAAAAGCATTCAAATCTAAGAGAATAAATTAATACATGCATACACACTTTTCAAGAATTATGATTATTTGATTTTACTTTATTAGTTCTTCATGGTTACCACAACCCTAGTTGTAGATTTAACTACTCATGATTAGTGTAGATACAAGAATTATGAATTTGAATTAACATAATTAAGCATTTACACAAGAGAATTAAGCACAAGAAATTTAAACTCTTCACCAAGAATCACAAGATTGAATTGAAAACACAAAATAATGTTTTTCAAGTCTTTCTCTCAAGCTCTCTACTGTTTTGTAACGTTCCTTGTGAAATATAACCTAAAAAACCTATTTATGATATTTAAAATATGAAACCAAAACGAATTAGGAGAACTAGATCGGCAGACTTTACGAGAGCTTCTTTGGGCCGTATAATGTTTTAGGGCCCGTAGTCAGGCTTTCGTGGATTGTATCTTCCCTTCTGGGGTTGACTTCTACGATACTCTTCTATGACTCATAAGTAGGTTTAAAACCCATATGGCGTTTCGTCTGATAACTTTTTAGCAACTCCTGACTTTCTAATCCATAGAGAATGACACCAATTCTACAACTCGTATAATCTTATATGGCTCATCTGCATGTTCGTAGACTTAACTTCAGACGATCACCCTTGCGTGGAAGTTTTTATGAAACTAGATATATGTTCCATAAAAGGTCTCGTGAGACCTCGACTTTAGCAAAATCTGCATGCTTAGCCCAAAAATAGTGCCAACCTTGTAATCCTATAAAACAAATGTAAAAACACATCATATCTACTAACATCTCTTTGAGAACACATAAAATTCTAAATTTTTAAGCATCAAATGTGCTGTATTTTGGTAGCACATCACAAATCTAGGGTTTCGGTGTTTTTTCCATAGATCTTTGGCTAAGGTATGTGGGTTTGATTTGTTGAACCCTTTTCTTCACAAGGCTCAAGTTCCTTATTCTCTTTTCGGTTCAAGATTTATGTATGTTTTGAAGTTTCAAAAAATTGATTTAACCATGAAGTTTATGATGCATTTTTAGTTATATGAAGTATATAAGTAAAATGTTATGGCTTATAATGCATATTGAGTTGAAATTCACATTTATCTTAGGGTGTAAGGACCCGGATATCATGAGACCTTATCGGTGCTTAAAATAAAGTTTTTGGAGGTTGGTGACCCATGGGGGTGCTTGTGTATGGCTTTCTGTGTCTTAAGAAGGAATTTTAGGCTTGATAGCCCTCCATGGTATCTCCCACGAGCCATGGTCCTCACCACTGGCCGTGGAAGGGGACCTTGGTAGGTGGGGACATTCAAGCCAACATATTGGCATAGGCAACCACTAAGGAACCCTATAAGGGTTGTGCACACTACGAGCCATGGTGGTATCTCACGGAACCTATCATGAGCTGTGGTAGGGTGTTTCGTGAAGCCCTCATGCCAAAATGTGATTCTAAGTATAAACGTACCGTTTGAGAACTCAGGTCATTTGTACGAACCATTGTACGATCAGTGTACCTTTGAATGGACCATGAAGCCTTTAGTGGAACCATCCTTAGTCTAAAATTTGGCTAAGTGTCTGAAGACCCTCACCACGGACCCTTGTACGGTCCGTGGTCCTGTGCACGGCTCGTGGAGCCCTTTCTTAGGACACTTGGGAACTTTTTAGTGCTCATTTCATTAATGACTTTCTCGTAATTTTGGTAATTTTGAAGGGTCATTTGTGACTTTCTAGCCTATCTTAAGCCCCTGAAAAGACCTATACTCCTTCATCCTTATTCAAATTCATTAAATTAGAACTCTAGAAATTTCTCTTCTTTAAGAACTCCTCTCAAGTGTAACATTGAAGATTAAACTTGGAAATTCAAGGAGGGCCTTCTTCTCAAGTCAATTTCTTCTTCTTATTTCTTATAAGTTATCTAAGGTATGTGGGATTGATTCATGTTCCCTTTCAACAATGAAGACCCCTAAGACTTCTTACTTCTTAATTTATGAATTTCAAGCTTACTTTGGATATGGGTCTTTTAAATTAGTATTGATTTGACAAAAATTGATATATGAACTATATTTAATTGATATTTTTAAAGTGATGTAAGCCCTATCATATTGAATTGCATTGATATTATGAAGGTTTGAATATGCATGTCCCTTTAAATGTTGAATCTAGGCATAGGTAATTTCATGAATGCTTTAATTGATGATTTCTTCATGAATTTATTATAATTTCACTATATTATATAATTTAATTTGGTAATATTAGTACCCGTGCAATTCTCTCATTCATTCATGGCATATGCATGCATGAACATTGACTTAATGACATTTATGAAGTGGGTTAAGACCCAACTATTTTTATGATTATGATTTGAAGGCTAGTATGGTTATGACATGACATGTGATCAAATAATATCTATGATATGACTTTTTAGCTATTATGAGTGTTTACACCAATATGTACAAGGATGAATGAGCTATTCCTATGCATGAATGTATGATATGAAGTATGATTTGGCTTTTTAGCCCAAGTATGCCTGATTATAAAGTATGTTGGCTTTTAAGCCTAAGTATTCATAATGATGTTTTGGGAAGGCTTATTCTCCTTTTAAAGCATATATATGTATATTTGTTCTTGTGGGATAATGACTTAGCACCGAGTGGACTTGTATGAGGGGAACTATTTCTAAGGGTTTAATCCTCAAGTCCCATAACTATGCGCCAAACATATGTTCATGATTACGCCTATTGTGGATGATTATGATATATTATGGGAATCCTTTCGGAAATTAGTCGTGTTCCTATAAGGTAAGGTACTCTCTAAAATTGGTGTCCTTGTAAGGTAAGTCACTCTCTGAAATGGGTGGGTTCCCGTAAGGTGAGTGCATGTGTCCGCTTTGGCAAGTAATCCACTCTTTCTCTAGTATAGAGGCAACATTAGGATTCCAAGTAATAACTCTCTTCGTCTAACATATCGGTAAAAGTCCCATCCCTACTATATTAAGTATTACGACATTTCATGCATCATGGATTTCATGGCATATTGATATTATACTCTTTCCTATATACTTCTTTCTATAGATGTGCCCTTGTCATCTAACATTGATTGCAGGTTAATGAGTTCACATGCATTGCATGCCCACATACTTAGTACAGTCAAACATACTAACACATACTCTTTGCCTTCATGATTTAACCATGTAGGGACCAAAGACTATCTTCATCCATCTCTTGATGGTTAGCTTGGATTGTGAGATTTTCTTGTCGTGAGTCCTATCATCCAAGAAAAAACAACCTCCTATGTACCTCTTATGTTTTGATATTTATATGTCTTTACTTTAAGGGTGAGTTGCGACATGTATTGGCCCCATTCTATTCTAAGACCTAGAGGCGTTGTTGGACATCATATGAAACTCTATATACGGGCTTTTTATGTGTTATGTTACTTGCTTATGAAGATTATGATTATGTCTATCCTTTGATGTTGATGCTACGGTGATATATTCATGAGAAATATGGAAAGTCCTAAGTCCCTTCTATCCCCACAACGTGAGTCAGGCTTAGTTGCCCCTTAGATCTTATGTGCTATGTGTTATGTGAATCCATGCTAATCCCTATGAAATCCCCATAACGTGAGTCATACTTAATCATCCCTTAGAACTATGTGTTTATTATATAATTAAGCACTTCCGAACTGATGATGGGTATATAGATGCTATGAGGCTTATTTGGGTACACTCGGTTTCCCATTCACCATGTCACTCCTAGGCCCTAGGCTCGATCATGACAAGCTTTGTATTAGAGCTCTAAGTGTATAAATTATCCTTAGAGTCCAACATGCTGCGTCAAGTAGTCCTATTCATGGGTGTGAAGTGAACCATAACTATTAGTGGGAGTCTATGAGGGCGTTTTAGGAATTTTCTTACGTTTTTATATCTTATGTCATGCTTTGGATCATGTATTAAGACTTCCTAATTTTGATGATGTCCTTTCTTCATTACAGAAGATGCCTCTAAGAAGAGCCCCTCTACTAAGGCAAACCCCGATTAATGAAGACCAAGTTCCTCAGGAGCCTATGGGAGAGCAAGTTACTTAGGATTAATTCCGGGCTATCTTTGCCATGCTTGCCCAAGTGGTGATCAATCAGGCTAGACAAGCCAATCCTTCTTCTTATGCTCCCACTCCGACTTTTAGAGTAAGAGATTTCACCTGGATGAATACTCTGGAGTTTTATGGGTCAAAAGCTGATGAGGATGCCCAAGACTTCATTGACGAGCTCTCTAAAATGTTTATTATGTGGATGACTTCAGATGAGAAAGCTGAGCTAAATGCCTATTAGTTGAATAATGTGGCCCAAGTGTGGTACACCTAATGGTTGATGGAGAGGATTGGTGATGATGGGTTATTAAGGAAGAGTTTCAGTTTTCCTTTCTTGACCATTTCTTTTCTCTTGAGCTTACGGAGGCCAAAATGACAGAATTTATCAACCTCAAATAGGGTCGTATGAGTGGTAGGGAATATGCACTCAAATTTACAAAACTTTCATAATATGCTCCCATGTTAGTGGCTGACCCCTGTGTAACAACGCAAAAGTTTATTTCCAGGATCTCTTATTAGGTTGTGAAGGAATGTTGTATGGCTATGCTTATTCAAGATATGGACATCTCCAGGCCTGTGACTTATGCTGAACAAATTGAAGGGGAGAAGCTCAAGGAGAGAAGGATGAATGAATCCAAGAGAGCCCGTTATGATGGTGGATTCTCCAACTCTAAGAGTGATGGTGGATATGGTCGCTTCCGACAATGCCAAGGTTCCAATGCAAGGATTGCCAATGCTAAAGTGCCTCCACATAGGGCATAGATTGGTGGGCCATTACCTTCTTATTGTGAAAAATGTGGGAAGAATCATTTAAGTGCATGTTTGAGAGATTTAGGTGCTTGTTTTGGGTGTGGAGATATGAGCCACAAGATTGATAACTATCCAAATTGCCAAAAAGGGTCAGGTCAAATGGCTCTGGATAATCAAGTCCAACCGAGGGTTCCCTAAGGTGGTTCCCCTAAAAACAATAGGTTCTATGCTTTGCATGCTCGACAGGAAGTAAAGGAGACTCCGGATGTAGTGACTGGTATGTTAATATTCTTTGATTTTGATGCTTATGCTTTTCTTGATCCGGGTGCGAATTTATCTTTTATGACTCCTCTTTTGGCTGTCAAGTTTTGTTTGAGTCTTGAAATATTAAGGGAGCCCTTTGGGTGAATCTATTGTTTCCCAAAGAGTCTATTGCGGTTGTCCTATCTCTACCTTGCATAAAGTCCTTCCGTGTGATCATGTGGAATTTGAGATGTTTGATTTTGATTTTATTCTTAGAATGGATTGGTTGCATGCTTCATTTGCATCTGTCGGTTGTAGAACACAGAAAGTGAAATTTTAATTTCCAAATGAGTCTATTATTGAGTAGAAGGGTAGTGACTCTTCTTTTAAAGATCGATTTATTTCCTACCTCAAAACTTGGACTATGATTTCTAAAGGGTGCATCAACATATTGTGAAGGTTAGAGATGTGGAGTCTGAGTGATCTACTCTTGAGTTAGTTTTGGTGATTAATGAGTTTTCAGATGTTTTTTCCCAAAGATTTGCTCGGTGTTCCTCCCTAAAGAGAAGTAGAGTTTGGCATAGATCTCCTTTTGGATACTCAATCTATTCCCATTCCACTTTATCATATGTCACCGACTAAATTAAAAAAGTTGAAGGATAAGGTGAAAGACTTGTTGAAGAAAGGATTTATTAGACCAAGTATATTGTCATGGGGTGCTCTAGCGTTATTCGTGAGAGAAAAAGATGGGTCACTCTAGATGTGCATTGACTATACACACTTGAACAAGGCGGCCATCAAGAATAAATATCCGTTGCCAAGGATCGATGACCTATTTGATCAACTTTAAGGAGCTACCCATTTCTCAAAGATCGACCACCGTTCCGGTTACCATAAGTTGAGGGTGAGTGAGTGTAATATTCCCAAAACTGCTTTTCAAACTAGATATAGGCATTTTGAATTTGTGGTGATGTCATTTGGTTCGACTAATGCTCCAGCTGTGTTTATAGATCTTATGAATCGAGTATTCAAGACATTTTTTGATAGTTTTATGGTTGTCTTATCAAGGACATTCTGATTTATTCCCAAAGTGAGCAGGAGCACATGGATCATTTGAGGTTAGTTCTTTAAACATTGAGAGAGAAGCAATTATATACCATGTTTAGTAAATGCGAGTTTAGGTTGGGTGAAGTAGCTTTTCTTGGTCATGTGGTGCCTGGTGATGACATTAAAGTTGACCCAAAGATGACTGAGGCCATGAAGAATTAGCCTAGACCATTGACTCCTTTTGATATTTGGAGTTTTCTTGGGTTGGCTTGTTATTATAGGTGGTTTGTTGAAGGTTTCTTATCCATTTCATCTCCATTTACTAAGTTAGCTCAAAAGAAGGCCAAGTTTATATGGTCAGATGAGTGTGAGAAGACTTTTCAAACTTTGAACGATTGGGTTACATCAGCTCCTATTTTGACCTTACCGGATGTCTTATATGGGTTTGTGGTATATTCTGATGCTTCTCAGATTGGGTTGGGTTGTGTTCTCATGCAACAACTTAAGGTTATAGCTTATGTATCGAGGCAACTGAAGGTGCATGAACAAAATTATCCGACTTATGATTTATTTTGTGTTGGAGGTTGTGGTGTTTGCCTTGAAAATTTAAAGATATTATTTATATGGAGTTCATGTTAATGTGTTCACCGATAACAAGATTTTGCAATATGTGTTCACCCAAAAAGATCTTATCATGACACAAAGAAGGTGGTTGGAGCTTCTTAAAATTACGACATCAGTGTTCAATATCATCCTGGCACAACAAATGTTGTAGATGATGCTCTAAGTAGGATATCCATAGGTAGAGTGGCCCATGTTGATGAAGGAAATAAAGAATTAATAAAAGATGTTCATCGCTTAGCAAGATTAGGTGTTAGATTGGATAACTCTAATGATGGTGGTATTTATGTTCCAAATGAGGCTGAGTCTTTTGTGATTGTTGATGTCAAGGCAAAACAAGATTTGGTCCCATCCTTGGTTGAGTTGAAAGAGTTGGTTGTGGAAAAGAAGATAGAGGTTTTCTCCCAAGGGGGAGATGGTGCACTTCGGTACCAAGATTGGTTGTGTGTTCTGATTTTTGATGGCCTTAGATAGGTATCATGAGTGAAGCCCATAACTATTATTCTATATGTCCGGGATCCTCTAAAATGTACTGGGATTTGAGGGAAGTGTATTAGTGGCAAGGTATGAAGAAAGATATAACCAAGTTTGTATCTGAATGTCCTATTTGTCAACAAGTGAAGGTTGAACATCAAAGACCCTGTGGTTAGGCTCAAGATATTGAGATTCCTACTCAGAAATGGGAAAATGTTAATATGGACTTTGTGTTTGGTTTACCCATACCAAAAAGCAATTTTATTCTATTTGGGTTGTCGTAGACAAGATGACCAAAATTGGCTCATTTTCTACCGGTCAAAACTACTTTCAACGTCGAAGATTATGCAAGGTTGTATATCCTAGAATTTGTTAGGTTGCATGGTGTGCCCATGTCTATCATATCAGATCGTGGCACCCAATTTACTTCTCACTTTTGGTAATTGTTCCAACAGGGCCTTGGCACCAAGTGAAGTTAAGTACCACAATCTATCCTCAAACTAATGGACAAGACAAAAGAACCATTGAAACTTTGGCAAACATGTTAAGGGCTTGTTTGTTGGAATTCAAGGGTAATTGGGATGATTATCCACCCCTTATTGAGTTTGCTTACAATAATAGTATTCATGCTAGCATTGGTATGGTACTGTTTGAGGCTTTTATGGAAGAAGGTATAGATCCCCGGTGGGATGGTTTGAGTTGGGTCAGATGGCATTGATTGGCCAAGATTTGGTGTTGGAGGCTATTGAAAAAGTGAACTTTATTAGGGAAAGGTTGAAGATGGCTCAAAGTCGCCAAAAGTCTTATTCGGATGTTTGAAAGAGGGAGCTTGAATTTTGTGTTTGTAATTTGGTGTATATGAAGGTTTTTCTTATGAGGGTGTGATGCATTTTGGTAAAAAGGAAAGTTTAGTCCCTGGTATGTAGGCCTATATGAGATAGTTTAGTGGATTGGCAAAACGGCCTATAGATTGGATTTGCCTTTGAAGAAGAGTTCTATTCACCTAGTTTTCCATGTGTCAATGTTGAGAAAATTTATTGGTGATCCTAATTTGATTGTGCCCTTCGAAGGTGTTGAGATTGAAGAGAACTTGTCTTATAAAGAGGTTCCGATCGAAATTTTGGGTGGCAAGTTAAACAGATTCACAACAAGGAGGTGGCTTAGGTTAAAGTGCTTTGGCGGAATCAACATATGGAGAGTGCCACATGGAAGGTGGAGACGGGCATGATGAGGTTATATCCCTATCTTTTCTAATTTACTCAAGCCTAAGGTATTAGGTTCTTCCTATTCTCAATAGTCCTAATTATTTCACTCTTATGTTTTATGATACGACATACATACATGTGCATGAAAATAATTTAATGGATGTTTTGACATGTGTTTTAATGGTTTTATGATTTTCAAGAAATGATTTATGCATTGTGTTCAAATGATGAAATGTTTTATGTTAAAGTTAAGCCTTTCAGGCTCTGTTCTAGCACATTCAAGGACAAATGTTCCCAAGGGGTAGATGATATAAGGACTCAAACATCATGAGACCTTATTAATGCTTAAAATCAAGTTTCTAGAGGTTTCTGACCTATTAGGTTTATTTGGTATGGCTTTGTGTGGCTTAAGAAGGGATTTTAAGCTTGGTGGAACTGCAGGGTACCTCTCACGAGATATGGTCCTCACCACTGGCCTAATAAGGGGCCCTTGGTATGTGCCCCAACCTTCAAGCCAAGGAATCGGCAAAGGCAGCCACCAAGGAACATTGTATAGGTTGTGACACCCACCACGAGCCATGGTGGAGTCTTATCGTACCTATCACGAGTCGCGGTGGGGTGTTTCGTGAAGCCCTCATCCTAAAATATGATTTTAAGTACAAAATTACCATCTCATAACTTAGGTCATTTATGTGGACCATTGTACGATCAGTGAACCTTTGAATGGACCGTGAATCCTTCAGCAGAAACATCCTTAGTCTAAAATTTGGCTAAGTGTCTGAAGACCTTCACCACAGACCCTTGTACGGTCTGTGGTCCTCCACACAGCTCGTGGAACTCTTTCACGAGTCCCTTGTGCATTTTATATTGCTCATTTCATTATGGATTTCTCATAATTTTGGTGATTTTAAGGGTCATTTGTGACTTTCGAACCTGTCCTAAACCCCTAAAAAGACCCATACTCCTTCATCCTTACTCAAATTCATTTAATACACTTAGAACTCTAGAAATTTCTCTCCTCTAAGAACTCCTCTCATGTGTGACATTGAAGATTCAACTTGGAAATTCAAGGAGGGCCTTCTTGTCAAGTTAAATTCTTCTTGAATCTTCTATGTTGTCTAAGGTATGTGGGATTGATTGATGTTCCCTTTCAACCATGAAGACCCCCATCACTTCTTACTTCATAATATATGAATTTCAAGCTTACTAAGAATATGGATCTTTTAAGTTAGTATCAATTTGATTAAATTGAGATATGAGTTGTATTTAACTTATGTTTTAAAAGTGGTTTAAGCCCTATTATGTTGAATTGCATTAATATTATGAAGGTTTGAATATGCATGTCCCTTAAAATGTTGAATCTAGGCATGAGTAATTTCATGAATGCTTTAATTGATGATTTCTTCAATAATTTACTATGATTTCACTATATTATGATGATTTAATTACGTACTCTTAGTACCCATTCTATTCTCTCATTCATTCATGGCATATGCATGCATGAACATTGATTTCATGAAGTTTATGAAGTGGGTTAAGACCCAATTATGTTTATGATTATGATTTTAAGGCAAGTATGGTTATGACATAACATGTGATCACATAATATCTTTGATATGACTCTTTGAGTAATTATGAGTGTTTACACTAACATGTATGAGTATGAATGAGTTATTCCTATGCATGAAAGTATGATATGAAGTATGATTTGACATTTTAGCCCAAGTATGCATAAATATGAAATATGTTGGATTTTAAGCCTGAATATGCATGATGAAGTTTTGGAAAGACTTATTCCTCTTTTAATGCATGTAGATGTATATGCATTCTTGTGGGATGATGACTTAGCACCGAAAAAACTTATGTGAGGGGTGCTATCTCTAAGGGTCTAGTCCTCAAGTCCCATAACTATGCGTCAAACATAAATTCATGTTTATGCCCCTTGTGGATGATTATGATATGTGATGGAAATCCTTTTTTAAATGAATGGTGTTCCCAAATGTAAGGTACTCTCTGAAATGGCTGATGTTCCCGTAAGATGAGTCACTCTCCGAAATGGGTGATGTTCCCGTAAGATGAGTCACTCTCCGAAATGGGTGTTGTTCTCGTAAGGTGAGTGTATGGGTTACCTTTGGCAAGTAATCCACTCTTTCTACAGCATAGAGGCAACATCGAGATTCTAAGTGATAACTCGCTTGTTCTTATATGTCAGTTGAGGTCCCATCCTCACTATGTTAAGTATTATGGCATTTCGTACATCATGAATTTCATAGAATATTGATATTATACTCTTTCGTTTATACTTCTTTCTATATATGCGCTCTTGTCACCTAACATTGGTTGCAGCTTTATTGAGTTCATATGTATTGCATGCCCGCATATTTAGTACATTCAAATGTACTAACACATACTCTTTTCCTACATGATCTAACCATGCAGGGACCGAAGACTGTCTTCATCCATCTCTTAACAATTAACCTGGATTGTGAGAGTTGACTGTAGTGAATCCTATCATCTGAGGACAAACCACCTCCCATCTACCTCTTATGTTATGCGGTTTTTATCTCCCTACTTTGAGGGTGAACCTAGGACATGTTTTGGCCCCCATCCTATTCTAAGACCTAGAGGCATTGTTTGACATCATTTAAGACTATATGATGTGTTATGTGACTTGTTTATGGATATTATGATTATGTATATCTGCCCTTTAGTTCATTTGTGCTATGTGTTATGTGAATCAATGTTAATCCCTATTCCTATGACATCCCCATAACATTAGTCATACTTACCAACGCCTTAGAACTATATGTTTATTGTTTAATTATGCGCTTCCGAATTGATAACATGTATATGGATGCTATGAGGCTGGTTTGTGTATTCTTGGGTTGCCTTTTGCTATGTCACTCCTCGGCCGTAGGCGCCGGTTGGATCATGTTGGATTGATTTGAATGGTTCTGAATGATTAAATTATATTTTACGTATGCATGATGTATATACAAATTTCATGATTTCAAGTCCTTGGGCATTAATGTCGTCCAAGCTACACCTCTTCTTTGAGGCTAAAGAGGTCGTTGTCAAGATATATAACCTAACCGAAGTTAGAGTTGATCCCACAAGAAATATGGTAGACTTAGAAGAATTCAAGACAATTTGGATTAATTAACATGCTTATCTCCCAAAAGAGGGGGGGGGGGTTATGCAACAACTATGAAAAGTAATTCGAAACTAAGACAAGTGTTAAAACAGTATGAAGAGTAACTAGGGTATTGTTCTCCCCATGATTGCCTAACACAATATTACCACATAATCGAATTCTTTTGAAGTTTGTAGCATCCAAAACGTTAAGGTAAGTTCACCAAACCCTTTCGCCCAGGCGAGAGGCAAATTTCGTTGTATTTTGTCAATCCTAGCAGTATGACATTAGTAAAGCTTACCTATTATTACAATACAACCTCCCCTTGGCCCAGTTCGGCTGATTAGACTAGTAACATCAATTGAATCCTATTAATTAATATTTTTTCCTATTCATCACTACCTTGATCATGTTGGTAACACTAGGAGAGTTCTAACATTGTCCACCATTAAAAAGCAATCAAATCGAAGAGAATTAATTAATACATTTATGCACACTTTTCAAGAATTACGACTTACTCGATTTTACCTTGTTAGTTCTTCATGGTTCCCATAACCCTACCTGTGCATTTAGCTTCTCATGATTAGTGTAGATGCAAGACTCATAAATTTGAATAACATAATTGAGCACTTTCACATAATAATTAAGCATAAGAAAGTCAAAAGTCTTCACCGAGAATCACAAGATTGAACTTAAAAGAAAAAAATCAAGTTTACAAGTGTTTCTCTCAAGCTCTCCATTGTTCTCTACCTTTCTCCATGTATGACTATGTCTCCCCCTCATTTTTTGTTTATCCTTACACTAGACACCCTCAACTTAGGCTTTTGACCTAAGTCGAGGTGCACAATATCCAACCTAGCAACTAGGGCCACTTTTGGTAGCCACCCTCAACTTAAGCTTTTTGCCTCAGTCAAGGTGCCCAGTGTTTTAACCAGGGCTAATTTCATGATTTTACATCTAATAAGGCTAGGTAACTCAGGTTTTTACAAAGGGAAGGTACATGTAAGGCTCAAGCATTAGGATCGAGGGATATTTTACAGAATTTGGCTGGTCATTTAGGCTCAGTGGACTATAATGAACAATGGCCTAAGATCTTTTCCTATCCGACTAACCTACAATCTAAGTCAGATTAACAGGACAGGTTCTGCTATAGTGTGAGCTTATTTTGCAACCCCAATCTGCATCTCTATTATGGCTCCTATGCCTATCGTATCAACCTCCATAGTTGTCTCTAGAATTAACTAGTTTTTGCATCTGCTTTATCAACGCCTCCTTATTGGTAATATTTCGAGCAAGCGCCTGCATGATTTCCACATTTATCCTTTCTTGCTTTGGATTTATGGTGACAGCACCTGAGTTTTCTGTGGAGGGCATGTTCCTTGGCCCCCATGCACTATTCATCTTGGCCACCATTTCCTGCTGCTCAGCAATCTCTGCAAATGGTTGTTATAAGAACATGCCCCCCATGATGGTATCAGCAAAGGCTTGGCTATTTGCGTCTAGAGCAGGGTGGAAGATCTCTACCAAGGCATCATTAATAATTTTATGATTAGGGACACTCCTCAAGAACTTTGTGAATTTCTCCCATGTAGTATTGATCGAGTCACCTGGAAGTTTCTCAAAGTTGTTGATTCGATCTTTCAAGTTAAGCTTTATCGATATTTGGAAGTACTTCTACAAAAAGGCCTTTTGCAACTCAGCCTAATTGGTGATTGAACTCTACTGGAGCTTGGATAGCTATAGCGCTACATTGCTTGTCAGAGATATTAGGAAGACACGAAGTCCCACAACATCTATGAACAGATTCAGTGTTCTCATTACACTCTCACAGAAAAACACAACATTGTGTAAATGACTATGCATATCCTCTGATGGTAGGCCTGCAAACAGTCCACAATTCTGCAACATCTGAAGCAACCCACTCAAAACCACAAACTTTGTGTCATTCGGTAGTGGCGATAACACAATGGTTCCAATAACATCCATAGCCATAAGGTCGAGCCGATATTGGTTCCAATGATAAACTTCAGCATTGAAATCTTGTGGGTGTGGATTAATGTCCTCAAAAGGAGGTGGGATGTCCCTATTCACATTCTCATTTTCATTCCAATTTAGAGCTGCATTTGCCGAGTTTTTTGCATTATTTTGGGCCATCCTTCTTAGTCTTCTTTGGATCTCTGGGTCAAACGGAGTCATGGGAATGCCTCGACTTTGCATATTGAGCTTACATTTCACCTATACCCTAAAATAGAACAAAAATAACAAAAGAAAGTAAAATGAGGGAAATAAGAATTAGTTTTCAAACTAAAATTAAACAAGTCTGGAATACAACAGTGCCAAATTCTTGATATTGCTCAAGTTAACCTCTTTTTTGAGGTTAAAGCGACCATTGTCAAGATGTATAGCCTAACTGAGGTTAGAGTCGATCCCACAGAAATATTGTAGACTTAGAAGAATTCAAGACAATTCGGGTTGATTAACTTGCTTATCTCCCCAAAGTGGGAGGGGGAGGGATTGTAACAACTATGAAAAGTAATTCTAAACTAAGACAATTGTTAAATTAGCATAGAAGAGTAACTATGCTATTGTGTTTCCCATGATTTCCTAACTCATGATTACCAGATAATCTTATTCTTTTCAGTGTGTAGCATGTAGAATGGTTCTTAAGTTCACCAAACCCTTTGGCCCAAGTGAGAGGCGAATCAGTTCAGCTATTTAGACGAGAAACAACAATCGAATCATATTAATTAATCTTTTTTTCTATTCATTATTGCCTTGATCCAGCAAGTAACACTAGGTGAGTTCTAATGTTGCCCACCATTAAAAAACATCCAAATTGAAGAGAATTAATTAATTCACGCATGCACACTTTCCAAGAATTACGACTTATCTGATTATACCTTGTTAGTTCTTCATGGTTCTCAGAACCCAAGTTGTGGATTTAGCTATTCAAGATCAGTGTATATGTAAGACTTATGAATTTGAATAGCATAATTGAGCACTTACAAAAGAGAATTAAGCACAAGGATTCCAAGCTCTTCACCAAGAATCACAACATTGAAATTAAAAGACAAAATCAAGTTTACAAGTGTTTCTCTCAAGCTCTTTATTGTTCTCTGTTGTTCTATCCCATTCTATTATGAAAAATAACCTAAAAATCCTATTTTTTGTCTTTAAAATACAAAACCAATATGAATTAGGAGAACTGGGTCGGTGGACTTTACGACAGCTTCCACTAGTCGTATAACATTTTACGACCGCAATTAGGATTTCGTGGATTGCTTCTTCAAATCTAGGCTGACTTCTATGACACCCTTTTATGGCTCGTATGCAGTTCTACGGCGCGGAAAGGATTTCGTCGGATGACTTTTCAACAACTCCCAACTTTCTGATCCTCATGGTACGAGTACAATTCTATGGATCATAAAATCTTCTATGGCTATTTGCATGTTCGTATACTTAACTTCAGAAAAATAACTCTTTACGGAATTGTATACAAAACCATCGTTATAGCCCGTAGAATTCTCTATGGCTCATAAAAGGTCTCGTGAAACCTCTACTTCAGCGAATTCTGCATACTTAGACAAAAAATTGTGCCAACAATGTAATCCAGCAAAACAAACATAAAAACACATCAAATCTACCAACATCAATTGAGAACACACAAAATTCTATGTTTTAAGCATAAAAAATGTTGTATTTTGACATCACGTCAATGATGAACCCCCAAGTTTGGGGTCCAAGCTATGTGAAATGTTTTATGAAAGAAAGGAAATCTCATTCTCTGATATGTAAGTATATGATTGTTTTAGTGGCAAGGGTTTTCAAATGGAACTATATTATATTTATCGAGTTATGAAAGTTATGCGCCACAAGTCATGATTTAATTGATGATTTCATGACATGAATTTCATAATTCTATGTCCAAGTTTGAAATATAATATGCATGATTATGGTAGGTCGTCTACGATTGATTTGGATTAATGATATTCTATACATTGATGCATCGTCCTTATGAGTTGCATGATTTAAAGTACATATGAATGAAATCCACCTACTTTTCATATCAAAAGTTATGAAAGGGAGACATGATCTCCAAAGATAAAGGTTCAATTATGAAGTTTATGAAGGCTAAAGTTATGATATTTTGAATTCCTCAAAGTTATGTTAAGGATAGATCCTTTTTAAAAGAGGGCAAGCCGGTCATGTGGATCTTAAGTTAAGATGAGCTACTCCTATATGTTTATGATATTAAAGCTATTCTATGATGATTATGATTATTCATATTTTTTCGAATGTACTCTATGGAGTGACCTAGCACCGAGAGGACCTTGAGATCGGGGCTTATCCGTTTAGTTTAGGCATGACCCGTTAGAGGTGAATCTCATGGTTCTATAACTATGTGCCACCATAGGAGCCCTTGTAGGCTATGTTTAGGCTAGTGGATTCATGTAAGCCACAATGTTCCTTAAAATTAAAACTGCGAAGCTACCAAGGTTTTTGATAACTATCTTGGCAAGTAGATTCCCCTTTTCCCAATGGAAGGAGTTCATTGGCCTTTTCCCAATGGGAGGAGTGCATTGACTTTTTTCTAATGGAAGGAGTTCATTGGATTTCATGTAGTAGCTTGCATGGTCTATGTCAGTTATGGTCTACTCCCACATACTTATGATATAAAAAAGTTATGTTTCATTCATATTTTCATTAAAGCATACTCATGCATGTTATATTTTGCTTATATTCTATTGTATATATTTATGTATCTTGTCTATATAGCTTATGATGTATTGTTGCATTGTATTTCCCACATATGTTCATATTCTTTTCATGTCCTAAGATGTCCTCTTATGATGATTTATGATGGTTCCCTCTCATTATGCCCAAAGATGTTTATTACTATGAAAAATGTATTAAAATTCCTATGACTCATGGGTTTACAAGTTCAAATGGTACTCCTCCTAAAGGTATTTGATTACGTATTCAAGTATGTAAAATGATCTCCATTATGACTAGTAATGTTTCTTTTAAAATAAAAAAGTCTATTATGGAAAGTGATACATTGATCACCAAAGGGTATTACTATTGAAATTCTTCCTAACTATATGATTTCCATATTCACGTCTGTGTTCATTTTTATGCATTCGGCTATGTTCTTTCTAATATTTTCCTCTTATGTTTTAAATGGTATTGGCTTGGTTGTGACCACTAATGCCCTTGTAAATGTATGATTTTATATGAGACTTAACATGAACCATTGTATTATTGTTTCCATGTCATGCATTGCATACCTACACCATTACATTCTAAGTACTGATGCATACTTTTATACCAACATGATTTAATCATGTAGGGATGGATGCTCCTAGATATCCTCCACATCGCTAGCTTTGGATGGTTGAAGACAGGAGTGGGTGAGTCCTCTAATTTATGGACAACATCCTAGTTTTCTTTCTATATTGATATAGACATTTTAATTTCCGAGTTGTATATTTCTTTAGCTATGGTTGTATTTGAGGGTGAGCTTGAACATGTCTTAGTCCCCACCAAGCTTATGTTAAAGGTATTATTAGACATATGTATGGTTGTATCCCTTTTCTTTTAAAAAAAAAGGTCATTATGTTTTAAACTTTTAGCTCTTAGCTCTGTTTCCCCTTAGTCTTCTATGTTATCTTTATGTCATTTCCTAAGAATGCTTAAGATATTTAAGATGGCTTAGGTGAGGTACCTTCGGATATCTCATTCGCCGTGTGATGACAAGGCCCTTAGGGCAGGTCGGCACAAACTTGGTATCAGAGGATGAGGTTCTGGAATGGTCCTCTGAGTGTAACATACCACGTCAAATAGAGTCTTATTCATGGGTGTGAAGTGCGCCAAATATATCAGTAGGAGACTATAAGGCGTTTAGGGATTGTCTTACTTCTTTCATGATCTATGTCGTGATTTAGAGATGTCCTATGGTCCCATTTATCTAATGGATCATTCTTTGAACTTTTCTAGATAATGCATCCAAGAAGGATGCCTCAGTCCCCTCAATATAAGGGAGTGACTCATGCAGAATTCTGAGCCGCTTTCACCATGTTATTGCAAGCTATGGCTATTCAAGCCAAGCAAGGATCCTATGTTCCAAATGCTCACACTCTGGCTTCAGGGGTAAGGGACTTTGCTAGAATGAACCCCCCTCCTCTCGAATTCCATGGATCAAAAGTTGGGGAGGATGGTCAAGAGTTTGCGGATGTAGTGCACAAAGTGTTAGCAATTATAGGAGTGACTTCAGAGGAGAAGGCGGAGTTAGTGGCCTTCCAATCAAAAGGGGTGGCTGAAGTATGGCACACTCAATGGAAAAGTGAAGGAATGAAGATTGGGGCCCTATATCCTAGGAAGAGTTCAAGGATACATTCCTAGATTGTTTCTTTCACTTGGAGTTGAGGGAAGCCATGATGCAAGTTGATGCTACTTAGATGATGGGTTATGGATAAGATCACGCCCGGTGGATCAATGTTTTTAAAAGTTTCAGAAGAGTTAGCATACAAGACTCCTTATGGGCTGAAAGTTAGATGATGGCCCATAGGAATGTTTCATAGGTTTAAGATGGTCTTTATGCAATGCAAATTACGAAGCCTAGGTACGAACCTTGATTCCATCTACAACCCATAACCTAGTTCATCCGAGTTGCCAAATCCAGTTTTCCTATTCTTTTTGGACTTGTATTTTACTTATTACAAAAATATTTTTTTAGGGTTTTCTTTACGGGAGAAGGAAGAGAACGATGTGGAACACCTTGAGGACTCATTATTTGTGATTATTGAAGATTACTTTTAAGTTTTTAACACTGTGATATCTTCTGGAGTTCTAATTTATTGTTCTTCATTTCAGCATTGTAAGTGCTTGATTATGTTATTCCTCAACATGATTCTTTCATCTACAAGGATCATACATAGCTAAATCCACAACTAGGGTTGTGGGAACCATGAATAACTGACAAAGTAAAAACATGATAATCCATAATTCTTGGAAAGTGTGCATGCACGTATTGATTATCTCACCATTTAGAATGCTTTTTAATGGTTGCTAACACTAGAACTCGGCTAGTTCTTACTTGTTGGATCAAAGGGGGTAATGAATGGAAGAGGGATAATGAACAAGATTTAATGTGATCCCTTATGTCTAATTAACCTAACTGGATCAAATGATACTTGTACAGGAACAAAAGGTAAGGGTTAGTATTGCAATTACAGGGATGGATCAAATCACATACCGAAATTTTCCTATCACCTATATCAAAGGGTTAGGTAAACCTAGCTTACTAGTTCTACATGCTATACACCAAAAACGGTTACGATAACCGTGCTATACTGAGTTAGAAATTCATGGGGAACGTAATACCCTAGTTACTTTTCTCATTGATTTAACAACAGTTGCTCTTGATAACTTACTTCTAGGGTAGGATTAATTGTTACATTTTACAAACCCCCCTCCCCCCACCCTTTTTGGGAGATAAGTAGATTAATTCATCTTAATTGCTCAGAATTACTTCAGGTCTATACCTTATTCCCTATGGGATCAACCCTAACCATGGTTAGGTTTTGTATTTTGATAGCGATGACTTATACCTTAAGTGAGGGGTGTAGTTTAGGGGATATCAAAATTTTGGCACCATTGCTAGGGAATACGACTTTGAGACTGGTTTAATTTGGGTGATTTGACTTATTTTGTTTATTTTATATTTTTCATTCTTTTAGTTTTGTTTTAGCATACAAGTGTAGTGGATGCCCAACACTCCTAGTCGAGGCGATCCTTTGACTCCATTTGACCCAGAGATCTATAGAACATTAAGTAGAACGGCCTATGACAACACTGTAAAAATCCTGCAAATCTTGCTCAGAATCTGAATAATGGTAATCCACCACCACTTGAGGATGCGAATACACCACCACAGGATCTTCACATTGCTGCTAATACGTGGAATCAATACAGGCTTGACCCTATGGCGGTGGATGTCACTGAAACTAATCTGTTGCCTTTTTTTACTGGATGACACGTAATTTGCTTCAAGTGGATTGTTGCAAATGTTGTAGAATAGAGAGTTATTCGCGGGCTTACCATCAGAGGATCCGCATAACCATCTACAAAATGTCGTCTTCATCTACAAGAGTATGATGGGAAACAAAAATCTGTCCATGGATTCCATTGGACTCTATGCCTTATTATTATCTCTCAGTGACAGTATAGTTATTTGAACTCTCTCAGATTCTATCACCACTTGGTGGAAATGCAGAAAGACATTTTGGAGAGGTTCTTTCCAAGGTCAAAGAGGATGAAGTTGAAGGATCAGATCAACAACTTCGAGTAGTTGCCTGGTGATTCAATCAGTACTATGTAGGATGGATTTACAAAGTGGTAGAAGAGTGTTTCAAACCATAAGATCGTTGATGATTCCTTGGTGGAGATCTTCTATCGGGTACTAGATGATAATTGCAAAGTTGTGGTTGACACAATAACAAGTAGCTCATTCTTAGATTGTCCATTTTTGGTTGTAGTTAAACGATCGAAAAACGATGAAAAGACAAACCGTGCATGTGGCTCGGGAGACAAGTCGACTACTAAAAACACTTTCTTAATTAGTAAGAATTTAGAGAAGGCCAAGATCAATGAAAAGATGATGCATAATTCTGCTAGAATTAGTACTAATATGGGGTTGTTAATGAAACAGAGTCAAGAAAAAGTTAATGCAGTGAATCATTAGCTTCCACAAGAACCTATGTATGAGGAGCCCTACTATGAGGAGGATACATGCTTTGTGACTGATTAAATGGGGGTTTTCGAACCAATGCCAAAGGGTCTATTCATGACTATATGTACCAAGGCCAAGGATATCAAGGTCAGAATTTCAACAGAGATAATTATTGTAGGGATAACAATCGATGTGGTTACTATGGTAAAAATAGGGGCAAGGATAGATATGGTTATTAGGGACACAAATATGTGTACAGGAAAGGTTTCTATGTGCCACCACACAATCGCAATTCTGGGATTGGTAGTTTGAGGATTGAGGAGATGTTTGATAGATCATTGAAGAAGGTTGATGCTCAGGATGAGACCTTGAAGGGGATAAAATCTGACATCTCAAGCATTAATTAGAAGATTGAGCCTCACTATGTAGCTATCAAACAACTGGGGAAACAATTTGGTCAGATATCTACATAGATAAACAAGCACCAGAAGGGTACATTTGCTAAGCAACATAATGCAGAATCTAAAGAATGATGGGCAGAGCATGGCAGTGATAACACGGGTGGCAAGCAGATGATCAACTCACTGATGCCAATGAGGTTGGTGAGGAGATGATAGAGAGAAATGATACAGAGGCTAGGATGACAAAAGCTAACGGTGGGGTGAGTAATGAGGTGGTGACACCATAAAAATTGAAACCCATACCTAGACCTCCACCTCCTTTCCCTCAAAGACTCAAGAAGAAGGAGAAGGAAGGTAAGTTTCAACACTTCATCTTTATGTTAAAGCAACTAACTATTAACCATCCCTCATTGAGGCAGTGGAGAAAATGCCTGAGTATGCAAAGTTCATGAAGGACCTAATGACGAAGAAGTGGACAGTGAGCCAAGAGCTCAAGCAAGAGCTTCAGCATTACAGTGCTATTGCAACAAGGTCTTTCACGCAAACGAAAGAGGATCCCAGAGCATTCACCATACCATGCACCATCAGAGATGTAGACTTTGCAAAGGCATTATACGACTTAGGCACCACCATCAATTTAATACCTCTTGCGATGTTCAAGAAATTAGGCTTTGGAAACCCTACTCCGATAAGTACGCGATTGTTAATGGTTGACTGGATAGTGAAAAAGCCTGTGGGGATACTGTACGACATTATGGTCAAAGTGGAAAAGTTCATACTCCCTGCATACTTTATAACTCTGGATTGTGAGGTCGACTTCGAAGTCCCAATCATCTTGGAAAGGCGTTTCCTAGACATTAGATGAGCATTAGTGGACATGGAATCAGGACAACTCAAGTTTTGATTGAATAATGACAAAGTCATCTTCAACATCTGTCAGTCCATAAAGAGACCTAATGACTTGAAGTTAGAAATATGGGCACTTAGGAAAGTCTGAGTAACCAAGTTGTCCAAGTCGTGACGCGACATTAAATCTGATGCTACTTGGGAGGCAACCTAAGACATTTGATGCAATTTACATGTGCTCATTTTACTTTTTCTCTTTGCTCTCATAGGTAGTTTAATATTCTTGTTTTTTGTTGTAATTTTAGACTCAAGGATTGGTGTATTATAGGGTAATAGTTTATCGATGAAGAATATGCAGGAATAGGGTGAAGGCAACAAACCAGTGCTAAAGAGGGAGAGAAACTGGTTCTATGACCATCTCTATGGGTCGTGGTTCGTACTCTGACTCGTACACTGACTCGTAAAACCACTTCTAGTAAGCACAACTTTGTGCACTCCAATCCACGAGCAAACTTTACAGTCTACAGATAAAACTATGGGTCGTGAATGGGGCTCGTGGATCACAAGTAAGATTTTGAACTTGTTAAGTGTTTGGGAACTTACAAACCAAAGTACGGGTCATATCTTCATGTACGCCCTGTAGGTAGATTCATGTATCCAAAGATTAAAAATTGGGGTTTGGAAGCCATGAAACCATTTCTGATGAGCCATAGAACCTCTTACGGCCCGTAATTGGGGTGTTTTGGGGTCAGAGCCCCACTTAAACCCGATCCAGCTAGACAAACGAAGAGGGGTAAAATCAATTACCCTACTTTCCCGTTATTTTCCAAATATCCAAAACCTTTATTCATCTTCCCCAAGTCTAGTCACTACCGATTTCACCGCTATACTTTTCGGCCTATATTTCGGCAAAACTTCGATCAACCCAAGCACTGCTCTAGCACACTAGGCTCATATTTTTATAGTTTTCTTGCCATTCTCACTTCCTGATCACTATTCTTGTATGTTCTCATGTTATGAACTTCAATTTTTGACCAGAAACTTGTGTTAGTGGTTGAGAAATTGATGAAAATAATTTCAAGATCTTATTGCCCTAATATCTGATGTTGCTTGTAAATGAAGTGTATTATGTAGTTGGCACTGTTTGATTGATTATATTAAACTCAAACCAGTATTTTCTTGTGAAAAACCATTGTTGAACTCATGAGTAACCTTGCCGACTAAGTTTAAGTTAATTATCTTAGTAAAAATCGATAAGGAGAGCATGAAATTATATTAGCCATGAACATGAATTGTTGGACTAATTGTTATTATCAGATATCATGAAAACACTTGCCGTTTAGGTTATACTGAACTATCATGTTGAAACTAACTATGTGATTTCACAAATTGAATGATGATGTGATGATAATATCTGTATGTATCTGATGGGATTGGTGGTTGAAGGGAGTGCACATCTCTTGTAATTGGGTAAATTAGTGGTAATTTGTGCATGCTTATGTTATGGGAGGATTCCAAAATGTGTGGAACATGCATTGAATGTGTTTACTTGGTTTTGAGTTCCATTTCTTGAGTCTAAATGCTTCTTCGTAGACTAAAGAGCCTCCATAAATAGATGCTAATAGGGAGATGGGGCCCACCACTACTTTTACTCCTGCACCAAAGGACGTGCCTACACAACCTTCCTCTATAGCTTGGTATATGTGTCTGTGGAGTCCGATAAGGCTCTGGTACATCGATAGGCTCGCATTTAGTCCATGTTTACTTAGTTTCTACAACAAATGAGGCCTTGGGTTTTCTAGGCCATTTTAGAGCTGAGGAGCGCATACAGACACACTTCGTGAACACTCTTGATGAGAGACTTGCACCGGTACATGGTTGTACTGATACTTTTGAGAGGCGAGTGGAGCAGAGCCTAAGTTCAGCCCAGCCTATTAATGTTAAATTCATTTGGGAGGAGATCTAGTAGCTCTATACTAAGATTAGAGCACCAACATCAGCACCGCTCGTGCTTCTTACGAACAACACTACTAAGGAGGTTGTTGTTGATTTGTATGTTGCTGAGGCAACACCACTCTACGCCCCTAGGAAGAGGCCTCATCTTGGGGATGATGATCCAGATGCTGTAAGATGAGAGGTGGAGTTGATGGAGATGGAGCAGTTCAAGGTTACTAGACAGGCTCTATTATTGCTGAGATGGTCTGATAGTCACGTGAACTTGAGAGGGTGAGGGATGCAGGACCCTCCGAACATGCTGCCGACAATAAGGAGACCACCAGGCAGATTGAGAATTTTAAGACACAGTAGACACTGGCGCTTTTACACCCAGCTCTACTATTTTATACCCCATATACTATATTTTGGCTTATTTTGTTGCATTAAGGACAATGAAAATCTTTTTCAATGGAGTGTGGGTAGTGACAGGCCTTGATGAAGTCCGAGTAACCAAGGCCTATAACTATCCCAAATTTTGAGTGTATGGGGTTTTCTTGCTTGTGCTCTTTCCCTAAAGACATTTATTTTTTGTTGAATCAACATGTTTAGGATGTGTACATAGTATTTTTAGCTTATTGTACTAAAATCTGTGGCATATGTTAGTTCTGGTGAAAAATGATACCCATCAAATTTTTGTGATTAATTTGATGTTAGTTAATTTTGATAACAACCATGTGAAATCTGTGGTTGACAGTGTTTGTTCTGATAAGTGAGATTTAATTATGATTAGAAACATGATCTTAAAGTGTGTATTAATAGTGTAATCAGTGTCAAGTGTGTGTGCGACTTATTGCATGATGCTGATACTGTGTTTCAGTTCAGGACTTGTCTTGTTACTTTGACTAATACCATAGGTTAATTGGTTAAGATATTAGTCCACTTAACCTAAAATGACCAACTGTATGCTTGATGTATCCCTTGATCCCAATGTTTGAGCTTTGCATATACCTTTTTCTCTGTAGACACCTAAGTAACCAAGCCTTGTTGAATGTGTAACCTCGAAATTGACCCTAGTCCTTCCATGAATATTTTGTACCTAGGCTCAGGCAAAAAACCTAAGCTGCGGGTGGCTGCCAAATGTTGCCCTGGTTCATAGGTTGGATATTGTGCAACTCAACTCAGGCTAAAAGCCTAAGTTAAGGGTGGCTGGTGCAAGGAAAATCACACTAAGTGGGGATGGAAGCTAGTGATTCATAATAAGTGATACGCCCAAATTACACTCCAAATAGAAGAGTAAAGCGGTCATTGGTCAAATATAGAACTCAACCGGAGTTGAGGTCAATCCCACATGGAACACGTAAGAATTATTCTATTAGTATCGGCTTTCAGTTGTAAATGCTATTCCCAAGATAAACTTACATAATGTAAATGGGGGGTTGTGTTATTTAATTTAAATAATTGTGTAAAGTAATTAATAAAAACGTTGTTCCGACTTTTTAGACAGATTGAAAGAAGCTAGGGTTGTGTTCCCCATGACTTACAATTGCGTCAACTAAACTGGATTATAAACTCGTTCTTAATGATGGATGCAAAATAACAACTTAACTAATATCTAGGTCACCTTTTGGTCCTTCCTAGTTATATTTTACTCCTCTCCTTTCGGTCTCAGAGTGTATGCAAGTCTAACCGTTGTTTTTTATCTCAGAATACCTTCACCTTTCGGTCTCAGGCACGTAGACTAGGTTCATTACCCCGAATCTCTGTTATTAAACTCTTTTCCCAATCACTACATCCCTCTCGGGCATGTAACGAATACAGGCTTACCCTAATGCGTCGACTCATTAAGGAGAAGTTAAAACGAAGAATTTAACAATACATGCGCTGTTTATTTGAACGAATTACCCCCAGTTTGCGTTATCTTAATTGAGTCGTCATGGTTCCCATAACCCTAGTTGTGGGTTTAGCCTAGCATACTATTGATAACTTGCCCACAACAATTAGAAGAAAACATAAAGATTGACTTACAATTGAAGAACAAGAATCCATGTTACAAGCTTCGAACAATAATCACAAACGCGATTCTCACGAATTACAAAAGCCAAACTAATGTTTTTCTCCTTGTTCTCTCTTGTTTCTGCCGTAAAAACGAAGTGTCTAATAAAATAAAATAATATACTATTTATACTAAGTAAAACTAAGTCGATATAACTTAGGAGAAATAACTTCGGCACGGGACATGGTCCGTTACACGGACCATCTGAAGCGAGATGGTCCGTACGAACGGACCGTCTGGACAGCGTCTGCTTCGGCACGGCCCGTGACACGGCCCGTGTGGCGTGAGACGGGCCGTATGCTCCTTCGTGTGGCTCCACTTGTACGAATTCTGATATTTTCGACGAGTTGCCTTCCGAGCTACGTCAGTTACACGGCCCGTGACACGGTCCGTCTGGTGTCAGACGGGCCGTGTGGACTGACCGTGTGACACGACTTAGCGCACCAAGTGTCGTGCCACGGTCGGTCACACGGACCGTGTGGCGTGAGACGGCCCGTGTGGGCCTTCCGTGGTCCAACAGTTGGCTTTGTTTTTCACTCGTTCCTTGTGCTTTCCTCAATTTCCCATGCCTTAGCTATTTTCCTGCACAATATCAAAACATACCTATTAAACCAACAGCAACGCTCAAAAACGCACAATAATTCTCTGTCGTAAGCGTCGTAAAAGTCGTATTTTCATGACTCATCAATAAGGGGGAAATCCTAAAGAGGGTTCAAGAAAAACAAATAGATACCTAAATTATTAGTTAAAAGGAAAATGTGAAGAATAAAAGGCAATGAGCTGATACAACTTTAAAAAGGCACCCAATAAGGTTTGAAATAGGAGAAGGGAATAGTATGCTCAAAATATCAGCGTTGGTAGGGAAAAAGTGTAAAATAACATAGTATCAAGTAGGGGCCATTAGCCACTATACTCCAAAAACATCATACCAAAGTCCCCCTAAGCCTATGTTACAAGCTAAGAAAGCCCTTTAGTGATCCTAATCATAGTAGCCAAAGGTTATACTCATGAGTAAAGGGGAAAGCATATTGTATTGTACATATTGTTTGAATATCTGTTGTGAGTATAAGTATTTTTGTCAGTCCCAAGCATCAAATTTGAATGAATCATCATGAATGAGATATGTGACTTCTTTCAGTGAAGGCACTTGAGTTACACTGTTGAGTGTAGGTTGTTTTAGTTATTGTTGCTTATCTGTGATTGCCTTGCTTGTTATAGTTGCACTGTCGTGTATTGATTTGCACAAGATTGTTTTATAACTTTCTAATATGTGCTAATGCATTCGGGTGGGTATATGTGATTGATTTAGAGAAGATGTATGCTGTTGATTGATATTTGTGTGTTGCTATACTGCTTATGTAGATTGGGCTAGTTGAGGGTGTTGATGTGTTGCTAAAATACTACACTTTTGATGTTTAAAACTTGAAATTTTGTATGTTCTCAAAGTGATGTTAGTAGATTTGATGTGTTTCTATGTTTATCTTTTAGGATTGCAAGATTCAGGATGATTTTGGGAAAAGTTTTGAAGATTGTAATTTTTTGATGACTTACGAGTCATTCTATGGGCTATGGTTCATTCCACGGGACATGATGTAAGGACCCAAATCTCTTGAGACTTTATTGATGCTTAAAATCAAGGTTCTTGGAGTTTTCGACCAAGGTGACACTCCATGGTCACCTCCACGAGCCGTGGAGGCTTTCTAGGTATGGCCTTTGGCCTTGAGTGTGGTGTGTTTTAGCCTAGAGTGGAGTTCAAGACTAAATTTCCCTCCCCTGAGCCCTTCACGGACCATGGTGATCACCACTTGCAGTGGTAGTGACTCGTGGTAGGTTCCCTTGGCTTGAAATCCACAAAGTGGGTAAGGCACCTACTACGGGCACTTGCACGGGTTGTGTACCTCACCATGGGCTGTCGTATGTGTCTCATTAAGTCCTTGGCTAGATTTTTCTAAGTGTAAAAGCACTATCTCGAAACATGGATCTTTGTATAGAAGCTTGTACGGACCGTGGAGAGATGTACGAATTATGAAGATGTCGGTGGAAATGTCCATGTCTTAAATTTGGCTTCTAAGTGTCTAAAGACCCTTACCATAGATCCTTCTATAATATGTGGTCCTCTTCACGAGCTGTGGTGTTCCACGGGCCACCTGGACTCTTTCTGAAACTCATATCATTAATGACTTTCTCGTAATTTTGGTGATTTATAAGGGTTGTTTGTGATTTTCTAAACCTATCCTAAACCCTTGAAAAGACCTATAAACCTTCATTCTTATCAAAATCATTCACACCACTTACAATATTCATATTATATCTTCTAAGAATTCCTCTCAAGTGTGCCATTGGAGATTCAACTTGGAGCTCAAGGAAGGGTCTTCTACTCCAATCAATTTCTTCTTGATTCTTCTATGTTATCTAAGGTATATGAGATTGACTCATGATCCCTTTCAACCATGAAGACCCCACACACTTTTTACTCCTTGATTTATGAATTTCAAGCTTACCTTGAATATGGGTCTTTTAAATTAATGTTGATTTGATTCAATTGAGATATGGGTTGTATTTAATTGATGCTTTAAAAGGTATTTAAGCCTTAAGATGTTTGATTTCATTGATATTATGAAGGTATGAATATGCATGTCCCTTTTAAATATTGATTTAGGCATGGGTAATCTCAAGTATGATTTAAATGTGAATTTCTTCATGGATTTATTTGGATTTCATATTATATTGTTGATTTATGTATGAATCGCTATTCTCTATGCTATTCTCTCATCATTCATGACATATGCATACATAAGCATTAGTTTTCATGAAGATTATGATGTCGGTTAAGACCCAATTATGTAATGAATAATATTTTAAGGAGAGTATGGTTATGACATGACAAGTGATCACATAATGCCTATGAAATGTCTCTTTGAGCAATTATGGATGTTTACCCCAAGATGTACAAGTATGAATGAGGTATTCCTATGCCTGAAGTATGATTTAAAATGAAGTATGATTTGGCTCTTTTGCCCAAGTATGTGAGAATTGAAGTATAATTTGGCTTCATAGCCACAGTATGCATGTTTATGAAATGAATTTGGCTTTTAAGCCTAAGTATGCTTTGTTATGATTTGAAAGGTCTTATTCTCATTTTAAAAGCAAGTATAAGTATATGTATTCCCGTGGGATGAAGACTTAGCATTAAATGGGATTGTAGGTAGGAGGGCTATCCCCAAGGGCTCTTACTCTTTCTAATTAATTATGTACCAAACATAGGTTCATGTTTATGCCCCTTTGTAGATAATTACATTGTGATGATGAAACATCCTTGCTGAAATGGTATGTCCTGTAATGTAAGGTTTCTTCTCTAAAATGGGAGGCCCCTAATAAGAGGTAGAATCTACCCTTGGCAAGTAGATCCCCCTTTCTTCTATGTAGGGTTGCATCGGAATTTCAAATAATAGTCTGGTTGGTCTTTTTTATGTTAGCTGAGGTCACATCCCCAAATGTTTAAAGTATTATGGAATTTCATGCATTATAGGTTTCATCGCATATTGATATATTACTTTTCTTGTATATATACTTCTTTGTATATATGTGCCCTTGTCATCAAACATTGAATATAAGTTCAATGAGTTCACATGCATTACATGCCCACATATTTAGTACATTGAAATATTTTAATGCATACTCTTTGCCTACATGATCTAATCATTTAGGGACCGGTGACTATCTTCATCCACCTATTGACGGTTAGCTTGGATTATGAGAGATTTCTTATGGTGAATCCTATAATCTAAGGAAAAGCTACCTTCTATCGAGCTATTA
Source organism: Solanum rostratum (assembly GCA_029948455.1). NCBI lineage: Eukaryota > Viridiplantae > Streptophyta > Magnoliopsida > Solanales > Solanaceae > Solanum > Solanum rostratum. The sequence goes on from CM057049.1 coordinate 53,653,139, forward strand.
TGCTATTTCTACTTGTATCTTTTCTTTAAAGGTGAGCGTAGGACATGTCTTGACCTCCGTCCTATTCTATAATTTACATGCATTGTTGGACAACGTGTAAACTCTATGTACGGATTTGTGTTATGTTATGCTACTTGCCTATGGAGGTTATGTTTGTGTCTGTCTATTGATGATGATGAGATGATGATGTGTTCTTGATGAGATGTGGAAATGTGGAAATTCCTAAATCCCTTCCATCCCCATAGCGTGAACCAAACTTACCACCCTTTAGTGCTTATAGGCTATGATACCCTATGTGGATCATACTAATCCTTATTCCTATGACATTCCCATAGCGTTATTCATAATTTCCAATCCCTTAGAAATATGTGCTTAATGTTTTATTATGTCCTTCCGAATCAATGATGTGTATGTGGGTGGTATGAGGCTTGTTTGGGGACTTTCGGGTTCCCATTTTCCATGTCACATAGGTTGGTTTCATGGGTCAGATCCAATGATAGGATGATCGGGTCATGACACATAGGTTGGTTTCATGGGTCAGATCCAATGATAGGATGATTTTCAAAAATGGAGGCTATAAGTTGTCAGATGAGTGGTAGAATTAGTGACGACCCATAGATGTTTTCATATGCTAAAATCAGAGAAATTACCATGCCTTAGGATCGGGTCATGACACATAGGTTGGTTTCATGGGTCAGATCCAATGATAGGATGATTTTCAAAAATGGAGGCTATAAGTTGTCAGATGAGTGGTAGAATTAGTGACGACCCATAGATGTTTTCATATGCTAAAATCAGAGAAATTACCATGTTTTGAACTTTTATCAGACAAGGACTCTTACGAGTCATAATTTAGATGATGGGCCATGGATAAGATCATACCATGAGGATCAAAGTTTGGATGAGCTAGCAGACCGGACCCCTTATAGGCTTTAAATCAGAAGAAAGCCCGTAGGAATGTTCGTAGGTTGAAGACAATTTTTGTGTAGTGCAGATTATGAAGCCTAGGTATGGGCCGTGATTCAATCTACAACCTGTAACCTAGTTCATCCGAATTACCAAATCCAGTTTTTTCTATTTGGATTTGGATTCATATCATACTTATTATAAAAAATTTTTAGGTTTTCTTTAGAGAAGAAGGAGGAGAATGACATGGAACACATTGAGGACTCATTATTTATGATTATTAAAGATTACTTTTGAGCTTTAACATCATGATTTCTTGTGGAGATTTCGGGTTTATTGTTCTTCAATTCATTAATGTAAGTGCTTGATTATGTTACTCCATAACATGATTTTGTCATCTACAATGATCATGCATAGATAAATCCACAACTAGGGTTGTGGAAACCATGAAGAACTAATGAAGTGAAAATCAGATAATCTATAATTCTTGGAAAGCGTGCATATGTGTATTGAATATTTCTTCATTTAGAATGCATTTTAATGGTGGGAAACGTTATCACTCCCCTAATTCTTACTTGCTAGATCAAGGGGGTAATGAATAGGATAAGAGATAATTAACAGGATTCGTTGTGATCCCTCTCGTTTAATTAACCTAACTAGATCTAGGGAAGATTGTACTGGAACAAATGGTAGGGGTTAGTAATGCAACACTGCACTGATGGATCAAAGCACATAGTGAAATTCGCCTCTCACCTGGATCAAAGGGTTAGGTAAATTTAACTTACTAGTTTTGCATGCTACACACTAGAAAATGTTACGATTATCTGGTTATACTGAGTTAGGAATTAATGGGAAACATAATATCCTAGTTACTTCTTTCATTAGTTTTACAACACTTGATCTTGATAACTTTCTTCCCGGATAGGACTAATTATTGCATTTTACAAACCCCCTTTTCGAGAGATTAGTAGATTAATTCATCTTAGTTGCTCAGAATTACTCCAGATCTAGACCTTATTCCCCCATGGGATCGACCCTAACCATGGTTAGATTCTATATTTTGACAGCGACCATTTATACCTTCAGTGATACTTATAGTTTGGGCGATATCAACCCCCATGCTAGAATGAGAAAATTCATGTCGTTGTTATCCGATTCACTTGTTCAAGAGTGAGGGACTACCATGCTAGTGGGGGGAATGGATATTTCAAAGATTATGACCTTTGTAGAACAAATTGAAGAAGAAAAGACAAGAGTTCATGAGAATCAAAGAGGGCACGATTTGATGAGGGTGGATCACCACCTATGGAGACTTTGGAGTCCAGGAGCAAGAGGAAGAGATACCCTTATCCTACTTGGCAAGTGTGGAAGAATGCATTTAAGAGAGTGCTTGATGGGATAATAGGGTTTCTTTGAGTGTTGTGAGTTAGGGCACAAGAGGAGGGATTGCGATGGTCGCTAGAAACCAAAGAGAAAGAGCTCAAACTGCTTTGCCTGTTAAGTGTGTGTTTCTTTGAATGTGGTAAAAATGGATGCTATATGATTTCATTATTATGTTGCTATAGTTAATGAAGTTGTATTGAGGTATTGGCAAGGTGGTAGTATTTATGTTCACCTTCATGCATCATTTATTTTAGCCTTGACTTATTGTTTATTATACATCCATATTCATGAAGTTGACTTCAATTAGAATCTTATGTGAAATTATGAAAAACATGTTATGCATGCATTTAAAATGATGTTTGACGTTAGAGATTTTAAAACCTTGCATGAAAATGATGTCTGAACTGTATATTGAATTCATGATGGGTGTTTGTGTGTAAGTTCATTTCACTCTTATCATGCTGACTTGACTAACATTCAGGGATGAATATTCTCGTGCAGGGGGGATATTGTAACACCCCAAAAGTTTGAAGTTGAGACAAGGCAAAAGCTAGAAATTTAGCCACGAGAATAGAACCATGAGACCTAAGTATGGGTCATTGTTTTATTTACGAGCCGTATAAAGGCCTCGTAGATTGGGTGTTGAGAAACTTTGAAGATTGGAAGTGAGGTATGAGAAGAGTTAAAGGTCATGGAGTGTCCTACATTTCATAATAGTTGATCGTAGATAGTGTCCTAGAAATTGGAAATTTTGCTAAGTACAGAATTGAACTGCGAAGGGCCCTATGGCTCGTGGAATGATTCGTGGGTTTTTGAGCCAGATAGGATATTTTCTGGATCATGGTCCACGATATGCAGGACAGGTTGTGTATTCAATTAAGGACTATAAGAGTGTCACGACCCAAAATAGGGTCATGACTAAAAGACCACTTAATTTCATTCTCAACAATAAATGTACTCTAGAAGAAGAAAAATCCAATAAATAAACAATAAACCACATAAAAAAAAATAATGTCCCAAAACCTGGTGTCACGAGTATAAAGAGCATCTAATAACTAATTAAAGAAATAAATGTATTTCAGTCTTCGAATAGAGATAAAGACTAACCATCTAAGATGGAATCCAATGGAAGCTCGAAGCCCTGAGTCTCACCACTAGATCTGGTATGAACCAAGTGCACGAGCAATTCAACTGCCACGTGGATAATCCTGACGAGAATCTGCGGGGGAGAAAGGAGTAGGGGTGAGTACACATAATATGTACCCAGTAGGTTTAACCGACTGGGAATTAGAAATTGAATAAGCTATGAAATAACCTAGGAACGCTTCCACCTGCAACAGAAAAACCAGTCCGGCATCGGTGCCGCCAATATATATATATGATATCGCAAGCAAAGCAAACATATAATCGCATATAAGCCAACCCAAAACAACAACAAGTAGTAAAATTAAATGGTATGCAATGTCGTGCAGTGCAATGCAATGCAATGTCGTATCAAGACCGTCGCACACCCTGTCGTATACACCCCCGTCGAGCTAAGGCTCCCAGACTAAGGGGACCCATGGGGACCTCGCAGGCCATATACTTCAATCACAATATATCAACTACCTTGCCACCCAAGTGCCCATGGTCAAGGACTCATGATAAAAATCACCATTTCACAACTTCCCAAAATGTCATGACATGTAGTATGAGGATGTATGCAAGCAAGACACAATTATGGGGACAACATTCCTCTCAATAAGCACAAATTTTCTCCCCTTTTCAACATGCCATATTCACAATATTCTCAATTTAGGATTCACATGCTCTCGAAGCAATACAATAATAATTATCAACCCAACACATGATATGATCTCATCCCATAGATTAAAACATAAGGATACTCAATAACTCAATCCCAATCTCAAAGAAGGATAGCCAAACCTACCTCAATGTCGAAACCGCACTCGAACACTTCTACCGAATGGACCAAATCTTGAATTCAACTCCCACAATGAAAATTCTCTATCAAGAATGGAACATACATGTCACGAGGAGTCCAACAACATCCATATTACTATATATCTAGCCCCGACCTAAAAACTCATCTAATTCAATAATTCTAATTTCAAGTTTAAAAATTTAGTCTTAAATTCTCCAAATAATATGATTCTAGTGGTATTTATAAAATAAGATACATCTAATACCTAATATCCTATTATTATTAATTGACAAAAGATGAAAGAAAATAATTAAATAAATAAATAAGTAACTAAATTATATAATATATATGTGTATGTATGGACGACGGGGCCATGGCAGGCTTACTGATAAGCACACATTCACATATGAAAACATATGTTTTCATTCCTAGTTGTCCCTGGCAGGCTACTGCCCCTATGCGTGCACTACCAGCAGCCATTTTCATATATTGACTCTATATTGCCAATATTTTAAATTCTTTACTACTTTTTAGTATTGACAGCAGCCATTAAGTCATATAACTTCGCTAAAATAGACAAGGAACAAGATTTCAAGTGAAAAGTTTTTCACTTACCAGGCAAAGTTGTTGCCTCTTGCAGCAGCCGACACCTCTCTTTGTTATTTTACAAACCCTTTTTCCTCTTCTCTTATTTTCTTGACTTGATGAGGTGTTAAAAGTGATAAATCCACTAGTTTTATTTTTTTAATATATAGGATAAATGGTACTTAAATAGCTTAACTCTTAGTCCCATAAATTAATTTCATTGTTTAATTTTTACCCATAAGTCTGCACCCATAGTTATCAAATAGTCAAAAAGACCCATTTAAAATTCATGAGAATGATATTTCAAGAAAACGAGAGGACTAAATTTTGTTTTTTTTTTAAATAATCTAACGGGTCATTACATCATCCACCACTAAAAATCATGTTCGTCCTCGAACATAAGGTAGAAGAAAGTACCTGAAGCTTCAAAAAGCTGAGGGTATCAAGCACGCATATCTGACTCTGTCTCCCAAGTAGCCTCCTCAACAGGCCGATGTCGCCACTGAACCTTAACTGAAGTGATCTCCTTAGTCCTGAGCCTACGAACCTGTCTATCTAGAATGGCTACGGGCTCCTCCTCATAAGTCAAATCCGGACCCAACTCTATGGTTTCATAAGAAATAATGTGAGACTCGTCTGGTATGTATTTTTGGAGCATGGAGACGTGAAATACTGGATGAACAGCTGACCATCTAGGTGGCAAAGCCAACTCATAAGCCACCTCACCTACTCTCCTAAGAATCTCGAATGGGCCGATAAACCTCGGGCTAAGCTTGCCCTTCTTCCCGAACCTCATCACACCCTTCACGGGTGATATGTTCAACCACACATGCTCGCCAACCATAAACTCCAAGGGACGAACTCTCCTATCAGCGTAGCTCTTCTGCCGACTCTGGGCTGTCAATAATCGACTCTGGATCAGGCGCACCCGCTCCATAGCATCTCTGAGCAAATCAGTGTCTAACGCCTCGACGGTGACTGAGTCGAACCACCCAATAGGTGATCGACATCTACGCCCATACAATGCCTCAAATGGTGCCATCTGAATACTGGAGTGATAACTGTTATTATAAGCAAACTCCGCTAAGGGCAAGTGTTGGTCCCACCGAGAACCAAAGTCAATCACACATGCCCTAAGCATGTCCTCCAACACCTGAATGGTCCGCTCGGACTGACCGTCTGTCTGAGGATGAAATGCCGAACTCATGTCTAATCGTGTACCCAACCCATGCTGTAATGCCTTCCAAAATCAGGAGGTGAACACCGAATCTCGATCTGACACAATAGAGATAGGCACCCCATGCAATCTAACAATCTCGCGTATATAAATCCTAGCTAGTTGCTCCGCACTGTGGCTAGTCCTTACCGGAATAAAGTGAGCTGATTTGGTCAACCTGTCTACGATCACCCAAATAGAGTCAAACTTGCCCAACGTCACGGGTAATCCAGTCACAAAATCCATGGTAATACGCTCCCACTTCCACTCGGGTATAGGCATCCGCTGCATCGGACCTCCTGGCTTTTGATGCTCATACTTAACCTGCTGACAATTCAAACACTTAGCCACAAACTCCACAATGTCCCTCTTCATCCCACACCACCAATAATGTTGCTTCAAATCCTGAAACATTTTTGCTACACCAGGGTGAATGGAATACTTAGCACAATGAGACTCCTCCAAAATCAAACGAACCCAATCACCTACCTTGGGCACACAAATGCGCCCATTAATTCTCAAAACTCCCGCAGAATCAAGAAAAGTTGACTTAGCTTCGCCTCTCAACACTTTGTCCCGAATCACACATAATTTCTCATCATCAAACTGGTGAGCACGAATCTGATCCATCAATGTAGATCTAGCCTCGACGAAGGCCAACACACTATGAGATGGGGAGATGTCAAGTCTAACCAATTGTCTAGCCAAAGACTGAACCTCCAAAGCTAAAGGCCTCTCCTCCGTTCTAAGATATGCCAAGCTACCCATACTAGAAGGATTCCGACTCAAGGCATCCGCTACCACATTAGCCTTGCCAGGATGATAGAGAATAGAGATGTAATAATCTTTCAGCAACTCCAACCATCTGCGCTGCCTCATGTTCAAATTAGGTTGAGAGAAAATATACTTGAGGCTATGATGGTCTGTGAAGATCTCGCAATGCACCCCATAGAGATAATGCCTCCACAACTTCAAAACAAATACCACCGCGGCTAACTCCAAATCATGAGTAGGGTAGTTCCGCTCATGGACCTTCAGTTGTCGCGAAGCATAAGCTATAACTCTTCCCTTCTGCATCAACACTCCACCTAAACCGACACCAGAAGCATCACAATAAACAACAAAGGCTACACCTTCCTCGGGCAATGCTAGAATAGGTGCTGAAGTCAATAACTCCTTGAGCCTCTGGAAGCTTGCCTCGCATTCATCAGTCCATAGAAATGCAACTTCCTTCTGAGTTAGTTTAGTCAAAGGAGCTGCGATAGAGGAGAATCCCTGCACAAATCGACGATAATAACCTGCCAGCCCAATAAAACTTCGAATCTCAGTCACTGAAGTGGGTCTCACCCAATCACGAACTGCTGCAACCTTGGTTGGATCAACCATAATACCATCCTTAGTCACCACATGACCCAAGAAAGTCACAGACTCGAGCCAAAACTCGCATTTGGAGAATTTAGCATACAGTTTCTCCTCACGTAATCTCTGGAGCACGGCCCTCAAGTGACGAACATGGTCTGCCTCACTCTTGGAGTACACCAATATGTCGTCAATAAATACAATCACAAAGGAATCCAGGTAAGGTCTGAACACTCGGTTCATCAACTCCATAAAAGCGGCAGGGGCATTAGTCAGCCCAAACGACATAACCACGAACTCATAGTGCCCATATCGAGTCCTAAAAGCAGTCTTTGGGATGTCCAACTCCCGGACCTTCAACTGGTGATACCCTGACCTCAAATCAATTTTTGAGAACACTGAGGCACCCTGAAGTTGATCAAATAAGTCATCAATACGAGGCAAGGGATACTTGTTCTTGATGGTCACTTTGTTCAACTGACGATAGTCAATGCACATTCTCATAGTACCATCCTTTTTCTTTACGAACAACACTGGTGCACCCCAAGGCGACACACTAGGACGAATAAACCCCTTCTTCAACAAATCTTCTAATTGCTCCTTCAATTCCTTTAACTCTGCAGGAGCCATTCGATAAGGAGAAATGGATATGGGCTTAGTGCCAGGCTCCAAATCAATGGCAAAGTCAATATCACGATCTGAAGGAACACCTGGTAAATCTGTAGGAAACACATCCATGAACTCCCTCACCACCCTCATGGTCTCTAAAGAAGATGACTCCTTAGAAATATCACGTACATGAGCCAAATAAGATAAACACCCATGCTCTATCATATGCCGAGCACGAACATAAGAAATAATCCCCTTAGGGTAAGAGTTGAGAGCACCTGCCCACATTAACTGGGGTAAACCCGGACACGCTAAAGTCACAGTCTTAGCATAACAATCAAGGATCGCATGATAAGGGGACAACCAATCCATACCCAAGATAACATCAAAATCAAGCATGTCTAGAATAATCAAATCAATTTGGGTCTCCCTACCTGAGAATATCACAATACAACCCCGATAGACCCGATCCACCACTAAGGATTCACCCACGGGTGTAGAAACAGAAATAGGCACCTCAAGAGGCTCACACACACCATCAATATCATGAGCAAAATAAGTGGATACATATGAATAGGTGGATCCAGGGTCAAATAATACTGAAGCTGAACAATGGCAAACTGGAATAATACCTGTAATCACAGCGTCAGATGTCTCTGCCTCTGTACGGCCTAGAATGGCGTAACACACTCGGCGCTCTCCACTAACCTTCGATCCACCACGAGCACCACCTCGAGCTCCACCCCTAGCACCTCTAGTGCTGCCCCTCGCACTCTGTGAAGCGCCTCTAGCTGTTGGAGCTGGTGTAGACCGTGCCATCTGTGTCCCCGATGGAAAAGAAGCAGGAGCACGCTTAGGACAATCCTTGGCATGGTGGCCGAACTCATCACACACATAACAACCTCTAGGACCGGACCTGCCTGTACTACCTGCAATGGGAATGGCAGCATGAACCGGTCTCCCCTGATAACCCTGAGCACCCTGCCTCTGAGAATCTCTGTCTCTGGGTGCATAACTGTCAAACTGACCGTGATAGCGGGACCTCTTACCACCACCCTGACGGGCCTGTCTGATGCCCTCTATCATCCCAGCATGATCAACAATGCTTTGAAAGGAACCACCAGATAACACAAGAGAGGCTGTGGCCTCCTGAAGATAACTTGTGAACCCCTTCACAAATCGACGAATCCGCTCAAACTCTGTGGGAATACTAGACGTGGCATAACGGGATAACTCATGGAATCGTGCCTCGTACTCGGTCACAGTCATGGGACCCTGTTCCAATCTATCGAACTCATCACGACGTCTATCACGAAGGCTGTATGGTACAAACTTCTCAAGGAAGATCTCAGTAAACTGCCCCCAATCCATCGCTGGAGCATCAACTGGCCTCCGGGCCATAACCGACCTCCACAACTCTCTGGCCATGCCTGTGAACTGATAAGAGGTGTAAGCTACTCTGTGGGCCTCCAGAACACCCAAATTAAACAATCGATCCTGGCAGTCTGTCAGGAAGTCATATGCCCTATCCCCAGCGGTACCATCAAATTTAGGAGGAGTCAATCTCACAAATCTCTCAAAACTCTTCTGCTCAGACAAGGACATAGCAGCACTGGCAGAAACTGGCGGAGCTGACAACCTCGGGGGTGCAATAGAAGGCATAGAAAATGGACTGGGGGTCTGAAATCCCATATTATGTCCCTGAGCTGGTTGTGAAGGACCAACCGGTATAGCAGGAACTGGGGTACCTGGAACATCACTAGAAGCAGGGGTACCCTCCAACCTGGCCAACAACCGAGTCAATAGCTCCTGTAATACTGGTGTACTCTCTAAAGATGCCGGAGGCTGAACTGGGTCCTCAGTCTGCTCCTCGTGCTCATAAACTGGGTCAGTAATAGGCTCAGGTGAAGCCCCTCTAGTCTGACCTCGGGCTGGTGCTGCACCTCTAGCTCGACCTCGACCTCGACCTCTAGCTCTACCACGAGCTCTGCCTCGCCCTCTAGCGGGGGCTTGGACAGCAGGTACCGACTCATCTTCGGTATTTCTAGCTCTAGTTCTCGCCATCTGTGTAGGAAGAATAGATTAGAAGCGTACAAAATGTGAATATGAACAAATTGCACGAAATGAATCAATGGAAAGAGGATTTCTCCTAACAAGCATCCTGTAGCCTCTCGAAGATAGATACGGACGTCTACGTACCGATCCACAAGACTCTACTAGACACCCTGCTCTTTAACTCATGAGACCGGTGAACCTAGAGCTCTGATACCAAACTTGTCACGTCCCAAAATAGGGTCATGACTAAAAGACCACTTAATTTCATTCTCAACAATAAATGTACTCTAGAAGAAGAAAAATCCAATAAATAAACAATAAACCACATAAAAAAAAAATAATGTCCCAAAACCTGGTGTCACGAGTATAAAGAGCATCTAATAACTAATTAAAGAAATAAATGTATTTCAGTCTTCGAATAGAGATAAAGAATAAACATCTAAGATAGAATCCAATGGAAGCTCGAAGCCCTGAGTCTCACCACTAGATCTGGTATGAACCAAGTGCACGAGCAATTCAACTACCACGTGGATAATCCTGACGAGAATCTGCGGGGGAGAAAGGAGTAGGGGTGAGTACACATAATATGTACCCAGTAGGTTTAACCGACTGGGAATTAGAAATTGAATAAGCTATGAAATAACCTAGGAACGCTTCCACCTGCAACAGAAAAACCAGTCTGGCATCGGTGCCGCCAATATATATATATGATATCGCAAGCAAAGCAAACATATAATCGCACATAAGCCAACCCAAAACAACCACAAGTAGTAAAATTAAATGGTATGCAATGTCGTGCAGTGCAATGCAATGCAATGTGGTATCAAGACCGTCACACAGCCTGTCGTATACACCCCCGTTGAGCTAAGGCTCCTAGACTAAGGGGACCCATGGGAACCTCGCAGGCCATATACCTCAATCACAATATATCAACTACCTTGCCACCCAAGTGCCCATGGTCAAGGACTCATGATAAAAATCACCATTTCACAACTTCCCAAAATGTCATGACATGTAGTATGAGGATGTATGCAAGCAAGACACAATTATGGGAACAACATTCCTCTCAATAAGCACAAATTTTCTCCCCTTTTCAACATGCCATATTCACAATATTCTCAATTTAGGATTCACATGCTCTCGAAGCAATACAATAATAATTATCAACCCAACACATGATATGATCTCATCCCATAGATTAAAACATAAGGATACTCAATAACTCAATCCCAATCTCAAAGAAGGATAGCCAAACCTACCTCAATGTCGAAACCGCACTCGAACACTTCTACCGAATGGACCAAATCTTGAATTCAACTCCCACAATGAAAATTCTCTATCAAGAATGGAACATACATGTCACGAGGAGTCCAACAACATCCATATTACTATATATCTAGCCCCGACCTAAAAACTCATCTAATTCAATAATTCTAATTTCAAGTTTAAAAATTTAGTCTTAAATTCTCCAAATAATATGATTCTAGTGGTATTTATAAAATAAGATACATCTAATACCTGATATCCTATTATTATTAATTGACAAAAGATGAAAGAAAATAATTAAATAAATAAACAAGTAACTAAATTATATAATATATATGTGTATGTATGGACGACGGGGCCATGGCAGGCTTACTGATAAGCACACATTCACATATGAAAACATATGTTTTCATTCCTAGTTGTCCCTGGCAGGCTACTGCCCCTATGCGTGCACTACCAGCAGCCATTTTCATATATTGACTCTATATTGCCAATATTTTAAATTCTTTACTACTTTTTAGTATTGACAGCAGCCATTAAGTCATATAACTTCACTAAAATAGACAAGGAACAAGATTTCAAGTGAAAAGTTTTTCACTTACCAGGCAAAGTTGTTGCCTCTTGCAGCAGCCGACACCTCTCTTTGTTATTTTACAAACCCTTTTTCCTCTTCTCTTATTTTCTTGACTTGATGAGGTGTTAAAAGTGATAAATCCACTAGTTTTATTTTTTAATATATAGGATAAATGGTACTTAAATAGCTTAACTCTTAGGCCCATAAATTAATGTCATTGTTTAATTTTTACCCATAAGTCTGCACCCATAGTTATCAAATAGTCAAAAAGACCCATTTAAAATTCATGAGAATGATATTTCAAGAAAATAAGAGGACTAAATTTTTATTTTATTTTTTTTTTAAAATAATCTAACGGGTCATTACAAAGAGGTACCCATAGAGTGAAATTTAGAGGGCAGAATTAAAGGGCTAAGGTTTACGAGACCTCAAGGTATAGGTTGTACATTCATCTATGACCCATAATTGGGCCTTCGTGGTTTGATTCGGCCAATTTTAAAAAGGGTGTTTTTGTTATATTCTCGCATCCTAAATACAAAATTGGACCTTAGTGGAATACTTCCCATGCAACTCGGAATGTCCTTATGGAATATTTCTTGAATATCGTAACTTCTGTGCATTTTTCAGCAAATTCAAGTTTGTATTCATTTTTAGGAGGCAAAATTGTGTAGTAAAAAGGTCTCCCTCAATTTTTAGGTCAACCATATCGAAAAATATGTTTTTGCATGAAAATGAACATTCCAGCAGAGTACGTGGAGAGGGTTCAAGATAGTACAAAAGTGACCTAGACATATTCCTAGGCCAAAACGGCGGAAAATTGAACTTTGCGCCAAAATGAATTGTGACGGAAGAAGTTTGCATCACTGTTCCGTTTCACCCTCGAACAATGTTTTTTTTGAAATCTTTTAGAATTGAGTATGGGCAATTAGGACATTTTTCGACACCCATATATACGTGAATAATTGAAAATTCCATTATTTTTAGGCCTAAAATCACTCTCAAAACTCCTAAAGCCCTCTCCAAACTTTTCAAAATTCCTTCACCAAAATCTATCAAGTTTTTAGAGTTCAAACTTCCTCCATTGAAGATCATGTCTCAAGATGTTTCCCCATAGTCTCCTAAAGTCTTCTTCATCAATTTCAAGGCATCAACGTATGTGGTTCCTTTATCCATTGGTTCTTCCACCCATAGAGTCCAAACCTCCTTTTTAATGAAATTTCTTTATTTCAAGGTTATATATGGGTATCTTCTATTATTATTCCATGGCATAATTTATGTTTAAAACTATCATTTATTTGTTTTAATATGCATGAAAACTTCTCAAGGGTTTATGTATGCTTTGTTTTATGATATTAAATCTATGAATGTTATGGTTTCATAAAAGGCGATGAGAAATTATGGATTTTAAGGTAAATTCATGATACCCAAGTTAGGGGTTTTATTGTGATGATGGTGGGTTAATTTGAATGGTTTCTAAATGATCTAGTTGTACTTCATTCGTGTCCTATAGTCTTGTATTTCATGATTTTAAGCTTATGCATAGACTCACTATGCTTTGACTATGTTTTCATGATAAAGCTTCTTATGTTGATAAAAGGCTTATTGCAAGATATTCAAGTTATGAATGTTGTAGATGTTTAAGGGCTAATATGCATTTTATGAATTCATGGGAATGTTGTGAAATTTATGAAAGATTATAAAGTCTTTCATAATGCAATGATGCTTTAGTTTGATGACCTACTCCTAATATGATGTTAAGATTTGCAAGTTGTGCATACTATGGCTATGACTATGATTTAAATATTTCGTGGGATGTTGACTTAGCACCGAGAGGACCTTGGTTGGTTTTTATTGTCCTGTAACTACGTCGGAACCATAGGCTTGTGAATTTCATATTGCATGATTAACTAAAAAGAGTAGGGTTCCCATAAGATATATGCATATATATTGATCAATGAGGGTAGAGTTCTCGCACTACTTCTTTATATATATATTAACCAAAATAAGAAAGTCCCTATAAGGTATTTGAATTAACAGCATTTACCGTACCACAAGGATTTTATGAATGGAATGTATTACCATTTGGATATAAAAACGCACCAGGTAGATATCAACATTTTATGGATACCTACTTTAATCAGTTAGAAAATTGCATAATATATATAGACGACATTTTATTATATTCAAAGACAAAAGAAGAACATATAATGCTATTAGAAAAATTCATACATATAATAGAAATATCAGGAATAAGTCTAAGTAAAAAGAAGGCAAATTGGGGGGATTGCAGAATAAAGAGAAGAGAGAGATGTGTTAATTTCGGATTGAGGAGAATGTCCTCTCCGAGTCTTTATTTATAGACAAAAATTTACAATGTGTTACTATTCATGAACAGTACTGTTACTATTCATGAACCGTACCGATGAACAGTAACCGACACTTACTACTATTTGTCACTATTCATGAATAGTATCACTATTCATAAACAGTAACCGACACTCATTATTTTTTTTTAAATGCTAACCTATTTATACAACAAAAGGTGCAAAATAAGAAAATAATTTACAAAACAAGTCCCTACTTATTTACATTCTGATAACTTTTCCTTCTTTTGTCTTTCGCGGCTGCTACGTCTTTTCTTCTTTCACTTTTCTGCTATATGTCATTTTTTGGTTAATTTTGTTCGTCCACTTGTCTTCTTATTCTAATCTGACATCTGGTATGTAATTATTTACTCCACTGCATCTGCTACATATGTGTTCAGTATATTTTTTCCCAATTATTTTGCAATATTGGTCTAAGTTATCTTCTGAAATAAATCCTTTTTCTGATAGCATTGGTTATTGGGTTTTGTTCTGGTTTAAGTAGTGATAATGCCCAATTTTTTACTTCTAACTTGTCCATGGGCCTATACTATTTTGCTGTTGAATAAATTAATAAGTGATTCCTCGAATAATACTTCCATATGTAATTTGTTTCGTCATATACGTTGGCTAGTTCTGCTAATATTGTGCTGAGTCCGATAATTCTCTTGTTGGCATAAAAGTCTGGTAATTCTTGTTTTAGAATAATTGGTTGCTCCGTAATTTCTTCTGGAATAATATAATCTTTCGTCATTCCTATTTTTATAACTGTAACAACTGGTTTAATTTCGTCAAATAGTATCTCCGCTGGTGCTGAATAAAATCTGATGTAAAATAATTGTCCTTTAGTAACTCTTTTGTAATTCATAAATGCTTGGTATAATTCCGGTATTTGGCTAATTTCGTCTCCCGTAGCTGTGTATGCTGTTGAAATAAGTCCATAAGCATAGCAAGTTGCTACTAAGTTTGGTTTGGTTCCTGGTAAAGCAATTAATTTATTATAATTTTGTAGTTTATCGGTGATATATCCTTGGTGTTTTTTTAGTTTTTCAGAATTTTCAATAGGTTTGGTATTTAAGAGGTTTTGGATTTTTTCTATATTGTTGATGTAGGTACGGGTTATATGGTTGTATGTTTTCTTTTCTTGTCTTAGTGATGTGGCATATGTATGTATTTGAGGTGGTATAAATAATTCATTTTTCGGTATGTGGGATGGGGCATAAGGTTTTTCAAATACCTTATTCATATTGTAATTTTTCTTTTTTATGATCGGTGTAAATTCTTCTGATGTACCTGCAATAATATTTGAACTGTTAGTAGCTTGGGATTTTAGGTGTTTCCCAACGTCACCTTCTAGATCTGGTTTTTTAGAGTGCTCCGACTGCACTACTAGCTCTGGTTTTTTACCGTGGTCCGCCTCCACATATTTTGTTTCCATAATTGATACTCTATTGTTGAGCATCTTAATTTGTTCCAGTAGTTCTTTCATAAGTATTGTGTTTGTAATTTCTTCCTCAAAGTCCGTTTGCACGGCTTTGTCTTGATAAGTAGTCTGCAATCACATTCTTGTCAGTTTTAATCACTTCAGTAGTAAATGAGAAATTTAAAATATTTAATACTAATCTTCTTATTTCTTTTGTAGTAACTGAGTCTTGTACCTTCCGTGTTAGCCACCATTTAACTTGTGTGTTATCTGTTCTAATAATAAATTTATTATATACAATATATGGTTCAAATGCTAATAGACATTTATATAAAGCAAATAGTTCTTTTCTATTTATTTCCCATCTTAATTGTGGTTCTGTATATGTTCCTGAACAATATCTACAATGATGTTCTATTTTTTCATTTTCATACCTGTATTTTAAAACTCCTCCATAGCTATGTTCACTTGAATCTGTTTCTACTATGTATGTAAAAATTTTATTTTCATCTGGAAAGTATAACTTTGGTAGATTTTTACACATATTTTTAATTTTCTTAATATGGGTTTTATCTATGTCATCAAAGTAGTATTCTATGTCTTTCTTTAATTTTTTCTGTAATGGTCTTTTCTGCTAATTTTGGTACATATTCTCGTACTTGGTTGACTAGTCCTAAAAAGGATTGTAATTTTTTCTTAGTGTCCAATAATTCGTTAGAATTAATTATTTTTTGTACTATATGTGTTTGCATCTTTATTCCATTCTTATCCATCTGTATTCCTAAAAATTCTATTTGATTTTTTAGTATTTCAGCCTTCTTTTTACTTAGACTTATTCCTGATATTTCTATTATATGTATGAATTTTTCTAATAGCATTATATGTTCTTCTTTTGTCTTTGAATATAATAAAATGTCGTCTATATATATTATGCAATTTTCTAACTGATTAAAGTAGGTATCCATAAAATGTTGATATCTACCTGGTGCGTTTTTATATCCAAATGGTAATACATTCCATTCATAAAATCCTTGTGGTACGGTAAATGCTGTTAATTGTTTTGATTGTTCTTCTAGCTTTAGATGGTAAAATCCTGACTTGCAGTCAAATTTACTAAAATAATTGTATCCTTGTATCTGTCTTACTTTTAATATTTTGTTTGGTATTGGGTAGTTATATGTTTTAGTTTTTGCATTTAAATTTCTATAATCTATAACCATTCTGCTTTTTCCTCTTTTTTGTTCATTATGTTTATTTACTATAAATGCTGGACTATTATGTTTACTATTACTTTCTTGTATATAATTGTTTTCTAGTAATTCTTTTATATGCATTTTAAATTCCTTTTGGTCTTCAAAATTATATCTCAGTGGTTTCTGTGTTATTATGCTATTTTCATCTATTAATTCGATTTTTATTTTTGTTTTATGTTTTTCCCATCCTTGTAACGGGTTTTCATTATATAATGAATTTAACTTATTTTGTGACGCTTGTATCTTATCTATTGTGAATATTATGATTTCTATTTTGTAATCATTTGGCATTATATTTTCTAATTTCTGGGTAATTTTTTCACTTCCTTTTATCCATGGTGTATTTTTTCTCACTTTGTTACTAACTCTTTTTGCTCCTACTTTCTTATTACATGGGGTAGTAAACCACCAATGTGTTTTTATTATGGTATGTGGGTATAATTTTTCCAAAAAGGGCATTCCTAATAGTATATCCTTATTAGTAAATTCATAACTATATATTTCTTCTATTGTTAATATTTTATCCCATATTTGTATTTTTATGTTTTTAGCCTTATGTGTTATCATACTTCCTTCATTATTAAAGCCGGTACCTATTAATGGTGTTTTTAATTTTTTCCATTTACTATCTGGTAAACAGTTATATTTACACATATTTGCCTCTGCTCCTGTATCTATCATAGGTGTATAATATCTGTTATAATATCCTTCTACTATAATTTTTGTTAGTATATGGATTTTTGGCATTATTTTATATTAAAGTTCTTTTAATAATTATCTTCCTATTATCATAATGTATTATTAGTTGTTTTTCATCTAAATTATAAGGTTTTACTGTTTCTAGCCATCTTATTCCTAAAGTAATGTTATCTTTTCCTTGATATATTTTGAATTTTATTTTTATTGGTACTCCTCCAATAATTAATTCTTGTTCTGTACTATGTTCTATGTTTGTCAATATTCTAGGTAATTCTGCATTTATGTTTTCATTTTTATTGATTTCTTCTTCTTTTACTAATTCTCTTGTAATGTAGTTTCCAATTTGTCCTGTGTCTATTATTATTAAATACTTTCTTTGATCTAGTATTCCTGTTATATAATATTGGTAAGGTTGTATTTCGTTTATTTTATGTTAATAATTTTGGTTGTAATTCATAGTCTATTCTTCTTGACGGGTTTTCTATCTTAATTTTTTGAATCTTATTTCTAGCCATTATTTTATGTTTCGTCGTTAGTACATATAAATTTTTACATCTAGCTGTGAATACTTTACTGCCTGGTGTTAATTCTATTCCTGACATTTTCCAATATAATACTAATGATTTATCTATATTTCTGTCATCTATAGCTACTGAGTAATTTGCACTTATTATAAATTTAAATTTTTGGTATATTAGATTTCCTTTAACTGCACTCAATATACTTTTCTCTATAGGATGAATTATTCTATCATCTGCTAAATATATTTCTATTGGTGTATCTATTCCTTCTCTAAAACATGCTTTTATTAGTATTTCTGTTCCTCCTAGGTGTACGTATTTTATTGGATTCTTAGCCTTTATTTCTTGAATTTCTTTATTTATTATCTTTTTATTTATTATGGGTATTTTAGCTTTTCCTTGGGTATATTTACAATCTATTATGTGTTCTTTTTGGCTTACTACATAGTATTCTTCTTGTTTTATTTTAAAGAAATTTCTTAATTTGGGTACTTCTAATATCTTATCTATGCTTAAGTCTAATTCTTTTCCTTTTATTTGTTCAAACATATTATTGTCAAATATTATTTTTTGTTCTGTACATTCACTGTCTTGGTATTCTTCCTTACTTATTATTTTTATATCTTTTTCAGTCATTATCTGTTTCGTATTCTTCTATCTCACTTTCACTTTCTGTTAATTCATATATGCTATCATCATCGTTTAATTCGTAGTCTATGTATTCTATTTGTTTGTATTTTTCATTTTCTATCATTACTTCTGATATTTGTTTTTTAGCTAGATTTCTAGGTATTTTACAATCTCTAGCTAAATGTCCTATTTTGCCACAGTTGTAGCATTTGCATTCTGTTATATTTTTCTTAGTCCTATGAGGTCTTTTTTGTTTGTAATTTTTTATATAGTACCTTTTTCTTGGTTTCTTATATTTGTACTTTGTTCTAAATGGTCTATCTTTATATTTTTTGATTCTTTTCTTGTACTTATATTTGTTTGTACATCCAAATTGTGGTGTTGTTTTTATGGTACAACATGCTAAGTTTTTTATTAAAATTTTTTCCATTTTCATGTCTTCCTTATGTTTTTCACATAATTCTGTAAACCATTTTTGTAAGAATTTTATTCTAGCTCCTAGTGTATCTATTAATCCAGATTCTTGCCATTCTTTAGTTATTTTCGAACTAAATGGTTCTGGTAATTTTGTATAATATAATTTTTTATTTCTTTGCTTTCTTTATTCGTATATAATCCTTTATAGTAATATTCTTTAAATGCACATGTATATTCTTCTATATAACTCATTTTACATATACTCAGTTTATTTATTAGGTTCCTATTCAATGCCTTATCTTTTTGTCGTTCATCAATTTCAGTCGTCATGCTACTAAATTCGTTTCTTATTGCCATTTCATATTTGTTTAATATATCTATAGATGTTACTGCCGCTTCATTATTGGGTTTCTTATTATTTCTTAGTGTTTCTAAACTTTCTGCTGATAAGTTTTGTAACCATATTTTTGTTGTTCCTATGAGTGTTCTTTCAATATATCCAGGGGAATCTGCTATTGATATTTTATTATCTATTAGTTGTTTTGAAATATATCCTATCCATAATTGGATTGTTTTATTTGTATCTGCTACACAATCTAGATCTAAGAAGTTATATTGTTCTATGTTTTGTCTAGGTGTCCAGTTCCAATTCAATCTTTTATCCCATGACGTTTTACTTTAATTTTCCCTTTCGTAAGCATAATAAATTGGGCTAGTATCTAATCTTTTTGGGCTTTTAGTTCCTGACATACTAGGTTTTTCATCTACATCTTCCACATTAATTTCTATATTATTTTCTTTTTCTATTAGGTTGGTATATGTTTCCGAAGTTTCTGAATATTGATCTAGATCTGTTTCTGAATTTTCATTATTTTGCTCATTTATTTCATCTATTCCTATTCTAGGTTGGTCTTCTAGTGTACTTGTTTCCTCTAGTAATGTTTTAAATTTTTCTATTTCTTCTGTAAGTTTTAATTCTTCACGTTGTTTCTTTTGTTCTTCTCTAGCTTTTAATTTTTCTTCATACAATTGTTTAAGTTTTTCCAATTCTTTTTCTAATTCTTGAATTCTCGTATTTTTTTCTTCTTTAATTTGTTGTACTTCTATTTGAGCTCGTTTTTTAATTTTTTCTATTTCTTTTTTCCTATCTATCTCTTCATTTTCTTTATTAATTCTTACCATTGTTGTTAAGCTATCTTCTAGTTTTGCCGATTCTTTTTCTAACATTAAATATAATTGATCTCCTATTTTTTTAAATCTTCTTCCTAAACTTGAGTGTATAATTTTTATTTCTTGTCCTTTTTGACTCATATATTTTTCTTCTTCTAGGGCGTATTCTTCTTTATTCATGGTAATCCGTGTTGTAATTTATATTCTAGGCTTTGTAGTTGTCTTTCTAAATGAAATATTTGTTTTCTTTGTGCTTTAATTGATATTATACATACTCCTACAACTATGTTATACTTTAATTTTTCTTTTCTAAATTTGATTTCCTTTATTACTTCATTTATTTTATCAAGTAGATGTTGTCTGTATACCTCATTATTATTGATATTGTCTTCCATGTTTTCTTTTTTAGATATTTTATATAATTATATTCTGTTTTTGAAATTAGATCTATTAAGTATTCAAGTCTAATATTATTTGTTTTATTTGCGCTTAATTGCTTATATTCGGAGTATAGTATTTTTAGGTGTTTTTTCAATTTTCTGATCTTTTTGTGAATATGTTCTTTCTTTGGTTTATGTAATTTTTTGTTATCCATTATTTGTTATTGAGGTCTTGTGTAAACATTTTATTATAATATTCATTTTTTAGTGGCTCTAACCTTTGTATTTCTTTTATATTTTCTAGTGCATATTCTAAATGTTCTAGATTTCTTTCTCTCACGTAATTACTTTGAAATGACCCGTTGGATTATTTTAAAAATTAGTCCTCTTATTTTCTTAAAATATCCTTCTCGTAAATTTTAAATGGGCTTTTTGGACTGTTTGATAGCTATGGTTATTTAGTTTATGGGTAAGTTTAGACATTTAAATTAACTCGTGGACTAAAGAGTTAAGTTGTTTAAACATCCTATACTAGTTAGACTATTATGTAGAAATAAATGGTGGATTACTTAATTAAATTGACAAAAGAAAGAAAAGAGGGAGAGTAGGTTTTAAAGGAGATTACCATTTGTGGGTTTCAGAAACGGCAACCTCCAGAGAAAAGGAAAAACAATTGTTGGCTTCAGGTGAGAACTCTTCTTATTAAACTTATTAAAGTTTTATACTATAAACTTCTAGTAGTATATATTTATGTGATATAAGATGTTAGAAAGTTAAGCAGCCATTGGGTTGCGTGAAATATTGTTTTGGTTGCTGCAATTAGGAAACAATAGTATAATAATGTTGCCTATAAAAGATAGGAATGCTTTTTCTTAAATTATGTATTTAATGTGTTGACTTGTTTGTTGAAGAATTTTATAATGGTTAATTTCTTTACATACTGCAGCAATGGTGATTAGTAGTAACTAATCTACCTGGCAGTAGTAAATGGGCCAAACGAATTGCATATTAAGTCTTCTGTGTGCTTCCATCTGCGCACTGCTCAGTGCTTTTGGATTCTTTGATTATACAATTGTATTAATTACGTTGTGGGTTTTGGAGGTGTATATATTTTGTACTAATATTGGGGGGCTTGTATTATATGAGTAACCATTAGAATCCTATTATTTGGAGAACTTAAGACTAAATTTTAAACTTGAAATTAAAATTATCGAATTAGATGAAATCTTGGGATTAGACTAGATATGTGTTAATTTGGTTGTCATCGGACTCCTTGTGATGTGTATGTTCCATTCTTGATAGAGAATTTTCATTGTGGGAGTTGAATTCAAGATTTGGTCCATTCGGTTGAAGTGGTCGAGTGCGGTTTCGCATCGAGGTAGGTTTGGCTATCCTTCTTTGAGATTGGGATTGAGTTATTGAGTATCCTTATGTTTTAATCTATGGGATGAGATCATATCATGTGTTGGGTTGATAATTATTATTGTGTTGCTTCGAGAGCATGTGAATCCTAAAGTGAGAATATTGTGAATATGATATGTTGAGAAAGGGAGAAAATTTGTGCTTATTGAGAGGAATGTTGTTTCCATAATTGTGTCTTGCTTGCATACATCCTCATACTACATGTCATGACATTTTGGGAAGTTGTGAATGGTGATTTTTATCATGAGTCCTTGACCACGGGCACTTGGGTGGCAAGGTAGTTGATATGTTGTGATTGAGGTATATGGCCTGCGAGGTCCCCATGGGTCCCCTTAGTCTGGGAGCCTTAGCTCGACGGGGGTGTATACGACAGGCTGTGCGATGGTCTTGATACCACCTTGCATTGCATTGCACTGCACGACATTGCATACAATTTTATTTTACTACTTTTGATTGATTGGGTTGGCTTATGTCAGATTGTATTTTGTTTTGCTTGCGCTATTATATATATATTGGCGGCACCTATGCCGGACTGGTTTTTCTGTTGCAGGTGGAAGCGTTCCTAGATTATTTCATGGTTTATTCAATTTTTAATTCCCAGTTGGTTAAACCTACTGGGTACATATTATGTGTACTCACCCCTACTCCTTTCTCCCTCGCAGATTCTTGTCAGGCTATTCCACGTGGTAGTTGAATTGCTCGTGCACTTGGTTCATACCAGATCCAGTGGTGAGACTCAGGGCTTCGAGCTTCCATTGGATTCTATCTTAGTTGTGTAGTCTTTATTTCTATTCGAAGAGTGAAATACATTTATTTCTTTACTTAGTTATTAGATGCTCTTTAAACTCGTGACACCATGTTTTGGGACATTATATTATTTTATGTGGTTTGTTGTTTATTTATTGGATTTTTCTCCTTCTAGGGTACATTTAGTGTTGGGAATGGAATTAAGTGGTCTTTTAGTCATGACCCCATTTTGGGTCGTGACAAGTTTGGTATCAGAGCTCTAGGTTCACCGATCTCATGAGTTAAAGAGCAGGGTGTCTAGTAGAGTCTCGCGGATCGGTACGTAGACGTCCATATCTATCTTCGTGAGGCTACAAGATGCTTGTTAGGAGGAATCCTCTTTTCATTGATTCATTTCGTGCGATTTGTTCATATCTAAGTTTTGTACGCTTCTAATCTATTCTTCCTGCACAGATGGCGAGAACTAGAGCTAGAAATACCGAAGATGAGTTGGTACCTGTTGTCTAAGCCCCCGCCAGAGGGCGAGGCAGAGCTCGTGGCAGAGCTAGAGGTCGAGGCCGAGCTAGAGGAGCAGCACCAGTCCGAGGTCAGACTAGAGGGGCTTCACCTGAGCCTATTGCTGACCCAGTTTATGAGCACAAGGAGCAGACTGAGGACCGAGTCCAGCCTCCGGCGTCCGTAGAGGGTACACCAGTATTACAAGAGCTATTGATTCGATTATTGGCAAGGTTGGAGGGTACCCCTACTTCTAGTGATGTTCCAGGTACCTCAGTTCCTGCTATACCGATTGGTCCTTCACAGCCAGCTCAGGGACCTAATATGGGATTTCAGACCCCGAGTCCATTTTCCATGCCTTCTATTGCACCTCCGAGGTTCTCAGCCCCGCGAGTTTCTGCTAGTGCTGTTATGTCCTTGTCTGAGCAGAAGAGCTTTGAGAGATTTGTGAGATTGACTCCTCCCAAATTTGATGGTACCGTCGGGGATAGGGCATATGACTTCCTGACAGAGTGCCAGGATCGATTGTTTAATTTGGGTGTTCTGGAAGCCCACGGAGTAGCTTACACTTCTTATCAGTTCACAGGCATGGCCAGAGAGTGGTGGAGGTCGGTTATGGCCCGGAGGCTAGTTGATGCTCCAGCGATGGATTGGGGGCAGTTTACTGAGATCTTTCTTGAGAAGTTTGTACCATACAGCCTTCGTGATAGACGACGTGACGAGTTCGATAGATTGGAGCAGGGTTCCATGACTGTGACCGAGTATGAGGCACGATTCCATGAGTTATCCCGTTATGCCATGTCTAGTATTCCCACAGAGTTCGAGCGGATTCGTCGATTTGTGAATGGGTTCACAAGTTATCTTCAGGAGGCCACAACCTCTCTGTATTATCTGGTGGTTCCTTTCAGAGCATTGTTGACTATGCTAGAATGATAGAGGGCATTAGACAGGCTCGACAGGGTGGTGGTAAGAGGTCCCGATATCACGGTCAGTTTGGCAGTTATGTACCCAGAGACAGAGATTCTCAGAGGCAGGGCGCTCAGGGTTATCAAGGGAGACCAGTTCATGCTGCCATTCCTAGTACAGGTATAAGCAGGTCCGGACCTAGAGGTTGTTATGTGTGTGATGAGTTCGGCCACCATGCCAAGGATTGTCCTAAGCGTGCTCCTGCTTCTTTTCCATCGGGGACACAGACTGCCCGATCTACACCAGCTCCAGCAGCTAGAGGCGCTTCACAGAGTGCGAGGGGTGGCACTAGAGGTGCTAGGGGTGGAGCTCGGGGTGGTGCTCGTGGTGGATCACAGGTTAATGGAGAGCGCAGGGTGTGTTATGCCATTCCAGGCCGTACAGAGGCAGAGACATCTGATGCTGTGATTACAGGTATTATTCCAGTTTGCCATCGTTCAGCCTCAGTATTATTTGACCCTGGGTCCACCTATTCATATGTATCCACTTATTTTGCTCATGATATTGATGGTGTGTGTGAGCCTCTTGATGTGCCTATTTCTG
The DNA here is from genome assembly GCA_029948455.1 of Solanum rostratum. Classification (NCBI taxonomy): domain Eukaryota; kingdom Viridiplantae; phylum Streptophyta; class Magnoliopsida; order Solanales; family Solanaceae; genus Solanum; species Solanum rostratum. The sequence goes on from CM057049.1 coordinate 53,678,045, forward strand.
TTTCTACACCCGTGGGTGAATCCTTAGTGGTGGATCGGGTCTATCGGGGTTGTATTGTGATATTCTCAGGTAGGGAGACCCAGGCTGATTTGATCCTTCTAGACATGCTTGATTTTGATGTTATCTTGGGTATGGATTGGTTGTCCCCATATCATGCTATCCTTGATTGTTATGCTAAGACTGTGACTTTAGCGTGTCCGGGTTTACCCCAGTTAATGTGGGCAGGTGCTCCCAGCTCTTACCCTAAGGGGGTTATTTCTTATGTTCGCGCTCGGCATATGATAGAGCATGGGTGTTTATCCTATTTGGCCCACGTACGTGATATTTCTAAGGAGTCATCTTCTTTAGAGACCGTGAGGGTGGTGAGGGAGTTCATGGATGTGTTTCCTACAGATTTACCAGGTTTTCCTCCAGATCGTGACATTGACTTTGCCATTGAATTGGAGCCGGGCACTAAGCCCATATCCATTTCTCCTTATCGAATGGCTCCTGCAGAGTTAAAAGAATTGAAGGAGCAATTAGAAGATTTGTTGAAGAAGGGGTTTATCCGGCCTAGTGTGTCGCCTTAGGGCGCACCAGTGTTGTTCGTAAAGAAGAAGGATGGTACTATACGAATGTGCATTGACTATCGTCAGTTGAACAAAGTAACCATCAAGAACAAGTATCCCTTGCCTCGTATTGATGATTTATTTGATCAACTTCAGGGTGCCTTAGTGTTCTCAAAAATTGATTTGAGATCAGGGTATCACCAGTTGAAGGTCCGGGAGTCGGACATCCCGAAGACTGCTTTCAAGACTCGATATGGGCACTATGAGTTTGTGGTTATGTCATTTGGGTTCACTAATGCCCCTGCTGCTTTTATGGAGTTGATGAATCGAGTGTTCAGACCTTACCTGGATTTCTTTGTGATTGTATTCATTGACGAAATATTGGTGTATTCCAAGAGTGAGGCGGATCATGTTCGTCACTTGAGGATCGTGCTCCAGAGATTGCGTGAGGAGAAACTGTATGCTAAATTCTCCAAATGCGAGTTTTGGCTCGAGTCTGTGACTTTCTTGGGTCATGTGGTGACTAAGGATGGTATTATGGTTGATCCAGCCAAGGTTGCAGCAGTTCGTGATTGGGTGAGACCCACTTCAGTGACTGAGATTCGAAGTTTTATTGGGCTGGCAGGTTATTATCGTCGATTTGTGCAAGGATTCTCCTCTATCGCAGCTCCTTTGACTAAACTAACTCAGAAGGAAGTTGCATTTCTATGGACCGCTGAATGTGAGGCGAGCTTCCAGAGGCTCAAGGAGTTATTGACTTCAGCACCTATTTTAGCATTGCCTGAGGAAGGTGTAGCCTTTGTTGTTTATTGTGATGCTTCGTGTGTCGGTTTAGGTGGAGTGTTGATGTAGAAGGGAAGAGTTATAGCTTATGCTTCGCGACAACTAAAGGTCCATGAGCGGAACTACCCTACTCATGATTTGGAGTTAGCCGCGGTGGTATTTGTTTTGAAGTTGTGGAGGCATTATCTCTATGGGGTGCATTGCGAGATCTTTACAGACCATCATAGCCTCAAGTATATTTTCTCTCAGCCTAATTTGAACATGAGGCAGCGCAGGTGGTTGGAGTTGCTGAAAGATTACGATATCTCTATTCTCTATCACCCTGGCAAGGCTAATGTGGTGGCGGATGCCTTGAGCCGGAATCCTTCTATTATGGGTTGCTTGGCATATCTTAGAATGGAGGAGAGGCCTTTAGCTTTGGAGGTTCAGTCTTTGGCTAGACAATTGGTTAGACTTGACATCTCCCCATCTCATAGTGTGTTGGCCTTCGTTGAGGCTAGATCTACATTGATGGATCAGATTAGTGCTCACCAGTTTGATGATGATAAATTATGTGTGATTCGGGACAAAGTGTTGAGGGGTGAAGCTAAGTCAGCTTTTCTTGATTCTGAGGGAGTTCTGAGAATTAATGGGCGCATTTGTGTGCCTAAGGTAGGTAATTGGGTTCGTTTGATTTTGGAGGAGGCTCATTGTGCTAAGTATTCCATTCACCCTGGGGTGGCAAAAATGTTTCATGACTTGAAGCAACATTATTGGTGGTGTGGGATGAAGAGGGACATTGCGGAGTTTGTGGCTAATTGTTTGAATTGTCAGCAGGTTAAGTACAAGCATCAAAAGCCAGGAGGTCCGATGCAGCGGATGCCCATTCCCGAGTGGAAGTGGGAGCGTATTACCATGGATTTTGTGACTGGATTACCCGTGACATTGGGTAAGTTTGACTCTATTTGGGTGATTGTAGACAGGTTGACCAAATCATCTCACTTTATTCCAGTAAAGACTAGCCACAGTGCGGAGCAGCTAGCTAGGATCTATATACGTGAGGTGGTTAGATTGCATGGGGTGCCTATCTCTATTGTGTCAGATCGAGGTTCGGTGTTCACCTCCCGATTTTGGAAGGCATTGCAGCATGGGTTAGGTACACGACTAGACATGAGTTCGGCATTTCATCCTCAAACAGACGGTCAGTCAGAGCGGACCATTCAGGTGTTGGAGGACATGCTTAGGGCTTGTGTGATTGATTTTGGTGCTCGATGGGACCAACACCTGCCCTTAGCGGAGTTCGCTTATAATAACAGTTATCACTCCAGTATTCAGGTGGCACCATTTGAGGCGTTGTATGGGCGTAGATGTCGATCACCTATTGGGTGGTTCGACTCAGTCACTGTCGAGACATTAGAAACTGATTTTCTCAGAGATGCTATGGAGCGTGTGCGCCTGATCCAGAGTCGATTATTGACAGCCCAGGATCGGCAGAAGAGCTACGCTGACAGGAGAGTCTGCCCCTTGGAGTTTATGGTTGGCGAGCATGTGTGGTTGAAGATATCACCCATGAAGGGGGTGATGAGGTTCGGGAAAAAGGGCAAGCTTAGCCCAAGGTTTATTGGTCCGTTCGAGATTCTTAGGAGAGTAGGTGAGGTGGCTTATGAGTTGGTGTTGCCACCTAGATGCTCAGCTGTTCATCCAGTATTCCATGTCTCTATGCTCCGAAAATACATACCAGACGAGTCTCACATTATTTCTTATGATACCATTGAGTTGGGTCCAGATTTGACTTATGAGGAGGAGCCCGTAGCCATTCTAGATAGACAAGTTCGTAGGCTCAGGACTAAGGAGATCGCTTCAGTTAAGGTTCAGTGGCGACATCGGCCTGTTGAGGAGGCTACTTGGGAGACAGAGTCAGATATGCGTGCTCGATACCCTCAACTTTTTGAAACTTCAGGTACTTTCTTCTACCATATGTTCGAGGACGAACATGATTTTTAGTGGTGGATGATGTAATGACCCGTTGGATTATTTTAAAAATTAGTCCTCTTATTTTCTTAAAATATCCTTCTCGTAAATTTTAAATGGGCTTTTTGGACTGTTTGATAGCTATGGTTATTTAGTTTATGGGTAAGTTTAGACATTTAAATTAACTCGTGGACTAAAGAGTTAAGTTGTTTAAACATCCTATACTAGTTAGACTATTATGTAGAAATAAATGGTGGATTACTTAATTAAATTGACAAAAGAAAGAAAAGAGGGAGAGTAGGTTTTAAAGGAGATTACCATTTGTGGGTTTCAGAAACGGCAACCTCCAGAGAAAAGGAAAAACAATTGTTGGCTTCAGGTGAGAACTCTTCTTATTAAACTTATTAAAGTTTTATACTATAAACTTCTAGTAGTATATATTTATGTGATATAAGATGTTAGAAAGTTAAGCAGCCATTGGGTTGCGTGAAACATTGTTTTGGTTGCTGCAATTAGGAAACAATAGTATAATAATGTTTCCTATAAAAGATAGGAATGCTTTTTCTTAAATTATGTATTTAATGTGTTGACTTGTTTGTTGAAGAATTTTATAATGGTTAATTTCTTTACATACTGCAGCAATGGTGATTAGTAGTAACTAATCTACCTGGCAGTAGTAAATGGGCCAAATGAATTGCATATTAAGTCTTCTGTGTGCTTCCATCTGCGCACTGCTCAGTGCTTTTGGGTTCTTTGATTATACAATTGTATTAATTACGTTGTGGGTTTTGGAGGTGTATATATTTTGTACTAATATTGGGGGCTTGTATTATATGAGTAACCATTAGAATCCTATTATTTGGAGAACTTAAGACTAAATTTTAAACTTGAAATTAAAATTATCGAATTAGATGAAATCTTGGGATTAGACTAGATATGTGGTAATTTGGTTGTCATCGGACTCCTTGTGATGTGTATGTTCCATTCTTGATAGAGAATTTTCATTGTGGGAGTTGAATTCAAGATTTGGTCCATTCGGTTGAAGTGGTCGAGTGCGGTTTCGCATCGAGGTAGGTTTGGCTATCCTTCTTTGAGATTGGGATTGAGTTATTGAGTATCCTTATGTTTTAATCTATGGGATGAGATCATATCATGTGTTGGGTTGATAATTATTATTGTATTGCTTCGAGAGCATGTGAATCCTAAAGTGAGAATATTGTGAATATGATATGTTGAGAAAGGGAGAAAATTTGTGCTTATTGAGAGGAATGTTGTTTCCATAATTGTGTCTTGCTTGCATACATCCTCATACTACATGTCATGACATTTTGGGAAGTTGTGAATGGTGATTTTTATCATGAGTCCTTGACCACGGGCACTTGGGTGGCAAGGTAGTTGATATGTTGTGATTGAGGTATATGGCCTGCGAGGTCCCCATGGGTCCCCTTAGTCTGGGAGCCTTAGCTCGAGGGGGGTGTATACGACAGGCTGTGCGATGGTCTTGATACCACCTTGCATTGCATTGCACTGCACGACATTGCATACCATTTTATGTTACTACTTTTGATTGATTGGGTTGGCTTATGTCAGATTGTATTTTGTTTTGCTTGCGCTATTATATATATATTGGCGGCACCTATGCCGGACTGGTTTTTCTGTTGCAGGTGGAAGCATTCCTAGATTATTTCATGGTTTATTCAATTTCTAATTCCCAGTTGGTTAAACCTACTGGGTACATATTATGTGTACTCACCCCTACTCCTTTCTCCCTCGCAGATTCTTGTCAGGCTATTCCACGTGGTAGTTGAATTGCTCGTGCACTTGGTTCATACCAGATCCAGTGGTGAGACTCAGGGCTTCGAGCTTCCATTGGATTCTATCTTAGTTATGTAGTCTTTATTTCTATTCGAAGACTGAAATACATTTATTTCTTTAGTTAGTTATTAGATGCTCTTTAAACTCGTGACACCAGGTTTTGGGACATTATATTATTTTTATGTGGTTTGTTGTTTATTTATTGGATTTTTCTCCTTCTAGGGTACATTTATTGTTGGGAATGGAATTAAGTGGTCTTTTAGTCATGACCCCATTTTGGGTCGTGACATACTTATATTAGTTTCTAACAAAATTACTAATAGTCTTATATTTTCCATAGTTTTTAACCAATGTTCCATATATTCATAGTTTATCATTATTTAGTCCGAATATATATCTAATTCATATAGATCTATAATATCTGTTGTAGTCATTTCTGTCCAGTCTTGTTCTATTAAGTCCATTATTGAGTTTAATTCCATTATTTTTTCTATGATTAATATGTCATAAATTTTTCTTCTAATATCGAAATCAAGGGTTCTAAGTATATAAAAGATAAGTATTTTATAGTCATGATTTCCATCTAGTAGGTACGAATTCATTTTTGAATATTTTCTAAACATAATATTCCCTCTAATCTCTTTAGGCATTATTTAGAAATTATCCGGTTATTATAACGTTATTTTGAATAATCTTTTTTGGTCACTACTATGCGTTTTCAGCTTCGATCGGTTACCCTAACAGCGCCTCAACTTCGTGTACTCCCCTAAAATGGCTCTCCTGGCCTCACCGGTTTCCACCTTAGGATGGCACAGTCTGGGCTTACTTACTCTCAGCTTACTGGCCTCGTACATAGCAAACTTACTCAAGATTTATTCATTATAACGGTATAATAAAATGATAATATCACATAATACTCAAGAGATTATAAGGAATATAAAAGTTTAGCTATTCATATTCATGAAATTGTATACCTCATTCAGTAGATCTGCACCATTGCTAATTTTCTCCATAGCTCTGATACCAAATTGGGGGGATTGCAGAATAAAGAGAAGAGAGAGATGTGTTAATTTCGGATTGAGGAGAATGTCCTCTCCGAGTCTTTATTTATAGACAAAAATTTACAATGTGTTACTATTCATGAACAGTACTGTTACAATTCATGAACAGTACCGATGAACAGTAACCGACACTTACTACTATTTGTCACTATTCATGAATAGTATCACTATTCATAAACAGTAACCGACACTCATTATTTTTTTTTAAAATGCTAACCTATTTATACAACAAAAGGTGCAAAATAAGAAAATAATTTACAAAACAAGTCCCTACTTATTTACATTCTGATAACTTTTCCTTCTTTTGTCTTTTGCGGCTGCTACGTCTTTTCGTCTTTCACTTTTCTGCTATATCAATAGGTTTGGTATTTAAGAGGTTTTGGATTTTTTCTATATTATTGATGTAGGTACGGGTTATATGGTTGTATGTTTTCTTTTCTTGTCTTAGTGATGTGGCATATGTATGTATTTGAGGTGGTATAAATAATTCATTTTTCGGTATGTGGGATGGGGCATAAGGTTTTTCAAATACCTTATTCAAATTGTAATTTTTCTTTTTTATGATCGGTGTAAATTCTTCTGATGTACCTGCAATAATATTTGAACTGTTAGTAGCTTGGGTTTTTAGGTGTTTCCCAACGTCACCTTCTAGATCTGGTTTTTTAGAGTGCTCCGACTGCACTACTAGCTCTGGTTTTTTACCGTGGTCCGCCTCCACATATTTTGTTTCCATAATTGATACTCTATTGTTGAGCATCTTAATTTGTTCCAGTAGTTCTTTCATAAGTATTGTGTTTGTAATTTCTTCCTCAAAGTCCGTTTGCACGGCTTTGTCTTGATAAGTAGTCTACAATCACATTCTTGTCAGTTTTAATCACTTCAGTAGTAAATGAGAAATTTAAAATATTTAATACTAATCTTCTTATTTCTTTTGTATACAATTGTTTAAGTTTTTCCAATTCTTTTTCTAATTCTTGAATTCTCGTATTTTTTTCTTCTTTAATTTGTTGTACTTCTATTTGAGCTTGTTTTTTAATTTTTTCTATTTATTTTTTCCTATCTATCTCTTCATTTTCTTTATTAATTCTTACCATTGCTGTTAAGCTATCTTCTAGTTTTCCCGATTCTTTTTCTAACATTAAATATAATTGATCTCCTATTTTTTTAAATCTTCTTCCTAAACTTGAGTGTATAATTTTTATTTCTTGTCCTTTTTGACTCATATATTTTTCTTCTTCTAGGGCGTATTCTTCTTTATTCATGGTAATCCGTGTTGTAATTTATATTCTAGGCTTTGTAGTTGTCTTTCTAAATGAAATATTTGTTTTCTTTGTGCTTTAATTGATATTATACATACTCCTACAACTATGTTATACTTTAATCTTTTTTTGACTCATATATTTTTCTTCTTCTAGGGCGTATTCTTCTTTATTCATGGTAATCCGTGTTGTAATTTATATTCTAGGCTTTGTAGTTGTCTTTCTAAATGAAATATTTGTTTTCTTTGTGCTTTAATTGATATTATACATACTCCTACAACTATGTTATACTTTAATCTTTCTTTTCTAAATTTGATTTCGTTTATTACTTCATTTATTTTATCAAGTAGATGTTGTCTGTATACCTCATTATTATTGATATTGTCTTTCATGTTTTCTTTTTTAGATATTTTATATAATTATATTCTGTTTTTGAAATCTGGTTTTTTAGAGTGCTCCGACTGCACTACTAGCTCTGGTTTTTTACCGTGGTCCGCCTCCACATATTTTGTTTCCATAATTGATACTCTATTGTTGAGCATCTTAATTTCTTCCAGTAGTTCTTTCATAAGTATTGTGCTTGTAATTTCTTCCTCAAAGTCCGTTTGCACGGCTTTGTGTTGATAAGTAGTCTGCAATCACATTCTTGTCAGTTTTAATCACTTCAGTAGTAAATGAGAAATTTAAAATATTTAATACTAATCTTCTTATTTCTTTTGTAGTAACTGAGTCTTGTACCTTCCGTGTTAGCCACCATTTAACTTGTGTGTTATCTGTTCTAATAATAAATTTATTATATACAATATATGGTTCAAATGCTAATAGACATTTATATAAAGCAAATAGTTCTTTTCTATTTATTTTCCATCTTAATTGTGGTTCTGTATATGTTCCTGAACAATATCTACAATGATGTTCTATTTTTTCATTTTCATACCTGTATTTTAAAACTCCTCCATAGCTATATTCACTTGAATCTGTTTCTACTATGTATGTAAAATTTTTATTTTCATCTGGAAAGTATAACTTTGGTAGTTTTTTACACATATTTTTAATTTTCTTAATATGGGTTTTATCTATGTCATCAAAGTAGTATTCTATGTCTTTCTTTAATTTTTTCTGTAATGGTCTTTTCTGCTAATTTTGGTACATATTCTCGTACTTGGTTGACTAATCCTAAAAAGGATTGTAATTTTTTCTTAGTGTCCAATAATTCGTTAGAATTAATTATTTTTTGTACTATATGTGTTTGCATCTTTATTCCATTCTTATCTATCTGTATTCCTAAAAATTCTATTTGATTTTTTAGTATTTCAGCCTTCTTTTTACTTAGACTTATTCCTGATATTTCTATTATATGTATGAATTTTTCTAATAGCATTATATGTTCTTCTTTTGTCTTTGAATATAATAAAATGTCGTCTATATATATTATGCAATTTTCTAACTGATTAAAGTAGGTATCCATAAAATGTTGATATCTACCTGGTGCGTTTTTATATCCAAATGGTAATACATTCCATTCATAAAATCCTTGTGGTACGGTAAATGCTGTTAATTGTTTTGATTGTTCTTCTAGCTTTAGATGGTAAAATCCTGACTTGCAGTCAAATTTACTAAAATAATTGTATCCTTGTATCTGTCTTACTTTTAATATTTTGTTTGGTATTGGGTAGTTATACGTTTTAGTTTTTGCATTTAAATTTCTATAATCTATAACCATTCTGCTTTTTCCTCTTTTTTGTTCATTATGTTTATTTACTATAAATGCTGGACTATTATGTTTACTATTACTTTCTTGTATATAATTGTTTTCTAGTAATTCTTTTATATGCATTTGAAATTCCTTTTGGTCTTCAAAATTATATCTCAGTGGTTTCTGTGTTATTATGCTATTTTCATCTATTAATTCGATTTTTATTTTTGTTTTATGTTTTTCCCATCCTTGTAACGGGTTTTCATTATATAATGAATTTAACTTATTTTGTAACGCTTGTATCTTATCTATTGTGAATATTATGATTTCTATTTTGTAATCATTTGGCATTATATTTTCTAATTTCTGGGTAATTTTTTCACTTCCTTTTATCCATGGTGTATTTTTTCTCACTTTGTTACTAACTCTTTTTGCTCCTACTTTCTTATTACATGGGGTAGTAAACCACCAATGTGTTTTTATTATGGTATGTGGGTATAATTTTTCCAAAAAGGGCATTCCTAATAGTATATCCTTATTAGTAAATTCATAACTATATATTTCTTCTATTGTTAATATTTTATCCCATATTTGTATTTTTATGTTTTTAGCCTTATGTGTTATCATACTTCCTTCATTATTAAAGCCGGTAACTATTAATGGTGTTTTTAATTTTTTCCATTTACTATCTGGTAAACAGTTATATTTACACATATTTGCCTCTGCTCCTGTATCTATCATAGGTGTATAATATCTGTTATAATATCCTTCTACTATAATTTTTGTTAGTATATGGATTTTTGGCATTATTTTATATTAAAGTTCTTTTAATAATTATCTTCCTATTATCATAATGTATTATTAGTTGTTTTTCATCTAAATTATAAGGTTTTACTGTTTCTAGCCATCTTATTCCTAAAGTAATGTTATCTTTTCCTTGATATATTTTGAATTTTATTTTTATTGGTACTCCTCCAATAATTAATTCTTGTTCTGTACTATGTTCTATGTTTGTCAATATTCTAGGTAATTCTGCATTTATGTTTTCATTTTTATTGATTTCTTCTTCTTTTACTAATTCTCTTGTAATGTAGTTTTCAATTTGTCCTGTGTCTATTATTATTAAATACTTTCTTTGATCTAGTATTCCTGTTATATAATATTGGTAAGGTTGTATTTCGTTTATTTTATGTTCTAATAATTTTGGTTGTAATTCATAGTCTATTCTTCTTGACGGGTTTTCTATCTTAATTTTTTGAATCTTATTTCTAGCCATTATTTTATGTTTCGTCGTTAGTACATATAAATTTTTACATCTAGCTGTGAATACTTTACTGCCTGGTGTTAATTCTATTCCTGACATTTTCCAATATAATACTAATGATTTATCTATATTTCTGTCATCTATAGCTACTGAGTAATTTGCACTTATTATAAATTTAAATTTTTGGTATATTAGATTTCCTTTAACTGCACTCAATATACTTTTCTCTATAGGATGAATAATTATATCATTTGCTAAATATATTTCTATTGGTGTATCTATTCCTTCTCTAAAACATGCTTTTATTAGTATTTCTGTTCCTCCTAGGTGTACGTATTTTATTGGATTCATAGCCTTTATTTCTTGAATTTCTTTATTTATTATCTTTTTATTTATTATGGGTATTTTAGCTTTTCCTTGGGTATATTTGCAATCTATTATGTGTTCTTTTTGGCTTACTACATAGTATTCTTCTTGTTTTATTTTAAAGAAATTTCTTAATTTGGGTACTTCTAATATCTTATCTATGCTTAAGTCTAATTCTTTTCCTTTTATTTGTTCAAACATATTATTGTCAAATATTATTTTTTGTTCTGTACATTCACTGTCTTGGTATTCTTCCTTACTTATTATTTTTATATCTTTTTCAGTCATTATCTGTTTCGTATTCTTCTATCTCACTTTCACTTTCTGTTAATTCATATATGCTATCATCATCGTTTAATTCGTAGTCTATGTATTCTATTTGTTTGTATTTTTCATTTTCTATCATTACTTCTGATATTTGTTTTTTAGCTAGATTTCTAGGTATTTTACAATCTCTAGCTAAATGTCCTATTTTGCCACAGTTGTAGCATTTACATTCTGTTATATTTTTCTTAGTCCTATGAGGTCTTTTTTGTTTGTAATTTTTTATATAGTACCTTTTTCTTGGTTTCTTATATTTGTACTTTGTTCTAAATGGTCTATCTTTATATTTTTTTATTCTTTTCTTGTACTTATATTTGTTTGTACATCCAAATTGTGGTGCTGTTTTTGTGGTACAACATGCTAAGTTTTTTATTAAAATTTTTTCCATTTTCATGTCTTCCTTATGTTTTTCACATAATTCTGTAAACCATTTTTGTAAGAATTTTATTCTAGCTCCTAGTGTATCTATTAATCCAGATTCTTGCCATTCTTTAGTTATTTTCGAACTAAATGGTTCTGGTAATTTTGTATAATATAATTTTTTATTTCTTTGCTTTCTTCATTCGTATATAATCCTTTATAGTAATATTCTTTAAATGCACATGTATATTCTTCTATATAACTCATTTTACATATACTCAGTTTATTTATTAGGTTCCTATTCAATGCCTTATCTTTTTGTCGTTCATCAATTTCAATCGTCATGCTACTAAATTCGTTTCTTATTGTCATTTCATATTTGTTTAATATATCTATAGATGTTACTGCCGCTTCATTATTGGGTTTCTTATTATTTCTTAGTGTTTCTAAACTTTCTGCTGATAAGTTTTGTAACCATATTTTTGTTGTTCCTATAAGTGTTCTTTCAATATATCCAGGGGAATCTGCTATTGATATTTTATTATCTATTAGTTGTTTTGAAATATATCCTATCCATAATTGGATTGTTTTATTTGTATCTGCTACACAATCTAGATCTAAGAAGTTATATTGTTCTATGTTTTGTCTAGGTGTCCAGTTCCTATTCAATCTTTTATCCCATGACGTTTTACTTTTATTTTCCCTTTCGTAAGCATAATAAATTGGGCTAGTATCTAATCTTTTTGGGCTTTTAGTTCCTGACGTACTAGGTTTTTCATCTACATCTTCCACATTAATTTCTATATTATTTTCTTTTTCTATTAGGTTGGTATATGTTTCCGAAGTTTCTGAATATTGATCTAGATCTGTTTCTGAATTTTCATTATTTTGCTCATTTATTTCATCTATTCCTATTCTAGGTTGGTCTTCTAGTGTACTTGTTTCCTCTAGTAATATTTTAAATTTTTCTATTTCTTCTGTAAGTTTTAATTCTTCACGTTGTTTCTTTTGTTCTTCTCTAGCTTTTAATTTTTCTTCATACAATTGTTTAAAATTTTCCAATTCTTTTTCTAATTCTTGAATTCTCGTATTTTTTTCTTCTTTAATTTGTTGTACTTCTATTTGAGCTTGTTTTTTTAATTTTTTCTATTTCTTTTTCCCTATCTATCTCTTCATTTTCTTTATTAATTCTTACCATTGCTGTTAAGCTATCTTCTAGTTTTGCCGATTCTTTTTCTAACATTAAATATAATTGATCTCCTATTTTTTTAAATCTTCTTCCTAAACTTGAGTTTATAATTTTTATTTCTTGTCCTTTTTTACTCATATATTTTTCTTCTTCGAGGGCATATTCTTCTTTATTCATGGTAATCCGTGTTGTAATTTATATTCTAGGCTTTGTAGTTGTCTTTCTAAATGAAATATTTGTTTTCTTTGTGCTTTAATTGATATTATACATACTCCTACAACTATGTTATACTCAAATTTTTCTTTTCTAAATTTGATTTCGTTTATTACTTTATTTATTTTATCAAGTAGATGTTGTCTGTATACCTCATTATTATTGATATTGTCTTTCATGTTTTCTTTTTTAGATATTTTATATAATTATATTCTGTTTTTGAAATCAGATCTATTAAGTATTCAAGTATAATATTATTTGTTTCATTTGCGCTTAATTGCTTATATTCGGAGTATAGTATTTTTAGGTGTGTTTTCAATTTTCTGATCTTTTTGTGAATATGTTCTTTCTTTGGTTTATGTAATTTTTTGTTATCCATTATTTGTTATTGAGGTCTTGTGTAAACATTTTATTATAATATTCATTTTTTAGTGGCTCTAACCTTTGTATTTCTTTTATATTTTCTAGTGCATATTCTAAATATTCTAGATTTCTTTCTCTCACGTAATTACTTATATTAGTTTCTAACAAAATTACTAATAGTCCTATATTTTCCATAGTTTTTAACCAATGTTCCATATATTCATCGTTTATCATTATTTAGTCAGAATATATATCTAATTCATATAGATCTATAATATCTGTTGTAGTCATTTCTGTCCAGTCTTGTTCTATTAAGTCCATTATTGAGTTTAATTCCATTATTTCTTCTATGATTAATATGTCATAAATTTTTCTTCTAATATCGAAATCAAGGGTTCTAAGTATATAAAAGATAAGTATTTTATAGTCATGATTTCCATCTAGTAGGTACGAATTCATTTTTGAATATTTTCTAAACATAATATTCCCTCTAATCTCTTTAGGCATTATTTAGAAATTATCCGGTTATTATAATGTTATTTTGAATAATCTTTTTTGGTCACTGCTATGCGTTTTCAGCTTCGATCGGTTACCCTAACAGCGCCTCAACTTCGTGTACTCCCCTAAAATGGCTCTCCTGGCCAGATCTAGAAGGTGACGTTGGGAAACACCTAAAAACCCAAGCTACTAACAGTTCAAATATTATTGCAGGTACATCAGAAGAATTTACACCGATCATAAAAAAGAAAAATTACAATTTGAACAAGGTATTTGAAAAACCTTATGCCCCATCCCACATACCGAAAAATGAATTATTTATACCACCTCAAATACATACATATGCCACATCACTAAGACAAGAAAAGAAAACATACAACCATATAACCCGTACCTACATCAACAATATAGAAAAATCCAAAACCTCTTAAATACCAAACCTATTGAAAATCCCGAAAAACTAAAAAATCACCAAGGATATATCACCAATAAACTACAAAATTATAATAAATTAATTGCTTTACTAGGAACTAAACCAAACTTAGTAGCAACTTGCTATGCTTATGGACTTATTTCAACAGCATACACAGCTACGGGAGACGAAATTAGCCAAATACCGGAATTATACCAAGCATTTATGAATTACAAAAGAGTTACTAAAGGACAATTATTTTACATCAGATTTTATTCAGCACCAGCGGAGATACTATTTGACGAAATTAAACCAGTTGTTACAGTTATAAAAATAGGAATGACGAAAGATTATATTATTCCAGAAGAAATTACGGAGCAACCAATTATTCTAAAACAGGAATTACCAGACTTTTATGCCAACAAGAGAATTATCGGACTCAGCACAATATTAGCAGAACTAGCCAACCTATATGACGAAACAAATTACATATGGAAGTTTTATTCGAGGAATCACTTATTAATTTATTCAACAGAAAAAGAGTATAGGCCCATGGACAAGTTAGAAGTAAAAAATTGGGCATTATCACTATTTAAACCAGAACAAAACCCAATAACCAATGCTATCAGAAAAGGATTTATTTCAGAAGACAGCTTAGACCAATATTGCAAAATAATTGGGAAAAAATATACGGAACACATATGTAGCAGATGCAGTGGAGTAAATAATTACATACCAGATGTCAGATTAGAATAAGAAGACAAGTGGACGAACAAAATTAACCAAAAAATGACATATAGCAGAAAAGTGAAAGAAGAAAAGACGTAGCAGCCGCAAAAGACAAAAGAAGGAAAAGTTATCAGAATGTAAATAAGTAGGGACTTGTTTTGTAAATTATTTTCTTATTTTGCACCTTTTGTTGTATAAATAGGTTAGCATATTTTTTAAAAAAATAATGAGTGTCGGTTACTGTTTATGAATAGTAATACTATTCATGAATAGTGACAAATAGTAGTAAGTGTCGGTTACTGTTCATCGGTACTGTTCATGAATAGTAACAGTACTGTTCATGAATAGTAACACATTGTAAATTTTTGTCTATAAATAAAGACTCGGAGAGGACATTCTCCTCAATCCGAAATTAACACATCTACATCGAGGACTAGTCATCACACATCGAATGAGATACTTAGAGGCACCTATCCCAAGTCATCTCTAGAGTCATAAGCATTCATAGATATTTAATGAAATCAATTTGTGGAAAACTAAGTGAAAGGGTCTACGGGGGCAATTTAACAATGAAGTAATATTAAAAAGCAGTGGAAATAACTACAATCATTTTGTCCATAAGCTTACCAACTACATTGTCGACAAATGGAACCAGTAATGGTCGATCTCCATCAAATAGAAAGAAATCCAAAATAATGCAACATAGGAAGTAAACACCTGAGATTGGCTACAAATACAACATCTCAAATCAAAACTAAGATACATGATGAAATGAAAAGTGGAGGAGTACCGAACTAACGGCTCATCACAAATAATAAAGCTAGTATTTGACGTCAAGTACTATCTACGAGCTAGTGGAGGAGATCCTGTCCCTACTTGGTTAAATCATGCAGGGTAAATATGCATTAGTATGTTTGAATAAACTAAGTATGTGAATGATGTCGCCTAAGCTACACTTCCTTTTTGAGGCTAAAGGTCGTTCTCAAGATATATGACCTAACCAAGGTTAGGGTCGAATCCCATAGGGAATATGATAGACTAAGAAGAATTCAATGCAACTCAAGTTAATTAACTAATGTATCTCGCCAAAGGGCGGTTTTGTGACAATTATAAAAAGTAATCTTAAACTAAGATAAGTGTTAAACTAGTATTAAGAGTAACTAGGGTACTATGTTTCCCATGATTCCCTAACTCAATATTACCAGATTATTAAATTCTTTTCTAGTGTGTAGCATGCAGAATGGTAATAGTTAACAAAACCTTTTGGCCCAGGGCGAGAGGCAAATTTCACTATGTGATTTGGTCTATCCCCGCAGTGTGATATTACTAACCTTTACCTATTGTACCAGTACAACCTCCCTTTAGCCCAATTTGGTTGATTAGATGAGAAACATCAATTAAATCCTATTAATTAATTTTTTTCCTTTTCATTACTACCTTGATCCAGTCAGTAACACTAGGAAAGTTCTAACCATGTTTACCATTAGAAATCATTCGATACGAAGAGAATTAATTAATATATGCATGCACACTTTTCAAGAATTATAAATTATCTAGTTTTTACCTTATTAGTTTTTCATGTTCCCACAACCCTAGTTGTGGATTTAACTACTCATAATAAGTGTAAATACAAGAATGAATTTCAATAACATAATTGAGTACTTACACAAAAGAATTAAGCACAAGAAATCCAAACTCTTCAATAAGAATCACAAGATTTAAATTAAAGATGAAAGAAAGTTTTACAAGTATTTCTCAAGCTCTCTAATATTCTCTGACGTCCCTCTGTTGTTCTCTAAGAAAGATAACCTAAAAACCCTATTTATAATGTTTAAAATACAAAACCAAAACATAATAGGAGAACTGGGTCGGCAGACTCTACGACACGTTCTACGAGTCATATAACTTTTTATGGCACATAGTTGGGCATTCCAGGATTTCTTCTTCAAATCTGGGGTTAACTTCTATGACACCCTTTTATGGCCCATATAAAGGTCTACGACCTGTAGGAGGTCTCGTTTGATGACTTTTTAGCAACTTCCCACTTTTTTATCCTCAGGGCATGACTCCAAGTCTACGACTCGTAATGTCTATGGCTCATCTGCATGTTCGTAGACTTAACTTCACCCTTCACTGGAATTGTCTATGAAACTATCCTTATGACCCATAGAATTCTCTATAGCCCATAAGGGGTCTCGTGGAACCTCTGCTTCAGCAAATTATGTACACTTAGCCAAAAAAAATTGTGCTAACCCTGTAATCCTGCAAAACAAACATAAAACACATCAAATCTACTAACATCACATTAAGAACACACAAAATTCCAAGGTTTAAGCATCAAAAGTGCTTTTTTGGCAGCACATCAACGCCTTCAACTTAAACTTGTTACTTGTGCTCAAGCGATAGACTCAATCTACATAAGCAACACAGTAACACATAGTCCTAAGTCTAATGGCATACATCGCATCAAACTCAAGCACAAATGCCCACACTACTTTTAAAAACACCTTGGATATCTATCCAATAAACAATCACAAATCAATGCATGTGACAGTGCTACTATGACAAGCAAGGTAAATTATCAACAACCCACAATCACTAAGTTAGTCTAATGTTAACAATGCAATGTACGTGCCCTTAGAGAAAGAAAACCCATATTTTACTCTCGATGATATTTCAGGTATAATCTTGGGACTATGCGTACTACTCACTCTCACAAAAGACGTTAAAATACCATGCTCAATACCATATGCTTTCCCCTATACTCATAACTATGACCTTTGACTACTTGGACTAGGATCACATTAGAACTTTATTGGCTTGTAAGGGTAGGCTCCGGGGACTTCTGAATGATGTTCTGGGATTATAGTGACTAAAGACCCTCCTTGACACTGTATTTTTCTACACTTTATCCCTATTAACACTGTTATATTTCATCTCATTCTCCCTTTCTCCTATTTCATGCTTTTCAGGGTGCTTTATTTCCATTTTTTAGCTTTTTTTCCTTGTATATTCTCATCATTTTTCTTTTGAGTTAATTCCTAAGGCATCACTCATTTTTCTTGCACCCATAATACATTTTTTCCTCTTTTTCCATGTGTCACGAATTTTCCCCCTCATTTCATGTTTACCCTTTCACCAACCACCATCAACTTAGGCTTTTGGCCTGAGTCGAGGTGCACAATATCTAGCCTATAAACCAAGGTGACTTTTGGTAGCCACCCTCAACTTATGCTTTTTGCCTCAGTCAAAGTGCATAATGCTTAAGGAAGGACCAGGGCCAATTTTAGGATTTTACATCTAATAAGCCTAGATCACCTAGGTTTGTACAAGTGAAAGGTACATGTAAGGCTCAAACATTAGGATCAAGGGATTTTCACACATTTGGTTTGTTATTAAGGCTAAATGGTTTATTATGAACAACGTCCTAAGATCCTTTCCTAACAAGCTAACCTACCGTCTAAGTCAAAGTAAGTTCTGAATTGAAACACAATACATGAATGCAACAAAGTAAGCTAACACTCATATAAAACTGATTACACTATCATCACAACCTTTGAGATCATTCTTTTTATCTCACTTTTATACTAAATTATCAGAACAAGCATTGCGAACAAAATTAAGCATGCATGGTGGTTGCTATCTAGACTAACTAACAAAATTTTTTGTATCATTTTTTACAATAAAGCACAAGAACACGTATATGCCGTAGACATTAGTACTATATGCTAGCAATACTACCTACACATCCTAAACATGCTGATTCAACAGAAATTAAATATCAATGGTAGAAAAAACACAGACAAGAAAACCCCTAGGATTCATAATTTCAAATAGTTATAGGCTAAGGCTATTCAAACTTCACTAAGGCCTATAACTACCCACACCTTATTGAAAAGGAGGAGCATTGTCCTCAATGCACTCCAAGAATGCAAAATAAAGTACATGGGTCAAAAATATTTCCCTCGGCACCTAAGCGCTACTGTCTGGCTGAGATGGCAACCCTCAACTTGCTTGGTGACCTCCTTAGTGGTAAAATCATGATTGGAGTGGCCAGCAGCCCTCACTCTCTCAAGCTCTCGAGCTACCTCATCTCTTTCTCCTACCTCGACTACCTCGTGACAGGCTCTAGCTCCTGCTCCTCTGTCAGCCCTGCATGCAACCTCACTACATCTGGATCATCATTAGTACGAGGCCTCTTCCTGTAGGAAGGCTTTGAAGGCTACTCAGAAGCAAGCAAATCCACCAATGATACTAGAGGGGCAATCTAGGGGAATACCTCCTGTGCTTCCAAAGCTACTATCATGTCGGCCCATAGCTACGGGATCTCTATCTATAGGGCCATCACTTCTGCATTATGTGTTGTATTCAGGCTCTGCTTGATACGCAACTTAAAATTATCAATGCGGGAAACCACAACTAAAAGTCGCTCCGGAGTAGTAGCGATCCCAAATGCCTGCATGCGCCCCTCGGACTCTGTAATCTCCTAGCGGACCCATTGCTTAATCTATTGAAGTGACTGAATCAACTTGGACTCAGTGTGGGCTAGTCCTTGCGCCATGGCCATAAAGGATGTTGCTGAGATATAAACCATGTCGGTGGGTACGGTCTATGTAAGAATAGCCTGTGGTGCAGAAGTCCACATCAACCTCAGTCTGTGGGGCCTCTCCTTGATAGTAGTAGCAGCAGTGGTTGTGGGTAGAGCCTTAAATTGTGGCTCAGCTACGAATATCTCTGGTATTTGAGCTGGCTGGTGTAGTAGTCATCGAAGTGCCACCGGGTTGTCCTCAACCTTGATCAGGCTAGACTCTAGAGTTAGATGGACCTTCATTAGTGAGTCCAGTTAATGAAGACTCTCCACCCCCAACTCTAAACATATTCTATAAATCAAGCAAGGAAGGGTGATGGAGGTAGACCTCTTCAAGGCCACCGTGTGGATCTAATCTGCAGTGAGGTTGGCCTAATCTATCTCACAACCAGCCAAGATGCTGGCAGCTCAAATTGCATGGTCTAACGTTCAAGGTGTTATCTACAAGCATCAGTCAGATCCGTGACATCACAACGGCCCACCAAAATTTGGTGGCAAACTAAGAGAGCCCTTTACGATGGCCTCAGAAGAAATGGCTATCCATGTAGAGTTCAGGCCCTGCTCAACAATCCACACTACAACCCATCTTATCAAGCTAACTCTAAAGCTCTTATCTATCATCAGGCCTTTGTCCTTGGTCTGCCCCAATATGCGATCGTACTCTACGGTGGATCTTGGGCTGGAAACTCACGCTCAAACAACATATGGTGGATGGTAGTACTCGAAATGTCCACCCGTGAACCCTCACTCTGGTGTGTGTCAGTCTAGGCTGAGCGAGGGGCTTCTTCCCCTTGGAAGAGTGCTGAGTAATGTAGTAGTGTAGGATGCATAGAACTCACGAACCATGGTCGAGGAGTACTCCCCTGGTGCTTTGGTGAGCCACTGAAGCCCTCATCTATTGATGTTGTCCTAGAGATTGGGGACACTATCTAGTCCAGAGTAAATAATCTGGGGCTCCTCAAATATGAAGCAAGCTGGTTTGCCCCGCTCATTCGTCTGTACACCCTTTGTGTAGATATCCCGCGTGCCCTCAATAAACCACCGACTAGTGAGAATGTCTTGAGGTGATGGTGACATCTGAGGTGCTCCTGTAGAGGACTTTGTCTATGACTTATCACCGGATCCTGATTCTTAATCTTACTCCTCTCTTGATGAAGTCATCTGAATGGAGCTACTGCTGTTGTTGCCTCCCTCGTCAGAATGAGGAGTATGATCAATAATAGCTAGGGTTTGGGCCTGCCCAAGTCTGCTGGCAGCTTATGTATGTAGTCTGTTAGCCTCCAGGTCAGGTCAGACGCCGAGCTCATCAATTGATCTACTAACCTCGAGGGTATCCTACTCCCTCGAGGTATCATCCTTGAGGATCCTCTACATGGCTTGAATCTCCTCGCATATTGGATTTGCGACCATAGTACTTGAAACATATACATTTAACAAGCATGGTTTGCCCTACAAGTCAAGAAACAAAAAAGCAAGATTAAATCAAACTTGGTTACAGAAAGGACTACGAAGGCACTTCTACATGCCATAGTAAAAACTACAATCCGTAGAGGGCTCTCATAGAAACAGATATCACAATTTTTGCTGACTATAATGGCATTTATGAGAGCAGGTACAAATCATAGAAAAATCTACGAGTAATAGACTGAGTCGTATATGTGTTCCAGTGTTTAAACTTTTGCATGCATGGATCTACGACACATGCCTATGAGTCATAGAATATTCTGACTCCTACATGGTCTCGTCTGATAGATTATCATAAACTTCAAGTGTCTATATTTTCATAAGAGCGGTAGTTACAGCTCATGAAAATTTTCACTTGCCATAAAAGGTCGTCGTAGATCAGAAAACCTAGTGACTTGAGTTTCTAAATCTATCAATACAGACCCCGAATGACATTTTCAACAACATTGTATGCATCGAAGCAATATGCGCACACCCCATATGACCTATATCAAACACAAAACATACCACATGCAAATCATAACATACACCCCATTGAATATGATTTCACATGTTTTTCCAAACCAACCGACCCTGTTTGAATGATTTAGTATCATATTCTAAACATACATGCCATCAGACATCGAATTCTCATGCTCATAGTCAATTCAATAAAAATGATATGTCACTACATGGATTTCAAACACATCATTAAATCACAAAGACAAGTCTATTCACAATACTTTTTGGCAATTATGCATATTCACACACTGGCACTTGTTTTCCTTAATTCAATTTTTAAACACTACAATGGCATACACGGGTTCATTCATCAAATTACCAAACCCATCAATTAAGTTCAACCTAACTTAGAATTTTTGGTAATTAAAAGGGGTTATAAGACAAAGAACTTACCAAAAATAATGACCAAGATGTAGAAATTGAAGAAGGAATTATAGAGGTGGAACCCTAGGGTTTCCGGAAAGTTGGCCAAAAAATGATGGGATGGTTGATCGCCGGCGGTAGGAGGAACAAGGGAAAGGGTGACTGGGTTTGACTTTTAATTTAGGGGAAGAATGGGGTCAAAATAATTTGACCTCATTATTTAAATGTTGATCAAAACTAATGGCTCTACTCTAGGAAACAACAATTACAGGCTGTAGAGAATTTTACGGCTCGTAAATCATGGTCTCATAGAATATCCAAACCAGGTTTGAGGACTGGGTTTCACGGACCAATCTACGAGTCAGAGAATTCTATACGACTCATAGAGTTGGTCGTAGAAACCTCAACAGTTAGTCAGTTAATTAGAGAACTTACCTGGCCTCCCCGAGCCCCATTTATGGCTCATAGTATCATCCACAGTAAAGTTGGCTCCTAGACTAGAGTGCATAACGTTTTACTCACTGGAAGTGTTCTACGAGATGGTATATGGGTCTTCGATTATTATACAACCCATAGAACCAGTTGTAGAAGCACTTCTTGATGTACTTTCAGCCAAGGATGTCTGACTCGGCCATGTACCTGCACATTCTTCATGGAACACCGTGTTACCCTATATGCAACCAGTCCAATCTCTAACATTACAACAAAAATGCAAAAAACTAAAATACCTACAAGTCCAAAAGCTAAAAACAAAACACATCCTTCTTCAAATCGTCTAACCTCTTCATTGACTAACAGATATAGAAGATAACTTCTCTATCATTCTATTTAAATCTGAGTTGGCTAGCTTCGATATCCACTAGTGCTCGACTAGTGGCTAGAAAGGGCCTTCACAAGATGATTGGGACTTTGAAGTCGACTTCGCAATCTATGATCACAAAGTCTACCAGGAATATGAATTTCTAAACTTTGACAAGTACGTCATAGAGTATCCTCATAGACTGCTTCACTGTGCGGTCAACAATCGACAACCGCATGATCGTCGAAGTAGGGGCTCCCAGTCCTAACTTCTTGGAGACCGCAAGGGGCATTAGATTTATGATGACCAAGATCGCACCATGCCCTTGCAGATTCTACATCTCTAATAGATCAGGTATGGTGAAAACACCGGGATCTTCTCGCTTTTGCACCATGGACCTTGTGGCAATTGCACTACAATGTTGAAGCTCTTAGGAGAGCTCCTAACTCCCAATGCACTTTCTGTAACCAGGTCCTTCATAAACTTTGCATACCCTAGCGTCTTCTCCAATGTCTCAATGAGAGCGATATTGATGGAGAGTTGTTTCAGCATGGAGAAAACGTGTTTGAACTTTCTCTCTCCTCCTTCTTTTTGATTCTTTGAGGGAAGAGAGGAGGAGGTCTAGGAATGGGCTTTAGCTTATGTGGCACCTTTGCAACATCACTCACTCCATCCTTGATATGATCATGTCCGGTGTCAGCATCCTTTATCTCATCTGTCTCCTCTCAAACACCATCATCATATATTGGCATAGGATGATCAATAGTACTCTTACCACCATGAGTAGTAACCACCATGTACTACTATTCATTATTTGGGTTCAAAACCGTGTTGCTAGGAAGTGTACCTCTCTAATGCTTGTTTAGTTGAGTTAATACTTGACTAAACTATTGCTCTAGATGTTTGACAACAACAAAATGAGATTTGATTTTATGATTTATGTTGGAGGTTTCGAACTTCATCCCCCTTAAGGTCTCATCCTGTGCCTCAGCTTTCTTCAACAGGTGGGCAAATATCTCCTCAACTATGGAACTATTGGCACTAGTATCGCGATTATGTGGTGTATCATAAGGACCATTTTTGTAGCCATCTCTGCGGCTCCAATCTACATCTCTGTCTTGGACCTAATTCTTTTCATAGTAACCTCCATGGTTGTCTCTCAAAGTACTATCTCTATTATAGTTTTGACCTTGGTTTCCTTGACCTTGGCGCCAATAGTCCTGATTGGACCCTCGGGCGTTGGTCTAAAAGACTCCCGTCTGATCGACAAAGAAGCAAGTGTCCAACTCATAGTAGGGATCTTTGTACATGGGTGCTCGCGGAGGGTGATGAAAACTAAATTAACTCATTCCTGATTCTATGTCATTATCACCTCCGTACCTGTACAGATTCGGGCAAGCTCTAACATAAATGTCCTCATTTATTTTAGGTTGCTCCGAATATTGATAATGCATGAACTTTTGGTATATGACGTGCCTTTTTTCCCCCATGCATGATTTGTCTTGACGACCCTTCCCATCTTCTCAACAATCCTTGCAGATGGTTGATCCAAGAACATGCCCCCTATGATGGTATCAACACATGCTTGACTATTCTCGTTCAAGGCATGGTAGAAGATCTCATCCAAGGCATCATCAACAATTTTGTGGTCCGGGACACTCCTCAAGAACTTAGTGAATTTCTCCCACGTAGTACTGATAGAGTCACCAGGAAGTCGCTCAGTTTTGATTTGATCTTTCAATTTGAGCTTCTTCAATCTTGAGAAGTAACTCTCCAAAAAGGACTTCTGCAACTCAGCCCAACTGGTGATCAAACTGTGCAAGAGCTCGGATAGCCATAGTGTTGCATTGCCTATTAGAGATAATGGTAGGCCCGTGAACAATCCACGATTTTGTAGCATCTGAAGCAACTCACTCCAGACCATGAACTTTGTGTTAGCCGGTAGTGGTGGTCACACAATGGCTCTAGTAACCTACATTGCCATAGGGATCAACCTATATTGGTTCCACTGATAAGCTTCGGCATTGAAATCCGGTGGCCATGGAGAAATGTCCTCAATAGGAGGTGGGTTGTCATTTTTGCATTCTTATTTTCATTCCGGTTCAAAGCTTTTTTTGTCCAATTGTTTGCATTACCTTGGGCAACCTTCTTAGTCTTCTCTAGACATCTGGGTCAAACGGAGTCAATGGAATACCTCGACTTTGCGTATTAGGCATGCACTACACATGTACCCTGAAATAAAATAAAACAATAACAAACATAAATGAGGTAAATAAGGATTAATTCCCTAATTACTTGAATTAGACAAGGCTAGCTGTATTCCCTAGCGACTGCACCAAAATCATTATGTCACCTAAGCTACACCTCCTTTTTGAGGAAAAAGTAGTCATTGTGAAGATATATAACCTAACCAAGATTAGGGTCGAATCCCATAGGGAATATGGTAGACTTAGAAAAATTCAATGCAACTGGGGTAAATTAACCAACTTATCTCCCCAAATGGGGGGTTTTGTGTTCCCCATAATTTCCTAACTTAGTATTACCAGATAATCGAATTCTTTTTCAGTGTGTAGCATATAAAGCAGTAAGTTAAGTTCACCAAACCCTTTGGCCCAGGTGAGAGGCGAATTTCACTACGTGATTTGGTCTATCCCCATTGTGTGACATTACAAACCCTTACCTATAATTCCAGTACAACCTCCCCTTGGCCCAGTTCGATTGTTAAACGAGAAACATCAATCAAATCATGTTAATTAATTTCTTTTCCCATTCATTACTACCTTAATCCAGTCAGTAACACTAGGCAAGTTCTAATGTTGGTCACCATTAGGGAGCATTCAATATGAAAAGAATTAATTAATACATGCATGCACACTTTTCTAAAATTATGAATTATCTAGTTTTACTTTGTTAGTTCTTCATGGTTCCCATAACCCTACTTATGGATTTAGCTACTCATGAACAATGCAAATGGAAAGCTTATAAATTTGAATAACATAATTGAGTACTTACACAAGATAATTAAGTACAAGAAATCCAAAATCTTCAATGAGAATCACAAGATTGAAATTAAATGATGAAATAATGTTTTACAAGTGTTTCTCAAGCTCTTTAATGTTCTATCACGTCCCTATGTTGTTTTTTATGAAAACCTATTTATAGGGTTAAAAATACAAAACCAAAATGGAATAGGATAGCTGTGTTGGCAGACTCTATGATAGGTTATATGGGTCATATAATATTTTACGGCCCGTAGTCAGGCTTTCATGGTTTGCTTCATCAAATCTGCGCCTGACTTCTACGACACTCTTCTACAGCCCATATAAAGTTCTACGGCTCGTAGGAGGTTTCGTTTGATGACTTCTCAGCAACTCTCCACTTTTAGATCCCCAGGCACGACACCAAGTCTATGACTCGTAAAGTTTTCTTTCACTTGAATTGTCTAAGGAACCATCTTTACGACCTGTAGAATTCTCTACTACCCATAAAGAGTGTGGTGGAACCTTTGCTTCAGTAAATTCTGCACATTTAGCCTAAAAATTGTGCCAACCCTATAATGCTACAAAACAAACATAAACGCATATCAAATCTTTAACTATCGCATTGAGAACACATAAAAATTCCATGTTTTAAGCATCAAAACTGCTGCATTTTTGCAGCACACCAGAGAGATGCAATGTATGCATGAAATTGTAATGAAATCATTCTAAAATATAACATATGAGTATACATAAGGTAAAAGATACATAAAGCATGCTTAAGCATGCACAAGGAATATGGCTGCAGATGAATATGAATTAATGCATAAGAAACCACGTATAATGAAAACATAACCCAAGATCATAAAGCTTGTGGGAATAGACCATAACTGACAATAAGATCATGTGAGCTACTACGTGAAATCCAATGAACTCCTTCCATTGGAAAAAGGCCAATGCACTCCTTCCATTGGGAAAAGGGGAATGCACTTT
This sequence comes from Solanum rostratum, assembly GCA_029948455.1. Lineage (NCBI taxonomy): Eukaryota > Viridiplantae > Streptophyta > Magnoliopsida > Solanales > Solanaceae > Solanum > Solanum rostratum. The sequence continues at coordinate 53,704,561 of CM057049.1, forward strand.
CTAAGGTAGATATCCAAAACTTAGTAACTTTACAATTGCATCTTCCGTAACATTTGACCTACGTGGATCCACTAGCATAGCTTACAAGCGCTCCTGTGGTGGCACATAGTTAGGGACATTGAGATTTAGCTTCAATGGGTCATGCCTCAAATAACGGAATAATTCACAATCTCAACTCCTTTTGGTGCTAATTCATCCCATAGAACTTTTAAAATATATCTCAAAATCATAAGTAGCAACCAATAAGAGTAGCTCGAAACTTAGGAAACACCAAGTGACAATTGTCCCTTCATCTTGGGGACCTATCATAACATCTTTAAGGAAATTGTCATCATGCTTATATCCTCATAAACATAACTTTAAAGCTCTTCTTTAATACCCTAATCATATTCATAAATCATATAAAGTTTTACTTGAAAACTAGATGGGCTAGGATTTTATCATAGAACAATCATAAATCACATAAGTCAGAAGGAAATTTCTCTTTTTAAGGAACATAAGAAAATGCTCAACCTTTTTAACCAATGAAACTCATCATGGAGTCATCATCATTAGTTCAAGCAAGCATATATACCTAGTAAAATAGTTGTAGGATATCATAAATAGAATTTAATAGTATAAATATCATGAAATAATTATAAGCATGCATATTAACTTAAGGAACTTAAAGAAAAGGTAAAATTCTTAGTAAGGATTATTATGGATGGAAGTATAACCACAAATAAACTCAGATACCCTGGAGAAACCAGAGAGAAACAATCTTGAAGCCTTTGTGAAAGAATTTGGAACCCCTGGTGCTTAAAGCTGAAATCTGATCCCTTTACCATCCTCAAAATGACATAGATTGGGATAACAGATCTAAAATGACAAAACGGATCCTCATTAAATCTGCTAGATTCAACCTACAAAACACCGATCATGATCAGTAAGTTGATCCACGAGCCAAAAGTCCCTCTCGTCTAATAACACACCTAAAATTCTTGAATATTGACTTTGCTAGACCCAAAGCTACGAAGACATGTTTCTGGCTGTATAAACTCGTACGACTTAGGGTTGGACTCATAGAGTCCTTCCACACTTAGCTATTTTTCTCCTTTTCCTTGACCTCATTCCATGAAGTACCCTATGGACCCTATCTTGGTTTATGTGCCATCTGATAACACATAGGTCATCTTTCAACAAACTCCAAATTTCCTTCATATTTGGTAGTCTCACTCGCGAATTATTCTACAGAGTATGGTTCATTCGATAAGCTCTTGGTCTGTAGGTTACCACACATTTGGGTTCTTTTCCCCTTCCTAAAGTTCTATGTTTAAGAACAAAACCTACAAAATGTATGTCCACTTACTTACTATAAGTGACCCCGTGAAACCAGACTATATGTTATTTTTAGCCCAACTTCCTTACACTCAAAGCATAGCGGTCGTTACAATATCTCCTCCTTGGGAACATTTGTCTTCGAATGTACATAAAGGCATGCTCTAAAAAGTAAACTAGCAGCTAATAACCTAGTATGCATGCACAAATGTAGGTTAAACATCATTTCTTAAAAATCTCATATTTCATACTTAAAATATGTCTCAAAATAGTTCATGAACATCAAAATAAGTGCATACATCATGAAAAGTTAAAATGCATGGAATTTGAGGTTTTAGGAAGAATTTTGTAATAGCTAAGGCCTGAGTAGAGTGGAATAGATGTGGATAACACTTCATCATATTCGCTTCCACTTCCCATGAGCATCCCCAGCTTGTTGGTCTCTTCTAAGTACTTTGATGGACGCAACTTCCTTGCTCCATAGCTTTTTCACTTGCCCGTTTAGGATTCCAACTAGTACCTCTTAATAACTCAAATCCTCTTCAATGTTCACATCGTGTAAAGGAACTACAGAACTTGGGTCACCAATAAATGTCCTCAACATCAACACATAGAAGACCGTATGAATCAAACACAATTCATTGGGTAGATCCAACTCATAAGCCTCTTTTTCACTCTTCTCACCACCTTATAGAGTCCCACATACTTAGGACACAACATTCTCTTTTTATCGAACTGGAGCACCCCTTTTATTAGAGATACCTTCAAATAGACACAATTACCTACTTTGAACCCAAGTTCCCTTCTTCTTACATTGGAGTAGCACTTTTGTCAACTTTGGGCTATACGTAATTTTTCTCTTATGCTTCTAATTTTCTCCATACCATTTATTACCATGTTTTGTCCTATTAATGCCACCTCACCAACATCGAACCACCCGATGGTCGATCTACACCATCTACCATATAATACATCAAATAGTGCCATCCTAATACTTGCATGAAAGCTATTGTTGTAGGCAAACTTGATAAGTGGAAAATGTTCATCACAACTCCCCTAAAACTCCAACATATACGCTCTCTACATGTCTTCCAATGTCTGAATAGTCTTTTTAGCTTGCCTATCAATTTGGGGATAAGAAGTAGTGCTCAACTTAACCCTAGTGCCAAGTCCTCTTTGAGAAGACTTCCAAAATGATCTGATATAATGGACAATGGAATTCCACGCAACCTCACCACCCCTCGGATATACAAGGGGGCAAAGTTCTCAGCACTGAATGTTGTCTTAATAAGTAAGAAATGAGCCGCCTTTGTCATGCAGTTAGCTATTCACCCATATGGAGTCAAAATGCTTTTTGCTCTATGGCAACCAACACTACAAAGTCCACATTAGAGATCTCTTCCCACTGCCATGTAGGAATATCAATGTTTTATGCTAGGCCACCCGACCTTTGGTGTTCAACCCTAACTTGTTGCCAATTTGCACACTCGGACATAAATTGAGCAATGTCATTCTTCTAATTCCACTAATAAATCTCCCTCAAGTCTCTATACATCTTTGTAATGCCAGGATGAATGGAACATGAAGAGTTATGGGCATTTTGCAAGATCAACTTTTTCCACTCATTATCTTTGGGCGCACACACCCTCGCTTTCTACTGTACTACACCATCTCCACCTTGTGAGAAGATTTCTATTTTTCCATCTTAGACTAGGGTTACTCAACCAAGGGAAGATGAAGATCTTGTTTAACCTTAACCTCATCAATCAACGAAGATGTGAACCCATGAAGAACCATAGCATCACCACTTGTGGACTCACTCAATTTCACTCTCAGTCTAGCCAATCTATGGACTTCCTTGGATAACTTCCTTTTTCCATCAACTTTATGATGAGACACACTACCCATGGAAATTATACTAAGGGTGTCAGCTACAACATTGGCTTTTCCAGGATGATACTTCACGCGCATATCATAGTCTTTGAGAAGCTCTAACAACTCCATTGCCTCTGATTGAGATCATTTTTAGTCAACACATATTGGATACTCTTGTGGTCAGTGAAGACATCCACATGAACTGCATACAAGAAATGTAATGAAATCTTCAAAGCAAACACCACTGCCGCAAGCTCAAGGTCATGAGTCAGCTAATTTTTCTCATGCACTTTCAACTTACTTGAAGCAAAGGCAATCCATTTACCTTTTTGAATTAACGCACAACCCAACCCGATCTTGATGCATCATAATACACGATGAACCCATTGTTCTCCTCTAGCAATGTCAATATAGGGCTGAAGTCAATCGATCCATTAAAGTTTGGAAAGCCCTTTCACACTTATTTGTGCACACAAACTTAGCCTTCATTTGAGTTAGCTTGGTCTATGGAGATGAAATAGTAGAGAAGTCTTGCACAAGCCTCTGATAGTAACTAGCTAGTTCAATAAAACTCCTTATGTTAGTAGGAGTCAAAGGCCTTGGCAAGTTTCTTACCACTTAAGTGTCCTTATGATCAACTTTGTGCCCTCTCTAGATACCACATGCCCAAGGAAGGCAACATCAACTAGCCAAAACTCACATTTATTGAACTTTGTATTATGCTTCTGCTCCCTCAGGTTTTTCTGTGCCACCCTCAAGTGTTCCATGTGCTCTTGCTCGTCTAGGGAGTAGTTAAGGATGTCATCAATAAACACCAGAATGAACATTTTGAGATAGGGCTTGAACACTCCATTGATCAAGTCCATAAATATCTAGTGAGGCTAAACAACATCACCATAAACTCAAATACCTAGTTCAGAATACCATCTTAGGAATGTCACTTTCTCTTACCCTCAATTGGTCATAGCCAAATCTCATATTAACATTGGAGAAATAAATAGCCCCTTGAAATTGATCGAAAACATCATCTATTCTCGAAAAGGGATACTTATTATTGATGGTGACCTTAACGAGTTGCTGGTAGTCAATGCACATGCAGAGCGACCTGCCCTTCTTGCTTACAAATAAAACTGAGGCACCCAATGGAGACCCACTAGTTCTAATGAAACCCTTCTCCAACAAATCCCTCAGTTGCTCTTTTAACTCCTTCAACTCTACAGGAGCTATTATATAATGAGGGATTGAGATAGGCTAAGTATCGAGTAAGAGGTCTATACCAAAGTCTATCTCTATTTTGGGAGGAAGACCCAGTAACTCATCCAAAAAAACACCAGGGAACTCATTTACAATAGGGACTAACTCAAAAGATGGAACTTTGGAAGAGACATCTTTGACCCTCATTAAATGGTAGATGCACCCCTTGGAAATCATTTTATGGGCCTTTATAAAATAAATGAAGTGACCTTACAAGAAGAGTTGCTACCCTCCCATTCAAGAATTGGATCTTCAGGGAATTGGAATTCGACCCTACGAGATCTACAATCGATGGAAGCATAAGAAGCATGCAACAAATCTATCTCAAGATCACATTGAACTTTATCGTGGAAAGTTCAATCAAGTCACATAGGATCACATTATTTAAGATAGAAATAGGGTAACTTTTATGGACTCTCTAGGCTATGATGGACTCAACTATAGGGTTACTCACCTCATAGGGCTCATGGAGGACTTCGGGACATGCATGAAACTTATAAGCAAGAAATGGGGTTATAAAAGATAAATTTTCTCCTGAATCTAAAAGAGCATATGCATCATCATTAAAAACTCTTAACATACTAGTAACCACGTCTGGAGCTTTTTCGACCTCTTGGCGACCATGAAAAGCATAGAACAGGTTGGTTCCTTAGGAGTCCTGGACCTGTCCACTTTGGCCTTAGGGCCTTGTGTCTCAGCTCCTACAATCCTTAGCATGGTGGCCAGGCTTCCCACAAGTGAAGCATGCATTGTACTTAGCTAGACACTTTCTTTTATGATGCCTCCCGTACTTTGGGAAATTTGGAATTTAGAGCTTGGGAGCCATACCCTTATCCTTCTAGAGAGGTGTCTTGGTGGATCCTTGTCCACTATGCTTTTGGCCACCTTGAAATTTATGACCATCGGCCTTTTGGTAAGAATAACTCCCACTTTCAACTAGAGCCCTCTTAGACTCCCTTACTCTTTCATGAAGTTTCTTCTCTTCAATTGGCTCTACGTATTTCGTCAAGCGGGAAATGTCCATCTCCTTGACCAACATAGTCATCTTCCATTCCTTGGAGACCAACTTGGAGACACTAAAAATAAAACTGCTCATTCGAGCCCTCAGATTTGCAACCATAAATGGAGCATACTTTGAAAATTTGGTGAATTTGAGGGCATACTCCCTCACACTCATTGTCCCTTGCTTCAAGTTGATAAATTCTTGGACCTTCACCTCCAAAAGCTCAATTGGGAAAAACCAATCTAAAAAGGCACATTTGAATTCCTCCCAACTGATACGACCCTATTTCTTGGCCTCTGTTGTTGGCCCATTGCTCATACCAAATCTTGGCAACTCCTTTAAGTTGGTAAGCCACCAACTCGGCTTTCTCTTCCCATGGGATACCCATCACTGCAACCACCCGATAGGCCTTCTATATGAATCTAATAAGGTCTTCATCTTTTATTGACCAATGAAACTCCAACGGATTCATCTACATAAAGTCATGTACTCTAGCAGCAAGGGCAGGTACTTCGGGTGGTACAACTATTTCCCGATTGACCTGATTGTCCAATGCTTAGGACAATAGCAAACTCCTCATGAGACACTTCATCGTCTTATTGGAGGAGAGGGACTTGTTATTCCACAATGCCTCGCTGATGGGGGGCGCCATGATTAGAAACAAGCAAAAGCCCTTCGTTAGTTAGTGTAAAACCTTATTCAACTCTAAGGCACGACATGATTAAATCAGAATGGAAGACATTCCTAAACCGTCTCATAGCCTCTCACTTAAGATAATGGTGTGCTTCACAAACTTGAATGAGACTCTATGGTATGGGGTATTGATGTCGTGCCAAAATACAACACTTTTGATGATTAAAACATAGGATTTGTGTGGTCTCAATGCTACTTTAGTTGTTTTTATGTGTGTTTGTTTTTAGATTTGCAAGAATACAGGTTGGCCATGATTTGGGGAAAAAGTGCAGAAGTTGTTGTTTTTTCTGTTGTACGAGACCTTTGACGGGTCATAGAGAATTCTACGAGTCGTAAAGGTTTTTCATAAGAAATTTCAGTGAGGGCCCAAGTTTAAGAATTTAAATTACGAACATACAGATGAGTCGTGGATCATTGTATGAGTTGTAGAAGACCTTTTGTGACCTAAGGGTCAGAGAAGTGGACTTGCAGGAAAGTTATCAGACGAACCCCCTTTACAGGTCGTAAACAACTTTATGAGTTGTGAAGGACAATATGATTACAGCTGATTACGAGACCCCGACTACGAGTCGTATAGGACAATATGAGTCGTAAAGTGCTTTTGTGGAGTTTGTCGATCAGTTTTGCTAATTCTGTTCAGATTTGTTTTTACTCATTATTAATAGGTTTTTAGGGTTATTTTTAAGAAAAAAGAGAGGGAGAGAAAAGTTCATGTGAGTTTAGAGTACTTTAGGTTAGAGAACACAATATTCTAGGAGAAACAATTGTGGGGGAGTCTTTGAAACACTTATGGTATAATTCAATCTTGAAGCTTGTGATTTTTATTTACATGGATTTTCTTGTTCTTAATTCAATTGTGTAAGTGACTAATTATGTCTTCTAAATTAATAATCTCTTCTTTTATGCAAAGCATGAGTAGCTAAATCCACAACTAGGGTTATGGGAACCATGAAAAACCAACAAAGTAAAACCAGATAATTCACGATTCTTGAAAGGTTTATATGCATTTATTAATTAACTCTCTTCATTTTGCATGTTTTTGTGGTGGCCAACATTAGAATCCGCCTAGTGTTACTAAATGGACCAAGGTAGCAATGAATAGGAAAAAAGATTTAATTAACAAGATTCGATTGATGTGTTCTCATCTAATCAACTAAATTGGGCCAAGTGGAGGTTGTACTGGGACTTATAGTTAATGGTTAGTAATGCACATTATGGAGATGGGCCAAGTCACATAGTGAAATTTGCCTCTCACCTTTGACAAAGGGCTTGGTGAACTTAAATTACCATCATGTATGTTATAACTAGACAAGAATTAGGTTATCCAGTGATACTGAGTTCAGGAATCATGGGGAACACAACACCCTATTTACTCTCATTTATTGATCTTTCTCTCGTGATAGTTAGTTAGCTTATTTTTCTCATTGATTTTTGCAAAACCCTTCTTTGGGGAATTGAGTTAATTAACTTCTCGGGCTACTAGATGGTGAATTTTCCTTGAGTCTATGTATTCCCTGTGGGTTTGACCCTAACCTTTGTTAGATTCTATTTCTTGATAGCGACTACTTTATCCTCTAAAAAGGAGGTGTAACTTGGGTGATATCAAGATTAGGGAATCATCGCCAGAGAATATGGCTAGATTTAGTGAATTCATTGGTATTTTGAGTCTTAATCCTTAGTTCCCTTGATTTTGCTTTTGTTTGTTATTTTTGCTTACTTGCAGGGTGTACAAGTAGTGTATGCCCAACACTCGGAGTCAAGGCAATCCTCTAACTCCATTTAATCTAGAGATCCACGGAACGATAAGAAGGATGTCCTAAGATAAAGTCAACATCATGACAAATGCAACTCTGAATTGGAACAATAATGATGATGATAGGAATGAGAACCCACCTCCTTTGGAGGAATTCCACAACCTCAAGATTTCAACACCAATGCTTGACAGTGGAATCAGTACTTGTTGAATCCTATGGCTATGGAGGTGACTGGAGATATTGTGTTGCGACCACTACCGGTAGAGACAAAGTTCACACTCTTGAGTGGGTTACTTCAGATGTTGCAGAATCGTGGGCTATTTGCGGGCTTGCCATAAGAGGATCCACAAAGCCACTTACACAATGTGGCATTCGCCTATAAGAGTGGGAACACATAATCTGTCTATGGAAACTGTGGGACTCTGTGTCTTCCCATTGTATGTTATGGGAAATGCTGAACTATGCCTATCTTAGCTCCTGCAGAGTTCAATCACAAGTTGGCCAGACTTGCAGAAGGCCTTTTTTGAGAGGTACTACCTATATCGAAGAAGCTTAAGTTGAAGGACCAGATCAACAACTTTGAGCAACTTCCTGGTGATTCCATAAGCACTACTTGGGAGCATTTTATTAAATATCTAAGGAGCATCCCTGACAACAAGATAGTTGATGATACCTTGGTAGAGATCTTCTACCGTGCCATTGATGAAAATAGTCAGCCCTGTGCTTACACTATCAAGAGGGGGGCATGTTTTTGGATAAACCATTTGCATGGTTGCTGAATGCGTGGAGAGAGTGGTCAACACAAATCATGCATGGGGGCAGAAAGATAAGAGCTTCCCAGAAGAGTTCATGTGCAATCATGCAAGAGAGAGTAAATACAGTGTTGGTCAACAGCAAGCCTGAATCAAGAAGCAGATCATGCAACAACTTGCTCAGATTCGCACAGGCATGAAGGTGATGATGAAGCAGAACGAAGAGAGAGTAAATACAGTGGTTCATCAACCTCTATGTGCACCCATGTACGAGGAGCCATATTATTAGGAGGATATATGCTTTGTTAGTGATCAAATGGGGCATTTCTAGACCAATGCCTAAGGATCCAATAAGGACTATTGGCGCCAAGGTCAAGGATACCAAGGTCAGAACTTTGGTAAATTTGGAGCTTATAGAGATAACCGTTGTGGTTACTATAATAGAAACAGGGGTCCAGATGCATATTGGGATCATAGAGAAGGCTTCATGAATGGTGCTTATTTTCCACCACAGAATCGCGATGCGGGTGCAGGCAATTCCAGAATTGACAAGATGTTTGATCGCTTGTTGAAGAAGGCCGAGATACAGGATTAGACCCTAAGAGGCATGAAAACAGAGATCTCTAGTATCAATCAAAAGATAGATTCTCATTCTGTGGCTATCAACCAGCTAGAACAATAGTTCAGTCAAGTATCGATCAATTAAATCAACATCAGAGGGCTAAACTGTGCGACCCCGTGTTTCTCATCGTCCATTATATAAATAGTGTGGCGTTATATAAGGCTTATGTAATTTTTGCTGGCCCTAAGGAAAATAAAGCTTCTAATAAGTGGTAATATCAAGGACCTAAAGTTTTAAGCCAAAGGAATACCCTAAAACACATTTGGGATTAAAGAAATGACCCGAGTGGCACCTCGCCCTTTTCGGAAGGTTTAAATTAAATTTCACTTTTCGGATGGGACTAAAAGTTTATAATTTGCTAATAATGGATTTTTTAAGTTATTTTAACAGCACAAATGTCATACATTAAGTTTTGGAATCATGAAAAATTCAAGATAAAGGTTGGCCAAAGTTACCGTAAGTTTCTTTAAGAAATCCTTCTTAAATTTGGGTTAACTGTAACAGTCAATAATATCTCCCAAAATATAAAAAGTTCGAAGGTCCATGACCTATCAAATTAAAGATCTATGAGTCTAGTTTGCAATGCATCAAACGGCGCATCAAACCAACCTCAGAATAAAAAGTTATGAAAGTTTTACTGGGACTGCTCGAGCAGAAAACTGGGTCATGGGCCGGGTCGGGTCAAGCCCAACTATAAGACGACTATTTTGACATTGTTTCACAAATGAACCATTTGCATCCCAAAACAGTACGAAACTGAAGAGAAAGCTCCCAAAAGTTCGCTAAGTGATTTAAGTAAGTTTTTTGCATTTAGACTGTTAAAATTCGTCCCCGTGCCTAGAAATGCGTGTCTTATGCTTTGCAATTGTTTTCCCCTCATATTACCTGTGTTTGGGGCTGTTTTTGGGCTGTTTAAGAAGTGGTTTTCTTGCTAGTATTGTATATTTGCAGATGGTGTGTTCAGGTAATAATTTTGGGGCTCTTTTACGGTCATTTTTAAAAAGTTTTACGAACATTTCCTCGCGTAAATGCTCCTTGCCAAATCTGGTCATTAATGCTAAATTTTTTACTGTTTTAAGGTGTCTTTAACCTGCTTATATATAGTCTTTGGGAAGCTTAGGACGTGACGAACAAATTTCTTGAAGAAACATTTTGCAATTGAACATTTGTTGGAGAGGTATGTTAAGGCTAAGCTCCGTCCCTCCTTTTAGTACGAAATCCGGGAAATTTTCCAAAACGTCAAATGCGATATCTTACTATTCTATTTCTAAAAAGACCTTTTGAGAAAGGCACTGGGATTACAGTTCAGTTACTTTCATGATGGTATTAGGTTGAAATTTCATTCGTTCGCTTAAACTGGACATTCTATATCTCTATGTCATTTTATCCATTTTCTCGGCTATGTATTCATATGTTTGAGGTATTTCTCTTCTTGGTGTGGTGCCATTAAAATAAATGTAGAATGTGAAGAAAATGTAGTATTCATAATTAGTCCTTCTTCCATACAAAAAATATAATTGGAGCATTTAACAAGTAACACGTTGGTTTCCAATATTCTCCAGTGAAATGCTCCTATCTAATCTACTAAGGCACTTGATCCTATTAAATACTTTCTTTTACCAATTGACATGGGACCAAGTATAAGCATTATGTAAAACACCTTTATGAACATTCTTAAAGTTAAGGCTTCAATCTAAATGTTGGATTAAGTTCCTTAACTTGTTAAAAATACATATAAGATCCCTTAAGTTATGTGTATATGCTATGACAACAATTATTATGTTATGAGAATAAGTGCACCAATGAGCCAAGATTGGCTAAATGACAACGATTATGATGTTATGAGAATAAGTATACCAATGAGCCAAGATTGGCCAAGTTCTTGTTATGGCCTACTATGTGCATTCAACATTCATATCATACATTGCACTTTATGCATGGACTTCAAGCTATAATCAAAGGTATGAGGCCTATTTTCCCGAATGATTATGTATTTATGTATATGGTACAGATGGCCACAGGTTGGCAGATATGATGTTGGTTAGCTACTAGAAAGGACCACCAATGCTAGCATTTGATTGGGTATATCATGCATTTGCATCTATATATATGTATTCATGACATACGAGACTCGAGCATACCATGCATATTATACCACTAGGAGGTTGCTTATTGGCCATTAAGGCTACTTGGGTTTTGGTTACAGGTGGTATTTCTATTAACCTTTTTACAACGGTTATCTATATTCTTACTTCCTGGCTTACATACCAGTACATGTTTATTCGTACTGATGTTCCTTTGCCAGGGCACGCTGCATTTTATATCGCGCGTGCAAGTTCAGGTAGGGGTTCTGATTTACCCCTCCACAAGGAGCCCTGTTCTTTGAGTTAGAAAGCTCCACCTCTTCCTAGAGCTTTAAGAAGATGCTTACTTTTTATTGTACAGTTGGTGTATAGTCGGGCCCTATCCCGACAGTGTAAGTGATTCTCTTAGAGGCTATTGTAGACATGTTAATGTGAGTTGGTTCTTTTGTGCCTTTCAGTCTCCAGTCATCATATTGGCATATATATATAGTGTGTCCCTGTACCTCTATTGTTGTAGCCTTTTTGGCTAACTAGTACTCTATCGTTTTGGTTTATCTTTCTTGATGTACATGATTTACTGTTGACTAGGTCATGTCCTAAAATGTCAAGGCTTAGTCATTCAGACGTCATGCTGCCCGATTTTCTTCTAGTCCCTAGTTTAGTTAACTAGCATGTTTAGTGGCTTACCCGACCAATAACCGTATCGGGTGCCAGTCGCGCCGCCCCTTTCCTTGGTTTTCCAATGGGTTCTAGTCGCGCCGCCCCTCTCCTTGGTTTCCTGCTCAAGCAGTCCCAGTAAAACTTTCATAACTTTTTATTCTGAGGTCGGTTTGATGTGCCGTTTGATGCATTGCAAACTAGACTCATAGATATTCAATTTGATAGGTTATGGACCTTTTAACTCTTTATATTTTGGGAGATATGGACTGATACATTTGACCCAAATTTAAGAAGGATTTCTTAAAGAAACTTATGGTAACTTTGACCAACCTTTATCTTGAATTTTTCTTAATTCCAAAATTTAATGTATGATATTTATGCTATTAAAAAAACATTAAAAAATCCATTATTAGAAAATTATAAACTTTTAATCTCATCCGAAAAGTGGAACCTAATTTAAACCTTCTGAAAAGGGCGAGGTGCCGCTCGGGTCATTTCTTTAATCTCGAACGTGTTTTTAGGGTTTTCCTTTGGCTTACAACTTTAGGTCCTCAATATTAATACTTATTGGAAGACTTATTTTCCTTAGGGGCCAGCAAAAATTACATATGCCTTATAAAACACCACACTATTTATATAATGCGCGACGAGAAACACGGGGTCTCACAGTCTCCCCCTCTTAAGAACATTCGTCCGCGAATGTGTCAAGACAACCCTTTGGTTGAATTACCATCTACTAAAATGTTATTTTTTGGATACATCTATTACCCTTGTAAACCATAAATCAACTTCCTAAAAGTCCAATTACTAAACTTTGTATAACTATCCTGCAACAAAACATACAAGTTACACCGCCAAATCCTTTAAAACTTACAACAAACAACAACATACCCAGTTAAATCCCACAAGTGGGGTCTGGGGAGGGTAGAAATGTACGCAGACCTTCCCACTACCTCGTAAGAAGTAGAGAGACTATTTCCTGGGGACCCTCGACTCAACAACCCAAAAGCAGAATAAACTAGATATAGCAAAGGGAAGGAAAGGGAACAAAGGGAGAAATAAAACTAGAAATCGAAATAAAATAACGACTTTTTACAAAAAGCACATGTCAATATATAAATACAATGCATTCAACACACATACGACAACTAGAGACATCAATCATGCCTACCCCTACTACCAACCAATTAGCTTGCTACTCTAATTCGCGACCTCCACTCCTTCCTATCTAAGGTCATGTCCTCGGTTAGATCTATATTCTCCATATCTTTTCTGATCACCTCCCCCCCAATACTTCTTCGGTCTATCTCTCCCTCTCTGTGTAACTCCAAAAACCAACCTCTCACACCTCCTAACAGGCGCATCGATACTTCGTCTCTACACATGTCCAAACCACCGCAGTCTCACTTCCCTCATCTTATCAGCCACCGGTGCCACCTCCAGCTTCTCCCGAATGGTCTCATTCTTATTCTTATCCTTCCTTGTGTGCCCGCACATCCATCTCAACATCCTCATATCTAGGACATGCATCTTTTGAACATGTGCATTCTTTATTGGCAAACATTCCACCACATACAGCAAGATGGTCTAACCACCATTCTGTAAAACTTACCTTTGAATTTAGGTGGTATCTTCTTATCACACAACACTTTCGAGGCAAGCCTCTAATTAGTCCAAGCTGCCCCAATACGATGTGTGACATCATCATCGATATCACCACTACTCTGGATGATAGACCCCAGATATTTAATGTTTTCCCTCTTGGAGATAGGATGAGTGGCCAGCTTCACATCAATGTCTGCTTCATCCCTCTCAACACTGAATTCGCACTCCATGTATTATGTTTTGGTCCTGCTCAATTTGAATCCTTTGGACTCCAATGCGTGTCTCCAAGCCTCCAACCTATCATTAACTCTAGTCTGAGTCTCATCAATCAGTATTATGTCATCTGCAAATAGCATACACCATGGTACCTCCTCCTGAATGGATCGCGTCAGCTTATCCATCACTAGGGCAAACAGGAAAGGACTCAACACAGATCCTTGATGGAGTCCCATATCAACAGGAAAATAATCTGAGTCTCCTCCCACCATTCTTACCCGAGTCTAGGCTCCATCGTACATATCCTTAATCGCCTTGATATATGCCATTGGGACACCTTTCACCTCTAGACACGTATATAAGACATCCCTTGGAACTTTGTCATAGGCCTTCTCGAGATCGATGAACACCATATCAAGGTCCTTTTTTCTGTCCCTATACTTTTCTACTAATCTCCGGACAAGATGAATTGCTTCACTAGTCGACCTCCCCAGCATGAATCTACACTGATTTTCTGAAATAGACACTACTCTTCTCACCCTCATCTCCGCCATTCTTTCCCAAACCTTTATGGTGCGACTTAACAACTTGATACCCCTGTAATTGTTACAGTGTTGAGTATCCTTTTTGTTCTTGTACAATGGCACCATCGTACTCCTCCTCTATTCATCAGGCATCTTGGTCATCTTCATAATAGCATTGAATAGTCTAGTCAACCACTCTATGCCATCTTTGACCATGTTCTTCCAAAAATTTACCGAAATCTCATCTGATCCGATCGCCCTCCCTCTCTTCATCCTACTAGTAGCCCTTTTAACCTCCTCAACTCTAAACCGCCTGTAATAACAAAAGTCACGATGACTTTCAGAGCGTGCCAGCTCGCCCAGCTCAATATTTCTATCTCCTTTTTCATTTAAGAGTTTATGAAAGTAAGCTTGCCACCTTAATTTAATGGATGTGTCATCCACCAACACCTCACCCTCTTCATCCTTGATGCACTTCACTTGGTCCAAGTCGTGAGCTTTCCTTTCTCTCACTTTAGCAAGCCTATACAATCTCTTGTCTCCGCCTTTCTCACTTAGCTCCTCATATACGCGCTCAAATATTGTTGTCTTTGCACTCGTCATCGCTAACTTTGCTTCTGACTTAGCTGTCTTATAATCCTCCTTAAGTGTTCGCTTTTCATCTTCATCCCTACACTCCAACAGCTTTATGTAAGCAACCTTCTTATCTTTCACTTTAGCTTGAACTTCCTCATTCCACCACCAGTCACCCTGCCATCAACCAAAGGCCCCTCTCGACACCCCTCGTACCTCAGTAGCTGCTACCTTTCTAATGCAACCAGTAGTATTGTCCCACATATTGTTCACATGTCCGCTACTACTCCCAGCCTCTAAGTCTCTCAACTTATCTTCCATCTCTCGGGAAAGGGCAGGATTAAGTCATCCCCTTCTAATCCTCGATTGGGCATAAATAACCTTTGTCTTCTTTCCTCTCTTGATATCCAAATCCATCACTAGAAGCCTATGTTGAGTGGAAATGTTTTCACTCAGAATAACCTTGCAATCCTTACATAGACTTCTATCGCCCTTCCGGAGAAGCAAGTAATCTATCTGAGTCTTAGCTACCGTACTACGGAAGGTGATCAAGTGGTTTTCCCTTTTTGGGAAACAGGAGTTAGCAATAACTAACTCAAAGGCTTTAGCAAACTCCAAGAGAGACGTCCCGCCTCCATTCCAATCCCCAAAACCAAAGCCTCCATGAACATCTTCAAACCCGCTAGTGGTTGCCCTGATATGCCCATTGAAGTCGCCCCCAATGAAGATTTTTTCTGTCTCCGGTATGCCTCGAACAACCTCATCCAATTCTTCCCAAAAGAGCCTTTTGACTTCCTTATCTAGGCCTACTTGGGGCGCATAAACACTAACTACGTTCACCACGTGCCTACCAACCACAAGTTTGATGAACATCATCCTATCATTAACCCTCCTAACCTCATCCTATCATTAACCCTTCTAACCTCAACCACATACTCCCTAAGGTCCTCGTCTACCAAGATACCTACACCATTTCTATCCCTAGAACCACCTGAGTACCACTACTTAAACCCATCCACGTCCTGAGCTTTGGTACCTATCCATCTGGACTCCTGAACACATGCTATATTAATATGTCTCCTCTTAAGGCATTTTACTAGCTCTATGGATTTCCCTGTTAGTGATCCTATATTCCACGACGCTATCCTTAACTTACATAGGCCCGTGACCCTCTCACCACCCCTGCCCCTTACCCCTCCCCCTAACCCCAACCGATGACATGACCCTAGTCTATTATTCGCTCCTGACCTCCCTAAACTCAGTTATAACAAGAGATATAAAACAATACAAATAAGGTATACTAATTGAATATCCAACTATATAAACAAACAATCAGATGATGAAGGAATCTGAAAATTGATGACGAAGAAGAAGAAAACAAAATCTGAATCGTGTGAAGAAGAAGAACAAAGTAACTTATGATGCAAATTTAGAAAGTTGAATTAAAAAATGGTTCAATTAAAAAATAGTTGCCAAATTTGAATCCCAGAAAAAGCAGAAAACAGTAAAACCAAAGCAAAAGGGATCAACATTTTTGTTTTACTTTCTTGAACTTTCTTGGAGAATTGGGAATGACAAATTTTTTTTACCAGTAATCAGAGCAGCCCTAAGTAACAATAATCGAATGATCAAAAACAAAAAATCAGAGCAGTAACCCACACCATCGAGAATATATTAAAAAATCAACTAGATTTTTACAACAAACAAGCAAGCAAATGAAGGGAAACAACAAAACTCAACAGTAAGTAAATTCAAGAACGATACCAGTAGGCATAAGATCAAGAACAATACGATAAACAAGAAGTAAATATTCAAACTGATCAAGAAATAATACCAACAAAATGCTTAGAAGGTGAAATGATACAGGAAAGAAATCAATCAAGGGTTAGAGTTCACCGGGTTTGGGCAATTTAGGTCGATTTCTTGATTTCCGGCAGAATTTGGCAACTTTGATTTCTCCTGGACAAATTTTCTTGACCCGAAAGTGTTGCCGGAAGCTATGATTTCCGATGGCACTGCTCCGTTTTCAGGTGCTGTCAATTTTGTTGGGTCTTAACAATTGGGTTTTCAGGTGGGTCCAATTGTTATCTGAAAAGGAAGGTTTTAGGTGGGAGAGAAAGTAGAGAGAGTTACTAGCTACTTAAGTTACTAAAAAAAAGATAACTGCCAAACTTGGAATGCGGCCCACCTCAAGTTATAAATAGCTGGGGGTTATTCCTCATCATTTCTTCTTTGGCTTCCCAATTTATTTCCTCAATATTTTTATTCTGTCACAACACTTTCACGAAGGCCACTTTTCATTTCGAAGCTTTCTTATTTGTCGATCTAAAACAACCACTGGTACCTCATCATAAGTTAAGTCTTCAGCAATGGAGGTATCCTTAATGCGAGTAATGCACGAAGGATCTCTAATGTACTTCCTCATCACAGATACATGAGACATTGGATAGACTGCTCTCAATTCTAAAGGAAAATTAAGCTCATATGTTACCTTGCTAATTTTTATCAATAATCTTATACGGTTCAACATATCTAGGACTAAGCTTTCCTGTCTTTCCAAATCTCATGATTCCCTCCATAGGTGATACCTTTAAGAAGATCCAATCTTCTACATCAAACTCCAAGTCTTGTCGTCGAACATCTGCAAAAAACTTCTACTAATTCTGTGCCGTTTGCAGTAAGCCTCTAATAAGTTTCATTTTTTTCTGTTGCTTGTTGAACTAGATTAAGGTCTAGCAACTTTTTCTCCCAACTGCAAACTAATCAATCGGTTGATCGATATCTTTGCCCGTATAGTGCTCCCTAAGTATATATTTGAATACTAGCATGGAAAGTATTATTATAAGCAAACTTAATAAGAGGTAGATAATCATCCCAATTTCCTTTAAAGTCAAACATATAGACACATAACGTATCCTCAATGGTCTGGATGGCACGCTCTGCCTGCCCATCAGTTTGTGGATGAAAAATGGTGCTGAGATTCATCTAGTTACGCAGATCTTTCTGAAAAGACATCCAAAAATGTACGGTAAATTGAGCCCCTCGATCAGAGATAATAGATAATAGAACTCCATGAAGGCAAACAATCTCTTGAATGTAAAGCTTAGATAATCCTCCACTGAATATGTCGTTCTTACAGGCAAGAAATGAGCAGATTTTATCAACCTATCAATGAATACCCAAATAGAGTCATACATGCGTGTAGTATGAGGCAACCTAGTGATGATGCCCATATTTATCATGTCCCATTTCCAGAATGAAAAATCAGTATACTTAGCTAGTATTCCAGGTCTCTGCTGTTCTATTTTGACATGCTGGTAGTTAGGGCATTGGCAACCATCTTTGGAATTTCTTTTTCATGCCATTCAACCAATAGATCTATCATAGGTCTCAATACCCTCTTTTTTTTGTTTCCCTATGTTGAGCCAAATACTAGGATAATGAGCCTCAAAACGAATCTTGGCACGGAGTCCTCAGATGTTTGGCACACATAAGAGGCCCTGGTAATGAAGGACTCCATCTCAAGTTAGCTCCATTAGAGGATGTTGCTATTGTGGAACACTTTTCCTCAATATCATTGCTAGCAAATGGTTGGGTATGTCATGCATTTGCATATATATATAAATATATATGTGTGTGTGTGTGTGTTTTCACGACATGCGATATGAGAGCATACCATGCATATTTGACCAGTAGGAGGTTGCTTATTGGCCAATAAGGCTACTTGCGTTTTGGTTACAGGTGGTATTTCTATTATCCCTTTTACAACGGTTATCTATGTTTTTACTTCCTGCCTTACATACTAGTACATGTTTATTCGTACTGGCGTCCCTTTGCCTGGGGAAGCTGGATTTTATTTCGTGTGTGTAGGTTCAGGTAGGAGTTCTGATTTACCCCTCCACTAGGAGCCCCATTCAGTTGTGAGTTGGTAAGCTCTACCTATTCCTGGATCTTTAACAGGATGCTTACTTTTTGTTTTACAGTTGGGTATAGTCGGGGCTCTGTCCTCATAGTGTTAGTGAGTCTCTTAGAGGTTATTGTGGACATCTTATTGTGGGTTGGTTCTTTTGTGCCTTTCAGTCCCCAATCATCAGATTGGCATATATATATCGTGTGTGCCTGTACCTTTATTTTTGTAGCCTTGTTGGCTAATTAGTAGTCTATTGTTTTGGTTTATCTTTCTTGATATACATGATTTACTGTTGCCAGGTCATGACCTAAAATATCTAGGCTTAGTCTTTCAGGCGTCATGCTGCCGATTTTCTTCTGATTTCTAGTTTAATTAACTAGCATGTTTAGTGTCTTACCCAGCCAATAACGGTATCGAGTGCTAGTTGTGCCTCTCCTCTCGTTGGGGCATGATATAAACTGTCTGGCAATACAGTGCAAAATCCTAAGAATGATTGACAGTGTATGACGGTTACTACTCAGGGTGGCAAGAGCACCATTGATCCTCCCATGTAGGTCGAAGAGGAAAATGTTTGTGGGGAGATAGTTGCAGCTTATGGTGCAGAAGCAGCTGAAGTGCCACAGAGGTTTAAGCCCATCCCTAGGCCTCCTTCTCCCTTCTCTTAGAGAATCAAAATGAAGGAGGAAGGCAAATTCAAGCACTTCCTCTCCATGCTAAAGCAACTCTCTATCAACATCCCTCTCATCGAGGCTTTGAAGAAGATGTCGGGCTACGCGAAGTACATGAAGGACTTGGTAACCAAAAAACACAATGTGTGTCAGGAGATTCCCCAAGAGCTTCAACATTGTAGTGTTGTCACTACAAAGTCCTTAGTTTAGAAAAGAGAAGACCCAGGTGCTTTCACCATACCCTGAACCATTGGAGATGTGGAGTTCGAAAGTGCACTATGTGATTTAGGTGCTAGTATCAATCTTATGACCCTTGCGGCCTTTGTGAAGCTTGGATTGGGGCCCTCTACTCCTACTAATATGCAATTATTGATGGTGAATCACACTGTGAAGAAGCATGTGCGTATTTTATATGACGTGTTGGTAAAATTTAAGAAATTCATATTCCCCATATACTCTGTGATCTTAGATTGCAAAGTTGGCTTCGATGTCCCAATCATTTTTGGGAGACCATTCCAAGCAACTAGGCGAGCCCTAATAGATATGGAAGTTAGTCGACTCAGGTTTAGATTAAATGACGAAGAAGTTGTCATCGATATTCGTCCATCCATGAAGCATCCAAATGAATTGAAGAGTGAAGTATGGGCGATTGGTGAAGTCTGAGTAACCAATGTGTCCAAGTTGTGCAACGACAATAAGTCAGGAGCTACTTGGGAGGTAGCCCAAGGTTTTTGATGTAACAACATAGTTATAGGTTTATTTTCAGTTTTTGGATTCATAGGTAGTTCATTTATTATATTTTTGATAGTAATTTTGGACAATAGGTTGGTTGTGTATGGGCTTACAATGAATTTTATGAAGAGTATGCAGGTACAGGACTAATTTAGTCATGTTGGCTGAGAAAGAGCATCAAATTCAGTCTCTACGACTGGGTCTACAAGTCGTAAAGCAGTTTACGACTCGTACCCCATCTCGTAAAGATTTCCAGTAAGTAGAAAAATTTGCACTCCAATCCATGAGCCAACTTTACAATTTGTAGATGAAATCACGAGTCGTGAATGGGGCTTGTGCACCCAAGGTAAGTTTTCTGATATTTCGCAAAGTGTTAAGGGTTTTTCATCTAGGAGCTGTAGAACCATCTACGACTCGTAATCGAGGTTTTGGTAGGATTAGGCCCAGTAAAATTCTCTGTTGACCTGGTAAGTATAAATAGAGAGGTCAAATGATTTTGGCCCCACATTTGACCTGAAATTACAAAATCTACCCAACCTACCCCACACCCTAAATTTTTGGACTACTTCCGGCTACCGTCAACCTACATTCCATCTAGACTCCTACAACCCTAGGGTTTTGTGCCTACCCATCTCTCTCATCTTCTTCATGTTACATCTCAATTTTTGGTGATTTTTCGATTAAATTAAAACACTTAATTTTCCTTGTTTTAGAGATTAATTTGGAAGTTATGTGGGGTATGGTGTGTAAGATTGAAATATGTTTGAATTGAATTTGGGATTAAGGGTAATTAGGGTTGCCCATATGTGATTATTTTCTATGGTAAATATTGGGCATTTTTCCTTAAGTGTTATAGGTTTATTGTTTGCGTTTATTGAGTCACCCACCATATATGAGTGAATGATATTGAAAGAGATAGAAAAATTTGTGCTTGTGAAATTTGTGGGTGAGGACATAAATACATGATTCTGTGTTATTTAATTAGAAGTGTTCGAATTGTAGGATAATTTATGCTAAATCATTGTTTTGATGGGGTGTATGTGTACGGAACATGTTAGGGGCAAGGGTTGTATTATTGAGATCATGAGGGTGCGTATGTTCTTACTTCGATGTTGATAATTTGTTGTTGAAAATGTTTTGTGGGGTCAATGTGATGAACTTAGAAAATTAGGTGATTGAGTTTTCTAGACCATGAGTGGCTTTTACGACCCGTGGAGTAATCCACGAGCTGTAATTGCCCCTCGTGCACAATTCCAGAAACTTGATGTTTTCGAGTATCCATCAGACAAGACATTTTAACAGTCGTAAAACTTTATGGCTCGTTTATAGTTCTTATAGATCCCTATCTGAAATTAATTACTCATTGGAATTTTCTGTGACCCCAGTTTACAACTCGTAAACCACTTTACAGATCATACCTGGTCTTATAGATCTCTCCAGTAACATATTTGTTTTGAACCACTGGTTTACGAAGGCTCTTTACAGTTCATAGTATGCACTACGACCCGTAAAGGTTCTTTCGTAAAACCCTTCTACAACTGTACTCAGGTGATTTTTGCATTTAAAATTCTTGATTTGTGGGGCTAACCATGGTGCGTACATATCTATATTTCAGGTACTATGGCCCCATAAGGCAAACTCATTAAGATCGAGGCTATGAGGAGGTGGCTCAGGGATGAGCCCATGGATGATGATTAGACCACTTAGTTGAGTGGGTCATTAGAGGTCCTTGATGTTACACCGGACCCAGAGGCAGTTTAGCACAGACCAGAGCTGCTACCAGAGCTGGGTGTACCAGAGGAAGGTAGTGACGGGAGTAATTTACCATAGTTGATTCCATTCGGAGAGGAGTCTAGCTCAGAGGAAGGCTCTAAGGATAGATCAGAGATTAATTCCTCTGTTGCTCCTTGATCATCATTATCTACACCAGATGCCTTCTCTAAACGGTTGTGCGTCAAGGGCATGGAGGTGATCTATAGAGAGGGCGTGCAACTGAAAGAGCGGTGCAAGCCTACTCGCTCCATAAATGAGGAGCCCAGAGTTATAGCATATAGACTTAGCCGTGTCCTCGGTGTCCTGGAAATGATGATTCGGTATGTGCTTGAGTGGCTTAAACATGCGCTTGTACAGTACTCCCATGGCCACGGTGAAGGATTTCTAAGCTTCTTATGAAACCACCATCCAGACGTCTCTTCCCAAAGGGAAGAAGGCCCTCGCTCTGCCTAGACAGACTAAGACGCGAGTGAGAGGTTGATGGGTGGACATATTAGAGGAGACTATTCTTCGTAGGTTATTTGGTCGTGAGGCTCATGCCCCCTGATCTACCGTAGTGTTAATTACAGGGTGGGGCAGATGCGAAACCCATGAGTGGTGAAGGATCCTGAGAGACGAGCCATATTGATAAGATGGGTGGCACGGTTTATTGCAGAGTAGGGTCTGGAACCTGCTTGGGTCACCACTCACTCGGAACCTATCTTCAAGGCTTTGCTCAGCTACCCCGCAAAATTTTGGTGGACTATTATTTGTTCACGCATTGGTCAACCCTTCCTAATAACACTTTGATGTCAGAGTGTGCGGTTTTGGTTTCCGTTATAAGTTGGCTATGATATTTACTGGGCACACCTTATCGTCGAGCAGATACATGAGGCTGCATAGAAAAAGTCCACATCCATCCCTTTCCTGTGTTTGATCTACAAGCTCTGTTTAGAGTCAAGGGTGGAGATAGTACACCATGTAGTTCAAATGATTGACGCCCAGCATACATTGGAGCCCAGCCTGATTAATGCTGATGACAACCGGGTGGGACTCCAGTGAGCACATCCACTACCTATCCTAAAGATGTTTACCGTAGAGCCACCGCTTGAGGTTTTGTGATTAACACCACCACTGCTGCTGCTACTAAGGAGAGGTCTCTGCAGCACAAGGCAGATGAGGAGAGGGACCCCACTATTGATACTCCTGCACCACAGGTCACTACTTCACAAGTTGCTCCCGTGGGAATGATCTACGTGTCTGCCACATCTATACAGGCCATAGCGTAGAAGTTAGCACACGTTGAGTCACACTTGATTTAGCTCATTCAGCAGATCAGGCCATGGGTCCGCTAGGTTACTGTAGACTTAGAGGATCGAAGTTAGGCATTCACTATCACTACCATCTAGGATCATATTTCTACAGTAGATGCCAGCATTAACCCCTTCAAGGAGAGGATACAAAGGAGATTGAGTGAGGGTCGAACTTCATATTTATCAATCTTGCAGTTGGAGATCCAACAACTCTGGGCTGACATGACCGCAACACTTGCAGCACCTATTGCACTTCCGATGATTATACCTCAGGTGTCGGTGGTGAATTTATTTTCCTATGATAAGCCTAAGCCTTCCCCCAGGAAGAGACCCCTCATTGAGGGTGATGAGTCAGATGAGAGACACGTACGCATGAATCTAACAAAGGAGGAGGAGCTCGAGCTTGCCTTGAGAGGATCAAGACATGAGGAAACAATGCGACGAGCTCCAGAGAAGGAGTAATTAAGGTGTGTTGGCCCCTCCGAATAGAGTACAACTGCTAAGCAGACCACCCCAAAGGTGGAGGGTGGGCAGACTTCGCCACAAATGGGTGTTTAGGAGCCTTGAGCTATTATGTTCTATTTTATTTTTATTTTATGCATTAGGGACAATGCACATCTTTTTCGATGGGGTGTGGGTAATTATGGGCCTAAGTGAACTCTGAGTAGCTTATGGTCCATAACTACCCCAACTTTTTATCTCGAGGTTTTTTTGCTTGTGTTTTTTTTCCAGTGGATATTTATTTTCTATTGAAATAGCACATTTAGGATGTTTAGATAATATGTGTAACATTTAGTACCAATACTTGTGGCATATAGCATATTTTTATGTTTTGTTTGAAAAAAAGGTACCCACCAAAAATTTTGATTAGTAATTTGATTAACCTTGCATGTTTAGGTGATTGACAATATTTGTTATGATAAGTAAGGTTAAATTGAGATGAGAAGCATGATTTGTGATTCTTTCATTGATGATGTAGGTAGTGCCATGTGAGTGTGAGATTTATTTGATAAATTTGTTTGTCTTGTGCTAATTCAGAACTTTTCTAGTTATTCTAAGTCAGATTGTAGATTAGTTGGATTAGGAAAGGATCTTAGGCAATTGTTCCTAAATAGTCCACTTTAGCCTAACAATGACCAACCAAATCGATGATACATCCCTTGTTCCTAATGTTTGAACCTAACATGTAACTATTCTTTCAAAACACCTGATTAACCCAGCCTTATTTAGTGAAAATCCTGAATTTAGCCCTTGTTCCTTGAACATTGTGTACCTTAACTGAGGCAAAAGACCTAAGTTGAGGGTGGCTATCAAAAGTGGCTCTGGTTCTGAGGATAGATATTGTGCACCTCAACACAGGGCAAAAGCCTAAGTTGAGGGTGGCTAGTGTAAGGGTAAAACACAAAAAAAGGGAGTTAAGTTAGGAATACAAAGAAAAAGGAGAAAAAGCACGTACTGGGTGCAAGAAAAATGAAAGATGCCTTAATTGAGATCTAAAAAGCAACATAAAGTGTTAAAACAAGGCAAAAAGCTGAAAAATGAAAAGAAAGCACCCAAAAGAGCTTGAACAAGGAAAAAGGGATAATAAAATGAAAATAACAGGGTTGATACGGCAATAATGTAGAAAAAGTGAAGTTTCAGGAAGGGCCTTTGACTATGGAGATGGGCCAAGTCGCATAGTGAACTTTGCCTCTCACCTTTGACCAAAGGGCTTAGTAAACTCAAATTACCGTCCTGCATGTTTTACACTAGACAAGAATTAGGTTACCCAGTGATACTGAGTTGGGGAATCATGGGGAATACAATACACTAGTTGCTCTCTTTATTGATCTTTCTCTCGTGATAGTTTGTTAGCTTATTTTTCTCATTGATTTTTTTTAAAAAAAACCCTTGGGGAACTAAGTTGATTAACTACTTTGATTTCTTGTTGGTGAATTTGCCTTGAGTCTACGTATTCCTTGTGTGTTCGACCTTAACCTTGGTTAGATTCTATTTCTTGACAACGACCGCTTTATCCTTTAAAAAGGAGGTGTAACTTGGATGACATCAAGTATGCATGGAAATCTGAGGAACATTTTAAAACCTCATGCGCTGATACCAAGTTTGTAATGACCCCACCTAGGGCACTAGTCATCACACAACAAATGAGATACCCAAAGGCACCTTACCCAAGCCATCACAAGCATCTTAAGCATTCATAAATATTTGATGAAATCAATTTTCTATAACTAAGGGAAAGGGGCTATGGGAAAATTTAACAATGAAACAGTGTAAAAAAATACTGAAATAACTACAATCATTTTATCCATAAGAATACCAGCTACATCGTCAACATATGGGACCAGTAATGGTCGATCTCAATCAAATAGAAAGAAATCCAAAATACTGCAACATAGAAGTAAATGCCTCAGAAAGTCTACAAATAGATTGTTTGTAATTAAGACTAAGATACATGATAGAATAAAAAGTGGTGGTGTCCCAAATTAAAGGCTCGCAATGAGTAGTAAAGCTAGTCTTGGATGCCGAGTACAAGACATGAGTCGTGGAGGAAAACATGTCCCTACATGTTTAAATCATGTAGGAAAAATATGCATTAGTATGTTTGAATGTACAAAGTATGTGAGATGCAAAGCATGCATGAAATTATAATGACATTATTGTTAAATATAACATATGAGTATACATAAAATAAAATATACATGAAATGAGCTTAAGCATGCAGAAGGAATATGGCTCAAAATGAATATAAATTAATGCATAAGAAAACACATATAATGAAAACATAACATAAGATCATAAAGCTTGTGAGAATAGACCATAACCTACAATACGACCATATGAGCTACTACATGGAATCAAATGAACTCCTTCCATTAGGAAAAGGCCAAATGCACTCCTTCCATTAGGTAAAGTGGAATCTACATGCCAAGGTAGATATCCAAAACTTAGTATCCTTGCAATTGCATCTTTCATAACATTTGCCCTACGTAGATCCACTAGCCTAGCCTACTAGGGCTCCTATGGTGGCACATAGTTTGGGACATTGAGATTTAGCTCTAAGGAGCCATGCCTGAACTAACAGAATAAGTCCTGATCTCAATTCCTCACGGTACTTAGTAATCTCACAGAATCTTTAAAACATATCTTAGATTCAAAGAAGAAATCAATAAGAGTAGCTCAAAACTTTTGAACCACCAAGTGAGGATTATTCTATCATCTTGGGGACCTATCTTAACATCTATAAGGTAATCGTCACCATGCTTATATCTTTGCCAAACTTAACTTTAAAGATCTTATATAATGTCCTAATTATACTCATAAACCATACAAAGCTTTACTTGAAAACTAGGTGGGCTAGGCTTTTCTCATGCAACAATCATAAATCGCATAAGTCATAAGAAATATTCTTTTTAAGGAACATAAAAAATGTTCAACCTTTATCAACATCGAAACCCATTATGGAGTCATCATCATTGTTTCAAGCATGCATATATACTTAGTGAAATAGTTGCAGGATATTATAAATAGCATTTAATAACCTAAATATCATGGAATCATCATGAGCATGCACATTAACTTAAGGAACATAAAGAAAAGGTAAAGTGTTTAATAAGGAACATTATAGGTGGAAGGATGCCCATAAATCAACTCACATACCTTAAGAAAACTAGATAAAAACAAACTTGAATCCTTTGGGGAAGAATTTTGAAACTCTAGTTCTTGCCTTGCCTTGTTCTTGGGAGCATTTCTTGCCTTAGAAATTTAGAGAGGGAAGAATGATAAATTGGTTGAGAGAATTAGGGCTTAAAGGTTGATAAAGTTTCCCTTTCTCATCCAAAAAATGACATAGTTTAGGAAAAAAGACGGAAATGGCAAAGTTGCACCTCATTAAAACAGTAGAATTTAACCTACGAAACCCCAATTATAGTTTGTAAATCAATCCACGGGCCATTATTCCCTCTCATCTGATAACACACCTTATATTCTTGAAAACTATCATTATTGTACCCAAAGCTACAAAGCCATGTTATGGGTTGTATAAACTCTTAAAGGTCATGGTTGAACTCGTAAAGTCCTTCCACACTTATCTATTTTCACCTTTTTCTTGACCTTATTCCACGAAGTACCCTACAGACCATATCTTGGCTTACAAGCCATCTATTAACACGTAGGTCACCTTTCAACAAACTCTAAATCTCCATCATGTCTAATAGTCTCACTCATGAACTTATCTACAAGCCGTTGTGGTCTGTCCTACAAGTCGTCACTATGTCCACGGGTTACCCCACGCTTGGGAACTTTTCCAATTCCTGAAGTTCTATATTTAAGAATGAAACCTATGGGTCATATGTCCACTTATGGGTTGTAAGTCATGTAGTGAAACCAAAATGCTGGTCATTTTCAAGCCACCTTCCTTGCAGTCAAGGCTCCTAAACTAGGGGTCGTTACAATGAGTATCTCCTACAAAGGATAGATAATCTATTTGACCAACTATAACGGGCTAATCACTTTTCTAAGATTGATCTTTGGTTTGGGTACCATCAAATCAGGATGAGGGAATATGATATTCCTAAAATGACTTTTCAGACTACGTATGGGCATTTTGAATTTGTGGTGATGTCTTTGGGCCTAACCAATGCTCTAGTGATATTTATAGATCTTATCAATAGTGTCTTTAGAGCATGCCTTTATATGTTTTTGTGGTATTCATTGTTGATATCTTGATTTATTCCCAGTATAAGGAAGAGCATGTGAAACATTTGAGAGTAGTGTCGCGAATTGAAAGGAAGGAAAGTTGTTTGTCAAGTTTGATAAATCCGAGTTATGGTTATAAGAAGTAGAATTTATTGTGCATATGGTTTTGGGTGAAGGGATTAAAGTGGATCCTAAAAAGACAAGTGGTGAGAAATTGGCCTGGACCCCTGACTCTGATAGGTATTAGGAGTTTCTTGGGCTTAGTGGGGTACTATTGGAGAATTGTTGAGGGTTTTTCCTCGATTGCTTCTCTATTGACAAAGTTGACACAAAGGAAGGCAAAATTCATTTGGACCAACGAATGTGAAAAGAGCTTTCGAAATATAAAGAACAAGCTTACATTGGCTCCTAATTTGGTCTTATCGAAAGGGGTAGAAGGATTTGTTGTATTTTGTGATGGTTTAAGAATTGGTTTAGGGTGTGTGTTGATACAAAGTGGCAAGGTTATTTCCTATGCATGTAGGCGACTAAGTGTATGAGCATTATTATCCTACTTATGATCTTTAGTTAGCTGACGTGGTATTTGCATTGAAAACATGGTGTGATTATCTTTATAGGGTTCATGTAGATATTTTCACCGACCACAAGAGCCTTTATTTGTATTCACCCAAAGACATCTCAATTTGAGGCAAAGAAGGTGGTTGGAACTCCTTAAAGATACATGAGTGTACATTATTACCTAGGCAAGGATAATGTTGTGGTCAATGCTCTAAGTATGATGTCTATGGTCAGTATGGCTCACATTAATGATTTAAGAAAGAGTTAGCAAAAGAAATCCACCCATTGGCTTGATTGGGGTTAGGTTCGATGATGTGGAAAATGAGAATATAGAGGTTCTAGATGGTTCCAAGTCTTCTTTGATTAAAGATGTCAAATCCATGCAAGACCTTGACCCGTTTTGTTAGAATTCAAGGCGTTGGTGAAAGAAGGAAAGGTGGAGGTTTTCTCCCAAGAGGGAGATGGTGTTCTTAGGCATCATGTTAATGGTTTGGGGGATTTGATGGTATAATAGACACATAATTCATCCTATTCCATTCACCTCGGTTCTACAAAGATGTATAGAAATTTGATAGAAGTGCATTGGTAGGGTGGTTATGAAAAAAGACAGTGCAAAGTTTGTAGACGGATGCCATAATTACAAACAAGTCAATGTCAAACATCAAAGGTCGGGTGGCCTAGCCCAAGATATTGAGATTCTTACTTTGAAATAGGAAGATCCCAACATAGATTTTGTGATTAGCTTGCCTAGAACCAAGAATCACTTTTGTTCTATTTGAATTATTGTTGATAGGATGACCGAATTGGCTAACTTCCTACTGGTTAAAACAACCTATGGTGCTGAAGATTATGTTAATTGTACATCCATGAGTTGGTTATGTTATATGGGGTCCCATTGTCTATCATTTTGGATCGTGGTACTTAATTTACTTCACACTTTTAGAGATCTTACCAAAGAGTCCTTTGTACTAAAGTCAATCTTCGCATGGTTGTTAACCCACAAACGGATTGCCAAGCCAAAAAGACCATTCAAACTCTGAAGATATGCTTAGGATTTGTTCTTTGGAATTTAAAGGTTGTTGGGATGAACATCTTCCACTTATTGAGTTCGCTTACAACAATAGCTATCACTTTAGTATCGTTTAAAGCTCTATATGAGAGGTGTTGTAAATCCCCAATCAGGTGGTTTAATGTGGGAGAAATGGTATTGATAGGTCTGGATTTTGTTATGGATTCTTTGGAGAAAGTGAGGTTTACAAGGGAGAGATTTAAGACAGATTAAAGTAGACAAAATTCCTACTCCAATTTGAGGATAAAGGACAGTGAGTTTAGTGTTGATAATTGGGTGTATTTGAAAGTCTCACCTATGAAGGGTGTAGTTCGGTTCGACAAGAAGGGAAAGTTGAGACCTATGTTGGGCCTTATTGAATCTTAAGCAGAGTTTGTAAGGTTTCTTATGAATTGGAGTTGCCTATGGACATTAGTATGGTTCATCCGGTCTTTGATGTGTCCATGTTGAAGAAGGGTGTAGGTGACCCAAACTTTATTATGCCTTTGGAGATTGTAGATGTTGTGGAAGAGACTTAACATATGAAGAAGTTCCAGTGGAGATATTGTATAGGCAAGTGAAGAGATTGAGGAACAAATATGTGGCATCCGTCAATGTCCTTTAGAGTGATCAACAAGTTGAAAATGCCACTTGCAAAGTGGAAGCGAACATGAAAAAGTGATATCCTTATCTTTTCCACTATACTAAAGCCTACGGTAATGAGTTAATCCTATTTATGGTGTGAAGTCATGTAATTCACCCCTTATGTATCATGTTGCATCGATACATACTCATGGTAATATGCTTTGATGTTGTTTGATGCATAGGTTTAAAGATTTCATGATAATGATGTTTATATTGCATTGATGCATTCATGTTGGGTTGAAAGTTTGTCTTATCACTCTCATTAAGCGTATTTCCATCACATTCGGGGACGACTGTTCCCAAGGTGGAGATATTGTAACGCTCCCATGCAACATAGAATGTCCTTATGTCATATTTCTTGAATATCGTAACTTCAGTACATTTTTTTGTCAAATTCGAGTTCGTATTAATTTTCAGGAGGCAAAATTGTGTAGGAAAAAGGTCTCCCTCGATTTATAGGTCAACCCTATAAAAATAATTTTTCGTATGAAAATACACTTCCTAGCAGAGTATGCAGAGAGGGTTCAAGATAGTACAAAAGTGACAGAGACTCATTCCAAGGCCAAAATAGGGGAAAGTTGAACTTTGCGGAAAAAGAACCATGGCGGAACAAGTTCTCATCGCAGTCTCGCTTCACCTATGAACAATATTTTTTGAAAATTTATATATTTGAGTAAGGAAAGTTGGGGCATATCCCTAAACCAATATATACGTGAATACTCAAAAATTTCAACATTTTCAAGCCTAAAATCACTCTTAAAACTCCTAAAAACCTCTTCAAACTTTCTCAAATTCACCAACCAACTTCTCTCAAGTTTCTAGAGTTCAAGCTTCCTCCATTGAAGTTCAATGATCAAAATGTTTTTCCAAGTCTCCCCAAGTATTCTTCATCAATTTCAAGGCTTAAAGGTTTGTAGGTCTTTCATCCATGGTTTCTTCCACCCGTGGAACCTAAACCTCCCTTTTAATGAAATTTTTTGATTTCAAGGATTGTTTTATGGGTATCTTCTATTATTACTCCAATGCATGATTTGTCATGACCCAAGCCTAGGTCCTAGGTGTAACATGACAAATGGGGAACCTGAAGGAACCCCAAAAAAGCCTCTTAAGCATACATGGCACATCCTTTGCTGTGGTAGCATAATTAAACAACAAACACATAATTCTAGGGGAAGTGGGACTTCGGACTCAAGCTATAGGGATGCACCGGGGAGACGATTAGCGTGATCACATAGCAAATAAATTCTGAGGGGTGGGTTTTCATCTCATCAAACATCAAGCATAGAAGGGAATAGGAACTAAGGGATATCTTTAATAGTTACTTAAATATAATAGGTATCGAGCTCATAATATGCATATGCATTTTGTAACACCCCTCATATGTTTAGGCCTAGAAAATTGAAAGACCGAAAATTTTAATAATACTTTGACCCTGTGAGCCAGTCTACGGCCTGTAGAATCCTCCACAGTTCATGGGAAGGTTCATGGAAAGCACCTAATGAAAATGGAAAATTGAGCAATTCTTAAATGTTGGCATACATAAACCAGAAGGACTGTAGAAGGAACCAAGGCTCGTCAGCTAGTAGTCCTGAAGGACCAAAAAGTACTCTTGAAGGACCGAAAATTGTCAAAGTCTGAAATCACTCTACGAAAGAAATTACGGCATATAAGTGGATTGATGGCGCATTTTGCATGTTCGTGGCTTAGAAGCTGCAAGTAGCTCAACTTTTGTGACACTCAGTTCCATGAGCCAAGGTATGGATCATTTGTGCCTCTACAACCCATAGGAAAGGTTTTATGGATGACTCTTCGATTTTTAATGAAGAGTGTTTTTGACATTTCCAATCCATCTAAGCCATAAACTACGTGTTTTGGCTACCCTAACAGTCTCAACCGACCTAGCCCTTGTAAGTTCTTTTCCTAAGTTATTCAAAGCCTTTAATCCTCAAAAATTATCTCAAGGTTTTCCAATATTTCTCTCTCTAAGTCAAGGGATATATGGAAGCTAAAACTTGAAGGTTTGACTAAGGGATTTCCAGATTTTCTCCTCAAATTTTAAGGATTCTATTTGAGGTATGTAAGTCTTAATTCATGGATTAATTTCATCCATGGAGCCCAATACATAACCTTCTTTTTATAAAAATCTCATGATGAATTCTTATGTGCTTTTAAGCTATGATTCCTAGTGCATGAATCATTATTTCTATATGATGAATATGATTAATTATGAATGAACTATGATGAAATACATGATCTATATGATTTTCAATAAAAAAGTATGTGATTTCAAAGTATGCATGATTACAGCTTAATGACTTGTTGTAGGTTCCTTTATCAATGATCGAAATTTATTTTACTTGCTTGTTTCCTCTATGAATCTCACTCAACTGCATAGTATTAACTCAATTGTTCATGAACTCACACTTAGCCTTATTCTCTTATAATAAAGCTATTGATTTTTATGACTATTATCGTAAGTATGTAAAAACATGTCTTAATGACAAGATGGTCAGAATGGTGATACTATGGTGACGTTATGATAGTGATAATGATGATGTGATGTTAAAGAGGGTGATGAAACCCCTAATGCTTACGATGATGTTTTCATGACTCAAGCCTAAGGCCTAGATATGACACGGTAAATGAGGAACCCGAAGGGACTCCAAATAACTCTCTAAAGCATGCGTATCACATCCTTGTTTGCAGAAACATAAATAAACAACAAGTAACAAATACTACTAGGAGAAATGAGACTTTGGACTCATTCTTTAGGGATGTTGTAGGGAAGATAATGTCATGCCTGGTGGATCAAGATGTAGAAGAGTTTCAGATAAGTTAGAAAACAAAACCATCTACGAGCTGTAACTCAGATGACGGCCTATAAGAAGGTCTTATGAAGTGAAGCCTGATTTTAGAAATTATTGAGTACGAAGCCCAAGTATAAGCCGTGGTTTCGTGTACAACCCATAATCTCGTCTGTAAAAGCTTCCAAATCCAATTTTCCTATTTTATTTGGATTTGTTTTTAATTATAAATAGGTTTTTAGGTCTTTTCAGAAGTGAGACACAGAAGAAAGGACAGAAACACTTTGAGAACTCATACTTTGTGATTTTTACATTGAGATTATTCCATTGTGATTTCTTGTGGAGAACTTCAGATTCTTAGTCCTTAAATTCATCATCATAAGTATTTAACTATTCTATTCCATAACATGATTCTCTCATCTACACTGACCATGCATAGCTAAATCTAAAATTAGGGTTGTGGGAACCATGAAGAACTAACAAGGTAAAACTGAATAATTCGTAATTCGCATGTATTAATTAATCCCTTTGTTTAAAATGCTTTTTCACGGTAGTCAACGTTAGAACAAATCTAATTCTTACAAGATTAAGGTGGTAATGAATGGGAAAAGGGAATAATTAATAGGATTTGATATGATCCCTCTGGTCTAATCAACCTAACTGGATCAAGAAGTGCGTGTACAAAACAAATTGTAAGGATTAGTAATATCACACTGTAGGGATGGATCAAATCATGTGCTATAATTTACCTCTCGCCTGGATCAAAGGGTTTGGTTAACTTAACTTACTAGTTCTGCATGCTACACACTAGAAAAGATTAAGATTATTTGCCTATAGTAAGTTAGGAATTCATGGGAACACAATACCTTGGTTACTTCTCTCACTAAATTCACAAAACTTGTTTCTAGTTTAGGTTTATTTACTACAATTACAAACCCCCTACCCTTTTGGGAGATAAGGAGGTTAATTCATCCGAATTGTTCATAATTACTCTAGGTCTAGACCATATTCCCTATGGGTTCGACCCTAACCTTGCTTAGGTTATATATTTTGGCAAACACCACTTATACCTTCAAAGGGAGGTGTAGTTTGGGCGACATCAAATTTTTGGCGTCGTTGCTAGGGAATATGGCTTTTGGACTGGATTAATTTGGGTAATTTGTTAAATTAATCCTTATTTTTCTTGTTTTATGTTTCTTGTCTTCTTTGGTTTTGCTATAGTATATAGGTGTGGTGTATGCACAACACTCATAGTGGAGGCAATCCCTTGACTCCATTTGACATAGAAATCCAAAGAACACTGAGAAGAATGGCCCAAAACAATGCAAACAACATTACAAATGATGCCATAAATGCAACACGGAATCCAAATAATGATAACCCACCACCACCACTTGAGGATGCGAATCCACCACCACTGGATCTTTAAGCCTCCTCTAACACATAGAATCAATACAAATTTGACCCTATAGTAGTGGATAACACTAGAGCTATTATGTTACCTCGTCTACTGGATGACACAGATTTTGCCATTTTGAGTCGGTTACTTCAAATGTTGCACAATAGAGGGTTGTTCATGGGCTTACCATTAAAGGATCCACATAACCATCTGCACAACGTCATCTTTGTCTACAAGAGTATGATAGGGAATCAAAATCAATCCATAGATGTCGTTAGGCTCCGTGTTGTCCCATTGTCTCTAACAGGCAAAGCAAGGCTATGGTTATTCGAGCTCCTATAGAGTTTAATCACCACTTAGGCTGAAACATATAAGGTCTTTTTGGAGAAGTTCTTTCCTAGTTAAAAGAAGCTGAAGTTAAACGACCAAATTAACAAGTTCGAACGGTTGCATGGTGATTTGATCAATACTACATGGGAAATGTCCACAAAGTGTTTGAGTAGTACTCTGGACCACAAGATTGTTGATGACTCCATGGAGGAGATCTTCTATCAGGCACTTGATGATAATTGCAAAGTGCTGGCCAACACAATCACTGGCGGCTTATTCATAGATTTCCCATTTCCGATTATAGCTAAATGGCTAGAAAAGGTTGCAAAGAGAAACGCTGCATGGGGCTCGAGAGATAAGTAGACGACCAAAAGCTCTTTCTCAATTAGCACAAATTTAGAGCAGGTTAAGATAAATAAGGAGATAATACAAGAGCTGGATCAGATCAGTACTAACATGGGTTTTTTGACGAAGTAGAGTCAGGAGCACGTGAATACAATTAATCATTATCCTCTACAAGCACCCATGTATGGGGAGCCCTATTATGAAAAGGACATTTGCTTTGTAACTGGTTAGATGTGGGCTTTCTATGAAAAGGACACTTGCTTTGTAACTGCTTAGACGAGGGGTTTCTGGACCAATGCCTAAGCGTCCAACCAGGACTATTAGTGCCAACGTTAAGGGAATCAAGGTCAGAACTTCAATAAAGATAGTGCTTTTAGGGATAATAACCCAGGTGGCTACTACGACAGGTTCAGGGGCCAGGACAGAGATGCTTATTGGGAACACAGAGATGATTACAAGAATGGTCCACATATGCCACCACACAATTGTGACTCTAGGTCTTGTAGCTCGTGAATCGAGCAAATATTTGACAAATTATTGAAGAAGACTGACATTCAAGATGAGACCTTGAAGGGGATGAACTCTAATATCTCCAGCATTAATTAAAATATTGAGTCTTATTCGGTTGCCATCATGAAGCTTGAACAACAATTTGGTCAAATGTCCACTCAGTTGAACTAGCGCAAGAAAGTTATTACCAAGCAACACATTGCAAAATCCAAAGAATGAAGGGCAGTGTATGGTAGTGACAATACATGGCAGCAAGTAAACTATTGACCCACTAATATTAGTTGATGATGATAAGGTTCGTGAGGAGATGGTAGATAGCAAGGATAAATAGATCGGAGTTGCTATGGGGTGAGCAATGAGGTAGTCATGCCACAGAAGTTGAAACCCATACCTAGACCTCCCTCTTTGTTCCCTCAGAGACTCAAAAAGGAGGAGAAAGGTAAGTTTCAGCACTACATAAGAGGACAGTGAGGTAAGAGCTTTCTCAAGAGCTTTATTATTGCAGTGTGATTGCAACAAGGTCCTTGGTGCAAAAAAAAGAACCTAGAGCATCCACCATACCCTACACCATTGGAGATGTGGAATTTACAAAGGCATTATGTGACTTCGGCACCTACACCATTGGAGATGTGGAATTTACAAAGGCATTGTGTGACTTCGGCACCAGCATCAATCTAATGCCTCTTGAAATACTCAAGAAGTTAGGCTTAAGAGCCCCTACTCCAACAAATATGCAGTTGTTGATGGCTGACAGGACAGTAAAGAAGCCTATGGGAATATTGTATGACGTTTTTGTTAAAGTGGAAAAGTTCATTTTCCCTGTAGACTTCATGATTCTTGATTAGTAGGTTGACTTTAAAGTCCCAATCATCTTGGGAAGGTCCTTCCTATCCACTTAACAAGCACTAGTGGACATGGAGTTAGGTCAACTAACGTTTAAATTGGGTAATGACAAGGTTGTGTTCAATGTCTACCAGTATACAAAGAAATTAAATGATCTGAAAGTAGTCTCTATCATTGAGAGTGTTGTTGAGCTGCAACCAGAGGTACTAAGTGAGAAAAGAGAAGACGTCTAAACTCTGGAAACTGTGTTCATGAACTTCAAGAGTGACAACATCCCAGACTAAGATGAGAAAGTAAAGGCCATGGGAGTATCTGGTTTCACCAGACATCAAGCTAAGCTTGAGTTGGACTTAAAGAATTAAGAGCCACCACCTACCATATCATCCATCCAGGAGCCACCGTGTTGGAATTGAAGGCTCTTCCAGCCCATCTCAGGTATGTGGTTTTGGCTACAAACAATACTTTGCCTATCATTATTTTTGCAAATCTTAATGATGAACAGGTGGACGCTTTGATCTCGGTACTCAAGCAATGAAAAAAGGCTATTGGATGGACAGTTGCAGACATCATTGGCATCCTACCTAGATTGTGCAGTCACAAGATTATATTGTTCAAAGACTACAAATCAAGTATTGAAGACCAAAGGCACCTCAACCTACAGATGCAAGAGGTCATACATAAAGAGATCATTAAGTTGTTGGATGTAGGTGTGATATATTCAATTGTTAACAGTGAATGGGTGAGTCCAATCAGTGTGTTCCAAATAAGAGAGGTATCACCATGAACCCAAATGCTAGCAACGAGTTGATCTCCATAAGACTAATCATAGGTTGGAGCATTTGCATGGACCATAGAAAGCTCAGTGCATCAACCGGAAAAGACCAATTCCTTGTACCATTCATGGAGCAAGTGCTAGATCACTTGGCAAGAAAAGGCTAGTATGGCTTTCTTGATGGTTACTCAGGCTACAAGCAGATCTTTGTTGCTTCAGAATACCAAGAAAAAACAACCTTCACATTCCCCTCTAGCACCTTTACGTTTAAAAGGATGTCATTTGTGTTGTGTAATGCACCAGCAACATTCCACAGATGCATGATGTCTATTTTCTCTAATGTGGTAGAGGATACGATTGAGGTATTTATGGATGTCTTTAGATTGGTTGGAGACTCATTCGACGATTGCTTCCATGTGATTGACAGAAAGGGGACTAAAAATTAGGTTGCAGACCACTTATCCAGATTAGAGGATAAGGCCATGGTGAAGTTTGATGATGGGGTTGAAATTGATGATTCATTCTCTGATAAGAGAGTACTTGCAGCCTCTCATGATTTCATACCATGGTTTGCAGATTATGCATATATTGTGTCACTGGACTTGACTACACACAAGTGCTATGGGATTTCATGGTTGCATTCCTAAGGAGGAAATGATGAGAATTTTATAGGCTTTCTACTCATCCTTGGTCGGTGGGCATCATAGTAGAATTAGGACAACACATAAAATCTTATAGTGTAGGTACTATTGTCCGACCATCCCCTAAGATGTTCATGACTATGCCAAGGCTTGTGACAAATTCTAGAGAGAATGGTGTTGCCCGCAAGCACGAGCTCCCTCTAAACTCCATAATGGTGATCGAACTGTTTGTTACTTGGGGGATAGATTTCATGGGCCTATTCATTATCTCTCATGGGAACAAGTAT
The DNA here is from genome assembly GCA_029948455.1 of Solanum rostratum. Classification (NCBI taxonomy): domain Eukaryota; kingdom Viridiplantae; phylum Streptophyta; class Magnoliopsida; order Solanales; family Solanaceae; genus Solanum; species Solanum rostratum. Next base: position 53,742,745 of record CM057049.1, read on the forward strand.
ATTTTTGTGGCTACGGACTGTGAATCAAAATAAGTGGAGGCGATGGTGCTCCCTAATAAAGAAGGCAAGAGTGTCACGACATCCTGGAGAGGAAATATCTTCTTAAGGTCTAGCACCCCTTGGGCAATTATCAGCGATGGAGGTTCCATTTCTGTAACTGGTTGTTCAAAGCTCTTTTTAAAAAATATAGGGTAAAGCATTGGGTGGCAACACCCTACTATCAACAGACGAATGAGCAAGTTTTGGTGTACAATAGGGAGATTAAACAAATTCTATCCAAGATTGTAAATGCAAAAGAACTGACTGGCTGCAAAAGCTTAATGATGCATTATGGACATATCGGAACGCATTCAAGATTCCCATATGTATGTTTCCTTTCCAACATTTCTTTGGAAAGGCTTGTCACTTGTCAATGGAACTTGAGCACAAGGCAATGTGGGGTCTTAAAAAGATGAATCCGGATTAGAATGATGTGGCAAACTCAAGGCTAAGCCAACTCAATGAGCTTGATGAGTTTTTTCGAAGGCATATGAGAGCTCAGCCCTGTACAAGCGAAGGATAAAGATGAAGTAAGACTGTCACATTGAGCATTGTTAGTTTGCACTAGGACAACTGGTCTTATTAGTTATACAATTCAAGATTGAAAGATTGAAGTTGTTACTTAGGAAACTCGAGTCCAGACAGTTAGATCCGTTCAAAGTTTCACATATTTTCAACGATAGGGATGTTGAATTGGAAAAGAGAACTAGCACGAGAATCAAAGTAAATGGCCGAAGAATCAAACATATCTTGGCAATGTTGTGAAAGTACGGACAATAGAAGTATGGACACTTGGTGAAGTCTAAGTAACTAAGTTGTCTAAGTCGTGCCGCGATACTAAATCATGTGTTTCTTGGGAGGCATACCAAGATGAAGACTTGCACTTAGGCACCCATGTATGTTAGTTTTGACCCCTATTCTTTTCTTTATATATATTTTGTTGCATTGAGAACAATTCAGAACTCTTTCGATAGAATGAGGGTAGTTGTAGGCCTTGATGAAGTCTGAGTAACCATGGCCTAAAACTATCCCAATTTTTAAGTCCGAGGGGTTTTCTTGCTAGTGTTCTTTCCCTATGAAGATTTATTTTCCGTTGAACTAGCATGCTTAGGAGGTGTAAGTAGTATTAGAGCATAATTGTACTAAAGTCTGTGGCATGTGTTAGTTTTTGTTGAAAAATGATACCTGTCAAAGTTGTGTTAGGTAGTTTTGATAATAACCATGTAAATTTGGTAATTAACATTGCTTGTTCTGATAAGTTGAGTTTAACTGTGATGAAAAGCATGATACGAGAGTCCATGCTGATAGTGTAATCAATGCCAACTTTGTGTGAGCTTCTTTGTAAAATTTGTATACTATGATTTAATTTAGAACTTTCCCTATTATTCTGACTAAAACTACAGGTTAATTGGTTAGGAAAGGATCTTAGGTCATTGTTCATATTATCCAACTTAGCCTAAATAACAAATCAAATGATTAATGTATCCCTTGGTCCTAATATTGAGCTTTACATATACCCTTTTCTATGTAAACACCTAAGTAACTAAGCTCTTTTGAATGTGAAGTACTGAATTTGGTCCCGGTCCTCCCTTGAATATTGTGCTCCTCAACTAAGGAAAAAAGCCTAAGTTGAGGGTGGCTACCAAAAGTGGACCTGGTTCATAGGTTGGATATTGTGCACGTCAACTCAGGCCAAAAGCCGAAGTTGCTGGTGGCAGGTGTAAAGAAAATCACATTAAATGGGGGTAGAAGCTAGTGATGCATGAAAAAGGGGGAAAATGTGCCATGGGTGCGAGAAAACATTAGTAGATGCCTAAATAATGAGCTAAAAAAAGAATGTGAAAAATAAAAAGGCAATAAGATTAAAAAGTTTGAATAAGTCACCCAGAAAGGTTTGAAATAGGAGAAGGGAAAAATGATTTGAAAATCATAGTGTTGGTACGGAAAAGTGCAGAATAACACTATGTCAAGGAGGATCATTAGTCACTATATTCCTAAAAATATCATACCAAATCCCCTTAATCCTAAGTTACAAGCCAAAAAAGTCTTATAGTGATCCTAGTCCAAGTGATCGAAGGTCATGATCAAGAGTATAGGGGAAAGCATATGGTATTTAGCGCAGTATTTCAATATCTGTTGAGAGTGTGAGTGATTTTGTTAGTCCTATGCATCCAATTTTAAAAATAATATCACGAGTGAGGTGTAGGACTTCTTTTTTTGAGGGCACTTGAGTACGCTGTTGATTCAAGGCTATTTCAGTTATATTGGCTTATTTGTGGTTACCTTGCTTGTCATAGTTGCACTGTCATATATATTAATTTTCATTAGTTTGTTTGATAACTATCTGATATCCATTTATGTGTTGGTTTGGGTATTTGTGATTGATTTGGAGATGATGTATGCCATTAGATTGAGGTATGTGTGTTGCTATACTACTTATGTAGATTGAGTCCATCCTTTGAGGACAGGCAATGATTTTAAGTTGAGGGTGATAATGTGCTACTAAAATACAACACTTTTGATGCCAAATCTTAGAATTTTGTGTGTCCTCAAAGCGATGTTTGTATGTTGATTTTGCAGGTTTTACATGATTTGATATGATCTTTGGCAAAGTCTGCGGAATTGAAGTTCTTGGTGATTTATGGAAAACTATATGGGTCATGGTTTATTCCATCAGCTATATTGTGAGTCAAGTCTAGTGAAGAGCCCAGTTTCAAATGTTATATTCACGAAGGGTCAGAGAAGCCGTAGATTTCTTCGCGGTTCGTAGGTTCTTCCGTAGGTTGAATATAAAAAACATACTAAATGTTGAAGTATTGTCAGACAAAGCCACTTACAACTCGTAGGTTTAATGATGGGTCATGGATAAGGTCGACCCTGGAGGATCAAGATTTTGAAGAGTTTCAGATAAGTTAGCAGACAGAATCCTTTATGGCCGGTAAGATTGTCTCATGAAGTGAAGCCTGATTTTAGAAAGTGCAGAGTACGAAGCCCAGGTACAGGTTGTGGTTTCACATACAGCCCGTAACCTCGTCCATAAAAGCTGTTGAATCCAGTTTTCCTGCTTCATTTTTATTTGTATTTTACTTATTATAAATAGGTTGTTAGGTGTTTTTAGAAGAAAGGCACACGAGAGAGGACAAAAACGCTTTGAGAAATCTTACTTTGTGATTTTTACAATGAGATTATTCAATCGTGGTTTCTTCTAGAGAACTTTTGATTTCTTATTCTTAAATTCATCAGTGTAAGTGTTTAATTATGCTATTCCATAACATGATTCTCTCATCTACAATAATAATGCATAGTTAAATCCATAACTAGAGTTGTGGAAGCCATGAAGAACTAACAAAGTAAAATCAGATAATTTGTAATTCTTGGAAAGTTCGTATGCCTATATTAATTAATCCCCTCATTTTAAATGCTTTTTAATGGTAGTCAATGTTCGAACTCGCCTAATTCTTACTTGCTGGATCCGGGTGGTAATGAATGGGGGAAAAGAATAATTAACAGTATTAGATATGATCCATCTCGTCTAATCAACCTAACCGGATCAAGGGGTGGTTGTACTGTAACAAATAGTAAGGGTTAGTAATGCCACACTGCGGGGATAGATCGAATCACGTAGCGAAATTTATTACTCACCTGGATCAAAGGGTTCGGTAAACTTAGCTCACTAATCTGCATGCTACATACTAGAAAAGATTACGATTATATGGCTATACTAAGTTAGGAATTCATGGGGAACACAATAACCAAGTTACTTCTCTCACTGAATTCACAACACTTGCTTCTAGTTTAGGTTTATTAATTGCAATTACTAGCCCCCCCCCCTGCCGGTGGGAGATAAGTAGATTAATTCATCTGAATTGCTTGTAATTACTCTAGGTCTAGAGCATATTCCTATGGGTTCGACATTAACATTTGTTAGGTTATATATTTTGACAACGACCGCCTATACTTTCAAAGGGAGATGTAGTTTTGGCGACATCAGAAGTGCCCATATACCCCTTACCCTACGGCATGCCCTTTTTGGTAGGCGTCATCAATCATCTTTACCTTATGGAAATGCCTTTTTGGTAGATTCAAGCCCATATAGAGAATTAATAGCATGAATCCATGGTGGCACATAGTTTATGGACAATGGGAGAATACCAAGGTCCTCTTAGTGCTAGGTCATAATCCCATAGTATACTTGAAACATAGTCATAATTGTATTACTCATAGTCTTAAAATATCGTAATTTACTTCTTAGAGTAGCTCATTAAGACATAGCTTGCAACATCACAGGTAGGGCTTTACATCATTCTTTACATTGATATCATACTTATGAGCTCGTAGCATACTTGTTGGCCCTCCTAATAGTCTCAACATGTATGACGTACGTATTTTTCCACAAGGTATTCATCACATAAGAGTCTTGACATGTATTTTCAATCAAGTCATGGTAGGTACATGCACATAATCTTAAAACCATGTTAATCAAGAGTAATGACATGAGAGCAGTAAAATAAGATCACTTAAGCATTATTCAAAATAGCCCCACCAAAAGCATCATAAGACATAGCCAGAGTATCATCAAACTGTTATAAAAATCTATCAATTCCACATGGCATTTCAATGTAGTATAATTTAAAAAGGTTGAAGACCAAAAATTACTTCATAATATCATCATATAAAAAAGTTCATAAAACATCCATAAATTTCGAAAACTTGAAAATAGATGAGGAAAAGGATTGGTTGAGCTTTGTGGAGGAAAGGTATCAACAAATCAAAACCCACATACCTTGGTGTGATTGGGGATGAAATTCTTCTAGAAGAATGCAGAGAAACTCGAAACCCTAGCTTGCTCTCTTCTCTTATAGTCCTTGAAGAATTTGGGAGTATTTAGGAGGGGTTTAGGACATAGAATATTTGTGAATGAGGGAGAATGAGTAGATTAGGGTTGTATAGGGCTGAAAAGGTGTCTTTTGGGATTAAAATGAAGTAGCATAGGCATATAATAATAGGAAAGGTTGAAATTGCCCCTAACAAAAATTCACCAGATATTACCAAGAGACCCCGATTATGGGTTGTGCTGCAGTCTACAGGCCATAGAAAAGAGGTTTCGTTTGGTAACATTTTGATTCCTCAGAAAATGTCTCTGATCCTCAACCCACAACTATACTTATGATTTGTACATCATTGTACGGGTTGTCTAGTAGCTTGTACTCCCAACTTTAGATATCAATATTTTTATCAAGTTTGGCCATCATTCCACGAGCACAAGTTATGGCCTATGGGACCACCTATGACCCACAAACCCTTCCGTAAAATTCACTTATATGTAAAAATTTCCAAATTACATCTCTTTGGCACTTTTACCCCTCCAATATGTGGGAACTTACAATATCTCCCCCTAAGGAACATTTGTCCCCGAATGTGCTAAAGGAAAGCTCTAAGGAATACAATGCATGCATCCCATGCAAAAATACAACATGTACCTCATGATGAAAATTTTCAAACTGTGCTTCAAATAACATTAACAATGGAACATCAAAATAACATACTAATACATAGATGACATGAAAGAACGAGGAGGCTCTCAAGTAGAGGAAATCATAATACCTCAAGTTTGATTAGAATGGAAGTGATAGGGGTATCAGTTCTTCGTATCGACTTTCGCTTCCCAAGTAGCACTCTCTGCTTATTGGATCCTCCAAAGGACTTGACGGACGCTATGTACTTTTCGAAACCTCTTTATTTTTCTATCGAATATTTCTACCGGAACTTCTTCATAAGTTAGATTCTCTTCAACATTCACCACCTCCAAGGAAACAAGGGAATTAGGGTCTCCAACACAATTCCTCAACATAGATACATGGAAGACTGGATGAATCATGGTCATCTCTATGGGAAACTCCAATTCATATGCAACTTTACCAACATGACTCAAAACTTTATAAAGCCCTACATACCTAGGGCGTAATTTCCCTTTCTTGCCAAATTGCACAACACCCTACATGGGCAAAACCTTCAAGTATACTCAATCATCAACTTTAAATTAAAGGTATCTCCTTCTGGTGTTACCATAAGACTTTTGCTGACTTTGAGCCATCTTCAATCTTTCCCTTATCATCATCTCTTTCTCCAAAGTTTCCATAACTAAATCTGGACCCAACAAAGCCATCTCCTATAAGCTTCCATAACTTCAAGCTTCCACTTTAAATTGCCCAACTAGGGATCTACAACGTCTACTATATAGAGCTTCAAAGGGATCCATTTCGATGCTAGAGTGATAGCTATTGTTGTAAGCATACTGTATAAGTGGAAGATGCTCATCCCAACTACCTTTACACTCTGAAACACAAGTTCTAAGCATATCCTCAAGAGTTCGAATGGTTCTCTCAGCTTGACCATCCATTTAGGGGTGAAATATTGTGCTAAGCTTGATATTTGTACTAAGGCCTCTTTCAAAAGACCTCCAAAGTACGAAGTAAAAAGGGAACCACGACTCTAGATAATAGCCAATGGGACCCCATGAAATCCGACAAACTCATGATGTACAACTTGGAATAATCTTTGGTAGCATAAGTCATCTTAACCAGTAGGAAGTGAGCCAACTTCATCATCCTATCAACTATAACCCATATGGAATCAAAATGTCTCTTAGTCTTAGGCAAGACAATCACAAAATCCATGTTGAGTTCTTCCCACATCGAAGTAGGAATCTCAATATCTTTGGCTAGTCCACCAGGACTTTTATGTTAGACTTTGGGACTCTAGCAATTATGGTAACCGGCTATGAACTTGGCAATATCCTTCTTCACACCTCTGCACCAATACACTTCCTTCAAATCTCTATACATCTTGGTAGAATCGGGGTGAATGGAGTAAGATGAATTGTGAGCCTTATTCAAGATCAAGTCCCTATAGCAATTGATATCGGGCGCATAACCTACATTGGTATCTAAGAAAACCATCTCCCCCTTTTGGAGAAAACCTCCACTTTGCCATCCTTGACCAACATTTTCAATTCTAGCATCGCGGGGTTGAGGTCTTTTATGAATTAACCTCTTTTACAAAGGAAGACTTAGAACCATCTAAAACTACCATACCTCTATTTTTGGCCTTATCCAACCTAACTCCTAATCAGCCAAGCGGTTAACATCTCTTTCCATTTCCTTCTTACTATCATCAACATGAGACATACTCTCTATGGACACTCGACTTAAAGCATCGAACACAATATTAGCCTTGCAAGGATGAAATGCACACTCATGTCATAATCTGTAAGGAGTTCCAACCACCTCTTTTTCCTTAAGTTTAGATCTCTTTGAGAGAACACATATTAGAGACTCTTGTGGTTGGTGAACATGTTTACATGAACCTCATATAGATAGTCATGCCATATTTTCAAAGCAAATACCACGGCCGCTAAATCAAAATTGTGGGTGGGTTAATTATGCTCATGCACCTTTAGTTGTCTAGAACCATAGGGAATGACTTTGCAACTTTGCATCAATACACACCCCCACACCAACTCTCGAAGCATCACAATACACCATAAATCCTTCTATCCCTTCTAGTAGAGCAAAAATAGGAGCAGATGTAAGATTATCTTTCAAACTTTGGAAACTTCTTTCACATTCATCTGTCCATGCAAATTTGGCCTTGTATTGTGTCAACTTTGTCAAAAGGGAGGAAATCAAAGCAAAAACTTCAACAAATCTCCAGTAGTACCCCTGCCAAGCTTGAGAAACTCCTAATATTCGTTGGAGTCAAGGGCCTAAGACAATTCCTTTCCACCTCCATCTTCTTTGGGTCCACCTTGATCCCTTCACCCAATACCACGTGACCTAAGAATGTAACTTCAACTAGAACTCCCATTTGTCATAATTGGCAAAACAATCTTTCTTTCCTCAACATTTGCAATGCTACCCTCAAATATTTCACATGTTGTTCTTCTCACCAGAAATAAATCAAAATATCGTCAATGAAGACCACCACAAACATATCAACATAGGGCTTAAAGAACCTATTCCTAAGATCTATAAATATTCTCAAAGCATTAGTTAGGCCGAAGGACATCACGACGAACTTAAAATACCTATATCTTGTTTGAAGGACAATCTAGGGAATATCACACTCCCTTACCTTCAATTGATGATACCCGAACTGAAGGTCAATCTTTGAGAAGTATAGTCCCATGTACTTGATCAAATAGGTCATCTATTCTTGGAAAAAGTTACTTATTCTTCATGCTAACCTTATTGATTTACCTATAATCAATGCACATTCTAAGTGAACTATCTTTCTTCCTTACAAACAACACCGGCGTACCCCAAGTTGACTTGCTAGGCCTTATAAAACTCTTCTCCAACAAATCATTTAATTAGTCCTTTAATTCCTTCAACTCCTTTGGAGTCATGCCGTAAGAGGGAATAGGAATGGGTTGTGCATTAGAGAGGAGGCTCATATTAAAATTTATCTCGCTTTCGAGAGGGACACCAAGAAGCTCATCGGAAAAACATCAAGAAACTCATTAACTACAAGGACCAACTAAATAGGAGGGACCTTAGACTTCACATCCCTAACCCTCATAAAATGATATATGCAACCCTTAGAAATCAACTCCCGAGCCTTAAGACAAGAGACGAACCAACCCTTAACCACCGAATTATGACCTACCCACAAGGATGGGCTAATTAGGAAATTGGAATCTAACCTTGTGGATTTTACAATCAATAGAGGCATGACATGCATGTAACCAATCCATCCCGAGGATAATATCAAAATCTACCATGTCAAGTTCAACAAAATTACATGGAAAGACTTTATGCAATATGGACATGGGACAACCCCTATAGATCTTTTAGCAACAATAGACTCACAATGGGGGTAGACACTTTAAAGGAGATACAAAACAACTCGGGGCACACATGATGTCGATTAGCAACAAAAGGAATAATGAATGAGTTAGTGAAACCTTGATCCAATAAAGCATACACATCAAGATTGTAGATCTTTAATATGCCGGTATCAACATTCGGTGCCTTATCCACCCCTTGCTTCCCTTGAAGAGCATAGACACGATTGTGATGTGGAGCACTTATTGTTGGCCACCTTGTGCCCTTTGGTCATCATGAGCACCTTGTCCTTGAGAACGGCCATGTGAAGACTTGGGCCTAGGGCCTAGTAGTGACATAGCGAATGGGAACTTGAGAGCACCCAAACAAGCCTCGTAACATCCATATTCGGTTCGGTAGCATATGATTAAATAATAAACACATAGTCCTAAGGAATAAGAAGTATGACTCGCACTATGGGGATGTATAGGGATATGGATTTCCATGGATTCACATAGTACAGAGCACATAAGAACTAAGGGGCGGGTAAGTATGACTCATGCTATGGGGACCAAAGGGACTTAGGACTTTCCACATTTCCACATTTCAACATGAACATATCATCCCAAGATCAACAACATGAGATAGACATAATCATAGACTCTATAAGTAAAAAGCATTACACGTACAAGCCCGTACATAGAGTTTACATGATGTCCAACAATTCCTCTAAGTCATAGAATAGGACGAGGGCCAAGACATGTCCTGAGCTCACCCTCAAAATAAAGACATTGATGGATATAGAATATTAGGTGGATAGAAGGTGGCTTGTCCTTTGATGATAGGACTTACCACAAGAAACTCTCCCAATCCAAGTTAACCATCAAGAGGTGGATGAAGATAGTCTCTTATCCCTACATGGTTTGATCATGTAAGCAAAACGTATGTGTTAGTGCGTTTGAATGTATTGAGTATGCGGGCATGCAATGCATAAAAAATCATTAAACCTACATTTCAATGTTAGATGACAAGGACACATATATGGACAGAGGAAAGGGTAATATACCAATATGCCATGAAATTCATGATGCATGAATGCCATAATACTTTAAGCATATTGAGATGTGACCTCAATCGATATACATAGACCAAGTGATCTATTACTTGGAATTCCGATGTAACCCCTACATCAAAGAAAGGATGATCCACTTCCCAAAGGTAGACCATATTCCTCTTTACAGGCCTCTCATTTTGGAGAAGTAACCTTACTTTACGGGCCTCCCATTTCGGTAAGAATTTTCATGAACATAATATAATCATCCACAAAGTGGAATAAACAAGAACCTATGTTTTACACATAATTATGGGACTTGAGAATTTACATGAGCGCCCTTATGGATAGGCCCCCTCATACAAGTCCACTTAGTGCTAAGTCATCATCCCACGAGAATACATATATACATACATACTTGAAAAAGAGGCATAAGTCTTTTCAAAACATAACAATGCATACTTAGGCTTAAAAGGCAAACATACTTCATAATCAGGTATACTTGGGCTAAAAAGCCAAATCATACTTCATGTCATACTTTCATGAATAGGAATAGCTTAGTCATGCTCGTACATGTTGGTGTAAACACCCATAATTGTTCAAAGAGCCATATCCTAAACATTATGTGATCACATGTCATGTCATAACTATACTTGCTTGAAATCATATTCATCAACATAATTAGGTCTTAACCTACATCATGAACTTCTTGAAAATCAACGTTCAGACATGAATATGCCAAGAGCAAATCATAGGATATCATGGGTACTAAGATTACATAGTCAAATAATCATAATATAGTGAAATCATAATTAATTCGTAAAGAAATCATCAATTAAAGCATAAATAAAGTTACCCATGCCTAGATTAAACATTTAAAGGGACACACATATTCAAACCTTCATAATATCAATGCAATTCAACATAATAGGGATTAAATCACTTTAAAAACATCAATTCAGTACAACCCATATATCGATTTAATCAAATCAACACTAATTCAAAAGACTCATATTCAAAGTAAGCTTAAAATTCATAAATTATGAAGTAAGAAATCTTTAGGGTCTTCATGATTGAAAGAGGTCATGAATCAACCTCACATACCTTAGATAACTAGAAGAGGTAAGAAGGAATTGATTTGAGAAGAAGGCTCTCATTGAATTTCCAAGTTAAATCTTCAACGTCACACTTGAGAGAAGTTCTTAGAAGAGAGAACTTTCTAGAGTTCTAAATGTAATGAATGCATTTGAATGAGGATGAAGGAATATAGGTCTTTTCAGGGGTTTAGGATAGGTTAGAAAGTCACAAACAACCCTTGAAATAAGAAAAATTATGAAAAAGTCATTAATGACACAAGCACTAAAACGCACCTAGCAGTCCCGTGGTAGAGCACCACGGCTCCTTTACAAGACCACAGACCGTACAAGATCCCATGGTAAGGGTCTTCAAATAATTAACCAAATCTCAGACTACTGACGTTTCCACTGAAGGCTTCATGGTCCGTATAAAGGTGCACTAATCATGCAACAATCCGTACAAAAGAGGGATTCATGAAACACCCCACCATAGCTTGTGGTAGGTTGCATAAGACCCCACTACTGCTTGTGATGGGTTGCATGACCCGTACAAGGTCTCCTTGATGGCTACCTTAGCCAATTTCTTGCCTTGAAGACTGGGGCAACTACCAAGGGCCACTTCCACGGCCAGTGGTAAGGACCACAGCTCTCGGGAGGTGCCATGGAGAGACACCAAGCCTATAATCCCTTTTTAAGCCACGAAAAGACATACACAAGAACCCCATGTGTTAGAAACCTACAAAAACTCAAATATAAGTATTAATAAGGCTTCACGAGATCTGGTCCTTACAAGCCATCTCTACCCTTGTTTGGAAAATCCGCAATCATGTAGCCCATCTTGCACCACCCAAAGCAAGCACTTGTGTTCCTCAAATATACACCACTATGATTTCTTCCACATTTTGGAAATCTTGAAAGAGTCATCCCACTATTGCCACATTCAGTTATAGGGTTGGGCACCCTATTATTTGCAAACATTTGGCATTGAGCATTAGAAGACCATTGACCTTGGAATTTGTGGCCTTTTTAGAATCGGCCACATTTAGCACCTTAAAAGCCCCAATCATAACGAGCCCTCCTGGACTCACCACTCCTCCTCTTCCTAAGTTTCTCCCCTTCGAGTTGCTCGGATAAGTCATGAGCCTAGACAAATCTATATATCCTACAAGCGTGGTGATCCAGCATTCTTAAATGATTAAGTTGGACACTCCCAATAAAAACTTGTGCATCCTTACCCTAGGGTTGGCAACCAAGTGAGGAGCATACTTTGAGAGGTTTTAGTTTTAGGGAATACAACCTAATACTCATAGAACCTTATTTGAGGTTCATGAACTCCACTATATTTGCTTCCCTTAGCTTCATCGGAAAGAAATGGTTGAGAAAGACGACCTTGAATTCCTCCCAAGAGATAGGCTCTTCATTTTCTATCTCACCCTTCCACTGAACAAACTACCATTGAGCAAGGCCCTTGCTTTGATAGGTGCATGCTTTACTTTCTCCTATGAATATACCCCCATAATATCAAGAACCTTGTACACCTCATCGATGAGCACGTAGGGGTTTTCTTCAACTTTGGAGCTATATAACTCCAAAGGGTTCATTCATGAAAAATCCCTCACCCTTAAAGGCAAGGGTAGGAGTGTGAGGATCTTGAACTCCTTGGTTAGCCACGACCCATAACAATAATGTGACCACATTTTGATATTCGGTATGAGTGACCCTTTTTTCTCCTTGGGGGTCTTGTGGAGCCAGGGGAGCCGATTCACCCTCAGGAGTAGGAGATCTTCGAGTCATTCATCTTTGAGGCATGATCTAGAAGAGCAAACACCATCCATTAGAAAAGGGAAACCTTAACTTAAGTCTAAAGCATGACATAGAATATGAAGAAGTGAAACATTCCTAAATTGCCTCATAGCCTTTAATTATAGTTGTGGCGTGCTTTACTTTACGTGGTGTGTTGTACTTTTTAGGACCATTCACAAACCTAGTACTCTGATACCAAGTTGTGTCAAGACCCAAGCCTAGGGCCTAGATGTACCACGGCAAATAAGGAACCCGAAGGGACCCCAAACAAGCTTCTTAAGCATGCATAGCACATCCTTGGTTGTTGAAGCATAAATAAACAACAAAAACTGACAAATAATTCAGGGCGAAATGGGGCTTTGGACTCACGCTGTGGGAATGTTGTAGGGAAGAAGATTAGCATGAATCACATAGCAAATAAAGCATAAGGGGTGACTTAGTATGACTCACGTTACGGGGAGAATTAGGGGATTAGGACTTTCACCTAAACAAACAACAACATACAACAAGCATAAGAAGCGAATAAAGGACTAGGGGAAAGTCTTCGATATGACATAGACATAATAAGAGTCGACCTCATACGTACAAATCCAAATCCATATCCAAAAAACCTCTAATTTGAACGGGATGGCAGCCAAGCATCTCCCAGGCTCACCCTCAAAAGATAATATTCATAAATAGATAAGTATTAATAAAGCATGAAAGTAAATGGCTATTTTCTCAGAATGTGGAGGACTCACCAAAAGTGATATTCAAGCAAACTGTCTTGTCATGTGGAGGAGGAGGTTGAATAGGAGCTCCAGTTCCTACATAGTTAGATCGTGTAGGCCAAACGTATGTGTTAGTACTTGGAACTTACTTAAGTATATAGAGTGCAATGCAATAAAGAACATAAGCCACAATTAAATAGTATGCATAATCATAATCAATGGATATATGCTCAATATGTTATGAATGGCAAATGCTTAGTTGAATATGTATGAAGAATCATCAAATCACATGAAAACATATACATAGTGGGAAGGGACTTGACCAAGTGAGCTACTACTAGTAATTTCAATGCTTATTACACACCGAACAAGGAGTGGTCTACTTTGAAAAAGTAAAGAAAACACTCCACTTATGGCATATCTTTTTAAAGAAGTGCCCATATACCCTTTACCTTATGGCATGGTCATTTCGCTGGTCGTCCTCAATCATCAATACCTTACGATATTGCTTGTTTGATAGATACAAGCCAATGTTGGGAATCAATAGCATGAATCTATGGTGGCACATAGTTTAGGGAAAACAGGAGACTACTAAGGTACTCTCGGCGCTAGGTCACAATCCCATGGAATACTTGAAACATAGAAAAATTCGTATTACTTATAGTCTCAAAACATTGTAGTTTAATTATTAGAGTAGCTCATTAAGACATAGCTTGCAACATCAAGGATAGGGCTTTACATCATTCTTTACATTTATATCATGCTGATACGATCATAGCATACTTGTTGGCCCTCATAATACTCTCAACATCCATAAAATACGTACTTTGCCACAAGGTATTCATCTTATAAGAGTCTTGACATATATTTTTAATCAAGCCGTGGTGGGTACATACACATAATCTTAAAACCATGTCATTCAAGAGTAATGCGACTAGAGGCGTAAAATAAGATCACTTGAGCGTTATTTAAAATAACCCACCAAAAGACTCATAAGACCTAGCTAGAGTATCATCAAACCCTTATAAAAATCCATCAATTCTATATGAAATTTCAATGCAATATAATGTACAAAGGTAGGACACAAATTACTTCATAATATCATCATAAAAAAGAGTTCATAAAACATTCATGAATTTCCATAGCTTGAAAATAGATGAGGAAAAGGATTGGTTGAGCTTTGTAGAGGAAAGATCTCCACAAATCAAAACCCATATATCTTGGTGTGATTGGGGTTGGGAATCTTGTGGAAGAATGGAGAGAAACCTGAAACCCTAGCTTGCTCTCTTCTTTTTTAGGCCTTGAAGAATTTAGGTGTATTTAAGAGGGGTTTAGGGCATAGAATATTTAAGAATGAAGGAGAATAGAGCGGCTTAGGGTTGTATAGGGATGAAAAGGGGTCTTTTAGCATAAAAACAATGTAGCATATGCATAATAATATGAAAGGTCAAAATTACCCCTTATAAAAATTCACCAGACAGGACCACGAGACACTGATTATGGGTTGTGGTCCAATCTATGAGTTGTAAAAGAGAGATTTCGTCTAGTAACATTTTGAATCCTTGGAAACTGTCTATGATCCTCAACCCACTATTAGACATATAACTCGTAAATCAGTGTACGAGCCATCTAATATCTTGTAATCCCAACTTCAGAAATCAATATTTTTACCGAGTTTGGCCATCCTTACACGATCATAAGTTACGTCTTGTGGGACCACTTATGGCCAGTAAATCCTTCCATAAAAATCAGTTATACTTCAAAAAAAATTAGATTCCATCTCTTCGGAACTTTTACACCCTCCAATATATGGGGCCTTACAGATGTTAAGGTGGGAACATCTACCCACACTATGATGAAAGTAAAGAAGATGGCTATTCTTATGACTTCATATTTTCATGAAAGCTATTATGACTATTTATAAATATGAAAGCATGATTTTAATGAAGTATGAATTATGTTGAAATCTATATATATGCATAATTTTTGTATTTCATGTGATATGACTGAGCATGGAGTGGTCTTGTGTGAGGAGGACTATCTCCAAGGGTCCTTATATAAATCTCAAGTCCCATAACTATGTGCCGCAATAGAAATGATGTTCATATTTTATGCCTTAAAGGTGCGCTATTGGATCCAATTAGCTAAAATGATGGACACTCACCATGCTAGGATAGAGCTTAAAGGGTGGGGTCAAATGATGATTCTCACCGTAACAGGATAAACCCTATAGGGTGAGGATCGAGTCTACCTTGGCAAAGTAGACTCGACTTGGCTTGATGTAGAGGGAACATCAAGATTCCATGTAATAGTACACATTTCCTCATATGTCTTTTATGATCTTTTTCCCATATATGTAACGTTAAGGTTATGAATGGGTTCGATGATGATTCTTCTCATAATTTTAAACTTACATGTTCATACATATTGTGTCATTATAATATTGAGTACGATTATACAAATTTATATTATTATAATGTATTTTGGTTCACGGCATACCTGCATACTTTGTACATTCCATGTACTAACGCGTATTCATTTACCTACATGATCTAATTGGGATGGACGATGAGGCGACTATTTTATTTTATGGCTAGATTTGAATTTTGAGCTTGAAGACTTGTTGATGAGTTTCCATGCTTCAGGAACAAGCCCTTATGATGTTTTTCCTATGTTGAGACCTTGTTATTTTCATTGATGTACGTCTTTAGGGTGAGCTAGTATGTTATGTTCTATACCCCACCACGATCTATGATGTAAAGGCATGATTAGGACTTAATGGATAAATGTATATTCCCTTTTGGGAGCTATGACTTTCACTTTAACGAACTTCCACCTTCTTATTCTCTTATGTATACTTATTTACCTTTTGAATGCTTATAATATAAACACAAAGCTTGGATGAGATCCCTTCGGGTATCACATTTGTCATGTCACGAGCCCTAGGTCAGGGTTATGACAAAAATGATATCAGGAATAAGGTTTGAAAGCATCCTAGTAAGCCTAACATGCTTCATTGAGTAAAGTCTTTTTCATTGGTCTGAAGCGTGCCACATCTATGGATAGGAGGTTGTGAGACATTTTAGGAAAACTTTGATTCTTTTGTATTCTATGTCGTTCCTTCATAGCTTTTTTATCTTAATGCTTGTCCCTTGGTGTTTTTAGAAATGGATCCATGACGTAGTACATTGCCAAGAGGAAATGATGCTAATGTGAACAAAGCTCCTCCGGCTCCCCAAGTTCATCTCCCTCAAGTGAATAAAGTTTCTAATGATGAGTCTAGAGTCGCATTACCATGTTGGATCAAGTTGTTTCTTTCCCCAAGGACTCCTACTCCGGCTTTGAGGAGAAGTGATTTTTCTAGGATGAATCCCCTAGAGTTTCATGGTTCAAAGGTTGATGAGAATCCACAAGAGTTCATTGATGAGGTGTATAAGATGGTGGAGATTATGGGGGTGTCTTCCGAAGAGAAGGCTAAATAGGCGACCTATCAACTTAAGGGAGTGGCTCAAGTTTGGTTCACACAATGAAAGTCTGAGAAGATTGATGAAGGTGCTATAAATAGGGAGATGTTTAATCATTTCTTCCCACTTGAGCCAAGGAAGCTAAGGTGATGGAATTCATAAACTTGAAGCAAGGTGGTATAAGTGTGAGGGAATATGCCCTCAAGTTCACAAAGTTGTCCAAATTTACTCTTTCCTTGGTGGCCGACTCAAGGGCCCGTATAAACAAATTTACTTTGGGGTGTCTGACTTAGTAAAGATGGAACAAAAGGCTGCCACGCTCGTTAAGAAAATGGATATTTCTAGACTCATGACATATGTCAAAGAAATAGAGAGTGAAAAGTTGTAAAGTATGAGAACAAGGGAGTTCAAGAGGGCTCATTACGATGGTGGGTTCTCTTATTGTATTTATAGTGGTGCCCAATTCCTACAAGGCCAAGGGTCTTCCAAAGGTACTCCTCCAAGGTTTGATGGAGAGAAAGGGGCCAATCCTAAGGTTTGAAGTGATGTGGCAAAAGGTGTTGTTATTCCTCCTAGGTGCCCCATGTGTGGGAAGAACCATGTTGGTGTATGCTTGAGAGATTCTGGTGCATGTTTTTGTTGTGAGAAGATGGCACATAAAATTGTTGAATATCCTAATGTTGCCAAAAAAAGTAAGGAAGGGCTTCCACAAGGTCAAGTAGTTCCAATGGGGCAAGTGCAACAAGGTACCTAAGCTCAAGATGGTGGTCCATGTGGTAATTAATTCTATGCTCTACATGTTAGGCAAGAGGTTGATGAGAGTCTCGATGTGGTTACTGATATGTTAAAAGTCTTTGATAATGATGTGTATGCTTTGCTTGACCCCGGTGCCAATATGTATTTTGTTACTGTTTATGTTGCCAACAAGTTTGATGTGTCTCCAGAAATCTTGTTAGAACCTTATTCGGTCTATTTTCCTATTAGTGAGTTAAACCTTGCCAAGAAAGTCTATAAAAATTATTTTGTGTCTGTCTTACATAGAGTCTTCTCATGTGATCTAGTTGACCTTGATATGACCGATTTTGACATTATTCTTAATATGGATTGGTTGCATGAATCTTATACTTTTATTAATTGTAGGACTTATAAGGTCAAATTCAAAGTCCCTAATGAGCCTATCTTAGAAAGGAAGGGAACCAATTCTGTGTTCAAAAGGAAGTTCATCTCTTACATGAAAGACATGAAAATTATATCTAAAGTTTTTCTATATTATATTGTCCAAGTTATGGATGTTGAGTCTCATTTTCCTACTCTTGATTTAGATCCCATAGTAACTGAGTTCCCTAGTGACTTACCTGGTATTCCTCCCATAAGGGAAATTGATTTTTTGCCTGACACCCGACCTATTTCTATAACTCCATATCAAATGGCCCCAGCGGAATTGAAAGAATTAAAGGGAAAAATAAAGGATTTGCTTGATAAGGGGTTCATAAGGCCTAGTGTATCACCATGAGGTGCTCTCGTATTGTTTGTAAGAAAGAAAAATGGTTCACTTCGGATGTGTAGAGATTATTGACAATTAAATAAAGTAACCATCAAAAACAAGTATCCACTTCCAAGGGTTGACGACCTATTTGACCAACTATGAGGTGAAAGCTACTTTTCTAAGATTGATCACCAGTCTGGATATCACCAATTCAGGGTGAAGGAAGATGATATCCCAAATATGACATTTAGAACTAGATATGGTCATTTTGAATTTTTGGTTATGTCTTTTAGACTAACAAATGCTCCTGCCGCTTCTATAGACTTGATGAACAAGATCTTTAGACCATAACTGGACATGTTTGTGGTGGTATTCATAGATAACATATTGGTGTACTCATGGGATGTAATGGACCATGAAGACCATTTGAGGATTTTGTTGCAAATATTGAGAGACAAACAACTCTTTTCCAAGTTCAGCAAGTGAAAAGTTTTGCTAAGAGAGGTGACTTTTCTTGGTCACATTATCTTAGATGATGGTGTTAGAGTTGAGCCAAAGAAAATGGAGGTTGTGAAGAATTGGACTAGACCATTGTCTCCATCCGATATTAGAAGCTTTTGGGATTTGGCCCAATATTATAGGATGTTTATACAGGGATTTTCCTCCATTGCTTCTCCTTTGATAAGGTTGGCCTAAAAGAAGGTAAAATTCCAATGGTCCGATGAAAGTGAGAAGTTTTCAATTGTTGAAGGATAGTCTTCCTTCGGCCCTTATTTTGGCATTGCCCACAGGTCCAGATGGTTTTATTGTGTACTGTGATGCCTTACGTATAGTCCTGGGTTGTGTGTTGATGCAACATAGAAAGGTTTACCTATGCTTCGAGGAAATTTAAAGTGCACAAAAAACACTATCTGACATATGATCTTAAGTTGTTGGATATTGTGTTTGCAGTGAAAATGTGGTGACATTACCTCTATAGGGTGCATATTGACATATTCACCAACCAGAAGAGTTCGCAATATGTGTTTAGCCGAAGGGATTTGAATCTATGGCAAAGAAGGTGGTTGGAACTGTTGAAAGATTATGACATGAGTGTGAGATATCACCCAGTAAGGCTTATGTTATAGATGATGCATTGAGTTAAGTATCTATTGGCAGCATGGCACTTGTTGAGAGCGGAAGTAAAGAGTTGGTCATAGAATTGCAGCATTTAGCTTGATTGGTTATGAAGTTGAATAGCTTAAATAATGGTGGTGTTTTGGTTCCAAATGAGGTGGAATCATCTTTAATGGAAGAAGTCAAAACAAAACAAGACATGGATCTACTTTTGTTGAATTGAAGAAATTGGTGGTTGATAAGAAGGTAGTGGTTTCCTCATAAGGGAGAGATGGAGTATTATGTTACCAAGGGCAATTATGTGTTCCTAGTGTAGATGGATTAAGGGAGAAATATATGGTGAAGTTTATAATTCCAAGTACTTTATTCATTCGGGATCCACCAAGATGTATAGAGATTTGAAAAAAGTGTATTGGTGGAATGGCATGAAGAAAGACATAGTGAAATGTGTGATGGAATGTCCAAATTATCAATAAGTGAAAATGGAACATCAAAGACCCAGTGGTTTGACTCAAGATATTGAGATACCAATGTGGAATGAGAGATAGTGAATATGGATTTTATCATAGGTTTGCCAAAGATTAGAAAGCAATTTGACTTAATACAGGTAGTTCTGAAAAGAATGATGAAAAATAGCCCACTTTTTGCTGGTGAAGACTTCTCTTGGTGCCGAAGATTATGCTGGGGGTTAGATCTAATAACTGATAAAGCTACATGGTGTAACGCTCGAGATCTAAATTGGGGCCCGAGTCATTTATCGTATGCGTATAGGCTCAACTTGATGACTTTTAATGTGGTGAGATCAATTTCTAGGTATTCAAAGTTATTAAAAGTGATTTTGGGTAATAAGGCATCTCTTACCTCTAGCCAAGATAGAAGGATTCCAATGGGCTAAGTTTCGATGTAAATTCATATAAAGGTCAAATTCAAAAAGACATATCTCTTAGCACATAATAACTTAGGTACCCAGTACTTACCAAATTGTAGGTCTTTGAATTAGATTTGCGACGCATTTGATTTCACCTTATTCTGAGTTCGAGTAAAACGTTGGACTGTCAAAAAGCACAACGGTCAGTTAGACTGCCTAATGCATTTGGCACGTCACCGAATAGTTCACCAAACTGCTCCGAAAACTTTCAAAAACTATCAAAAAGGGAGGTCTAAAGGTCTCATTTGGCATATTGCTGAATGGTTCACCGATGGGACCTCTGGACCATCGACTTTGCTGAGGGGACACATCAAAACATCATTTTAAACCTTTTGATGATACTTATACATTCCCAAGATAAGGTTTCGGCTCATTCTACTCTCATACACTCTTGTCAGCATTTTAGCCTTAATTCTCTCCAAAGAATCCTCACTAAATCCTCCATTCACTCTCAAGATTTTCAAGAACACTCCTTGTATTTCAAGAATTCAAGTGAAGATCATAAGTCTTTCTTTAGTTTCCTTCAAGAAATCTCAAGATTAAGGTATGTGGGTCTCTTCGTCCATGGGTTCTTCCACCCATGGAGCCCCAAAATCTTCTTTATGAAATCTTTCAAAATTAATGGTTGATTTCTTGTGGGTACTTCTTATTACTCCTATTGAGTATGATTTATGTTAATAATCTTCATCTATTTAATGAAACTACATGAATTAGTTTCAAGGTTTTCTAAAATGAACTATTTTATGATATTCAAAGTTATGAATATTATGATACTATGAAGTGTTGAGGAGTTGATAATTTTATAATACTAATATCATGTTTCCACATCTATGTTTGAACTGATGATACGAATGTTTTGTGATGGGTTGTTCAGGATGATTCAAATTGATGGATTTAGAATATTTCCTATGTTAATCTATTATGGGTCTTTGAATCTCAATGTTGGTTGCTAAAATTATTGATTTTGAGGTGAATTTCATGAAACATAAACAAAGGGTTTTGCTATAATGATGGTGGATTGATTTGAATGGTTCCTGAATGATCTTATTTTACTTCTTTTCATGTTCTGTACTCTTTTATTACGTGATTTTAAGCTTCCATACATAGACCACCATGTTTTGAATAAGTTTATATGATAAAGCTTTTTATGTTGATGGATGATTTATTGCAAGATATACAAGTTATGAATATGATGAATGATGAGGTCTATCAAGTATGTTTTAAAATACATTGAATTCCTATAAAGGTAATGCTTTATTATAAAGCCCCCCCTCTCCAAGTTGCTATGGTGTATAAGACTATTCATGTCCTATTCGTATGTCCAATGGGACTAGTCTATTTGAAGTCAAGAATTAATGAATGATTGAGGTATAAGTCCTCTACGTAGTACAACTTAGAAAACATAGGCCGATATTAGAGGCATAGACACGATTTAATATTTATCCTTATGATAATGACCTATGTTGAAAAGTCTTCTAGGATGGGTTAATAGAATACGTTCCCATTGTTTCACATGATTGATGGGATGGATTAGTAGAATACCTCCCCACACTAGATGATTGTATAGTTCATGTCTATGTTCACTCCGTGAGAGTCACACTTAGCATCGACTGGACCTTAGGATATATGTGGATACTTACCATAATCTAGGGCAAGAGACTGTTTGTACAATTCCATCATCTATAACTATATGCCACTGTAAGAAATGGGGGTCACCGCTAGTAGAGGTAAACTTCTAGACCAACTGTTATAAGAGGTTGTTTAACAGCTAGCGTTAGTGGACCCACCTAGGAATCTTAAGAGGTGGCCTTGGCAAGTGTTTTCCCCCTTATTCCAGTATAGGGGAAACATCGGGACACCATGGTTTAGCTGACATAGTTTATGTCAGTTAAAGGTTGCTCTCACACATATTTAAGTTCTCCATATGGTCCCATACTCTCCTTTTATGATAATTATGATTGTTTCTTTATTTCATGTCCAAGGGTGTCTTAAGGTTGTATAACACATTGTCTCTAAGGTTTAGATGGGTTTCTTCACATATGTTATGGTCCCTTGTTATTGGAAATGGTATTTACCATAAAGATATACAACTTTCATTCCAAGTATGTACGGTGTCCATCATTATAGTTACTACTAGAGTTTCACTTATACTAGATGGTTCTTTCTTTGATGCAAAACAAGATTTTCCCAAAAGATATGGCTATTTACTTATACATGATAATTTGTGTCTCTCCTTATCCTATGTTTTATAGTGATGTTTCTAAATGATCATATTGCTCACTAATTTCATGGCATATGTTATGTGCATTGCATTCCCACATAGTACATTAAAAGTACTAATGCATACGTTTTGTCTACATGATTTCACCATGTTGGGACGTGGATAGCTTGGTTCGATAAAATCATTTGTAGTGGTGAATCCTCAATTCCGGGGACAGTAGCCATGTTCTACCTTATTTATATTGATATTTTATTTCACGTGGCCCCTGCCCTACTCCTCTTCTAGAGATGTCATTAGAGACTGATTCTATGTACCTATGTTGAGATGATGATGTTTTATGAAAACTTATCCCTTAGTCCCTATTCCTTATGTGATGTTATTTGATAATGTTGATGTTGATAGAATGTGATGAATGTCCTAAGTCCCTACTTCCCCATAGCTTGAGTCATACTTTGCCTCCTTTTAGTTATTACTTGCTAGGTGATTCATGCGAACCCCTTTCCCTTATTTATCCCCATAGCGTGAGTCCAAAACCCCATTCCCATTAGAAATTATGAGTTTGATGCTTGCTTATGCTTCCTCAACCAAGGATGTGCAAACGATATGCTAAGTAGCTTGTTTGGGTTACCCTTGGGTTTCCTATTCCCCATGTCACATCTAGGCCCTACGCTTGGGTCATGACATATGGGGTACCCTTGTCTATTATATTTGATAGAAGTGCTCAATGTACTTCCCATTAATGGAAGTCATTTAAGTACCCGCATTTCATCCTTAAATGAATGGACAAGCCGAAATGACAATACAAACATTGGAGGATAGGTTGAGGGCTTGTGTGCTTGATTTCAAAGGAATTTGGTATGATCACTTACCTCTTATATAATTTTCTTATAATAACAGTTTTCATTCAAGTGTTGGTATGGCTATGTTTAAAGCATTGTATGGTAGATGATGTAGATCACTAATGGGATGGTCTGATGTTTGAGGAAAGTCGTTTATTGAGCTTGATTTTGTATGTGATGTTGTGGATATGGTGAAAGCCATACAGAATAGGTTGAATGTTGTCCAAAGTCATCTAAAGTCATATGATGATGTTATGAGAAGAGAATTAAAAGTTTGATAAAGGTGATTGGGTATATTTGAAGGTTTCTCCAACGAAAGGAGTGATGCATTTTGGTAAGAAAGGCAAATTAAGTCCTAAATATGTGGGACCTTATGAGATAGTGATGAGATTTTGGAAAGTATCCTATGAATTAGATCCATCTATGGAATTAGCTATGGTTCGTCTGGTGTTTCATGTTATTATGCTAAGAAAATGCTTGGGTAATCCTAATTCCATTGCTCCATTGAAAGATGTGTCTATTGATAAAGATTTAACTTATGAAGAAGTACCGGTTGAGATTTTGGTCCAGCTAGTAAAGAAGTTGGGAAATAAAGAGGTTACATCCGTCAAAGTGTTATGGAGGAACCAACAAGTCGAAAGTGCTGCTTGGGAAGCTGAGGCGGATATTATAAAATGATACCCTTGCGTCTTTCCTTATTTTCAAGCCTAAGGTACTTAATGTGGTCTATTCTCTCAAAATTCTCGTGAATGGGTATTTCTTGTTAAGTTGCGTGCATGAATAATTATGAAACTATTTTTTAGAAATAATTGATGCATAACTTTGATGATTTTATAAAAATGACGATTAAGTTGCATTTTTATGTGTATGCTATGATGATGGTTGTATTCCAACTCTATTCAAGCATATTTCTATCTCATTAGAGGACAAATGATCCCAAGGGGGAGATATTGTAACAACCCTCATGTTTTTAGGCCCAGAAAACTGAAAAATAAGAGATTGCCTGATAGTTTGACCCTATGAGCCATTCTATGACCCGTAGAAGCATCCACGGGTTGTGGGAAGGTTCGTGAAAAGTGCACAGTGAAAATGGATAATTGAGGAATTTTTGGAAGTTGGTTTATATGATACTAGATGGACCGTATAAGGAACCACAACCCATCATCTGGTTCGTAGAAAGTAGTCCTAAAGAACCAAAAATTTGTCTAAGTCTGGAATCACTCTACCGAAGGAATTAGGGCCCATAAGTTGAATGAAGGCTCGTGCTGCATTTCATGGCGTAGATGCTATAATTCCAATAGCTCAACTTCTATGATACTCAGTTCCATGAGCCAAGATACGGACCATAGTTTCATCCATAGCCCGTAAGAAGGGTTTCGTAGACGACTTCGGCAGTTTTTAATTAAGGGTATTTTTTATATTTCCAATTCGTCTAAGCCCTAAACAATGTCATTTTGGCTACCCTAATTGACTTAACCGACCTAGCCCTTATAATTTATATTCCTAAGTCATTCAAAGCCTTTAATCCTCAAAATTTCTATCAAGGGTCCCAATATTTCTCTCTTTAAGTCAAGTGTTCCATTGAAGCCAAAACTTTAAGGTTTGACTAAGGATTTAAAGATTTTCTCCTCAAATTTGAAGGACTCTATTTGAGGTATGTAGGGATTCATTCATGTATTAACTTCATCCATGGAGTCCAATCCAAAACCTTCTTTTTATCATAATCTCGTGTTGAATTCTTATGGGGTTTTAAGCTATGATTCCTAATGCATGGATTGTGATTTATGTATGATGATTATGACTAATTATGCATGAATTATGATGAATTACATGATCTATATGATTTTCAAGAAAAAGTATGTGATTTCAAAGTATGCACATATAGGGTTTAATAATTTGATATGGGTTCCTTTATCAATAATCCAATTTGATTTTAAGTGCATGTTTCCTCTATAAATCTCAGTCAATTTCATAGTGTTGACTCAATTGTTCATGGTTAGACCATGTAGGCAAAAATTTTGCGTTAGTACATGAAATATACAAAATATGCAGGATGCAATGTAATAAGGGACATAAGCTATAATTAAACAATATACATAACTATAATCAACGAATAAAGGTTCAATATGACATCGATGATCAATGCTTAGTCAAAATTTGCTTGAAAAATCACCAGGTCACATAGCATATCATATATAGATAGGAAGAGACCACAACCGACAGGTACAACCAAGCGAGCTACTACTTTGAATTCCGATGTTCACTCCACACTAGATAAGGAGTGGTGTACTTTGTCAGGGCAAACCAAACACTTCACGTTATAGACACTTACCCTGTTTCAGAGAGTATTTCATAAATGCCTTACGGGAACACCACCCTTTTCAGTTAATAACTACCATATGCCATACAGGAACGCCACCCTTTTTGGTCAGTTATGCACTGAGAGCTATATGGCTCATTATCTAATGACAAACCTATGGTGGCACCATAGTTAAGGGACAATGGTTATCTACCAAGGTCCTCACGGTGCTAGGTCACAATCTGAAGAAATACTAAATTCATAATCATAGTCATAGTGCACAAATTTCTTACAATATAATAATATCATCATAGAGTAGCTCATCAAAATCAAAGATTCTTAATGTCAAAGTTTGGGCTTCATATCATTCATATCTTTCACAATATTCGCATAGATCATAGCATGCATAATAGCTCTTCAAACTTCATAATTCATAATTCACATATCTTTCCATAAAGCTCTCATCAACATAAGAAACTTGACATGTAGCTCTGGTCAAAACATGGCTGGTATATTTACGTATACTCAAAATCATGCAACTTGAGAGTAAATAACATAAGAAGAGTAAAATAGAATCATTTGAGAGTCATTCAAAGTAATCCACTAACATCAAGATAAATATTTGTTACGACATCATTTAACCCTCATTTAAATCATATAATTTTCCATGACATCTCATATTATAGTCGTGTACAAAGGCAAAATAGCATAAATCTTGTAATAATATCATCGTATAAAAAAGTTCATGAAATTAAAATATGTTACCGTGACTTGAGAAATAAAGGGAGACGAGGAATGGTTGAGCTTTGTGGAGGGAAGTTCTTCACAAATCAAAACCCACATTTTTTGGTGTGGTTAGAGATGAAAATCTTGTTGGAGGATGAAGAACATCCGAAACACTAGCTTGAACTCCTTTATTGAAGGCCTTGAGAGTGTTTGGGAGGAGTTTTTGTATATTTTAAAATGGGTGATGATAATGGAGTAGTTTAAGGTTGTATAGTGCTGAAAATGCTTATTTGGGTGGCTTAAACAACTTAGCATAGGCTTAGAATATTAGGAAATGTATAAATTGCCCTTTTCTTAAAAGTTGTCGGACCAGACCACAAGACCCTGATTACGGGTTGTAGTCTAGTCCACAAGTCGTGGAAAGGGGGCTCGTCCTAGTGATCTTTGGACCCTTAGGATCCCACTCTGAAACTTCAAACCACGACACCACCTATGGCCCATTGACCAATCTACGAGTTTTGTTGTTAATTCGTACTTCAAAATTCAAAAAATCATTTTATTACCAAGTCTGCCCTCCATTCCATGAGCACAAGTTATGGCACGTGGAACAACTTACAATGTGATTGCCTTCATTCAGGTGACCCTCTTAACTTGATTAGTTAAAATTGCACCCTCGAATCCATGAAACCCAAATACGGCCTAGTATTCTATTTCATGGGTTGTACACCCCTTCATGAAACCACTTACACTTCTAAAACTTTCCAGACTTCATTTCTTACGCACTTTTACACCTTCCAATATGTGGGGACTTACAATATCTCTCCGTTGGGAACATTAGACCCCGAATATGCTAATCATAAGCTCTAAGGAAAAGAACTCATGCATCATATGCAAAAACACAACATGTATATTATAAAAATAATTGAGCCATGCTTCAATTAACGTTTACAATTCAACCTCAAAAACCATTTAATCATGCATGGATGACATGAAAAATGACATGCAAGGAAAGAAAGATTCTCAAGTAGGAAAATCATGGTACCTCAAGGTTGATTAGAATAGAAGAGATAGGGATATTTCTTCTTCATGTCCACTTCGGCTTCCCAAGTGGCACTCTCAACTTGTTTGTTCTGCCAAAGAACATTGACGAATGCTACATCATTATTTCTCAACCTCTTCACTTACCTATCCAAGATTTCCACCGAAACCTTCTAGTAAGACAAATTCTCATCAAAATTCACCACCTCTAAGGACACAATGGAACTAGGGTCTTCAAAACACTTCCTCAACATAAAGACATGGAAGACCAAGTGAACCATGCTCATCTCCATTGGCAATTCTAATTCTTATGCAACTTTACCAACACGTCTCAAGATCTGATAAGGCCCTACAATACCTAGGGCTTAACTTTCCTTTCTTGCCAAAACGTACCACGCCTTTCGTTGGTGAAACCTTCAAGAACACCTAATCATCAACTTTAAAGTCAAGGTTTTTTCTCCTAGTGTTGGCATAAGACTGTTGCCGACTTTGAACTATCTTCAACCTTTCTCTTATCACCCTCACCTTCTCCAAAGCTTCCATAACAAAACCCGAGCCTAATAAAATCATTTCCCCTAATTCAAATCACCCAACTAAGGATGTACAATGCCGACAATATAGAGCTTCAAAGGGAGCCATTCTGATGCTAGACTGATCGTTATCGTTGTAAGCAGACTCAATAAGTGAAAGATGCTCACCCCAACAACACTTAAACTCTAAGACATGAACCCTGATCATATCCTCGAGGATTTGAATGGTCCTTTTGGCTTGGACATCCTTCTGTAGGTGAAATGTCATGCTAAGCTTGACCTTAGTACTGATGCCTCTTTGGAAAGACCTCCAAAAGTGTG
Organism: Solanum rostratum; assembly: GCA_029948455.1. NCBI lineage: Eukaryota > Viridiplantae > Streptophyta > Magnoliopsida > Solanales > Solanaceae > Solanum > Solanum rostratum. The sequence continues at coordinate 53,771,217 of CM057049.1, forward strand.
AAGTGAATTGAGCACCACGATCTGAGATAATAGCCAATGGGACCCCATGCAATCTAACCAATTCATAAATGTACAATTTAACATATTCTTTGGCACCATAAGTCATTTCAATTGGTAGGAAGTGGGCCGACTTCATCATTTGATCGACAATAACCCAAATAGACTCAAACTGCTTCTTAGTCTTAGGCAACCCAATTACAAAGCCCATGTTGATCTTTATCAACTTCTAAGTAGGTCACCCTACATTTAATGTTCAACTTTGACTTGTTTGCAACTGTGATAACTGGCTAAGAACTTAGCAATATCTCTCTTCATACCACCCCACTAGTACACTTCCCTCAATCTCTATACATCTTTGTAGAACTGGGGTGAGTTGAATAAGATAAATAATGACCCTCATACAAGATCAACTCTCTCAATCCATCGACATTCGGTACACATAGTCAACCTTGATATATAAGAACACCATTCCCCCTTGGGAGAAAACCTCCACCTTGCAATCATTCACTAAAGCTTTCAATTCTAACAATGCGGGGTCAAGGTCATATTTGGATTTTACCTCTTCAATCAAGGTAGACTTTGAACAATCCAAAACCACCATGCCTCCATTTTCAGCTTCATCCAACCTAACTCCTAATCTAGCCAACCAATGAACTTCTTTTGCTAATTCCTTCATTCCATTATCCATATGAGCCATACCCTCCATGGACACTTTACTTAGAGCATCGGCCATGAAATTAGACTTGCTTCAATGATAATGCACACTCATTCATAATCTGTAAGGAGCTCTAACCACCTCCGTTGCTTTAAAATTTAGATCTCTTTCGTTGAACACATATTGGAGGCTCTTAGGGATGATGAATACATCTAGATGAACCCCATAAATAGTGATGCCATATCATCAAAGAAAATACCACGTCTGCTAATTCAAGATCATGGGTAGGATAATTATGCTCACGCACCTTTAGTTGCCTTGAAACATAGGCTATAACTTTGCCACTTTGCATTAATACATACCCCATACCAATTTGTGAAGCATCACAATACACAACAAACTCTTCTAACCCTTTTGAAAACTTCTTTCACATTCATCGATCCAAACAAATTTTGCCTTCTTTTGAGTCCACTTTATCAATGGTGAAGAAATTGAAGAAAAACCCTTAAAAGATCTCTGGTGGTACCATGCCAAGCCAAGGAAACTCCTAATATCCGTTTGAGTCAAGGGAGTAGATCAATTCATTACCACCTCCATCTCTTTTAGGATCCACCTTTATCCCCTCACCCAACATCTCTATCCCCAACTCCTTGGAGTGTAACTTTCTTCAATAATAATTCACATTTGTCAAATTTGGCAAACAACCTTTCTTCTTTCAATGTTTGCAACCCTATCCCCAAATATTTCACATGCTCCTCTTTACTATAGGGATAAGTCAAAATATCGTTGATTAAAACTACCATAAACATGTCAAGGTAGGGTTTAAAGACCCTATTCATGATATTTATAAATATCACCAGAGCATCGGTTAGGCCAAAGGACATCAACACAAATTCAAAATGCCAATATCTTGTTCAGAAAGTCGTCTTTGGAATGTCACACTCCCTTACCATTAATTGATGACACCGGATCGAAGATCGATCGTTGAGAAATGACTATCTCTATAAAGTTGATCAAATAAGTCATTTGTCCTCGGCAAAGGATACTTATTCCTAACGGTAACCTTGTTGAGTTACCGGTAGTCGATGCACATTCTAAGTGAGCCGTCTTTCTTCCTTAGAAATAACACCGGTGCACCCCAAGGGACTTGCTAGGACTAATAAAACCTTTCTCCAATAGGTCTTTTAATTGATCCATCAACTCCAACTCCACCGGGGCCATGCGGTAAGAGGGAATATTGGATTAGATATTGGGGAGGAGGTCTATGCCGAAGTCTATTTTTCTCTCAGAAGGAATAACAGGGAATTCAACGGGAAAGACATCAAGAAACTCACTGAGTATCGGAACCGACTCAATAGGAAGAACTTTAAACTAAACACCCCTAACTCTTACAAGACGATAAATGCAACCCTTAGAAATCAATTCCTAAGCCTTATGACAAGAGATAAACCTACCCTTAACAACCGAATCACAACCTTCCTACATAAGCACGGGTTTATTGGGAAATCTGAACTTAACATTGTGAGTCCTACTATCAAATGGAAGCATGATATGCATGTAACCAATCCATCCCAAGAATAATGTCAAAATCTACCATGTCAAATTCAACAAAACCATAATGCAAGACGTTTTTCAATATTAACAAAGGATAACCTTTATAAGCTCTTTTAGCAACAATGGACTCACCAACGGGGGTAGACACTTAAAAGGGCTCACACTAACAATTTGGGACACACATGAAGTGTATTAGCAACAAATGGAGTAATGAAAGAGAAGCGGCACCCAAATTCAATAAAGTATATGTATCTAAATTGTAGATCTTTAATATATCGGTAACAACATTGGGTGCTTCATCCACCCTTTGTCTCCCTTGAAGAGCATAAAATTGGTTGTGACGTAGAGCACCTCCTTGTTTTCCACCTTGTGCCCTTTGATCACCATGAGCACCATGTCCTTGGGGACGACCATCTCTACCCTTGGTTGGACAATCTGCAACCTTGTGGCTCATTTTGCCAGACCCAAAAGAAGCACCCACATTTCTATAGCATCTATCACCATGATTTTTATGACACCTTCAACACTTAGGGATAATTTGAACACCATTATTACCATGAGCGTTCGGGTTAGGCACCCTACCATTGGTAAACTTTCGGTTTTGAGCATCGGAGGTCCCTTGACTATGGAACTTATGGCCTTGTTGAAAAGACCATCTCTAGCACCTTCAAATCCACCATAATAACGTCCTATTGGACTGCCCACTCCTTCTCTTTCTAAGATTTTCCCCTTCATGTTGCTCGATATAATTCATGAGCCTAGACAAGTCCATATATCCTATGAGCATGGTGGTGCCGCATTCTTTATTGATCAAGTCGGACACTCCCAGCATAAACATATGCATTCTTGCCCTAGGATCGGCAAACAAGTGAGGATCATACTTTGAGAGGTTGTTGAATTTGAGGGAATGCTCCCTAACACTCATGGAACCTTGCTTGAGGTTCATAAACTCTGTCATCCTTGTCTCACTAAGTTAAATAAGAAAGAAATTGTTGAAGAAGACAACCTTGAGTTCTTCCCATGAGATAGGCTCCCCATTCTCTCTCTCTAGCTTTCATTGAGTAAACCATATTTGAGCAAGGCCATTTAGTTGAGAGGAAGCTAACTCCACCTTCTCGCTTGACCTAACCTCCATAATATCAAGAATCTTGTATACCTTGTCAATGAACTATTAGGGGTCTTCTTCCACCTTTAAGCCATAGAACTATGGAGGGTTTATCCTTGTAAAACCCCTCACTCTTGAGGAGGGGATAGGAACATGAGGAGTTTGAACTCCTTGGATAGCCACGAACCTTGCCAATAAAGTAACCACATTCTAATATTTGGCATGAATGACCCCTTCTTCTTCTTCTTAGGGAGCTTGTGGGACCGGAGGGGCCATCTCGTTGTAGAGATTGGGAACTCTTTGTTCTGTTCTTATTGGTGGCATAATCTAGAAGATAAAAATACCATCTGTTAGAGAATGGTAAACCTTAATTCAAATCTAAAGCACGACATAGACTTATGAAGAAGTGAATCATTTCTTAAAATGTTTCACAACCTCACATTCATAGTTATGCGCACTTCTCAACCATGAACAAGAATGTACTTGATGAGGTGTGTTGAATTTTTGAGGACCATTTAAAAACTTTGTGCTCTGATACCAAGCTTGTCACGACCCAAGCCTAGGGCCTAGGTATAACGCGGTTAATGGGAAACCCGAAGGGATCCCAAACACGCCTCTTAAGCATACATGGCACATTCGTGATTGAGAAAGCATATTTAAATAACAAACACAAAATTTTAGGAGAAGTGGGACTTCGGACTCAAGTTATGGGGATGACATCGGGCAGAGGATTAGCATGATCACATAGCAAATAAAATCTAAGATGGCAGGTACGTATGACTCATGCTATTGATAAAAGTAGGAACTAGGACTTTCATCTCATCAAAATATAAAGCATAGATGGGAATAGGGACAAAGGGATGTCTTTAATTGTTACATGAACTTAATAGGAGTCAAGATCATAACATATATATCCATGTCCAACAATGTCTCTAACATGAGTGGAAAGGGGGAAAGACATCTCCCGGGCTCACGCACATAAGATAACTATCCATAAACAGATGAGTCTTAACAAAGCATGAAAATAAGTCGATATTGTCTCCAAAATGGAGTACTCACCAATAGAAATCTTCAACTGAACCGTCTAGCCACATGGATGAGGAGTATGAATAAGAGCATTGGACATGGTTAGATCATATAGGCAAAAAGTATGTGGTAGTATTTCGAATGTACTAAGTATGTGAGATGCAATATAACAGGGAACGTAAGCCATAATTAAATAATACGAATAACCATAACCAATGTATAAAGGTTCAATATGACATGAATGATCAATTTTTAGTAAAGATATGCATGAAGAATCACCAACTCACATAGCATATCATACATAGATGGGAAAGGACCACAACCGATGTCACTCAACCCAGCTGCTCAAAGGAAGAGGGGGTGGTTGCCATTAGCATAATAATCCAAGTGAGAAGTTGGGGTCGAATCCTGTAGGGAATCATAGTTGAAGATAGAAGTAACTCGCTGGACTAAGCAATTGTAGGATCTTGGAGGGTTGCAATATTTTAAAGTGAGAATTGAACTACACGATATCTAATTAGCAATTAATCAGCAAACAAAGGAAATTGTTTGGGATGTGCAAATATGGGAATCAATCTACCAGCTGGGTCTAAATATTTCATTAAATGAGTTGAGAATGAGTGAATATGCTAGGTTGCTTATAACCTATGTTCAGCCATGATGCACGAGTGTTTCATATGATCCAACTACGAAATCATACGCGAACCGATGAGGACATGCTTGGCCTAATAAGTCTCAGCAAAACCCCTAATACCTTGGCCATTGCATCCATGGTTATGGATTTCAATTGAAACCCCAAGAAGTTTCTAGCCATTATATCCATTCCACACTCTAACCATTTCGGCTAGGGCAACAATTACAGTTCCAAAGTAAACCCCAAGTTTGCAACCTTGAAATTATAAATTTAACATAGGAATAGATATAAATTCTCTCAAATCAACTTCAAATAAGTCAAAATATCAAAGACCCAATAGATAATTGAAAAAATCCATATTAATAGCACGCCCCCAACATGGGGTTTTTAGCCACACATACTAAAAATTAAAGATTTGTTACCAAACATAGTAGTTGCAGTCATGGATAACAAGATTGAATAGAAATTAGTTGATTATAACTAGCCAATCTACTTCAATTTTGCTTCCCAAAAGCTTGAAAACCCTATCTACCCTTGTAGTTTAAGAGGAAAGTTCTATGTAATACTCTATAAAAACTAAAAAGAAGAATATATTCTGATATGATATGTACAATGTCCTTTCTAAATTGCTTATATGCTCCACATAAACTTTTTGAAAGTTTGTGTTGTGAAATGCCATTCAGCGAGCAAGGGTGACCATCTCCGAGCACTCCGGTGATGCGCAGAATATGAACTTGGCCTCTTTTCTCTGCATCTTCATAAGGCTTCCTATAATACAACATTAGGCAATGGTTCTCCAATCTGCTGATTCAATTCGGTGATTCACCAAAGCTCCAATCATATCGCCTTCTTGTTAGGGTTTTAGAGCTTTGAGTGCTACAACTTTAGGCAATCTCCTGTGCCAATCAACGATGCGCCAAATATGATTTGTGATATCGATTCTTACAATATTCTTGACTTGAGCTAGAACCTTGGTTGCTACATTTGGTGGATCATCGATTATGTAGGTGATGCTGCTTTCCTTTTTGCACTTTCACTCCTTTTCTAAGATTTTGCAAAGTATTTTCCATTTGTGCACTTATAATACCATTTCCTGACATAACACATGCATATTTTCTAGAGATTGGAAATAATAGCACACTAAGGACAATATTTCTTTGCAAGCTAACACCCAAATGAGTTCAAAATATGGACTCATCAACAACAAACATGTAAGACCAATCGAGATACTACTTGGAATCTCTTTGTTCACTCCACACCAGACAAGGAGTGGTCTACTTTGCGAAAGTAAACCAAACACTTCACCTTACAGGCATTTACCCAATTTCAAAGAGCATTTCACAAATGCCTTACAAGAACCCCACCTGTTTCTGTTATAAACTGGCATGTTTTGTATCGAAGCACCACCCATTTTGGTCAATCATGTAATAAGAGCTATATGGATCGATTAGCTGGTCACAAACCTATAGTGGCAACATAGTTAAGGGACAATGATTATCTACAAGGTCCTCGTAGTGCTAGGTCATGATCCCAACAAATACTAAATTCATACATATAGTCCTAATACACAGATGTCTTATAGTATCATGATATAATCATAGAGTAGCTCATGAAAACCAAAGCTTATTAATATCAAAGATATGGCTTCATATTATTCATCTGCATGCATAATAGCCCTTCAAAATTCATAAGATTCATAATTCGCATATTTTTCCATAAAGCTCTCATCAACATAAGAATATTGACATATATATTTAGTCAAGCATGGTAGGTATATATGCATTTACTAAAAATCATGCAATTTGAGAGTAAATAACATGGGAGGAGTAACATAGGATTATTTGAGAGTCATTCAAAGTAACCCACCAACAACAAGATAAAGTTCTATTTGGGCGTCACTAAACCCTCATTTAAATCATATATTTTTTCATTAAAATCTCATAATATAATAGTATACAAAGGCAAAAATTGCATAAATCTCTTCAAAATATCATCATATAAAAGAGTTCATGAAATTATCATATGTTGCCATGACTTGAGAAATAAAGGGAGAGGAGGAATGGTTGAGCTTTATGGAGGAAAGGCCTCCACAAATAAAAACCCACACACGTTGGTGTTATGAGAAATGAAAATCATTTTGGAGGATGTAGAAAATCTTAAACCCTCTCTAGGAATCCTTTCTTGATGGCGTTGAGAAACATGAGAGTGCTTAGGAGGAGTTTGGGGCATAATATATTTTAGAATGGGTGAGAGTGTAGTAGTTTAGAGTTTTATAGGGCTGAAAAGGGCTTATTTTGGGGCTTAAATGATGTAGCAGAGGCTAAGGATATTAGGAAATATCAAAATTGCGCTTTTCTTAAAAGGCGTCGGACAAAACCATGAGACCTCGATTACAGATCGTGGTCCAGTGCATAGGTTGTGGATAGGGATCTCGTCCTAGTAACTTTTGGACCCTCAAGAATCCTCTCTGAAACATCAAACCACAATGCCACCTACACCCCATTGACCAATTTACTCAAAACTTCAAAAAACCATTTTATTATCAAGCCTGCCCTTCATTCCATGAGCACAAGTTAAGATATGTGGAACAACCTATGATCTTTAATTACCTTTTGTGCATTGGTGGCTCTCTTAACTGGAGCTACCTAAATTGCACCACAGAATCCACGAAACCTAAGTACAGCTCATATTCCATTCCACTTACATTTAGAAAACTTTTCAAACTTCATTTGTTAGGCACTTTTACACCTTTCAACATGTGGGGGCTTACATGATATATGTTGGAAACCATAATTTATTGGTTTGAATGTGCATGAAAAATTATCAAGGTGTATATGATACATAAATTAGGGGTTTTACTATGATGATGGTGGATTGATTTGAATGGTTTCTAAATGATCTTATTTTACTTCTTTCATCTCCAATACTCTTGTATATCATGATTTTAAGCTCCTATACATAGAACCACCATGTTTTTACTAAGTTTACATGATGAAGCTTCTTATGCTTATGAAAGGCTTATTGCAAGTTATGCAAGTTGTTAATGTTATAGGTGTTTAAAGGAAAGTATGCATGTTATGAATTCATGGGAATGTTGTGAAATTTATGAAAGATTATAAAGCCCTTTATGATGCTATGATGATTTGGTTTGATGAACTACTTTTAATATGATGTTAAGATTTACAATTTATGCATACTATGGCTATGACTATGATTTAAGTATTCTATGGGATATTGACTTAGCACTGAGAGGACCTTGGTTGATTTCCATTTTTACCTTAGCCACCATAGGTTTGTGAATTTCTAAATGCATGATTAATTAAAAAGTGTAGGGCTCTCATAAGGTACATGCGTAAATAATGACCAAAAAGGGTAGAGTTCTCATAAAGCATCTTTATATATATGTGTGTGTGTGTGTGTGTGTGTCTGTATGTATGTATGTATATATGTAGGTATGTATGTATGTATGTATGTATGTATATTAACTAAAATAAGTAAAGTCCCCATAAGGCATTTGTGAAACTCTCTCTCCGAAATGGGGAAGTTCCTATAAGGTGAGGGATGGTTTACCTTGGCAAGTAGACCACTCCTTGTCCAGTGTGGATGAAACATCAGAATTCCATGTAGCAGCTCACATGCTCTTATTTATCTATTACGGTCTCTTCCCACCTATGTATTCTATGATATGAGATTTTAACTATCTTCCATGTATGTTTTGACTAAAGTATTATCATCCATAACATATTGAGCTTATATCCATTGTATATGATTATGCATCTTGTCTATATATGGATTATGTTCTCTTGTTACATTGCACCCTACATACTTAGTAATTCAGAGTACTAACACATACGTTTTGCCTACATGATCTAACTATGTAGGGACTAGAGCTCCGATTCATCCACCTCCATGTGGCTATTTGGTTCGCTTAAAGGCTTACTTGTGTAAGTCTTCATTCTTGGCAGCACAACCATTTTCTATCATGCTTATGTTAAGACTTGTTTACTTTTGTTATTTACTTTTGAGGGTGAGCCTAGGAGATGTCTTGGCCCCCGTTCCACTCATGTTTAGAGGTGTTATTGGATAATGTAAAGTGCTTGAATTTTATGATGCTTATGTATCTATGGAGATTTCCTTAGTCCCTATACCTTGTATGTATTTTTTGGGTGTTAGTGGCAAGTGATGTTCATCCTAATTCCCTTCTTCCCCATAGCGTTAGTCCTATTAACCTTCCCCCTTAGACATTGTTATGATTGGATGTTGTAAATTCCTATCCCCTTTCTAATCTCTATAACGTGAGTCCAAAGTTTTGAATCTCCTTAGCTGAATTGCTTGATGCTTGACGTACATTTCTACAACCAAAGATGTGTTTATGTATGCGATGAGGCTTGTTTGGGGACTCTTGGGTTCTCATTCACCATGTCACACTTAGACCCTAGACTTGAGTCTATAGAGTTGAAACCTTTATAGACTATGATGAGATGGGAGCCTGGTTACTCTACTCGCCCAATAGGTTGGCTATCTTGGGACATTCCCACGATATCTTGTATTTTACTTGAATATCAAGGTGACCGATGATGTTTCCTTTGGAGCTTCTAATATGGTCTTGCACAATTAAAGTCTAGAGCATTTTCCATAATTGGTCATGTACCCTCCTGCTAGGAGGTATATAAATAAGGATCAGTTACATTTTATATACCATTGGTAAAGGCTATATAGTAAAGGATATATTGCAAAGACGATACCATTAGAGGACTTATTAGACTAGTTCGAGGCCTAAGGGCTAGACCACTGGCCGCATCTGACAATAGCTTGGGTTCCCGGCCAGGTCCTAGTATAGGTTAAAGGCCAGGTCAAGGTATACAGTCTAGGTCTACATCCATGTCAGATAGTTCGATCGGTATCGAGACCACATCTATGCAATCGGGTAACATGTTTTTTAGAGCCTTGACACTATTAGACCCTATTCCAGCATACACCTCTTCACCTAGTCATTGAGCATGGGTGTACCTTCAAGGCTTATGATCCCAATTGGCATACATGCATAGAATGTAGGGCGTTACACTACGCACATTACCAAACCTTGCCTAGTTCTGGTTACTGTCATATCCGTTGGCAGGCTTACCTGGTTCTTGTGATTATATGCTTGTGGAGTTATATTCTATCTTATTCCTACTTTATTTACTATTCCTACTTAGTCAACCTATGATGCCTACTAGGTACCATATTTCTGGTACTCATACTACACTATGCATCTATATCATGATGTCGGACCCAACATGAGTCAGCAACGTTGATTCCTCTTATGCTTGTTGTTATATCTGGTGCTTATGGTGAGCTTTGGGCATTTTTGTATCCTTCTGGTGTCCATCTGTACTAGTGGCTATCTTTTACTTTCAGAGACTCACCTTGTGTATCACTTTGGTTGTGTATATGTACCTATATATCTGATAATCAGTTACATTGTATCGTGTCTATAGTAGCTCCATATACGCAACTTCTAGGTTCTAAGAGGGTTTGTCTAGTAGTTGTTTTGTGTCTATATAATACTAGTTCTACTTTCTTTATGACTAGTTGTCAATTGATGTCTGTCGGGTTACCTTCAACCCTCACACCTACTACTAGTAGTTCTGAGCTATAAGTTAGCTTGCCTATCGGGGGATCAAGGTGGGTTCCATCATGACCTATGAAGTTGGATTGTGACACAATCCCCTACACGAAACTCAAGACCTCTCTTCTTAACATTAGCATATGACTATTTGTGACTCTAAGCCATATTGAAATTTTCACCTTATGAGCTTCCTTCTCCGTAGAATCCAACACCAAATCAGGGCCAATCAATCCCATCTCATTTATTTTGAACCAGCCCATTAGAGATCTACACTCCACTCATACAAAGCCTCAAACAGTGTTGATGGTATATACGAGTCCACTGAGTGTGTAAGGACCAGGTCCATTAACAAAATATTGTTGCTCAACCTAGCTACTCAAAGGAAGAAGGGGCGGTCATCATCAGCATATTACCCAACATTGGAGTTAGGGTCGAATGCCACAAGGAATAGGGTTCATGATTTAAAGTAGTTCATTGGACTACGAAATTGTATATTCTAGGGGGTTACAACAATTAAAATCAAGATTCAACTAGACAATATCTAAATAGCAAACTGATCAACAAATTAAGGGATATGTTAGAGTTGTGCAAATATGGGAATCGATCTACTAGTTGGTTTTACTAAATAAGTTAATAATGAGTGAATAGGCTAAGTTTTTTGTAACCCATGTTCAGTTTCGACACACGAGTGTTTCATTTGATTCAATTATGACATCATACACAGACCGTCCAGGACACGATTGGCCTAAGAAGTCTCAGCAAAACCCCTAAAATCTTAGCCACTAAATTCATAGTTATGGTTTTTAACTCATACCCCGGAAGGTTTCAAGCCATTACATCCATTCCACACTCTTATCATTCCGGTTAAAGTAATATGTAGAGATCTAAATTAAGCCCCACGTTGTAACCTTGAAATGATAGAATAAACATATGAATGGATGTAAATTCACTCAAATCAACAATAATAAAGTCAAGATATCAAACACCCAATAGATAAATCAAAAACCCATATTATTTACACACCCCCAACATTGGGATTTTAGCCATTCATGCTAGAATTTAAAGATTCAAAATATAGCAGCTGAAGTCATGGGTAACAACATTGAATAGAGAAGAGTTGATTAACACCAACAGATCTCCTAAAATTTTGCTTCTTAAAAGCTTGAAACTTTATCACCCCTTTGTACTCTAGAGCAAGGAATGTTCGCTTTACTACTACTCTCTCTATAGAAGTAAGAAGAATGATGATGTACAATGTCCTTTCTAAAATTGCTTAAATAGTCTGTGCAAAAGTGTAAGTGTTTGTGCAACGAGTTGTCATTCAACAGTCAAGGCCAGCCATTGCTTAGCACTATAGTGATGCACTGCATGTGCACTTGACCGTTTTCCTCTACATCCCCTTAAAGACTTGTTTCTCTTCAAACATTATGCAATGGTTCTTCACTCCCAATACAGTTCAGCTATTCACCGAAGTTCCTATCTCATTGTTTTCCTGCCATGATTTTGGGGCTCTATGTCCTACAACTTTAAGCGTTTCCTTGGGCCATTCAGCAGTACGTCAAATATATTTAACGACATCAATTCTAATCACCTTCCTAACTTGGGCTTGTATCTTCTTTGATGCAATGCTAGGTGGTCTATCTAAGTGTTTGGTAGATCGCCGAATATGTAGGCAATGTCGCTTCTATCCGCCTTTTTGACACTTTTGCTCTTTTTCCAAGATTTGTAAAGTATTGTCCATTGATTCACTTTTAGTTCCATTTCCTGACACAATACATACATATTAGTTAGACATTGGAAATAATAACACACCGAGGATAATATTTTTTTGCAAACTAGGTCCAAAATGAGTTCAACATATGGACTCATTAAGACTCCCAACTTATTTGATTTCCCTCAAGTAAATCAAACATCAATTAATCCAATTCTAGAGTTGCAAATAGGTCCACAGGGAGCAACACGTACAATTCCACCTTTTTCATCCACTCTCGAACTTCGACAAACAACTTACGTGATTTTGAAGCCTCAAGAGATGACTAAGGAGTAATCAAAATATGGCTACGCTCACAATTGCTCATGTAGCTGCTGATCACTACCTAAAGGCATCACTATTTGCCCTCACGCCAAAGAAGATCATGAACACATAAGATTATGACATTATTTTGAAAGGATCTCTTCAATACTCACTCTCCAAATTGAGAAATAGCATGTAAGCTTCAACCCATAGGATTGACCTTATTCTCAATCAAAGTTCATTTGACTTTGTTCCAGACTAGGATCCCAAAGGACTTTGTCATGGCTATAATGTAGGGTTAAGGTTGGGCAGGATAACATATGGATAGTAGTGTCTCATCTCTCCTTAAACTCTACATATTCTTTTCATGCTCAAGGATCCTTTCAGTACTCTTATAATCTTCTCCTTTTGACATCTCTTTTACTTTTGATCTTCCATCCTAAGTGCCTCCCCATTTTGCACTATCTTTCATAAATTCTGAGGTCCAATTTTTTGATCAATTCTTTTTTAGTTCAACTAATTTAGCTTTTTCAACATTTTTCCTGCTTTCATCATTTATAGGACTCCTTACCCTTTTTTTCTTTTTTCTTTCCTCAACTCTTTCATGGGAGACACCCCCAGCTTTGGCTTTTGGCCATCACTTTGCTCATTTCAAGCTCAAGGAGGTATTGGTAAGGAAAAAGAAGGAATTGTCTTTCACAGATACAAGTCAAGTCTACATGGTTGCCAAAGAAAGAATCAAGGCTCAAAGGGGCTTCACTAGGGACTCAATTCATTGTCAATGGAGGTCAATATGGTCAAAGTGGACACAATGGATCCAAAGAAGGCTTAAGGTCCTTTCCTAATCCGGAATCAACCAAATCACTCCTCAAAACAAACCGGGCATGTTCTAGATGTTGCAAAACATTACTTTCAACAAAATTCCTAATTTCACAATGGCAAAATGGATTCGCATTTAAACAATGGAAACACATTCACAACTTTCGATCAACACATATCCAAGCTCAATCGCTCACATAGTCAACTCAAGATGCAACAAATCCATACATGGACTGATATATCAATAGAAGGACTAATTAGTGAGTGAGTACATGCTCCTCATCCATAGCACCATCCGAATCAAAGATATGGATCATTGATCCTCGGATCACTAAGGATTAGCGATATGTTATTTGCATTAGAAAGACTTTTCATATATGCACATGGATTGCCAAATTTAAGAACATCATTTGAAATCATTCATCCATTCAACTCAACAAGAAGAAAATTAAAATAGCAAAACAAATACTACTCTCTTACAACCCAAATCAAAACTATTGACAACGCAAAAATTTAAAATTGTCTCAACATTCATCAACAAAATCACAATAAATATCATTTTCTCATCAAACCATAAGAAAAACATGAGGTAATCATCATCAGCAATAGAGAAATGGAATTCCACATGCTCACCCCCTTCTAATTAAAAAGAATTGTCCTCAATGTGCAAGGAATAATAGAAATCAAGCATAAAAGGAAGGAATGGGTGTTAGAATCCTCCTTGTCCGAATCAATCTTGTTATGGTTGTGGTTGTGGTGGAGCTGAAAAAGTAGTCCTGGAGACATCAATGCCCTCATCTATTGGTGCACTCTCATGATCAATCAATGGCCTCTCGGTCTCGGTCTCGGTCTCGGTCTCGGTCTTGTTCTCGGGCTCGAGCTCGAGCTCATGTACACCGGATGTGCCTATCATAGACGTGTCTAGAAGAGACACTGCTTTCACAGTGTCCATGATTTTGTCTTCCACCTATGCTAACTCCTCATGTTCCTCTTGGGTAAGCTCGACTCCCAATGCTTATTCATCGGTTTCTAGGATGCTTGCTACCTTGGTTTCTTCACTGCCTTCACCCTGGACATCCACATTCATCATATCATCAGGAACATAATCATGTCCACCTTGACTGGATCCTCTAGCCCATCCCATAAAGCACTTAATGTTGTGGACAGGAAGGATGCCACCTCTTTTTCCAAGTAAGCAATGTCACCTTTTATCGCAAACGAGCCTTCACTTCCACCACCTGCCTTCTCTATAGCTGTCATCCTGTCCCTTATGCTAGCCAATTCCTTCCCATGGTCATCAATCAACACCTCAAGCCTTTTAATCCTCAGCTTATGTGCCTCCATCAACTCTATTTCTTGGATTCAACCTCAATATACTGCTTCAAAGCTTTGGCTATGGCTTCCTTAATCATCTTAGGCACAGATGACTCAAATCAAGTGGCACAAAGATCAGCTGCTTTGGCTAGTTGGCCAATGCCATAAATTGTAGCCTTGGTGAGCAAGGGTTGGTCATCTTTGGCTTATAGCTCTACCTATGCCTCGCTAGTAGGAATTAGAGAAGAAGAGGAATGTAAAGAAGGGGAGGAAGAAATTACAACTGCCTCGGGGACCATGTCTACAATGCCAGCTCGAGGCCTCAACATCAACTACTGGTGTTTTGTCAACCAACTTTTTCCTTGCCCTATCTTCCTCAACCCTTACAAATTCAGTCTGAATTCTTCAAATATCAGTAGATATTGTTGGATTCACCTCCACATCAGTCTTCTTGTTTCTAGGAACTCCAACATGCTTACATAGGGTTGTGATGAGACTAGGAAATAGAAATAAGTTCTGCTCTTGTTTTGCCCTACTGAGTATTTATGGGAGCGATGATTGCACCGAGATTCAACTCCCGTCTATCCATAATACATCCAACTAGTATAGCTTTGGTATGTCAAAGTATCGACTCATTTAGTAAAAGCATCAAGTTTTTATTGATGAATTCGAACTAAAATCGTACGGATCTGTTATATCTTTCAAATCAACGAGGCTAACCATGCTTTAATATCCTCAAATATCTTGAGCAGCATTATATATTTCAGGTTGCTCCAGTTCTGAAATGTGCATCTTAGAATATTATTGATGACCCTCTCCCTATACGGGGCTGACACACCTCACACTTCCACAATATCAAGAGGTTTGAGAATTGTCTTCACCCTACTCGTTCCTTTGGGAATGGCCTTACTATAGGCTTCATTGAACTCCCGAACTACGGTGGGAACGTATGGATCCTGAGGTTTGGTGAAAGTTTGGAGTTGTGAATTTAAGAACCTCCCATACCTCAGGGTATCGATCAATCACCCCATCTATTGACAGTTGCTTTTTTCTAGAATAGTTCAGTGCCCCTCTACTCTAAGCCTGTTTATATGTCTTGGGGCTATTATCTCTTGAATTCACTACGAGTTTTGGAGTAGAGGACCATAAAGGGCTTTGGACCTGGCCTCACTTTGATGCCTTTTAGGACTTGGTTCCGAAGTAGGCTTCCCTGTCGAAGTTTTGAACCCCTCATCCTCATCTTCAGAGCTTTTCCAAGTCACACGAAGGGATCCTTCCTCGTCACTGTCAGAATCCCCTTGCTCAACCACCTTTTTTTACGTTTCCCTTGTACCCCTCTATGAGGCTTTTGAGATCTTTGTCTTACCTGGTCGGGGGCTATGACAACTCCCTGAGCTACTCTGGATCCACCTCGAGTAACAGGTTCCTTGGATTTTCACATTTCTGCATAACAAGCTTCAAACGTTGTGTGAGTATCAATCATAAGGAAATTAGGTTCAACATTTATTTCACAATAGAATCATTTTAGATGGACAGGTCTGTTTGACTGTAAATATATTAAGCGAGTCACCAATCTAGTTCGGCGGTCAAATAGCTTGTCACTTTTTTGCATAATTTTTAGACTTTTGCTCATTTCTACATTCAGTGATGATAGTGTAAATTCGGCAATACACCGAATTGATTTGGCAAAAGAAATAATTTCTTAATGATGTAGAGCTCAACAACAATCAACAATCAGATAAAGTGATATGTGTGACCCTTCGGCGCATCGTCGGGTCCAATTCGGTGCTCTGAATAACCATTTCCGAAGATGCCTAGCAAGGCTAACTCCCATGCATTCAAAATTTGATCACAATTCATAAGGAACAATGGGGACAATCACACACTAACCCCCATTCAATCATCAATACATGTTCAATCATTCATTCCTACATTCATATGGTCATCATGTCTTTAAACACATTCAAGTGATGACTCACCATTAAGAATGACGTCAACCAATCTATCATTGGGCAAGTTTATTCACTCAAAAGGGTTTAGGATTACTCAGACTTCACTCATAGCCCATAAGAACAATCAATTCAACAAGCATGTATATTCATTCAAGCACTCTCATAATCATGGTACTATTCAAGTTAAAATATTCAGCAGGGTACTAAGGACTAACTTGAGACAATACCTACTAAAATTCAGCATTCAACAAATCAATCACATTTACCCCTAGCCCACACCATATGCACCACCAATTTCAAGATATTTTGAATGAATCACAAGTCCAAATAAATCACACATAGATAAAACATAGTGTTTTAGAATCACCACAATATATCACTCATATGATTTCTATCAACTTTTCAGTCACAAAACATGATTATCAAGCTCACCAAAAACCGATCAAACCTTCCTCATCTCAAGAACATCATGCCCAAAAAGGAAACTAAAGCTAAGGTCCAAAAACATACCTCCTTGATGATGTAGAAATCAATGAGAACCTTGTACTAGCTTTTGTGATCAATTTCTTCACGCCAAGAGAAGTTTTACAAATAAAAGACTAAAAAGGAGTGTTGGCTGTGACGGAAGTGAAAAGGAGGGAATATGGAAAGTGAAAAACTAAAGGCATTTGAAAAGCCTTTATTAGGTCGGTCAGGCATGAGGAGTTGGTCGCGTTGACTCTCCCCGCCAAACATGTTTGGTGGTACACCAATTGTGCTAGACCACCATTTTTAATAGAAATCAAACCTTACTCATGTCACAAAGGGCAGTGACAATGATCATCGCTCAATAGGTTCAGAGATTCGCCAAATTTCAACTAAGATCGCCGAATTTGATAGCACCTTAGGAGTCCTTGAATGACTCTAAAGGCCGTCAAACTCATGATCATCGTCTCAATTCGATCCACCGACTAGACCTATCAGGTCTCCCTTTCATCTTCCACTTCAGATTCTTCCTCTTAAACCTGCATGAATAAACACCCATTATTTAAGAAAAAATGCTTACCTAGCTACCTTGGCTTGCCTCCCAAGCAGCGTCGTAGTTAACGGCATGGCATGATATAATCCTTCCACTTCCTCAAGTCACCAATGAATGGTCTATCACTAATACCACCTAGAGGTCTTTCACTTTTTTCAAAGTTTTGCAGACGTTAAACACCACCTCGTGATTGCTTACCCTGAACCTTAGGTCTTCCTTTTCTACATCCACAACTGCCCTTCTGGTGGCTAAGAATGGCCTCCCCAAAATAATTGATACATCGATATCCACATCACGATCAAGGATCACAAAGTTAGATGGAAGAAAGAACTTGTCTACCTTCACCAAAAAACCATGAAAAATACCCACCGATCTCTTGATGGACAATTAACCATAAGCAAACACATAGTGGTTGGTGAAGGGGTTTACAGCCCCAATTCCTCAAATATAGACAAGGGCATAAGATTTATGCTTGCACCTAAATCACATAGTGCCTTGTTTAATTTGTAAGCTCCAATAGTGCAAGGTATTTTGAATGCACTAGGGTCCTCTTTCTTCATAACTAGAGCTTTTGTTGATATAACACTGCAATTGTGGGATACGTTGATCGTCTCACACTCTAGGGTCCATTTCTTTGACATCAACTCTTTCATAAATTTGGCATACCCTAGTATTTCAGTCAGTGCCTTAACCAATGGAACATTTATGGACAGAGAATTGAGCATGGAAAGAAATTTTTGAAATTTAGTGTCCTCCTCTTACTTCTTCAATCACTGAGAGAATGGAGGGTCAATCTTAACTTGAGGTTGTGTCAACCTCACAGGTGAACTTACATTTTTAGGGAAGTTTTCTTAACATTCACGACATCATCCCCAACCTTCTCTTTTTCACCACTCTCGAGATTTCCAAGAGTGTCACCATATCAGCAGCTACACTTTCATCAATATCAACATTCACTATACCTTTGTCTTCTCCTACCTCATTTTCACCTTCTTCAACAAAAAACAAGGACTTAGTACTTTCTACACTCTTCTACTACGGGTAGTGCTAGGTAAACACTGATTGTCAGTGCCCTTAAGATTGGCTACCATGTCACTAGGCAATCCACCTATTGGTCGTTGGTTGAGATAGGGTGATATATTAACAAGTTGAGTCTCCATGTTCTTGATAGAAGTTGAATATGATGTTACTGTTTGACTTAACTATGAAAAATTGGACTTCATCTCCTTCATGACTTTGTCGGAGGCTTCAACTTTGTTCAAAATTTGGGTTAGCATATCTTTAGTCCAAAGATTCTTTGGATTCACCACAGGATCAACAGCTTTCACCCTATCGTGGAGTGGAACATACCTATCTACAACCCCATCATGGTTTCTCCAATCCCCAACTTGTGGTTGGCCAGGCCATGCACGATCTTGTCATCCAGCATTATTATTGTTTTAAATTTGATATCCGGGTGGCCTTGGAAAAGCCGACCAAGAACCTGTCATTTGGATGCCCACATGATGCACCTCTTCATTGTAACCACCTCCAAATGGTGCACTATCAAATATCACATTGCTAGTAACCCCTACAGCAATTACACTTTTACGATTTCTTCCCCTAACATGCTTAGTTATAAGGTGAAGCTGAGTTAGCATCTTAGCGATATTTTCGTCCCGCTCTTGATCTTCAACAAGTTTCTCTTTTGATAGACCTCTAGACTTTACGATACGAGGTCATCCCTCGTGTACCACGCTTGGTTAGTTCTTGTCATGTCATTTAGGAGGTCACAAGCTAGAGCGAATGTTTGTTTCATAATGCCAACTCTCACCCACTGGTCAGCCACCCTTTCATTGACTGCGCCAAGGCTTACATAGAAAGAAGTATTGCAATAATAAATGGTCCAAAAGTCCATGGTTCATGCATTGAAGTAAAAGTTTCCAAAATCGAAGCCATGTCTCATGTAATGGCTTATCGTCAATTTGTTTGAAGTTCTCAATACTTCTTCTCAGCTTAACCATCTTCGAGGGAGGGAAAATCTTGCGAGGAACGCATCTTGAAGTTCCTCCCACGAAGTGATAGAATTATGAGGCAAGTCAGCTAGCCACCTTACCAGCCTCTCTAGTGATAGAGAATGGGAGTAGCCACGCTCTAATGGCTTCTTAGTTCACTCATCTGAAATTGAATAGGAGACAGACATTAATAAAATTCCTGAGGTATTTATGAGGATCCTAGTGGCCTAATCCTCCAAACAGTCCCTTCAGCTGGAGGAGTTGTAACAGAATGTTTTTCATATGAAAATTTACTCCTTCGGCCAATAAAAGTAGTCGGATGGCACCAGTTCTTCCTACTTGGTCCCAATTAAGACCCTACATGTCATTAGTGTCTCCAACATTATCACCATGGATGCTCGCATCATCTTCCATTTTAACACCTATTCTTCAACAACAAAAACAACAAGAAAGTAGTAAAATAAATCTAACTATAAGAACAACATTGAAGAAACACTTCAATATGAACTGGCAACATTCCCTGGCAACGACACCACTTTTTATGTCACTCAATCCACCTACACAAACGAATCAGGGGCGGTGGTCATCAACATATTATCAAACTTTAGAGTCGAGGTCAAATTTGAGTTGCCTCATGAAATTGTTCATTGGACTAAGATATTGTAGGTTTTGGAGGGTTAAAATTATTAAAATCAGGATTCAACTACACAATATCTAAATAGCAAATTTATAAACAAATTAAGGGAGATGTTGGAGATGTACAAATATGGGAATCGATGTATTTGTTTGGTCTAAATGTTTGATTAATAGAGTTAATAATGAATTAATAGGTTAGGTTGCTTATAACATATGTCCAGTTACGACACACGAATGTTTCATATGATTCAATTACGACATCATACATGGACTGCCAAGAACATGCTTGGCCTAAGAAGTCTCAGCCAAACCCCTAAAACATTAGAATTGAATGGCTTTCAACTGAAGCCCCAAAAGGTTTCTAACCATTACATCCATTCCACACTTTAATCACTCTAGTTAAAGTAATAATTAGGGATTTAAATTAAACCCCAAGATCACAAGCTTGAAATTATAGATTAAACATAGGAATGGATGTAAATTCACTCATATCAACAATAATAAAGTCAATATTTCAAAAACCCAATAGAGAAATCAAAAACCCATATTATTTACACACACACCAACATGGGATTTTTAGCCACTCATGATAGAAATTAGAGATTCCATACTAAATATTGCAGCTAAAGTCATGGGTAATATGATTGAATAGAGAAAAGTTGATTAACACCAGCAAATCTCCTCAAATTTTTCTTTCTAGAAGCTTGAAACCCTATCACCCCTTTGTACTCTAGAGCAAGGAATATTCTATGTACTACTACTCTCTCTGTAAAACTAAGAAGAATGATGATATACAATGTCCTTTCTAAAATTACTTAAATAGTCCATGAAAAAGTTTAAATGTTTGTGCAACAAGTTGCCATTCGGCGATCAAGGTTGGCCATCGCCGAGAACTCAGGTGTATACGTCGAATTGCCACTTGATTGCGTTCCTCTACATCCTCTCAAAGGCCTATTTCTCTGCAACATTTGGCAATGGTTATTCACTCCGATGATACTATTCGAGGATTCACAGAAGTTCATGTCTCATTGCCTTCCTACCATGATTTGGGGGCTATGAGTATTGCAACTTTAGGTGGTTTCTTGGGCCATTCGGTGATCACAAATATGATTCGCAATGTTGATTCTACCGCCTTCTTGAATTGGGCTTGAATCTTTGTTACTGCAATGCTAGGCGGTCCCTCTAAGTGTTCGATGGATCACGGAATATGTAGGCGATGTTGCTTTTATTCGGCTTTTTGACACTTTTGCTCCTTTTCCAAGATTTGTCAAGTATTGTCCATTTGTGCACTTTTAGTTTCATTCTTGACACAACAAGTACATATTAGCTAGATATAGCACACTGACGACAATATTTCTTTGCAAACTAGGACCAAAATGAGTTTGAAAGATGGAGTCATCATAGAACAACAATCAATAAAGCAATAAGGAAGCAAAGTAAAATCACACAAGCAGTTTTACATGGAAACCCCCTTGCTCAAGGGAGGATAAAACCATGACCTACACTCACAGAATTTCAACCCAACTCCATTATCAACAAAGTAGGAAAGTATGCAATTACAAACTATTGCAATCAAGGAATTTAACTATAAATCTCTTCCCCTTCACTATGATAACTTTGCCATAGTTTCAAGAAAATAAAACAGCTACTAAGCCACCCCTATGAATTGATATTATTCCATTCCAAATCCTTCCCGATACCTCCCAAGGAAAATCTCTAATTTGGATCCCAGATTGACTAACTCTAGCAAACTTAGACTTCAACAACTCTCTATAGCTAACTCTAACTATAACTCAACAATCAAGAGCAAGGGCTTGCTGGCTATAAGATCACTTTATAAACTAGGAATTGATTTACAAGATGAAAACACTCAATAAGAACAATAAAGTACAGAAAGAAAGAAAAAAATCTGAACTTCCTAGTGTACTACATGAGAGCCTCGCTAAAAACACAAACTCAATATACAAAATTTCGTTTCAAGAAATATTGGGTATATATACCCATCAAGAAAGATTGGAGATATATACCAAACAATCATAGTATTTGGAGCATTTTCATTGGCTAGACAACTATAAAAGAACAGGCAGACGCGTATCAACAATAATAGAATTGTTAGCATACTGTTTGTTGGGTGTCGCATTCAGGTTCATAGCACACATGGGATTAGGTGCCCCATCTGTTCTCATAGTTTGTGAAATCATCAAGAATTCATAATATTATTTTCTCCTTTTTTGATGATGATAAACCTATGGCATTGTCCAGCATTGTATTCCAGCATATTCCAGCATTCTAGCATACTTACTTATCACCCCTATCAAAAACTTTTCCCTATAAGCCCTGTATTAGTTCCTCCTATCACAAACATTTGTTAGATTCTGAAATTATGTCTTAAAGCATATCATTTTGCCCTTTTTGCATCATAAAAACGAAGAGACAATAAACCAAGAATCAATATAATACAAGCATAGTAAAGACATAGTCAAATGACAACATATGCATAATTGATAGAATCAAACATAACAAAAGAGAGAAAATAAAAAAGTACACTTCATTCAAAAAAAGATAATCATTCAACTGTTACAACTGAAATGCAAAAGAGAACCATACACTAGAGAAAATATTCTAGGAGGGGGAGAGAAGTTTCAGCGTAAGAGATTTAACTATTAGGGTAAGACGAGCATTATATTTTTATATGATGATTAAGTACCTTGTCTTTGAGTTCTCCAACTTCAGCCAGAAGGCTTGTATTTCGAGCCTTCAGTTCCATCACCTCAGCTGAACATGGTCCCACAATCTGAGCTTGAACCAACTAAGCATTTAGTAAGGCTGTATCTGCATCTTTTGAGCTCAGAATAGAATCATATTCTCAACCTCTTATTTTAGACTCTCTTGTTTAGCAAGTAGTTCAGGCATCCTACTCAAATAAAGTCTTCCCATCTACATATTCACATTCCACAAAAGTACTAAAAGAAAAGATTTATTTTATAATGCCTTTCACCCCTGCTTCTAGAGGAATTCCCAAAGTGTTGAAATATTTTGGTCAAAAAATATCCATACCACAAACCATGCTTCCCATCCTTAACAACCAATATCTTGCACATATGCTCCAAAATGATTGTTGGAAGGTTTATAACTTCAAATTTGTTCAAGTTCTCCATCACAAACAGTTTTATAGCAAAGGCTACTGTCCTTTTCTCTGATCTGGGAAGGATGACTTTGTTCACAAACTCAAAGAATAATTGATACCCTTGCTTTTGAATTTTATTGGGATAATCAGTAGTGTTAAGCTTTGGAATTTTCCCACAAACTTCCACAAAGTGCTTGGAATAGGTCTTTCCCACTATGGACCTCATCCCTTCCAGAGGCACCTTAAGAATTTCTCCCAAAACTTGCTTACTGATATGCAACCTTCTCTCATCAACCATAGTTATCAAACTACTATCATCTTCACAAATCGCATTGCAGTAGAATTTCCTCACATGTGGTTCATGTAGAAATGGAATATAACCAACAAAAGAGTGAGTCCAAGATTATAGTTCCACTACATCAACTAAGTGAGACATCTAGGCTTAGGCATCACTTCAGGGTCAAGGACCCTTTCACTAAGAACTTCTCAGCACCTCCATCCTTTCTTCTCTTGACAATTCTATCTCAACCTTCTATATGTTCCTTTTTTAACCAAGTCGCTTGTTAGATTTAGGTACTAGTTGTTCAACTGCCCCTTTCCTTGTTATCTTGACAACCCTCTCACGAGACACTCTGATCATTCTTTTATTTATTGGTGCAACACCACTTGGTGGTTTGTTCTCGCCAACATCTTAAGATAGATCAACCACATCTGCTTCTAGGACCAGGTCCTCCATAATTTTTGCCTTCCTCAATCTCATACCACTAGGGGTACGAAGTTTGCTTTCTTTTATGGAATTACTCATCAATTTCTTTATTGTCCCCCTAGTGAGATATGGACTCTTTATTGGTACTATTTCAATAGTTTCCTTCTCCTTTGATTTACTAGATGTAGGCATCATTCTTCATTTTACTTTCCAAGATAATGGAAGATTAACATCTTCATCTTCATCCAGCACAGAGTCTGATGTTGGAAAAGTCTCTTGAGGAGTGACAATTATTGGAATGGGATAAACTTCCAAATCTTGAGCTACCTCAACTTCTTTCTCAAAACATGATGTGTTCAAGATTTCCTTCATTTCAAACAGGCTTTGTGCCACTATCTCCTCACTTGCAACTAGAATGTTTGACTCTTCACTCTTTTCTTCAGGAAGATATCCTTCCATAGAAAGATCAAAAAGTGGAATGGTAGAGGGACCTATTTGAACTTGAGGAAAAACTCCCTTATCCTCAAAAAAGATAGTTCATGGAATGGAGTCGAGTGGAAAGATATTTTGAATGGTGTCGAGACCTAGAGCAGGAAGGTTTTCAGAAAGATTTTCAAAGAGGGGGTTTTGGGAGGATTTTGATAAAGAATAAAGTGATTTCCCATTTGGATGAACAGTTGAGGTTTCAATCACAGGAACAGGGTTTTTATTAGCATGAATCCCTTATGATTCTATTTCACTTAGTGCATCAAGCATTTTCTAGGTGGTGTTGGAAACTTAAGATATCATTCTAAGTGCCTATTTTGCGAGTGATTTGTAAAGAGAGGTAAGGTTTTTGGAAGGCATTTGAGAAAGAGGGGAGTTTTTATAGGGTTCTATGAGACCTTTCTGTATAGCAAAGAAGGAAGTAGAGAAAATAAAAGGTTTTAGGTCCCTCAGGATGGAGCGAATGGCAATTTGGTTTTCAAGAAAGATGGGATAGCTATCATCTGACAAAAAGTTGACATAGAACAGTACCTATGGTTCTCAAATGCAAATAAAAATGATAAATAGAATGCTAACTTTTTTAAAAAGGGACTTGGTCTCTCCCTAAAGTTTTAGATGTTATGCTCAAAATTGTTTGCCAACTACAGCTATCTTGATTCAATCACTATGAGTGCATGCCTGCAAGAAGGTAAAAGAGTTGAATTTACCATAGCAAGCATTGCAAAAATAAAAGGATGCCTGCCTTTCTAATCATAGCCATAAAAGAAGTTGATTTGCCTCAAAAACCAAGGATTTACTCCATCTTCAGCATTCCAAGCTTAAATGTGTTCTTCTCAAACTGATCTCCACCCAAATCCTTTGTGAAAGTATCTATGATTTGATCTTTAGTTTTGAAAAATTACACACAGATATTCCCTTTCTCTACATTATCCCTCAGAAAATAATGGCTTATATCAATGTGATTCATCCTCTTGTGATGGACTGGATTCTTTGCCATAACCAAAGCACTTGTATGTCACACAACAATGGAATGGTATGTGTGATGATGATGAAATCCTTTGGTTGTTGTTTTATCCATAGAAATTGTGCAATGAAGAGGAAAGAACTACATATTCAGCTTCAGCAGTTGAAAGAACAGAAGAGTTTTGTTTCTTGTTTCCTTAAGATTAAAGACATGTTCCATAGAAGTGAGCCACTCAAGATATGCTCTTTCTATCTACCTATTATCCAGCATAGTTTGCATCAGCATAAATACCACGACCTAGACCAATAGTATTGGTCTAGGAGTGACATGACGAATGGAGAGTCCCCAAATAAGTCTCAAAGTGTCCGTATTCACATCATCGGTTTGGAAGTGTATTTGTATAGTAAGCACATAGTTCTAAGGGACAGGAAAGTAGGACTCGCGCTATTGAATGTCATAGGGAAAGGGAGTAGCATAGATTCACATAAACGTAGCACAAAATACTAAGGGGAGGGTAAGTATGACTCACTCTATGGGGGCACTCGAGACATAAGATCTTTCACATCATAACATATAGACCTATTGTAATACTCATAACCAATCCACATAAAAATATTCAATAGGTAGCCATATTCATAAGCATAATCTCCAAATACAACATTTAGCATTTAAACGTAAAGGAGTTTACAAGATGTTCAACAATGCCTCTAGTTATAAGATAAGACGAGGGGCCAAAACATACCTCGGGCTCACCCTCAAAGTAATTGACATAAATAAAACACCATAGGTAGATGAACGGTGGTTTATCCTTGGAACATAGGACTCACCACAACAAGTAATCTCAAGATCCAAGCTAGACGTCGTACGGTGGATGAAGGTAGTCATCGGTCCCTACATGGTTAGATCAGGTAGGAAAAAGTATGCATTAGTATGTTTAAAGGGACTAAGTATATGGGCATGCAATGCATATGACTTACCAAACCTACATTTGATGTTAGATAATAAGGGCAAAAAATATAGAAGGAGATATATAGCAAGAGATATAGTATACAATATGATACAATATGCCATGTAACCAATGATGCATAAAATGCACAATGCTCATATATAGTGGGGATGGACTATAATGACAAATAAAACTCATGCGAGTTGTAACATGAATTAGTCTGATGAAGACCTCTCATCAGTAAGAGTAGATTACTGGCTAAGGGTAATCTACATCACACCTTACAACCTAGTCATTTTGGTAGATTGGCACCTTTCTTACGACCCAGTCATTTCAAAAGAATTTTCAATATCATATCATATCAATAAATGAATAACCACCCCTTACGACCCGGTTATTTTGCTGATAGTTATCGTTCCTATGTTATCACATATTTCAAGAAAAGTGAGAGGACCCTTGGGGATAGCCTTGATGGCCCCAATCCATCGGTGGTAAGTCAAGACATCCCGCGAGAATACATATACATATACATGCTTTCAAAAGAGGTCAATAGTCATTTCAAATTATGTTAATGCACATTTAGGCTTCAAATCCCACCAATCTTCATAATCATTCATACTTGGGCTCAAAAGCTAAATCATAGTTCATAATCCTGCTTATCACGCATAGGAATAGCCCATGCACATGACAATATGCTGCAAGAACCTAATATGCTCAAAGATCCAATAACAATAGACATTTATGTGATCACATTCTTGTCATAACCAATATCTTATCAAAATCATATACATACACATAATTGGGCTTCACACACTTCATTATTTTCATAAAACCCAATCCTCATGAATGCATATGCTATGAATGAGATGAGAATAGCATGGGTAATAAAGATTCAAACTTCAATCAACAATACATTATGAAATTCATGTAAAGACATAAGTAAAATTCACATATAAATTATAATATAGATTACACATGCTTAAATCAAGCTTTAAAGGGGACATACACTTTCATAAGTTCATAAATCCAATGTAATTCCTCATATTAGGCCATAAATCAATTTAAAATCAATAATAAAGCATAGCTCATACTTCAATTGAATTTAGTAAGCAATAATATTGAAAACTCAAATTTAAAGTAGCTAAACTTTCATGAAATTGGTTGTAAAAGAGTTTGGATCTTCATGGTTGAAAGGGACCAAGAATCAATCCCACATAAATTAGCTAATAAACAAGATTCAAGAAGAAATTTGATAAAGAATGAGCCTTCCCTTGATTCCCAAGCTTAAATTCACAAGAGTCCTTTGAGAGAGAGTTCTTAAGAGTGACTTGAGAGAATCCTAAGTGTGAGGAATGAATTTGAATGAGAGGAATAAAGTATAGGTCATTTAAAAGTCTTTAGGTAGCATAGGAAGTCATAAAAGACCTTTAGAATAAACCGTAATTACAAAAACACCATTAATGAAACGAGTTGGACAATTGAAGTGATGTCTCGGGGAGGAAAAAGTATACCCTGGGGCCAACACTTACCGTATAAACGTAAGGAGTATACAAGATGTTCAACAATGCCTCAAGTTATAAGATAGGACGGGGGCCAAGACATACCCCGGGCTCACCCTAAAAGTAAATGACATAAATGAAACACCATAGGTATATGAAAGGTGGTTTGTCCGCACAAGATAGGACTCACCACAACAAGTAAATCTCAAGATCCAAGCTAGACGTCGTACGATGGATGAAGATAGTCCTCGGTTCTTACCTGGTTAGATCATGTAGGCAAAAGTATGTGTTAGTACATTTGAATGTACTAAGTATGCGAGCATGCAATGCATATAAATTATCAAACCTACATTCAATGTTAGATGGCAAGGGCACATAATATAGAAAAAGATATATCCAAAGAAGAGTAGTATAACAATATGCCATGAAATCCATGATGCATGAAATGCCATGATGCTCATATATATAGTAGGGATGGACTATAACTGACAAATCAAACTCATGTGAGCTAATACATGAATTAGTCCGATGAAGACCTCTTATTGGTAGGAGAAGATTACTTGCAAGGGTAATCTACATCATAGCTTACGACCCCATTATTTCTGTGGATAGACACCTTCCTTACGAAACACATCACTTCAGAAGGATTTTCAAAATCATATCATATCATATCAAAGTGTAACCATTCCTTAAAACCCGGTCATTTTGGTAATGGCTACCATATACCTATGCTGGCACATAGTTCAAGGAATGGGAGAAGGCCTTTAAGGATAGCCCTAACGTCCCCAATCCATCGGTGCTAAGTCAAAACTTCCCACGAGAATACGTATACATATACATGCTTTCAAAGAGAGATGCAAGTCTTGTTAACTCATTTAAAATGCATACTTGAGCTCAAAAGCCAAACCCATTTCATAATCATTCATACTTGAGTTTAAAAGACAAATCATAGTCCTAATCATGTTTCTCATGCATAGGAATAGCTCATGCACATACACGGAATGGTGCAGGCACCCAAAATGCTCAAAGTGACATATCATAGACATTTATGTGATCACATTCTTGTCATAACCAATATCTTATAAAAATTATATACATGAATATAATTGGGCATAATCCACTTCATAATTTTCATAAAAACTCAATGCTCAGGAATGCATATGCTATCAATGAGATGAGAATAGCATGGGTAATTGAGATTCAAACTTAAATCAACAATACATTATGAAATTTAAGTAAAACCATAAGTAAAATGCACATTTAAATCATAACATAGATTACACATGCATAAATCAAGCTTTAAAGGGGACATGCACATTCATAACTTCATAGCGTCAATGCAATTCTTCATATTAGCGCTTAAATCATTCTAAAATCAATAAATAAACCTAGCTCATACATCAACTAAACTTAATAAACAATAAAATTAAAAAACCCATATTCGAAGTAGCTAAAATTCCATGAAATTAAGCGTAAAAGAGTTTGGGTCTTCTTGGTTGAAAGGGACCAAGAATCAATCCCACATAACTTAGTTAATGAAGAAGATTCAAGAAGAAATTTGAAGAAGAATGAGCCTTCCCTTGATTCCAAAGCTTAGATCCACAAGAGTCCTTTGAGAGAGTGTTCTTAAGAGTGACTTTAGAGAATTCTATGTGTGAGGGATGAATATGAATGAAGGAATAAAGTATAGGTCATTTGAAAGACCTAAGGTAGCATAATAGGTCGCAAAGGACCTTTGGGGTAAACTATAATTATGAAAATGCCATTAATGAAACGAGTAGAAAATTGATGAAGTCAAGCCTCGGGGAGGACCATACGTTCCATGATAGGTCACACGGACCGTATACATGTCTGTGGTCCAACACTTGAAAAAAATTCTCTTGATGAAGATCCAAAACAATAATCCCATATTTAGAATTTTTCAACGTAGGGATCCACACGGAGGGTGGTATGGACCATAGCAAGCCACACGATTTGTGTGCCTTCTCCATCCCACATCTCTTAGAAAATTTTCTTCACAACGAAGTTCTAAGATGGTCATCCAATACTTAGAAAAATTTCACTCTAGAACCCATACGGGAGGCCATATAGATCGTACCACCTTGCACGGACCGTATACTTTGCCATACCACCTTACTTGTTCCCAAAACTGTGGAATTTTAAGACTAAGGCTACCACATAGCCCACCACAAGGGTCGTGTGAGGTCCATGTGTAGCATACCTTAATCCAAAACTCCATGATTAAGCTCGAACACCCTACACAAGGCCAAGGGTCACTCCAAGGAGGCTCCAAATGGTTTGTATTGCCTTACACAGACCGTGAGGGCTTCCATGGAGCGTCACCTTGGTCCAAAACTTTCTGGAACCAAGTTTCCAAGCTCCAATGAGATCATACAACATCTGGTTCCTTACATCATCTCCCCTTGGGAGCATTCATCCTCGAATGTGCTAGAACAAGGCTTGACTTAGAACATAAAATAGTCAAACATAAGGTACTATGCATATTCTTCACTTGAAAACCATAGGTCATTAAAACTCATATCAAAATGTATTCAAATCATTCAAAACATCATAAAAATCATATTGGTGCGCATGTATGCATGTCATGAAACTCAAGAGTGAAAGAATTAGGACCACATGGAGAAGGAAGATCCTAATACCTTAGGCTTGAGTAGATTGGAAGATATGGATGGGGATATCGTTGCATCATATCTAACTCCGCCTCCCATATAGCACTCTCCACATATTGATATCTCCAAAGTACCTTAACCGAAGCCACATCCTTATTACGAAGCCGCTTCACTTGCCTATCCAAAATCTCAACTGGGACTTTCTTATAAGACAAGTTCTCCTCAACCTCAATAGCTTCCCACGGCACAATAGTACTAGGATCACACACCAACTTCCTCAACATAGACACATGAAAGACTGGTGAATAGAACTCAAATCCAGAGGCAAATCTAACTATAAGCCACATTCCCATCAGCTCAACAATTTCATAAGGACCTACATACCATGGACTTAGCTTGCCCTTCTTCCCAAAATGCCTCACACCCTTCATAGGTGAGACTTTCACATAAACTCGATCAGAAACATGAAACTCAAGATCCCTCTCTACTTAACATTTGAATAGGACTTTTGGCGACTTTGGGTCGTCTTCAATCTCTTCCTAATCAATTTCACTTCCTCCATAGCCTCCAACATCGAATCTGGGCCAATCAAAGCCATCTCTCCCAACTCAAATCACCCTACCGAAGATCTATACTTTTACTATACAAAGCCTCAAATGGTGCCATACCAATGCTAGCATGAAAGCTATTATTATAAGCAAACTCAATGAGTATGGAAATCCCAATTGCCCTTGAATTCCAACACACAAGTCCTCAATATGTGCTTCAAAGTTTGAATTGTCCTCTCGGCTTGCCCATTGATTTGAGGATGATAGGTGGTGCTCAACTTCACCATAGTACCAAGCGCTCTTTGAAGTGACCTCCAAAAGTTTGAGGAACATTGGGCACCACGATCTGATATGATAGACCTAGGCACACCGTACAACCTCACAAACTCTTGGATGTACAACCTTGCAAAATCTTCGGCACTAAAGGTAGTCTTAACCGGTAGGAAATGAGCCGACTTAGTCATCCGGTCAACGATTACTAAAACTGAGTCAAATTGCATGTGGGTTCGAGGCAAACCCACCGAAAAATCCATGTTCATATCTTCCCACTTCCAAATTGGAATTTCAATATCTTGAGTCAACCCGCGTGGGCCTTTGGTACTCTACCTTCACTTGTTGACAATACATTGATACATACGTGGCTATATCCTTCTTTATACTATGCCACCAATACACTTCCCTCAAATCCTGATATGTCTTTGTAGATCCTGAATGAATAGGATAATGACAGTTATGGGTTTCATTCATGATCACCCTCCTAAGATCATCCACATCCAGAGAGTGTAATCAATCTTGATACCGAAGCACACCATCTCCCCCTTGGGAGAAAACCTCTATCTTCTTTTTGGCAACCAATTTCTTCAACTCAACCAATGATGAATCTAGGTCTTGCCTACCCTTAACATCAACAGCTACAGAAGATTCGACCCTATTTTGAACATGAATACCACTATCATTAGAGTCGGCCAACCTAACACCCAATCTAACCAAACGGTGAACATCTCTTGTTAACTCTTTTTTCCCTTCTTCAACATGAGCCACACTCCCCAAGGATAGCTACTAAGAGCATTGGCCACCACATTTGCCTTGTCGGGGTTATATTGTACACTCATTTCTTAATCCTTAAGGAGTTTTATCCATCTTCAGTGCCTCAAGTTAAGGTCCCCTTGAGTGAATACATATTGCACACTCTTGTGATTAATGAAAACATAAACATGCACCCCATATAAATAGTGTCTCCAAATCTTCAAAGCAAACACCACTGCCGTTAACTTAAGATCGTCAGTCGGGTAATTACGCTAATGCTTCTTCAATTGTCTTGATGCATAAGTTATCACCTTACCATGTTGCATAATTACACAACCCAACCCAATCCGAGAAGCATCGCAATACACCACAAACCCATCTAAGCCATCCGATAAAGTCAAAATCGGAGCCGATGTAAGCCGATCCTTCAAAGTCTAAAAACTTTTCTCGCACTCATCTGACCATATAAACTTACCCTTCTTCTGAGCCAACATGCTCAACGGAGATGCAATAGAGGATAACCCTTTAACAAACCTTCTATAATAGCCAGCCAATCCAAGAAAACTTTGAATATCTAATGGAGTCAATGGTCTAGGCGAGTTCTTCACGGTCTCAGTCTTCTCAGGGTCAACCTTAATACCATCTTTGAACACCACATGACCAACAAAATTTACTTCACCCAACCAAAACTCACATTTGCTAAACTTAGCATACAACTTCTTCTCCATCAAAGTCTGAAGAACCAACCTCAAGTAATCCATATACTCCAGCTCACTTCGAGATTAATTAAGGATATCATCGATGAAGACAACCAAAAAACTATCAAGGAATGGCTTGAACACCCAATTCATAAGATCCATAAATACATCTAAAGCATTGGTCAACCCAAAAGGCATCGCTACAAATGCAAAATGCCTATACCTAGTCCAAAAGGCCATCTTAGGATTGTCACACTCTCTAACCTTTAACTGATGATAACCGGATGGAGATAAAACTTGGAGAAGTAGGTAACCTCTTGAAATTGATCAAACAAGTCATCAATCCTAGGCAATGGATACTTATCCTTGATGTTTACCTTATTCAATTGCCTATAATCAATGCACATCCAGAGGGACCCATCTTTCTTTCTTACAAATAAATCGGAGCACCCCATGGAGATATACTTCGCCTAATAAAGCTCTTCTCCAACAAATCTTTCAACTCCTTCAACTCAGTTGGTGCCATACGATAAGGAAGAATATAGATTGGTTGACTGTCCGAGAGAAGATCTATGCCAAAGTCTACTTCCCTTTTTGGAGGAATACCGGGCAAGTCTTCGGGAAACACATCCAAAAACTCATTCACCACCAGGACCGATTCAAGAGTAGGTGACTTAGATTCCACATCTTTGACCTTCAGAATATGATATAAACATCTCTTGGAAATCATCTTTTGGGCCTTGAGGTAGGACATAAACCGGCCTTTAATAGCGGAGTCACTACCCTTCCATTCAAGAACAGGCTTATCTGAAAGTTGGAACTTGACCTTCCAGGGTCTACAATCTATGGAGGCATATGAAACGTGCAACGAATCTATCCTGAGAATCATATAAAAATAAAATATCTCAAGTTTCACAAGATCACACGGGAAGACTTTATGCAAAACAGAAAATAGAAAACCTCGATAAACTATATGAGCAATAACAGACTCACCCACAGGAATATAAACTGAAAAGAGATCCCTTAAAATTTTGGGACTCAAACCAAACTTAAAAGCCAACAGAGGAGTCACAAAAGACAAATTTGCACCTAGATCAAGTAAAGAATAAGAATCAAAATCAAAGACTTTCAACATACCAGTCACAACATCTGGAGTTTCCTCCATTTCCTAATGAGCATAAAGAGCATAGAACTTGTTGTTCCTTAGGGAAACACCTTGGGGAGCTCTTTGTTGGCCCTTTTCTCTTTGAGATACCTGACCTTTACCCCTCTAAGCATTCTTAGGATAATCAGCAACCTAGTGGTTCTTGTCACCACACCCGAAGCATGCACCTAAATCCCTCCGGCAAGCACCTGTGTGTTTCTTCCTACACTTATCACACCAGGGAAACCATGGTCCACCACCAACCGATGCCTTAGGAGTAGGCACCCTAGCATTAGCAACCCAAATGGTAGAACCTTTGCCCTATTTGAAGCGACCATAACCACCACTCTTTGAGTTGGAGAATCTACAATCATAACGGGCCCTCTTAGGGTCATGTACTCTCTTCTCCTTGAGCTTTTTCCCTTTGATTTGTTCAGCATATACCATAAGCCTGGAGATGTCCATATTCCAAATAAGTGTGGTTGTATGACATTCTTTTACAACTAAGTCAGAGACACTAGAGATAATATTTTGCATCCTTGCATGGGGGTCAGCCACAAGCATAGAGGTAGCATACATGAAGAGCTTTTGAACTTGAGGGCATAGTCCCTCACACTCATACTACCTTGTATGAGATTGATATACTATGTTATCTTGGCTTCCCTAAGTTCAAGTGGGAAGAAATGATCCAAAAATGCAAACTTGAACTCTTCCCAATTAACAGCATTACCACAAAGTCTCTCCATCAACCATTGAGTGTACCACACTTGGGCCACATCTTTCAATTGATATGCAGCCAACTCAGCACTCTTCTCAAAAGTGACTCATATAACAGTCAACACCTTAGTGAGCTCATCAGTGAACTCTTGAGCATCATCATCAGCCTTGGACCCATAAAACTCTGGGAATTGATCCGGGTGAAATCCCTCACCCTAGAAGCTAGAGTTGGATCCCGAGGAAGATTAGCTTGCCGAGTCTAAATAATCACTACCTGGGCAAGCATAGACAAGGCTATACGAATTTTACTATAAGAAACAGGTTCTTTCATAAGACTTTGGGGAACTTGGTCATCACAAGCCAGAGCTGGTCTATGTAGGGGAGTTCTCCCTCGAGGCATCTTATGTAATATAGCAAGGACATCATCAAGACAAGGGAACTACAATATATGGTCCAAAGCATGACATAAGACATGCAGAAGTGAGGCAATTCTTAGAATGCCATCATAGCCTCCCACTCATAGACTTGCGCACTTCACACCCATGAATAGGACTCTACTCGATGCGACATGTTGGACTTCGAGGATCATTTACAAACCTAGTGCTATGATACCAAGCTTGTTATGACACGGACTTAGGGGTCTAGAAGTGACATGCTGAATAGGAATCTAAGAGTCCCCGAACAAGCCATATAGTATTTGTAATCAGATCATCAGTTTGGAAGCGTAAATGAATAGTAAACACATAGTTCTAAGGGACGGGTAAATAGGACTCACGCTATGGGGATGTAATAGAGAAAAGGAGTGACTTGGATTAACATAGCACATAAAACTAGGGGCGAGTAAGTATGACTCACTCTATGGGGCCAATTTGGGACTTAGAATCCTTCACATTAAAACATATAATCATATCATTCAGCGCATACCCAATTCATATAATGATAACCAATAAGTAGTCATATCCATAAGCGAAATCTCCAAAACAAAACTTAGCAACTAAACATAAACGAGTTGACAAGATGTCCAACAATGCCTCTAGTCGTAAGATAGGACAGGGTCTAAGACGTACCCCAAGCTCACCCTCAAGTAAATAACATAACAAAAGCACCATAGGTAGAGGAATGGCGGTTGGTCCTTGGAAGATAGGACTCACCACAACAAGCAAATCTCAAGATCCAAGCTAGACATCATACGGTGGATGAAGGTAGTCCTCGGTCCTTACATGGCTTAATCATGTAGGAAAAAGTATGCGTTAGTATGTTGAATATACTATATATGCGGCAATGCAATGCATATGTCTTATCAAACCTGCATTCAATATTAGATGGCAAGGACACATAATGTAGAAAGAGATGTATATCCAAAGAGAGTAGTATAACAATATGCCATGAAATCCATTATGCATGAAATGCCATGATGCCCATATATATAGTGGGGATGGACTATAACTGACAAATTAAAGTCATGTGAGCTAATACATGAATTAGTCCGATGAAGACCTCCCATCGGTAGGAGAAGATTACTTGCCAAGGGTAATCTACATCAGATCTTACGACCACGTCATTTCGGTGGATGGACACCTTCCTTACGAAACACATCATTTCAGATGGATTTTGAAAATCATATCATAACATATCAAAGCGTAACCACTCCTTACGACCTGATCATTTTGGTAATGGCTACCATATACCTATGATGGCACATAGTTCAAAGAATGGGAGAGGGCCGTTGGGGATATCCCTAACTCCCCCAATCCATTAGTGCTAAGTTAAAACATCCCCACGAAAATACGTATACATATGCAGCTTTCAAAGAGAGATGCAAGTCTTGTCATATAACTTCAAATGAATACTTGAGATTAAAAGCCAAATCCATTTCATAATCATTCATACTTGAGTTCAATAGTCAAATCATAGTCGTAGTCATGTTTCTCATGCATAGGAATAGCTCATTCACATATGTGGAATGATATAAGCACCCAAAATGCTCAAAGATCCATATCATAGACATTTATGTTATCACATTCTTATCATAAATAATATCTTATACAAATCATAAAAAAAAAATATAATTGGGCTTAACCCACTTCATAATTATCATAAAAACTCAATGCTCATGAATGCATATGTTATGAATGAGATGAGAATAGCATGGGTAATTGAGATTCAAACTTAAATCAACAATGCATTATTAAATTCAAGTAAAAAAATATGTAAAATTCACATTTAAATTATAATATAGATTACCCATGCACAAATCAAGCTTTATAGGGGACATGATTCATAACTTTATAACCTCAATGCAGTTATTCATATTAGGGCTTAAATTACTTTAAAAATCAATAAATAAACATCGTTCATACTTTAATTAAATCTAATAAACAACAAAATTAAAAACTCATATTTAAATTAGCTAAAATTCCATGAAATTGAGTGATTCCCAAGCTTAGATCCACAAGGGTCCTTTGAGAGAATGTTCTTAAGAGTAACTTGAGAGAATTCTAAATGTGAGGAATGAATTTGAATGAAGGAATAAAGTATAGGTCATTTGAAAGTCCTGAGGTAGCATAGAAGGTTGCAAAAGACCCTTAGGATAAACCATAATTACAAA
The DNA here is from genome assembly GCA_029948455.1 of Solanum rostratum. NCBI lineage: Eukaryota > Viridiplantae > Streptophyta > Magnoliopsida > Solanales > Solanaceae > Solanum > Solanum rostratum. The sequence goes on from CM057049.1 coordinate 53,808,648, forward strand.
AACATCATTAATGAAATGAGTAGAAAATTGATGAAGTCAAGTCTCAGGGAGGACCATACGGTCCGTGATAGGTCACACAGACCGTATACATGTCCGTGGTCCAACAGGTGAATAAAGATCTCTTGACGAAGATCTGCAATAGTTAACCCATACTCAGAATTTTTCAACGTAGGCATCCATACGGAGGGCGGGACGGACCGTACCAAGCCATACGGTCCATGTGTCTTCTCCATCCTCCAATACTTAGAAAACTTTCACTCCAAAACCCATATGAGAGGCCAAACGAATCGTACCACCTTGTACGGACCGTATAATTGGCTGTACCACCTTACTTGGTCCCAGAATTGTGGAATTTCAAGACTACAGCTACCACATGGCTCACCACACAGTCCGTGAAGCCTCACACAGCCCGTGTGGGGTCTATGTGTGGCATGCCTTAGTCCAAAACTACTTGATTATGCTTCAACACCCCAAACAAGGCCAATGGTCACTCCAAGGAGGCTCCACATAGTCTGTATAGCCTCACACAGACTGTGAGGGCTTCCATGGAGCATCACCGTTGTCCAAAACTTTCTGGAACCAAGTTTCCAATTTAATGAGGCCATACAACGTCTGGGTCCTTACACTAAGTGTCTCCCTTTTGCACTCTTTTTCAAAAATTTTGGAGGTTCCTCAATTTTCAAGCATTATTTTTCACTTTTTCTTCCATTCATTTTAGGACTCCCCACTATCTTTCTTTCATTCATGTCCCTCTTTTTCTAACTCTTTCATGGGAGACACCTCCTTGTTTCTACTAATACCCCTTACTTATTTTGGCTACTGCTAAGTATTTCAAGCAAGGAGGGATTGGCAGGGAATAAGAAGGAATTTTCTTTCACAAAGTTACAAGATTGCTAAAGAAGGGATCAAAGCTCAAAAGGGCTTCACTGAGGATTCATTTCATTGTCAAGGGATGTCACTATGGTCAAATGCACTAAGTGGAACCAAAGAAGACCTAAGTTCCTCTCCTAATCAAAAATTAACCAAGTTACTCCTTAAAACAAACTGGGCAAGTTCTAAATGTTGCTAAACAAGCATTTCAACAAGATAACTACTCCCACATTGGCAAAATGGTTTCGTATTTAAATAATAGTAACACACTTGCAATGTTTTGATCATCGCATATCCAAGCTCAACTGCTCACATAGTCAATTCAAGATTCCTCAAATCCATTCATGGTGATTATAAAAAAAAGACTAATTAGTGTGTACATGATCCTCATCCATGGAACCATCCGAATCAAAGATATGGAACATCGATGCCTGGATTGTTAAGGACTAGAGACATGATATTAACATTCATAGGGCTTGTCATATATGCACGAGGTTTGCCCTAAATTCAAGAACATCATTTGCAATCATTCATCCATTCAACAAAAAAAAGGAAAAGTAAAAATAGCAAAAATATACATTACTCTATTACAACTCAAATTAAAAAAAATTTACAACCCAAAAAGTTAAAAATTGTCTTAATATCCCTCAAAACATTAGACATTAAAGTGAAATACCATCGTCTCATCCAAAACAAAAAGTATCAATCATCCAAAAGATAGGAAACTCCTTAAGCTCACCCCTCCTAAAAGAATAAACATTGCCCTCAATGTGCAAGGGACAATAGAGAATAAGCATAAGAGAAAGAAGTGAGTATGAGAGCCCTCCTGTCATATCAATCCTGTTGTGGTGGTGGTAGAGCTGGAGAAGTGATCATGGCAGCATCAATGCCCTCATCTACCAGTATGCTCTCAAGATCAATATCAAGTTGTGTAGGCTCAGGCTCACTCATATCAAATATGCCTATCATGGACTACTCAAGAACAGATGTCATTTTCACAATGTCCATGATCTCGCTCTCCAACCAAGCTAGCTCCTCATGGTCCTCATGGCTCAGCTCCACTCCCAATGTCTCTTTATCAGTTTTGGGGGTGCTCAGCTCGTAGTTCTCCTTACCATCATCACTCAAAACATTCACAGTCAACTCCTCATTTGAGATCACAACCACATCTATCTTGAGTGGTGGATCTTCGAGCCCATCAAAGAACATTCTAAAATCAGTAGACTGGAGGGCTGCCATCTCCTTCTTCAACAAATCAAGATTGGCTTTCAAAGCAATTTGTTTGCACTGCCACCGCCTACTTTCTCAATCTCTGCCACTATCTTTCAAGCTGGCCAACTCCTTTCTATGGTCATCAATCAATGATTCAAGTTTGTCCATCCTCAACTTGTGGGCCTCCATCAACTCAGGTTGTTTTGCCTCAACCTCAAATATGGCCTCAAAGACTTGGCTATGGCTGCCTCAACTAACTTAGGCATAGATGACTCAACCCTAGTGGCCCAAAGATTGGCTACTTTAGCCAGTCGGCCAAATGCGAGAATGGTAGCCCTAGTGAGTGGGAGCTGGTCATCTGTGTCCTCTGCCTCTGTGGATATAGTAGGAGCAAAAGAGGAGTGTAAAGTAGGAGAGGAAGAAGCTATACCTGCCTCGGTGCCCAACTCTGTAGCACTAGACTTGAGGGCCTCTGCATCAATAACTGACGTTTTGCAAGTCAGTTTCTTCCTAGCCCTGTCCTCTCCATCCCTCAAGAACTCAGCCTCAATTAGCCGAATGTCAGTGGATATGGATATAGTCACCTCCACATCAACCTTTTTTTTCTTCAGAACTCCAACCCCCTTTGCACAATGCAGTGATAAGGCTGGGAAAGGGCAGTGAGGTCTAGACTTGCTTTGACCTTGTGATGATTTCTAGGGGTAATGATTGTACCAAGATTTAGTCTTCGGCAATCTATAATACTCCCAACTAATGCCTCCTTAGCCTATCGAAGCACAGATTTATTTTGTGACGGCATTAAGTCGATGATGATAAACTCAAACCAAAATCTTGTCGGAATGTTCATCTCCTTTTCAATAATAGCTCCCTCCTCTAACCATGAGGGAGCAAGAATCCCAATCATTGGGGCCAACCTAGCCTTCATATCATCTGGTGTTTAAACCTTCATCATCTCCTCCATGTCATTTTTATCCTTGTGTACAAATCTCTGGACATAATAAATATTAGTCTAACTGCATGGTATTTGCACATCCCGAATTTCTATTGCATCAAGGGGTTTGAGCATCAACTTTACCCTGTTTTTGTTCTTTGGAATGGCCTTGTCATAAGCCTCATAAAATTCACGGACCAAGGTAGGAACATAGGATCCTGAGGTTTGGTGAACATTTGGAAGTTGTGGAACTTGAGAGTCTCCCAAACCTCCAAAAATATTTGTCAATCACTCCATCAGTGGACAATTGTTTCTCCTCCATGATTGGCTGTTTTACCTCTGTCCTAAGTCTGTTCAAGTGTTATGGGGTTGTTATTTCCTGGATCTTTTGGGATGTCTGGAGAAGAGGATCATGAATAGGTTTTGACCTGGCCTCACTCTGGTGCCTTTTTGGATTTGGATCCAAAGTAGGCCTCTTAGAAGGTCTGGATCTTTCTTCCTCTTCCTCTGAACTAATCTAGGTTACATTGAGTGGTCCCTCCTCATCACTGGTGGTTTCTCGGTACTCAGCTACTTTCTTTTTACCCTTTCCTTGCACCTTTTTTTGAGGTCGCTGAGATCTTCATTATGCTCTATCGGGAGCTATTACAACTCCCCTAGCTGCTCGAGATCCACCTCGAGTGACCTACTCCTTTGGTTTGCCCATTCTTGCACCATAATGAACTCCAAACATCCTGCGAGATGCAGTTATAAAATAATTTTAGGTATAAGAATTGATTGTACGAGGAACATTCATAGCGGATAGGAAATTTCGACCGCAGAACATACTCGGCACTGTGCCAAACTGATTTTGTGGTCTAAAAGACCATCACCTTTTTGCATAGTTTTCATACTTTAGGCCACTAGCACTCTTGGGATTCTCATGCACATTCAGCGATATGCCAATTTAATTTGATGATTAAAAAAGGTTCATCGTTGAAAGTTGCAACAATCATCCTAGAATATCACCCAATTAAGGCGGTGCAAGTGTCAATTAGGCGCATCGTCGAGTCCCCTTATGCGGTCAAAATGACCATCGTCAAAGGTGACTAGCAAGGCCATTCATCCATTCCCTCAAAATTCAACAATCTTTCCAAAAATCACATGGATGAAAGTCATATACTAACCCACCATAACAAATTAATGCATACTCAACTCTTGATTATCACTATCATATGGTTTCCATGGCTATATAGTCGATCAAGTGATGACTTACCCTTACGAATGACGTCACCTAATCTATCATGGGCAAGTTCAAATCGGTCAAAGAAGATTAAGGTTTACTCAGACTTCACCCATAGCCCGTAGGAACAATCAATCTAAACAAGCAAGCATTTCCAATAATACATTCTCATGATCATGGTGCTATCTCAAGTGAAAACATTCAAGCATTATAAAAAAAACATGACATTGAGACAACACCCACAAACAAACCACCATTAGGGAAGAAATCATTCATTCACAAACCTAACCCACATCATAGGTACCACCAATTTTGACATACATAGAGGGAATCAAAACCCACAATAAATCACTTAATCATGCAATAAAGGTTTAAGCATCACTCTAAAGATCTATCCACTAAGTTTTCAAAAATATTTCAAGCACTAAAGCAAGATTATCACATTCACAAACCCTGATCAACCTTATAATTAATGGCATTCACCAAAAAACTAAAACAAGGCCCAGAACATACCTCTTCAATGGTGAGACACAATAAAATCCTCAAAGATGCCTTTGTGATGAATATTCTCAACCTTTTTTTGTGAAATTTTTCAAAGAAAAAGTAAAAAGGGGGGGGGGGGGGGGGGGGGGGGGGGGTTGGCGTGCAAAAAGGAGTGAAAAGGAGGGGTGATGGAAAGTGAAAGGATCAAGGCATTTAAAAAGCCTTAAGTAGGTCGGTGAGTGTGCATGTTTGGCGATACCGAACCACACCGCCTAGCATAGTCGGCACTACGCCAAGCGTGCTAGGGACCGCCTTTTTTAACAGTTTACATACCTTTTCTTCAGCCTTGAAGTGCGGTGGAATCGACCATCGCCCATTGGTTTCGGTGATTCGCTGAATTGAAATTTTGTTCACCAAATTTGACAGCACCTCAAAAGTCAATAAGCGACTCGAAAGGCGGTCAAACTAATGGTCGCCTTTTTTATTTGGTGATATACCGTATGGTTCCAGTGATCTCCCTCTCAGCTCTCCACTCTATTTTTTTATTTTTCAACCCTGCACAATTCAACACCCATTATTTAAAACAAAAGAGCAGCAAATACTCACCTAGTGTTGCCCCTAAGCAGCGCCTTAGTTAACGTCATGGCATGACGTAATTTCTCTTTTTTATTAAGTCACCACCGATGAGCTCATTACTGACAATATCTCGGGATCTGCTCTCAACTTTAGAGTTTTGCATATGTTGAACACTACTTCCACATCATTCACTCTGAATTTAAGATCTCGACTCTCTACATCCACAACAGCTCGTCCGGTGGCTAAGAATGGCCTACCCATAATAATTGGCACATTTGTATCCACCTGGCAATCAAAAATTACAAAATCTGCAAGAATAATGAATTTGTGCACCTTCACCAACACATCGTGTAAAATCCCCACTGGTCGTTCGATAGACCGATCAGCTATGAGCAGTTGTATTGTGGTCGACGAAGGGGTCTCCAAAATTAATTCCTCAAATATGGCTAGGGGTAGGAGGTTTATACTTTCTCCCAAGTCACGTAGTGCTTCACTGAACTTTGAGACTCCAATGGTGTATGGAATAGTGAATGCACCAGGGTTTTCTTTCTTCACTACCAATTTTTGTGTCAAGATTCCACTGCAATTGTGAGACACTTCAATTGTCTCGCAGTCAAGAGTTCTTGTCTCCATGACCAACTCATTCATGAATCTAGCATAACCTGGCATTTCAATCAATGCTTCCACAAATGGAACATTTATTGACAATGAGTTGAACATAGAGAGGAATTTTCAAAACATAAGCATTCTCCTCTTTCTTCTTCAATCTTTGAGGAAATGGAGGATCAATTATGACTTGAGATGTTTTCACCCTCACAGCTGGACTTGAATTGTCGGGAAAAGCTGTCTTGACATTCACAGCATCATCCCCACTCTTCTCTTGCTTATCGCTCTCAAGATTGCCAAGAGCATCACCATCTTCAACATGAGCTTCATACTCATCAGCTTCAAAAACAATTGCACCTTCTTTTTCTTCTACTTCCTTCAGGCCTTCTTCAACAATAAGCGATGGTTTTGTGCCTTCCACCACTTCCTCACTACGAGTGATTATGGCTAAATGTTGCTTATCATTCCCCATTGGATTAGCCACCATGTCACTACGTAAACCTCCTTTTGGATACTAATTTAGATTAGTTGATATATTCCCAAGTTGAGTTTTCAGATGCTTAATGGACAACGAATGTGACGTCACAGTTTGACTCAATTGAGAAAAAACAAATTTCATCTCCTTTAAGACTTTATTAGAGGCTTCCACCTTGCTCAAGATTCGGGTGAGCATATCTTCAATCCAAAGATTTTCTTGATTCACCATGAGGTCAACAGCCTTCACCCTATCATGAGGTAGAATGTACCTATCTCTATCACGGTTCCTCCAACTCCTATCTTGAGGTTGGTCAGTCTATGCACAATCTCACTATTCGAAGTTTTTATTCCAGTCATGATTCCAAGGTGGCCTTGGGAAAGCCAACCAAGAACCCACCAGTTGCTTTCCTATGTAGTGCACCTCCTCGTTATAACCGCCTTCAAATGTTGCACCCTCAAACATCACATCTCTAGTAGCTCTCATAGCATTTACACTCTTACGATTTCCTCCTATGACATGCTTAGTCAAAAGATCAAGCTGAGTTAACATTTTAGCCATGTTTTAATCCCTTTCTTGATCCTTAGCAAGTTTCTCCTTGGTTGGACCTCTATGGCTTGAAGGTACCATGTTATCTCATGTGTACCATGCGCGGTTAATCTTTGTCATGCCATCTAGGAGGTTACAAGCTACAATGATTATTTTTGTCATTGGGCCTCCTCTCACTAATTGGTTAGCTACTCTTTTGTTCACTGCATCGACACTCACAGAGAAGTATCACAAGAGCATATGGTCTGGAACTCCATGGTTAGGACATTGGAGTAAGAGTTTCCAAAAGTGGAACCATGTTTCATGCAATGGCTCACCTTCTAGCTGCTTGAAGTTCTCAATACTTCTTCCTAACTTTATAATCTGTAAGGGGAGGGAAAATTCTTTCAAGGGATGCATTTTGTAGCTCCTCCCATAAAGTAATAGAATCACGAGGTAGCTTAGCTAGCCACCTCAGTGCCTCTCTGGTGATGGAAAAAGGAAATAGCGTTAGTCGAATGGCCTCTTGACTCACTCCCCTAAAGTTGAATGGGAGACGTATATCAACAATGTTCCTTAGGTCTTCATGAGGATCTTCGTGGCCGAGCTCTCAGAATAATTCCTTTATCTTAACGAGTTGCAACATAGTGCTTGTTACATGAAAATTAACTCCTCCATAGCACCGATGCTCCCCATTTGATTCTAGTTAACAACTTGCATATCGTTCAATGTCTCCAACATTCTCGCCATAGACACTCTCATCATCCTCTATTTTAATACCTATTTTCAACAGCAAAAACAACTAAAAAATAGTAAAAATAATTCTAACTACAAAAACAAAGCTCAACAAACACATCCACTATAAACACGTCGATTCCCCAACAACAGAATAATTTTTTATGTTGCTCAACCCGACTACTCAAAGGAAGCAGAGGGGGTCATCATTAGCATAATAACCCAACTTCAGAGGTTGGATTCGATTCCACAGGAAATCATTATTCAAGGTAGAAGTGACTCATTAGACTAGAAATTGTAGGATCGGGGGGTTGCAATATTTATAATAATGATTAAACTAAATAGATTCTAATTAATAACTTAAACAGTAATTAAGGAAGATGTTGGGGATGTGCAAATATGGGAATCGATCTACCAACTGGGTCTAAATATTTGACTACATGAGTTGATATTGAATGAATAGGATAGGTTGCTTGTAACCCATATCAGCTAAGATACAAGGATGTTTCACGTGAATCAACTAAGAAATCAACGCAGACCATCGAGAACAAGCTTGGCCTAGTCTCAGCGAAACCCCTAATAACTTGGCCATTAAGTCCATGGTTCTAGACATCAACTAAAACACCAAGAGGTTTCCAGCCATTATATTCATTCCACACTCTACTCATTCCGGCTAAAGCAACAATCAGAGATCTAAAGTAAACCTCAAGTTCGCAACCTTGAAATTATATATTAAACATAGGATTGAATATAAATTCACTCAAATCAACTACAGATAAGTCAAAATATCAAAGACCCAATAGATAACCAAAAATCCATTGCAATAGCACATCCCCAACATGGGGTTTTTAGCCACACATGCTAGAAATTAAGGATTTGGTACCAAACATAGCAGTAGCAGTCATGGGTAACAAGATTGAATAGAAATTAGTTGATTATCACTAGTCTATCTTCTCTAATTAGCTTCCCAAAAGATTCAGAACCCTTTATCCCCTTTTTACTCTAACAGGAAAGATTTATGTACTAATACTAAAGAGTAATTGTTTTGATATGGTATGAACTTATAAGCACAATGTCCTTTCTAAAATTTCTTATACACTCCATGCAAATGTGTGAAAGTTTATGCTGCAAAATGCCATTTGGCGATAAAGGCCGACCATTGTCGAGCACTCCAATGATGCACCGAATATGCACTTGACCTCTTTCTATTGCATCATCATTAGGCTTCCCCTTCTGGAACATTAGGTGATGAATCTTTATTCCGCTAATACAATTTGGTGATGCACCAAAGTATCCATCATATCGCCTTTTTATCTGTGTTTTGGGGCTTTGAGTGCTACAACTTTAGGTGATCTCTTATGCAATTCGGCGGTGCGCCGAACATGCTTTGTGATATTGAATTTGAATGCCTTCTTGACTTGATCTGGAACCTTTGTTGGTGCAATGATAGGCGATCTCTCTAAGTGTTCGGTGGATTGCTGAGTATGTTGGTGATACCGCTTTTCTCTGCCTTTCTGCACTTTTGCTCCCTTTCAAAGATTTCACCAAGTATTGTCCATTTTCACACTTCTAATCCCATTTCCTATCATAGCATATGCATATTTGTTAGACGTTGGAAGGCAATGTTTCTTTGCAAGCTAGCCCCAAAATGAGTCCAAAATATTGACTCATAATAAGTCCTTTCATCCAAGGACAAACCATGTTCTATCTACCTATTATGTTATGACTTTCTTATTTTTTTTACTTTGAGGGTCAACCCGGGACATGTTTTGGTCCCCGTCCTATTCTATGAACTAGAGGCATTGTTGGATATCATGTAAACTCTATGCACTGGCTTGTTATGTGTTATATTTATTTCTTATGGAGACTATGTTTATGTCTATCTCATGTTGTTAGTTCTATGGTGATATGTTTATAATGAGATATGGGAATGTGGAAAGTCCTAAGACCTTTCTATGCCCATAGTGTGAGTCATACTTACTCGCCCTTAGTTCTTATGTGTTATGTGCTACGTGAATCCTTGCAACTCCTATTCTCAATGACATCCCACTAGCTTAAGTTTGAATCCCCATTTCCCCTTAGAACTATGTGTGTGTTGTTTAATTATGCGCTTTTAAACCAATTATGTGTCTATGGATGCTATAAGGCTTGTTTGGGAACTTTTGGGATCCCATTTTCCATATCCTTCCGAGGCCCTAGGCTCGGGTCATGAAACCCAGTGAGGAGCATACTTTGAGAGGTTGTTGAGCTTTAGGGAATACTCTCTAACACTCATCAAACATTGCTTGAGGTTCATAAACATCATCATCTTTGCCTCCCTTAGCTCCAAGGGAAAGAAAAGCTTGAGGAAGGTGGCCTTGAATTCTTCCCAAAAGATAGGATCTCCATCCCCTCTCTCACCCTCCCATTGAACAAACCACAATTGAGCAAGGCCCTTTATTTGATAGGTCGCTAGTTCCACTTTATCCTCCGAGATTTCACCCATAATATCAAGAACATTGTACACCTCATCGATGAATTCTTTGGGATATTCTACAACTTTGGATCCATAGAACTCCAGAGCATTCATCCTTGTGAATTCCCTCACCCTTGAGGCGGGGGTAGGAGCATGAAGATCTTGAACTCCTTGGTTGGCTACGACACTTGCCAATAACGTGATCACATTCAAGTACTCGCCATAAGTGGCCCCTTTCGAAGGGACCTGTTTATCCTCAGGAGCGGGAGCTCTTTGAGCCGCTCGTCTTTGAGGCATGATCTAGAAGAGAAAAAGACCATCTATTAGAATAAGGGAAACCTTAAATTAAGACTAAATCACAATATAGAATATGAAGAAGTGAATCATAACTAAAATGCCTCATAGCCTCCTATTCATAGTTGTGGCACGCTTAAAAACCATGAATAAGGCTCTACTTGACGCAGTATATTGGATTTTTGAGGACCATTTACAAATCTAGTGCTCTGATACCAAGTTTTGTCATGACCCAAGCCTAGGGCCTAGGTGTGATACGGCGAATAGAGAACCCGAAGGAACCCCAAAAAAGTCTCTTAAGCATACAGGGCACATCCTTGGTTTCAGAAGCAAAATTAAAAAAAATACCACATAATTCTAGGGGAAGCAAGACTTTGGCCTCATATTATGGGGATGTTGTAGGGTAGACGATTATCATGGGTCACATAGCAAATAAAGTCTAAGGGGCAGGTAAGAATGACTCATGCTATGGGGCCAATTAAGGACTTAAGACTTCCATCTCAACAATACAACAAGCATCCAACACATACGAGGGAATAAGGGACTAAGGGAAAGTCTTCAATAATACATAAATATAATAAGAGTTGATCTCATAGCATATATATCTGAATATCCAGAAACACCTCTAATACGAATGGAATGGGGATAAGACATCTCCCAGGCTCACCCTCAAAAGATAAATATCCATAATTACACAAGTCTTAAGTAAGCAAGAAAGTAAATGGTTGTTGTCCCTAAATGTAGAGGACTTAGCGAAAGTGATCTTCAATCGAATCGTCTAGCCACATGGAGGAGGAGGATGGATAGGATCTCTGATCCATACATGGTTAGATCATGTAGGCAAAAAGTATGTGTTAGTACCTGGAATGTAGTAAGTATCTGAGGTACAATGCAACAAAGAACATAAGTCATAATTAAACAATATGCATAATCATAATCAATGGATATAAGCTCAAAATGTCATGAATGCTCAATGCCTTAGTCAAAATATGCATGACGAATTATTAAGTCACATAATCATATTTATATGGTAAGGGACCATAACTGACATATAAGACCAAGTGAGCAACTATTTGGAATCATGATGTTCTCTCCACACCGGACTAGGAGTGCTCTACTTTGCCAAGGTAAACCAAAAACCAACCTAACGAGAACTCTCCTATTTCAAAAAGTGCTTCATAAACACCTTACCAGAACACCACCCTTTTTGGTTAACTAATGATGATAATATTATGAGAACACCACCATTTTTGGTATTTAATTAACATGTGTCGTACGAGAATACCATCCTTTTTGGTCAATCATGTAACATGAGCTATATGGATCCTAAGCTAATTCATGAATCTATGGTGGTAATATAGTTAAGGGACAATGATTATCTACCAAGGTCCTCTCGGTGCTAGGTCACAATCCCAAGGAATATTCAAATCATACTTATAGCCATAATATGCAAAACATCATAATATCATAATATTTATATAGAGTAGTTCATCAAAAACAAAGCTTCATAATATCAAAATAGGCTTCATAACTTTCATAGCTTTTCATAATATTCTCATATCTCATTGCATGCATACAAGCCCTTCAAATTCATATCATTCATAATTCGCATATTTTGACAATAAGTCACTTAACATCTCAGAAGCTTGGCATATATCTTTAATCAAATCATAGTGGGTATATGTACATAAGTTTAAAACCATACAATTCAAAAGTAAATGACTTAAAAAGAGAAATGGAACCACTTGAACATTATTCAAAATAACTCACCATAAGCATAATAAAACTTAGCTAGGGTATCATCAAACCCTTATAAAAATCCATAAATTTCACAAGGATTTTCAATGCATAATCATGTACAAAGGTAAAGCATCATAAATCTCATCATAATATTATCATATAAAGGAAATCATAAAGACATTCATAAATATCCATAAATTTCTAATAGATGAGGATGAAGAATGGTTGAACTTGTGAAGGAAAGGTTTCCAAATTAAACCCACATACCTTGGTGATGTAATGGAGGAGAATCTGATTTGGAGGTGAGGAACTGAAACTCTAGCTTGCTCTCTTCTCTCGAAAGCTTTGAAAGACTTGGGAGTGTTTTGGGAGGGGTTTAGACTTGGGGTATTTTGAATAGAGGAGAATGAAATAGATTAGGGTTGTTTTAAGGCTGGGAAAGGGTCTTTTGAGGGCTTAGACAACTTAGTGTAGGCATTAAATAATAGGAAAGGTCAAATTTTTCCCTTGTAAATTCTGCCGGACGGGACCACGAGACCCTAATTACGCGATATGGTCCAGTCTATGGGTCGTAGGAAAGGGTGTTTCATCTGATAAGATTTTGGACCCTCGGAAACTTTCTCTGATCCTCAACCTACGATATGACTTACAGCCCGTCGATCATTATACGAGGTCTCTACTAACTTGTACTCCCAACTTCAGAAATTCATATTTTCACCTAGTCTGACCATCACTACATGAGCATGGGTGGCGACCCGTAGACCATTTATGGCACATAGGCCATTTCATAAAACCCACTGGTACTTGAAAATTTTTCAGATTTCATTTCTTAGGCACTTTTACACCCTCCAACATGTGGGTCCTAACATTTGGCAAATCATAACCTTAAGACTTAGCTTTAATTTCCTAATCATCATCATAAATCATGCAAAGTTTTACTTGAAACTAGGTTTGGAACAATCATAAATCACAAAACTATGCTTAAAACATGAAATTATACTTATTTAAAACATGTAAAACAGCACACACTTCATAATTAACAAAACTCATCATTGGGGTCATCATCAATAACTTAAATTAGACATATACTTAGTAAAAACATCATAGCATATTATTGAGATCGTTTAAATAACATAATATATCATAAAATCATCATTGACATGCATATTTACTAGAAGGAACTTAAAGAAAAGGTAAAATATATTATAAAGAACTTTATGGGTGAAGGAGACCTACAAATCAGACTCACATACCTTGATAAGCTTAGAAGAATCAAACTTGAAGCCTTTGGGAAGAACCTTGAAACCCTAGCCCATTCTTCCTTGCCTTCTATAGAGAATAATGCCTTAGAGATTTTGGGAATATGGAAGAATGAAAGGAATGGGAGTTTCTTAGGGTTTAAGGTCTAATTTAGGCCTCTTTGAATCCCAAAAATGATATAGTATAGGAATAAGATTTGCAAAAATGAAAAAAAACTCCCTTTATTAAAATTGTCGGATGAAGTTTACGAAAACTCGATTGTGGGTCGTGGTTCGAACCAAGGACGGTAGAACTATCCATCCTGTTATCTTTTTCCCAACTTTAGATATTGTTTTTCAGACCCTAAACTACAAAACCCTATGGTTCGTCCTTTGAAATACAAATCATGGTTGGACTCGTAGAGTTCTTCCACACTTAGTCATTTTTCCTCATTTACTGGACCTCATTCAAGAAGGGATTCTATGGGTCATAATATGGTCTACGGGTCATGTTGTTAATCCTAGGTTACTTTTCAGCAACTTCAAATTTCCTTCATGTTAAGACTCTCAACTACGACCCCATGTATGATCCATCACTATTTCTAGGAGCCATCATTAGGTACATGGATTACCTCACACATGGAAACTTTTTTCCTTTCCTGAATTTCTTGTTTAAGGACCGACCTACAATCCGTAACTCTATCAATGGGTCGTAAGTCACCGTTGTGGATTGACCCCAGGTCATTTTCTACCCAACTTTTTTTACATTTTTAGGCTCCTAAACTAGGTGTCATTACAATATCTCCCCATTGGGAACATTTGTCCCCGAATGTACTTAAAGGCAAGCTCTAAGGAGTTAATCATAAGCTAATGACCTAGCATGCATGCAAAAATGCAACTTAAACATCATTTCATAAAATTTTCAAAATCTATTTTCTAATTATGTCTCAAAAAAGTCCATAAACATAAGAATGAATGTATGCGTCATGCATAAAATTCAAGGAATTAGAGGTTTTAGGAAGAGTTTCTTAATACCTTAGGCTTGGGGGGAGTTTCAAAAATTTACTTTCTAATCATGTCTCAAAACATTCCATAAATATAAGAATGAGTGTATTTATCATGCATAAAATGCAAGGAATTAGAGGTTTTTGGAATAGTTTCCTAATATCTTAGGCTTGAGCGGAGTGGAATAAATACAGGTAACGCTTCATCATATCCACTTTCGCTTTCATGTAGCACCCTCAACTTGATGATTTCTCCAAAGCACTCTGACAAATGCAACTTCCTTGTTCCTTACCCTCTTCACTTGTCGGTCTAGAATCTCAATCGATATCTCTTCATAACTTAAATTCTCTTTAATGTTCACATCATGCAAAGGGACTATGGAACTTGGATCACCTATGAACTTTCTCAACATTGACACATGAAAAACTAGATGGATCAAATGTATCTCATTAGATAAGTCCAACTCATATGCCACCATTCCCACTCTTTTCACCATTTTATAAGTACCTACCTAGGGCTCAGTTTCCCCTTCTTACTGAATTGGAACTCAAGATCTCTTCTCTTTACATCGGAGTAGGACCTTTGTCAGCTTTGGGTCGTTTGCAACCTTTCCCTTATGCTTTTAATTTTATCCACATCGTTCATGACTAGGTCCAATCCTAGCAATACCACCTCACCAACTTTGAACCACCCATTGGGCGATCTACACCATCTACCAATCAATGCCTCGAACGGTGCCATTTCAATGCTTGCATGATAACTATTGTTGTAGGCAAACTCTATAAGTGGAAAATGTTCATCCCAACTTTCTTTTAATTCCAACGCACAAGCCCTCAACATATCTTCCAAAGTACAAATAGTCCTTTCAGCTTGCCCATTGGTTTGGGATGAAAAACGGTACTCAACTTCACCTTAGTACCATGTCCCTTTTGAAAAAATCTCCAAAAATGAGAGGTTAATTGGACACAACGATCCTACAGGATAGACAATGGAATCCTATGCAACCTCACCAATTCTCGAATATACAAATGAGCATAAATTTTGGGACTAAATGTAGTCTTGACCAATAGGACGTGAGCTGACTTTGTCCTATGGTCAACTATCACCCATATGGATTCAAAATTCTTTTTAGTCGTTGGCAACTACTATGAAGTCCAATATTGATTTCTTCCCACTTCCAAGTATGAAAGTCAATGTCTTTGGATAGGCCACCCAACCTTTGATGTTCAACCTTGACTTATTGGCAATTGGCACACTCGAACACAAATTGGTCAATGTCCTTCTTCATTCCATTCCACCAATAAATCTTCCACAAATCCCTATACATCTTTACAGTACTAGGATGAATTGATTAGGCGGAGCTATGAGCTTCTTGCATAATTAACTTCTTTAGCTAACTATCATTAGGTATACACAACCTCCCTTGATATCGAAGTACCCCGTCTTCCCCTTATGAGAAGACTTCTATCTTTCCATCTATCACCAAGACTTTCAACTCAATTAAGGTGGGATCAAGGTCTTTCTTAGAATTAACCTCCTTAATCAAAGAAGATTCAGACCCATAAAGAACCATGACACTACTATTTTTGGACTCATTCAACTTTCTCTCCAATTTAGCCACCCTATGGACATCTTTGGTCAACTCCCTTTTTCCATCATCTTCAATATGAGACACACTACCCATAGAAACTCTACGAAGGGCGTCAGCTACTACATTGGACTTTCTCGGGTGATACTTCACTCTCATGTCGTAGTCCTTGAGTAGCTCTAACCAACTTCATTACCTCAAACTAAAGATCCTTTTGGGTGAAAACATGTTCGAGGCTCTTCCGGTCAGTGAAGACATCTAGATGAACCTTATGCAAGTATTATCTTCAAGGAAAACACCACCACCGCAAGTTCAATTATTTTGGGACATATTATGTGCGCATTAAAGCACTCGAGGACTTTTTTATAGTACAAAAGGATTGGGAAAGATGCACTAATTACTTTTAATATTTATAAATAAGCCCCAAAAATAAATATCTTATTTACTTTTCTTACCTATCATTATGAAGTTTTGATAATTTAACAAATCATGGGAACAGATGAGCGATCCGATCTCATGAGTGTTGAGATCTTGAAAGTGGCACCTGACAAATAGTAACTATGCACTAATAGTTTTTTATTTGTTGGTGCACATCTCGCTACTTTGTAGAAATTATCTAGCCAATGAAATTACCCCAAATATTATCGATGTTGGGTATATATATCTAACCTTTCTTGAGAAGAAAGCTGAGTGTTTTTACACACATTAAGTGAGCGTTCTTGGTGAAGCTCTCGAGTAGTACACTAGGAAGATCAGAGTTTTTCTTTCTTTTGTGCATTTTATTTGTGCTTAATGGTTTCCTTCATCTTATGAATCAATTCTAATTATATAAATGGATTCGATACTAAGAAAGCCATTGTTTGAATTCATAGCCAGAGTTACTACGAGTCTTGAAATCTAAGTTGACTAGAGTTAGTTGATTTAGTGGGTTTTGGAGTAGCTACTTAGTTTGCTCGAACCTGTGGTAGAGTTATAATAGTGAGGGGGGAGAAATTTTGAGTTAAATTCCTTAAATGCAAGAGTTTGTAATCTAAAATTTTGCTCCTTTGAGTTTAACAAAATTGTTGAAATCCTGTGAGTGAAGGTCATGGTTTTCTCTTTTGAGCAAGGGGGTTTACATGTAAAATAGCTTGTGCACTTTTAGTTAGTTACTTTGTTGTTTTTAGAGAGTCCTGGTCCCTATAAACTCAGTGGACGTGTCTGTTCCATCATTTGGTATTAGAGCAAGGACTCTCTAAAAGGTTAACACCTAAAGAGGATCTTGAAGAAGAAATGGCAGCTCCACTTAATCTAGAAGAGGGTCAGTCATCCACCAGACCTCCTCATTTTAATGGACAATTTTTACAGTTTGTGGAAGATTCGTATGCATGATTTTCTCATGGCTGAAGATAGTGAATTATGGAACATTGTTCTTGATGGTCCGCATGCTCCTACCCTAGAGGTAAAGGATGGAGAAATCACTCGAATAGTCCCTAAGACTAGACAAAAATATACTAATGAGGATAGGAAGAAGATTGAAAAGAACTACAAGGCAAAGAAATTGTTGGTCTATGGTATTGGGGCTGAAGAGTACAATCGGATCTCTGTTTGTAAGTCAACTAAGGAGATTTTGGATTGCATGCATATAACTCATGAAGGTACTAACGAAGTAAAGGATTCTAAGGTGGATATGGTCACTACTCGGTATGAAAATTTCACCATGAAAAAAGGAGAATCCATTCATGATATGTATACTAGGTTCTCATTCATTATCAATGAACTTAGATGCTTGGGTGAACCTATTCATCCTAGCAAGTAAGGAAGATCCTCATAATTCTTCCTAAGTCTTGGTCCAGCAAGGATGATGTTATTACTGAGGCCAAATACCTAAAGGTGTTGATAATGGATGCCTTGATTGGTAATCTCCAAACTTATGAGTTGAATAGAGCAAATGATGCTGCTAAGAAAGACATATCATTTGCTTGGGTGACACAAGATGAAGAATCTGATGAAGATGAAGATCAAATGGAATATCTCACTAGGAGATTTCAAAATATTTTGAGGAAATATGGTGGTTTTAAGAAGAAGGAAATCGTAGCAGAGTTGTTATTGTTGATGATCTGTGTCTAATGTAGAAAACTAGAGAATTTCGTTATAGATTATCCAATGCATAAGATAGAGTACAAAGATCAGGCCAAGGCTAGAAGCAACAAAGATAAGTCAAGAGACCTAATCCCTTACAAGAAAAGCAGAAAGACTGTAGCAGACTATGTTGTAAAGAAGATTCTTGTTATTTGGGAAAACTCCTATAATGAGTTAGAAGAGTCTGAGCACCCATGGGATGCTTCCTTGATGGCTGTGAAGTAAGAGGATAAGATCTTTAATCATATGTTTATATTCATGGAAAAGTCTAATGATGGTGATGAATATGAGGAAAAGGAAACCCTACTAATTTTAAGTAAAATTTGCAGATTCTTCTATTAAGAAGTTGAGGATGTTAGTTGTTATTCTTATTGATTCGATTACTGAGTTAACTACTGAAAGGATGTGTTGAATAGTCAATCAGATCTTGTTCAAGATGAAAAAGTTGCCTTAGTTTCTCAGTAATCTAAAGTTGAGAAACATGTGTTAGATATGAAATTAGAGAATGTATCTCTTTTGTGAAAAACTAAATGAAGAATCAAAGAATTATCTTAAAGGGAAAGAAAAGGCTACAAGCTTGCAACTTGAGATTGAAGCTAGTCCAAATGATGCTGAAACTAAGCTAGCCATGGCTCTAGAAAGGAATATTCAGTTAGAGAGGGACTTGTTCCGAGTCAAAGAAGAGTTGTCCAAATCACTGAAATGAACTGCTTCTTCTTAAATGCTAGATACTCTGACTCATCAAGGAACAATAGTAAGGAAGGTTTGGGGTTTATGAAGAATAATCTATCTCATGCCACTCATAGAAAAAATTTCAATGGGTCAAATTTGTTAATATGTACTCACTGTGGATAGGATGGTCATGTGAAGATCAACTGTCCTGCAAGGAAAAATTCTAAAGAATGTTTGGTTGGATATTTTGAATAAAAGAAAAGAAGAATGGGAGCTGGTCCTAGGGTGAATTCTCATAATATTTCTAGGTTGAAGAAAGTGATGTTACCCCCCGGACAAGAAAAGTTCTAATTAGCCCCTTATCTGCCTATTGGGGACTTAGATTGAAATCGATTCCTAAGACTAACAAGTGATCTCTTGCAGGTTAGTGAAGGAAGCAGAAGCCAATGTTGGTACATGGATAGTGGTTGATCAAAGTATATGGATGTTGAAATATTTCTTTCACTCAAAGCACTTCAAGGTAGAGTTTTTTTTTTGGAAATGGCAAAAAGGACTATATTCTTGGCATTGGAAGAATTGGAAAGCCATTGGAACACTCAGTAGAATATGTTATTATGTGAATGGACTGAAATTTAGTCTGTGGAGTATATCTCAAATCAGTGACGAGGGAAATAAAGAGAAGTTTCGCTCAGAAAACTATATTGTCACCAATCTGGTTTCATAAGAAGTGATTCTTGTGGGAAAAAAAGGTGAAGAATATGTATGTGGCTGACCTAGATTCTATACAAGGAAAGGTCCTTACATGTCTTAGTGTTCAAAGTGAGAATGCAGACTTTGCAAAAAAGACTTGGTCATCTTAATTCCTCATTGCTTAACAAACTTGTTGTAAGGGACCTGTTCTGTGAGTTACCAAAAGTGAAGTATGCAAAAGATAAAGTTTGTGAGGCATGTGTCAAAGAAAAGTAGACCAGATCCACATTCAAGCAAAAAAGATTGGTCAGTACTACCAGACCACTGGAGTTGATTCATATGGATCTATATGGGCTAGTGAAGATTCAAAGTAGAGGAGAAAAGGAGTACATTTTGGTGGTCATGGAAGATTATTCAAGGTTCACTAGGACCATGTACTTGAGGTCTAAGAATATATATAACCTACGATGTTTTTTTTTATTTTTACTAAAGTGATATAGACTAAGTTGAACTGTCAGATAGCAAGGATCAAGTCCGACCATAAACCTGAGTTTGAAAATGCAAAAATAGATACCTTCTATGTAGAAAATGGAATCCATCATAATTTATTAGATCTCAAAACTCCGCAGCAAAATGTTATGTTAGAAAGGAAGAATAGAACCTTGAAGTTGTAAATATTGCATGCTATGTGACAAACAGATGTTTTATCGAGTTAATTTTCAAAAAAAACACCCTATGAGCTTCTCAACAATAGGAAGCCTAAATTAAGTTGCTTGAGGGCTAAGTTACTTGGGTGTTTTAAGTTGCAAATTCTTTGTTCTCAACAATGGCAAGGAAGACTTAGGCAAGTTTGATGCAAGAAGTGATGAAGGTGTATTTGTTGGCTACTCAAGCTCCAGCAAGGCTTATAGAATTTTCAACAAAAGAATAAAGTGCATTGAAGAAAGTGTCCAAGTGCATTGAAGAAAGTGTCCATATGATCTTTGATAATTTTGGTGAACTTGAAAAATTGATAGATCAAGATGAGGCTGAATTTGAAGAACTGTTACAGGTCCACAGAGATGGTGTCAATGTTGATCAAAATGGTTAAGGCAACATGAAGCAGATTAATTTTGATTTTGATGTTTCAGGCGATGTAGGTTTTCTTTATGGGAGGGCTTGGTCCTGCAACTGGTGAACAAGGCATAGTTGAATAGCCTAAAAATGCAGATGATAAAGAAGTTAGTGTAAAAAATAAGAAAGTTAGGCTCCCAAAACATCCTCATGGAGACTTTGATCTGTTTATCCCTTAGATAATATTATCTCACCTTTGTACTCTAGTTTAAACCAGATCCAAGATGAGGAACATGGTTGCATTCTCAGATTTTGTCTCCTCTATTGAGCCTAAAAATGTGAAGGGGGCTCTAAAAGATACTGATTGGGTGAATTCCACATAAGAAGAGTTGCACCAGTTTGAAAGAAGTAAGGTGTGGCACCTGGTCCCCAAGTCATCTGATAGAACAATTATTGGAACTAGGTGGGTCTTTGGGAACAAGCTGGATGAACATAGAGCTATTATTCAAAACAAATCAAGGTTGGTGGTTCAAGGATACAACCAGGAAGAAGGAATTGATTATGATGACACTTTTTCTCCTGTTGCAAGAAAGTAAGCCATCAAAATTCTTATAGCCTTTGCAGTATTCATGGGTTTCATGCTCTATCAAATGGATGTCAAGAGTTCTTTCTTGAATGACTACCTAAAGAAGAAAGTGTTTGTCAAACAACCTCCTGGATTTAAAGATATTGATCATCCCAATCATGTGTTCAAACTGGACAAGGTATTGTATGGCTTGAAACAAGCACCTAGAGCATGCTTCGAGAGATTGTCTAAGTTCCTTCTAGAGAATGGTTTCAAAAGTGGAAAAATACACAACACATTTTTCTAAGACAAGAGGAAGGGATCTTCTCATTACACAAGTCTATGTTGATGATATCATCTTTAGTGCTACTTCGGAGTCTATATGTGGTGAATTCTCGAACCTGATGGGGAGTGAATTTGAAATAAGCATGATGGGTGAATTGAGCTTCTTTTTGGGTTTGCAAATCAAACAAACTCCTGAAGGAACCTCAATTAGCCAAGAAAAGTACATCAAGTAGTTGCTGAAGAAATTCAAAATGGAGGATGCAAAGCCTATTGATACTCGTATGGGAACCAATTTCAAGCTAGATGTTGATGAACCTAGTCTCATTGTTAATCAGACTATGTACAGGGGTATCATAGTATCATTATTATATTTGACTAGAAGCATACTAGACATTGTGTTTAGTGTTAGAATGTAAGAAATGTTTCAATCAAAGCCTAAGGAGTCTCATTTGAAGGCGACTAAAAGAATCATGAGGCACTTGAAGAAAACATGGAATTTGGTCTCATAGTATCTTACAGGTGATTCTTTTGAGCTGATTGGATATGTTGTTGTTGATTATGCTTGTTATCAAGTAGATAGAAAGAGCACTTCTGAAATGGCTCACTTCCTTGGCTCATATCTTGTATCTTGGGAACCAAGAAACAAAATTCGATTTCTCTTTCAACTGCTAAAAGTAAGTATGTAGTTGCTAACTCTTATTGTGCCCAATTGTTATGGATAAATAGCAACTAAAAACTTTTAGTGCCATCACACACACTATTCTATTTTTTGTGATAATACAAGTGCTTTGAATATGGCAAAGAATCTGGTCCACCACAAGAGGACCAAGCAAATTGATGTGACACCATTTTCTAAAAGAAAATGTTGAAAAAGGGAATATTTGCATGCAATTTTGCAAAACAAAAGATAAGTTGCAGATATCTTCACAAAGGCTTTGAGTAGGGATCAATTTGAGAAGAACCGATTGAATCTGGGGATGCTGAAGATGGAATGAAGTGTTGGTTTCTGAAGCAAATCAACTTCCTTTTTGGCTATGATTAAAAAGACAGGTATCCTTTTATTTTTCTGATACTTGTTGTAGTAAAGACAATTTTTGTACCTTCTTACACGTATACACTCTTAGTGATTTAATCAAGATAGCTAAAGTTGAAAAATAGTTTTGAGCATAACATCTGAAATTTTAGAGGGACCTGGTCCCCTCTCAAAAGGTTAGTATTATATTTATTATATTTTATTTGCATTTGAGAACCATAAGTATTGTTCTGTGTCAGCCTTATATCAGCTGATAGATATCCCATCAATCTTGGAAAGCTTAATTGCCTTTTGCACATTCCAAGGAACGTAAAAGGCCTTTCGTTTACTCATTTTCTTCCCTCTTTGCTGAGTAAAAGAACTCCATAGGACCTTATAAATCATTGTTCTCTCTCTAAAGACTTGCAAAAAACCCCATTTCTTTTCTTGAAATTTCTGCTGACCTACTCTCAAAAGAAAAATGTCTCAGTCTTTCGATGCTAACCAGGATATGCTTGATGTTTTGAGTGACATAGAGTCTTCAAGAGATCCTACTTTTGAGAAACCTGCACCTTCTATCGAAAACCCTATTATTAAAACTAGTGAGAAAATCCCTGTTTTTTCTCTCTAAAATCCCCACTCCGAGGGACCTTCTAAAACCCTAGCTATTCTTGATCTCAACACCATTTAAACCTTGTTTCCCCTCAACTCCATTCAACCAGTGCTTCTTCTGGAATACAATGTTGCTGGTCCTCAACCTCAAATTGGTTCTCCCTCTACTATTTCTTCTGATCTTGCTGTAGAGGGTGACCTTCCTCAAGATAGAGGTGGAGATTCAAATATTTTGGCAGCGATTGAGGAACTAGGGACAAGAAATTTTGTCAAAAATGAAGAAAGGGCTTATACTGAAGGAAGAAGTTAAATTATCTCAAAGTTTGGAAGCTCGTCAGAACCTAAAATAGTTACAGCCGATGGAACCTTTCCCATGGAAGATATTGGATTTGAGGATAATGATGACGAGGACAAATCTTCCACTTTCATGAAAATAGAAAGAAGAATGGTACCTTCTTCAAATAAAGGAAAGTAGAAGGTAGTTGGTGAAACAGTACCAAAAGGGAGACAATATCTCACTAGAGGGACAGGAAGTAAGCTGATAAGTGATACTATGAAGGAAAATAGAGTGTGTAGCTCTATAGGCAGAAGGTTGAGAAAAGAAGATGTTGTGAAGGACCAGGTTCCTAATGCTGATGTAGTGGATTTATCTAAAGAAACTAGTAAGAACAAAATGAAAGTGAGAGTGACACTTGATGAGGAAGTAAAAAGGATTCAAGGAGAAAAGCAGTTGCAAAACCAATCTCCAAGTCTGATAAGGGACTAGGTTCAAAAGAAAGAAAAGAAAAAATTGAGATGGAGTTAAAGTCCAAAAATGCTAATCTTTCTACTGAAGTAGACAACCTCAAGGACCAGTTGCTCAACCATCAAACATGGAATCCAATGCTCGACTTACCCTTATTGTCCAGTCTCTCACCCAAAACCCCCCTCCTTTTCTTAAATCCCAGAATCCTTAGTGTTTTTTTGTGTACATGATTCTCTTTTGCTTGTCTTGTATAATTTCAGAATGTTCATCTTCTTTTTAAATGAAATGCTCTTTACTGTTTTCCATCATTTGTTATAGTTGATTAAACCAGATATATTTGTGTTGTCAATTGACTATGCCTTTGTCATACTTATATTGCATTAATTATGAGGTTTACTGTCCATTTTAAGGAGAAAAGTATATATGCTTTCAAAACTAAACAAGTGAACTAATGTGTTGGTGACAGGGGAAACTAATACGAAGACCTGGTTGAAGGAGAAATTTTTTTGATAGGGGGAACAAGTTAATATGCTAAAGATATTTAATGTGCTAAAATTCATTGCTAGACATGTCATGGGTTTGTCATTATCAAAAAGGAAAAATATATTGTTATTAATTTTTGATGATTTAACAAACCATAGGAACAGATGAGGGACCTAATCCCATGAGTGTTAAGATCTTGAAAGTGACACCCAACAAATAGTATATTGTGCACTGAACATTTGTAATTTGTTGGGCAGTGATTTTGAGTTAAATTCCTTGATTGCAAGAGTTCGAAATTTAAAGGTTTGCACCTTTGAGTTTAATGGATTGGGTTGAAATCCTGTGAGTGCAGATTTTGGTTTCATCCTCCCTTTAGCAAGGGGGTTTCCACATAAAATAGCTTATGCACTTATACTTTGTTGCTTTACTATTTTTAGCTATTTTTATTTACTGTTGTTCTGACGAGGGACCTGGTCCCATACACTCAATGGACGCATTTGTTCCATCAATACTCATAGGTTAGTTACATTGGGTCAATTTGTTATTTACTATTCTATCCAATTGGAAAGAAATGAAAATTGTCATCTATCATTTTGTCATAAATTTCCTTAGCTAGCAGTGGCTTTTTCTTTATTTGTATATGATATATTGATCTTGCAATATGGGTCGCGGAGGGAGTGGGGAAGGAATTTTTATTTCATGTTTGAAGAATTAGGAAAAGTCGAGGTTCCTAGTTTGATTTACTTAATTAAAATAACTGACACGCTGAGTCGAGCAATCTATTGACTTTTACAGAAAAAAATTGACCAAATTTACTTCATGTAACTTTTTTTTTAAAATTCAACAAAAACAAGGGACAGTGTGAATTTAAATTTTTTTTAAATAAAATTATTTAAAAAAGTAATTTTATTATTTTAAACTATAACCCATGAACAGTATTGATTTTAACAATTTTTTGTATAGGAATTTCTTTTAAAATGAGCAAATTTATTGGATTAGTTTATTAATAATTTTTGTTCTTTTTTACTCTGTGCCATTGATTTTACTAATATCAGTGAGGAGTAATAGAACAAATCCTTTATATTTATAGAGATAGGGAACATAATTCATATGGATATAGTAAGTTTTGTTTGGGTTGCTTCAATGGTAGTCTTTACATTTTGAGAAACTTAAAGAAATGGTTATAGTTTAGGGGTTGTCATATTTCTATAGCTATAGTTATGATTACCAAATATAGTTACATGTTTTATGGAAAAAATATAATATAAATATAATTTAATTTAGTGTTTCAATATTAGTATATACTATTTGTATGTTAGTAAGGAAAGGACGGAACTGTTTTTTAATAATAACAACGGCAATTCCATTAACTAGCTTATTCCCATTTAGAATTGTCAATTTTCCCATTATTATTATTAAACACAAAATCAACTAAAAATTACTCCTTCGAGAAGTATTTTTTGAAATTATCATTTTCTTGGTGTTTTCTTCTCTTCCAATAATCACCATTGTTGTCTTTAAGATATTTGATACATGTAATATCAAGTTTGAGTTTAACCAACTCTGTTACGTTTATTGTATCAATAATTGATATTCTAATATCATAAATGTTTATTTTTGAATTATGAAATAGGAAATCTCAACCATAGCAATTTTAATCAAACATTCAAGAAAATGGAATAGAGACAATTGCTACACCGAATACAGCGTAGGTGCCTGTGGAGGAAATATACTTCGTATGATAATTTGGTCAGCCTAATTTTGAATAAATTAAGTATTGATTTGGTTATAAAATTCCTAAAAATCAAATACACTATTGATGGTAGAAATACACCTATGGAAATACACAATGACATGAGTGTTTGGGTGTATGTTCAGTTAAAGAAGTCGAATATGGGATTTGGGATATATCCCTTGTGCGTAACAGTCATTGATAAGGATGTAGGCTACTCTTTTAATGGGGAAATTGCAATTCAAGAAGAGGTAATGCAACCTGAATACAATCGTGAAATCGTTGATACAACCAATACAGTTCATCAATTGGATATGGTTGAGGTTGAGCAAGAAGTTTTGGATGAGGCTAGTGGTTGATTATCACTAATCAAAATATAAAGTAAGTAACATGATCAGATATATGTAGACAAGTCAACACTAAAGGCTGGCATGGATAGGTATGCAATCGATAATCGATTTCAATTCTTTGTTCAGAGGTCCAATACAATTGGGTAAATTTTGGTTATGCTGAATGTATTTATATATAAAATGTGAGTTTTTATTTAATAAATGTTTGGCTATTGGTTTTATTTGTGTTTATACATACATACATACATACATACATACATACATACATACATACATACATACATACATACATATATACATACATAATACATACATTCATACATACATATATATATATATTGATATGTGAGTACTTTTTCGAACTAAAAAAACTGAAATATAATTTGTAGTTTAACCTTTCTGCGCATATCTCAAAAATGTAAATGGTTGATGAAGGCGTCAAGTATTAACAAGTCAAAAATATGTTGAATTAGGGTGTTTTACGATGACAATATGTGTCCTTTAAAAGATAGGGTATACTCACAATGTCATGCAACAAGTGGATTGATTGGAGCAATTATTACACCTATATGAGGAATCATAATAGGAAATACACGCCAAATGATATCGTACCAGACATGAAAATAGATCTTAGTGTGGATGTTAACTACATGATGACCTGACGAGCCAAAGAAAAGGCATTAGATTCGTTGATGGGGAGATCAGTTGAATCCTACAATAAACTCATTGGATACTTGTACATATTGGATAAGACCTACCCTGGTTCACATATTCGAATGAAGAAAATCCCTGAAAATCATTTTTTGTATATGTTTATATTGTTGCATGCTTTTATAAAAGGGTTCGATTATTGTAGGCCAATTGTGGTTGTAGATGCTAGCCACCTCAGAGGCACATACATTGGAGCAGGTAATTGTGGTACATAAATACATTATTATGCACTATTACTTGATAAGTTATTTCACATTTAAAATTCAATTTGTGTATATATATTTATGGGCAGGGAATATCTTACCACTAGCCTATGAAGTTATTTATTCTGAGAATGATGTTGCTTGGTCATGGTTCTTTGAATAATTTAAAGCAGTATTTGGAGAGAGAGAGAGAGAATATGTGTATTGCATTTGATAGAAATGAAAGCATTATAAAGGTTGTTTCTAAAGTATACAATAATGTACTGCATTACGCATGCATATGGCATCTATGGAACAATGTATGCAAGAACTATAAAAAGTCAAATAAGTTTTTGTGTGAGGTGTTCTACAATAAGGAAAAGGCATACACACAGGCTAAATTTGATATGTTGATGGCTAAGGTTGAAAAGGTTGATATTAAAGTCAAAAAATACTTGGAGTTGGCAGGTTATGAGAAGTGGGCAAGGTTGTATGCACTGGTTAATCGAGGATGGATTATGAAGTCAAATATTTCAGAGTCTATCAATTCCACACTCGTAGAAGTTATAGAATCGCACATATTTAATTTTCTGGAACAAGTACGATTGTTTTTTTTCAGATGAAACTACACAAATCAACAAAATGCTTCTTTTACATCCAAGCTACTTGGGAACAAATTTCTGGAGATACTCGCAGATAATGGAAAACAATCTATATGTATGACGGTATGTATCCATAATGCATTCAATTTACCAAAACAAATAGGTGTTTTCTATTCTATATCTATTACATGTGATTTATTTGATGTATTTTATATGCACTGTAGCATTGTATTATATTTCCTTGTTTCAAGTTGTTCCATCCAGTGATTACATTTATTCTATAAGTGATGAAGGAAAGCAATATATAGTATGCCTTGAAAATAAAAGGTGTAGTTGCAGAAGATTTCAAGTGGATGAAATTTCATGTGCACATGCTTAGGTAGTGTTGAAAAGCAAAAATATACTACCAGATAAATATTGTTCTGATCTGTATAAGTCAAAAATAATTTTAAAGACACATGAGGTGTCTGTGTTTCCTCTTCCAGATACAACAGAGTGGAATGTACCTAAGGATGCAGCTGAAGAAGTAGTGTTGCCGCCAAAGTATAAACGGCGTCCTGGAAGGCCAAAGAAGCAATACAAAGAGATTAAAGGAAAGAAGAGTAGTAATTCTTGTAGTACTTGTGGAAGTTTTGGTCACAATAGGCGTACCCATAGAGCTGCATCACGTAATAAGTAATAGTGTTTTTTAATATAAAATACTATGTCAATTTCATTGTTGTTGTGATGTCAACGTTTGATTGAATAAATTGGCTTTCTTTGCTTATAAATTGTTTTATTTTTGTATAAAAAATGATATGTTTGAAGTTTGTCAATGTATTGATATTGTTACTCGGAACAAATTACAATCATTAAACTCCTTTAAAAGCTCCAAGGTTGTAAAGAGAAAGACTATACTCATGTACCCGTAGACTTTGAAGAACACATTGACTATTCGTCATCCTGATATATTATTGCATGATGTATTCAGTGATTATGTTTAAGCCTGTGGTCTGCAAATTAGCATTGTAAGAAAGCTTGGACAAAAACTTTATTGAAATAATAAGGGTGATCTTGCAGTAGTATAATAATAGTCGTCATGAATGTTTTGGGACTTGCATATACATATGCTAAAAACCCAGCAGTGAATGTTTTGTTATTTTTTGTAGTGTTTATAGCTTCCAATAATATGGTACAGATATATTTCTTTTTGAAGCTTGATGCGAATGGAATGTATTTTGTCAAGATAATCAGTTCAAGAATGCTTATGAATTGAATAGGCAAGACATGCTTGTGGTGCTAAAAATATAATTTAACTTTCTCTATAATAAATGTCATTTAGCTCTTTATACTTCTAGTAAATCTGGTCTCAATAGGTATTGCCTCACTATTTGCCGTCAAAAATATATTTATTACACGCATCGTTATAATGTAATAAAAAGATAGATTAAATAGATTGATTAAAGAAAAAGGATAGATAGATAGGTAGATGAATTATGTATATGTATATAATGCTTAAATTCAAACTTTCACTTAACTGATTTCATGTGAGAAGCTTTATGTGAGCTATTAAATAAAGTTATTGCATTCAAAAATATATTCTATTTTCATAGGGATAGAAGCTGAAAGAAATCATTTTGTCCAACATAAAATGTAATGACCCGCTAGATTATTTTAAAAATTAATTCTTTTTTTTTAATATCCTTCTCGTAAATTTTAAATTGGTATTTTGGACTATTCGACAACTATAGCTACTAATTTCACGCGAAATGGACTAAAGTGGCAACTTATCCCATGCTACTTGTCTTATAATTATTAAAATAAATAATAGTATTATCACTTTTAATACCTAATTAGCCTACAATATCTACCCTAACTACCCAACCCCTATCACGCCTCAACTGATTCCCTTTCCCCACTCCTTCACGTTCCTATCTACCTGGAACATACATCACACAATACTACTACTATGTATTATCTATATAACACACACACAGAGCAAGAGATAGAGGTTTTTGGAAGAAGAAAAAATAAGAAGAGGTCAGCATAAAGAGTTGAAAAAAAATAAGGAACACGAAAGTAATCAACTTTTGCTGGAAGTATTTTAAGGTTCCAATTCTAGTTTTCGTTCGAGTTTCTTCTCGTCGGCTCCGGTTCGCAGCTTAGGGGAGTTTCAGTATTCACTAGCTCTTGAAAATCGGTGGATTAGTAGTGAAAATTCTCATAAGAGAGAATTGTCATTTCGGGAGTTGAATTCAAGATTCGTCTATTCAGTAGAAGTGTTCGAGTGCGGTCCCAGCGTTGAGGTAAGTTTGGCTATCCTTCTTTTCTGAGACTGAGTTATTGAATATCCTTATGTTGTAATCTATGGGAGGAGGCCGTATAACATGTTGAGTTAAAAAAAATTATCGTGATGTCATGTGGATAGAAAGAAATTGTAGTTTTGTGACATATTAAAATTAAGTTATCTTTGTATTTGGAATCATGCAGCATGCACATGAACTACTATATAATAGGGATGAAGATTAAATGAAGTCTTGTAGCCATATGCTGCGGTAAACTGCCAAATCATCGACTTCCTGGCCACTAACTGGAAACTTATTCCTATAGACACCTAGGAAATATTTTAAGGGTTCTTAAATACTAGACTACCTCATTTCTTAAAGTAACAGTGTAACACGAAGCCTCACATAAATGAAATGTTCTGCTGTTGTTTGGTTTTGGATAGACTAGTTTCTCAAGAGCTTTGAGGTCGTGATTAGAAGCAATATCTCAATGTGTATAGAAGAGGTGAACATTACAACCGCTAAACTTTGAGTACTTTGACAACTATCACATTATTGAGTTGAATATTGTGTCTATAATGGTGTCTTGATTGCATGCATTCTCATACTACATGTTATGATATTTTGAGAATTGTGAAATGTGAAATCACTTTTTAAAACTCTTGACCATGAGTTAGGTGGCAAGGTGTATGATACATTGAGGTTCATATCATGAGTTCTTGGACACGAGTTAGGTGGCAAGGTAGTTAATATGTTGTGATTGAGGTATATGGCCTACGAGGTCCCCATGGGTCCCCTTAGTCTGGGAGTCTTAGCTCGACAGGGGTGTATACGGCCGGTTGTGCGGCGGTCTTGATACCACCTTGCATTACATTGCATTGCACGGCATTGCATACCATTTCATTATACTACTTGTGGTTGTTTTGGGTTGGCTTTTGTGAGATTATATGTGTATTTTATTCGTGTCGTTCTATATAAATTGGTGGCACCCATGCCAGACTAGTTTTCTTGTTACAGGTGGAAGCGTTCCTAGATTATTTCATAGTTTATTCAATTTCTAATTTCCAGTCAGTTAAACTTACTAGGTACATATGATGTGTACTCACCCTCACTCCTTACTCCCCTGCAGATTCTCGTCGGATCTATCCACGTGATAGTTGATTTGCTTGTGCACTTGGTTCATACCAGATCTAGTGGTGAGACTCAAGGCTTTGAGTTTTCATTGGATCCTATCTTAGTTGTTTAGTCTTTATTTCTATTCGAAGACTGAGATGCACTTAATTCACTAATTATGTATTAGATGCTCTTTATACTCGTGACACCAGGTTTTGGAATATTATTTTTATGTAGTGACTATTTATAATATTGGATTTTATCCTTCTAGGGTACATTTATTGTTGGAATTGGAATTAAGTGGTCTTTTAGTCATGACCCCATTTTGGATCGTGACAAGTTGGTATCAGAGCTCTAGGTTCACCGGTCTCGTGAGTTAAAGAGCGGGGTGTCTAGTAGAGTCTTGCGGATTGGTACGTAGACATCTTTATCTATCTTCAAGAGGCTACAGGATGCTTGTTAGGAGAAATCCTCTTTTCATTGATTCATTTCATGCGATTTGTTCATATTCAAGTTTTGTACGTTTCTAATCTGTTCTTCCTGCATAAATGGGTGAATTAGAGCTAGAAATACCGAAGATGAGTCAATACCTGCTGTCCAAGCTCCTGCTAGAGGGCAAGGCAAAGGTCGTGGCAGAGCTAGAGGTCGAGACCGGGCTAGGGGAGCAGCACCAGCCAGAGATCAGACTAGAGGGACTTTACCTAAGCCTATTGCTGACCCAGTTTATGAGCACGAGGGGCAGACTAAGGATCCAGTTTAGCCTCCTGCATCCTTAGAGAGTACACTAGTATTACAGGAGCTATTAATTCGATTGTTGGCAAGGTTGGAGGGTATCCCTGTTACTAGTGATGTTCAAGGTACCTCAGTTCCTGCTATACCTGCTGGTCCTTCACAGCCAGCTCAGGGACCTAATATGGGATTTCATACCCTGAGTCCATTTTCCATGCCTTCTATTGCACCTCCGAGGTTTTTAGCCCCGCCAGTTTCTGCTAGTGCTGCTATGTCCTTGTCTGAGCAGAAAAGCTTTGAGAGATTTGTGAGATTGACTCCTCCCAAATTTGATGGTACCGCGGGGGATGGGGCATATGAGTTCCTAATAGAGTGCCAGGATCGATTGTTCAATTTGGGTGTTCAGGAGGCTCACGGAGTAGCTTACACCTCTTTTCAGTTCACAAGCATAGCTAAAGAGTGGTGGAGGTCGGTTATGGCCCGGAGGCCAATTGATGCTCCAGCGATGGATTGGAGGCAGTTTATTGAGATCTTTCTTGAGAGGTTTATACCATACAGCCTTCGTGATAGACGTCGTGATGAGTTCGATAGATTGGAGCAGGGTTCCATGACTGTGACCGAGTACGAGGCACAATTCTATGAGTTATCCCATTATGCCATGTCTAGTATTCCCACAGAGTTTGAGCGAATTCGTCGATTTATGAAGGGGTTCACAAGTTATCTTCAGGAGGCCACAACCTCTCTTGTGTTATCTGGTGGTTCCTTTCAGAGCATTATTGACCATGCTAGAATGATAAAGGGTATCAGACAGGC
This sequence comes from Solanum rostratum, assembly GCA_029948455.1. NCBI lineage: Eukaryota > Viridiplantae > Streptophyta > Magnoliopsida > Solanales > Solanaceae > Solanum > Solanum rostratum. The sequence goes on from CM057049.1 coordinate 53,841,340, forward strand.
CCAATAGGGTGGTGGTAAGAGGACCCGCTATCATGGTCAGTTTGGCAGTTATGAACCCAGAGACAGAGATTCTCAGAGGCAGGGCGCTCAGAGTTATCAGGAGAGACCAGTTCATGTTGCCATTCCTAGTGCAGGTAGTACATGTAGGTCCAGACCTAGAGGTTGTTATGTGTGTGATGAGTTCGGCCACCATGCCAAGGATTGTCCTAAGCGTGCTCCTGCTTCTTTTCCATCGAGGACACAGATAGCCCGATCTACACTAGCTCCAGCAACTAGAGGCGCTTCACTGAGTGTGAGGGGTAGCACTAGAGGTGCTAGGGGTAGAGCTCGAGGTGGTGCTCATGGTGGATCATAGGTTAGTGGAGAGCGCCGGGTGTGTTACGCCATTCCAGGCCATACAGAGGCAGAGACATCTGATGCTGTGACTACAGGTATTATTCCAGTTTGCCATCATTCAGCTTCAGTATTATTTGACCCTGGGTCCACCTATTCATATGTATCAACTTATTTTGCTAATGATATTGATGGTGTGTGTGAGCCTTTTGATGTGCCTATTTATGTTCTACACCCGTGGGTGAATCCTTAGTGGTGGATCGAGTATATTGGGGTGTGTGAGCCTCTTGATCCTTGATTGTTATGCTAAGACTGTGACCTTAGCGTGTCCAGGTTTACCCAAGTTAAAATGGGCAAGTGCTCCCAGCTCTTACACTAAGGGGGTTATTTCTTATGTTCACGCTCGGCAAATGATGGAGCATGGGTGCTTATCTTATTTGGCTCTTGTACGTGATATTTCTAAGGAGTCATCTTCTTTAGAGACCACGAGGGTGGTGAGAGAGTTCATAAATGTGTTTCCTACTGATTTACCGGGTGTTCCTCCAGATCATGATATTGACTTTGCCATTGATTTGGACTCGGGCACTAAACCCATATCCATTTCTCCTTATTGAATGGCTCCTGCAGAGTTAGAGGAATTGAAGGAGCAATTAGAAGATTTGTTGAAGAAGGGATTTATTTGGCCTAGTGTGTCACCTTGGGGCGCACCAGTGTTTTTTGTAAAGAAAAAGGATGGTACTATGAGAATGTGCATTGACTATCGTCAGTTGAACAAAGTGACCATCAAGAACAAGTATCCTTTGCCTCGTATTGATGATTTATTTGATCAAGTTCAGGGTGCCTTAGTGTTCCCTAAAATTGATTTGAGTTCACGGTATCACAAGTTGAGGTCCGGGAGTCAGACATCCCAAAGACTGCTTTCAGAACTCGATATGGACACTATGAGTTTGTGGTTATGTTGTTTGGGCTTACTAATGCCCCTGCCACTTTTATGGAGTTGATGAACAGAGTGTTCAGACCTTACTTGGATTCCTTTGTGATTGTATTTATTGACGACATATTAGTGTATTCCAAGAGTGAGGCGGACCACGACATATTAGTGTATTCCAATAGTGAGGCGGACCATGTTCGTCACTTGAGGACCGTGCTCCAGAGATTGCGTGAGGAGAAACTGTATGCTAAATTCTCCAAATGTGAGTTTTGGCTCGAGTCTGTGACTTTCTTGGGGCATGTGGTGACTAAGGATGGAATCATGGTTGATCCAGCCAAGGTTGCAGCAGTCCGTGATTGGATAAGACCCACTTCACTAACTGACATTTGGAGTTTTATTAGGCTGGCAGGTTATTATTATCGATTTGTTCAGGGATTCTCCTCTATCGCAGCTCCTTTGACTAGGCTGACTCAGAAGGAAGTTGCATTTTTATGGACCGATGAATGTGATGCGAGCTTCCAGAGGCTCAAGGAGTTATTGACTTCAATACCTATTTTAGCATTGCTCTAGAAAGGTATAGCCTTCCTTGTTTATTGTGATGCTTTTGGTGTCGGGTTAGGTTGAGTGTTGATGCAGAAGGGAAGAGTTATAGCTTATTCTTCGCGACAACTGAAGGTCCATGAGCGAAATTACCCTATATATGATTTGGAGTTAGCCGGGGTGGTATTTGTTGTTTTGAAATTGTTATCTCTATTCTTTATCACCCTGGCAAGGCTAATGTGGTGGCAGATGCCTTCAGCCGAAATCCTTCTAGTATGGGTAATTTGGCATATCTTAGAGCGGAAATGAGGCCCTTAGCTTTGAGGCTCAGTCTTTGGCCAGGATTGATCAGACTTGACATCTCCCCATCTCACAGTCTGTTGGCCTTCGTCGAGGCTAGATCTACATTGATGGATCAGATTCGTGCTCACCAATTTGATGATGATAAATTATATGTGATTCGAGACAAAATGTTGAGGGGTGAAGCTAAGTCAGCTTTTCTTGATTCTGAGGGAGTTTTGAGAATAATTGGGCGCATTTATGTGCCTAAGGTAGGTGATTGGGTTCGCTTGATATTGGAGGAGGCTCATTGTGCTAGGTACTATATTCACCCGGGTGTGGCAAAAATGTTTCGTGATTTGAAGCAACATTATTGGTGGTGTGGGATGAAGAGGGACATTGAGGAGTTTGTGGCTAAGTGTTTGAATTGTCAGCAGGTTAAGTATGAGCATGAAAAGCCAAGAGGCCCGATACAGCAGATGCCCATTCCTGAGTGGAAGTGGGAGCGTATTACCATGGATTTTGTAACTGGATTACCCATGATGTTGGGTAAGTTTGACTCAATTTGGGTGATTGTAGACAGGTTGACTAAATCAGCTCACTTCATTCCAGTGAGCACTAGCCATGTGCGGAGCAGCTAGCTAGGATCTATCTACATGAGATTGTTAGATTGCATGGGGTGCCTATCTCTATTGTGTCAGATCGAGGTTTGGTGTTGCCCTCCCGCTTTCGGAAGGCATTGTAGCATAGGTTGGGTACACAATTAGACATGAGTTCGGCATTTCATCCTCAGACAGACGGTCAGTCTGAGGGGACTATTCAGGTGTTGGAGGACATGCTTAGGGCCTGTGTGATTGATTTTGGTGCTCGATGGGACCAACACTTGCCCTTAACGGAGTTCGCTTATAATAACAGTTATCACTCCAGCATTCAGATGGCACCATTTGAGGCATTGTATGGGCGTAGGTGTCGGTCATTTATTGGGTGGTTTGTCTCAATCGTTGTCGAGGCATTACACACTGATTTGCTTGGAGATGCTATGGAGCAGGTACGCCTGATCCAGAGTTGGTAGAAGAGCTACGCTGACAGGAGAGTTCATTCCTTAGAGTTTATGATGGGCGATTATGTATGGCTGAGGATATCACCCATGAAGGGTTCGGGAAAAAGGGAAAGCTCAGCCCAAGGTTTATTGGTCCGTTTGAAATTCTGAGGAGAGTTGGTGAGGTGGCTTATGAGTTGGCGTTGCCACCTAGATTGTCAGCTATCCATCCAGTATTCCATGTCTCCATGCTTCGAAAATACATACTGGACGAGTCCCATGTTTTTCCCCATGATGCTGTAGAGTTGGGTCCAGATTTGACATATGAGGAGGAGCCAGTAGCCATTCTAGATAGATAGGTTCGTAGGCTCAAGACTAAGGAGATCGCTTCAGTTAAGGCTCAGTGGCAACATCGACCTATTGAGGAGGCTACTTGGGAGACAGAGTCAGATATGCGTGCTCGATATCCTCAGCTTTTTTAAGCTTCAGGTACTTTCTTCAACCTTATGTTCAAGGATGAACATGATTTTTAGTGATGGATGATGTAATGACCCGTTAGATTATTTTAAATATTAGTCCTCTTATTTTTTTAATATCATTCTCGTAAATTTTAAATGGGTATTTTGAACTATTCGACAACTATAGCTACTAAATTCACGGGGAAAGTTAGACATTTAATTTAATTAATGGACTAAAGTGGCAACTTATCCCATGCTACTTGTCTTATGATTATTAAAATAAATAGTAGTATTATCACTTTTAACACCTAATTAGCCTACAATATCTACCCAAACCCCATCACGCCTCAACTAATTCCCTTTCCCCACTCCTTCACGTTCCTATCTACCTGGAACATACATCACACGATACTACTACTATGTATGATCTATATAACACACACAGAGCAAGGGATAGAGGTTTTTGGAAGAAAAAAAATAAGAAGAGGTCAGCATAAAGAGTTGAAAAAACGTAAGGAACACGAAAGTAATCGACTTTCGCTGGAAGCATTTTTAGGTTCCAATTCTAGTTTTCGTTTGAGTTTCTCCTCATCGGCTCTGGTTCGCAGCTTAGTGGAGTTTCGGTATTCACTAGCTCTTGAAAATCAATGGATTAGTAGTGAAAATTCTTGTAAGAGAGAATTGCCATTTCGAGAGTTGAATTCAAGATTCATCTATTCAGTAGAAGTGTTCGAGTGCGGTCCCAGCATTGAGGTAGGTTTGGCTATCCTTCTTTCTGAGATTGAGTTATTTAATATCCTTATGTGGTAATCTATGGGAGGAGGTCGTATAACATGTTGAGTTAAAAAAAATATAGTGATGTCATGTGGATAGAAAGAAATTGCAGCTGGTTGGCAGCTTTGTAACATATTAAAGTTAAGTTATCTTTGTATTTGGCATGTACATGAACAATATAATAGGTACGAAGATTAAATGAAATCTTGTATCCATATGTTGCAGTAAGCTGCCAAATTATTGACTTCCTGGCCACTAACTGGAAACTTATTGCTATAGACACCTAGGAAATATTTTAAGGGTTCTTAAGTACTAGACTGCCTCGTTTCTTAAAGTAACAGTGTAACACGAAGCCTCACATAAATGAAGTGTTCTGCTGTTGTTTGGTCTTGGATAGACTAGTTTCTCAAGAGCTTTTGAGGATGTGATTAGAAGAAATATCTCAATGTGTATAGAATAGGGTGAACATTATAACTGCTAAACTTTGAGTACTTTGACAATTATCACATTATTGAGTTGAATATTGTGTCTATAATGGCGTCTTGATTGCATGCATTCTCATACGACATGTTATGATATTTTGAGAATTGTGAAATGTGAAATCACTTTTTAAAACTCTTGACCACGGGTTAGGTGGCAAGGTATGTGATACATTGAGGTTTATATCATGAGTTCTTGGACACGATTGGACACTAATATCATTTTCAACATGTGGCAGGATGATTTTAAGAGGGGCCTCATTGTCGCTAACGGCTCCATCTTCAGCTTTTTTTTGAAGCATAATCCCATAGAAGTGTGACATATCTTATATGACGCAACTCTGCATTTGAAGTATTCAATTGGAATTCCATCGCCTTCACTCAGGTACTCTGCATATGCAAGCAAATACAAACCACAATCCTTGTACAAAAAACTTGTAAAAATCATTATAAACAAAGAAATCTTCGAAATCTATATACTGAAACAAAAAGAAAAATGAGAGTTAAACATACATGCTACCATATCTCTATTGAGGTATATCATCCACATATATTACATTAAAAAGGATGTCAGATCTTTTGTGTCATCCATCTTGTTGCCAGAATACATAGACGCATACATCGGCAGAAGCTGAGCAAGTTTGTGTATTTCACTCCTAACAAATGCATCGTGTCCAGCTAATCAGTATGAGTCATAAACATCAATGCGTCGTTCCGCATAAGTCAAGATAGCAAGAATCCAATGACTCTTTTCCTTCACATTAATAGGTATAAGTATATGATCGATTGTGTTCCATGGAATAGTAGCCAAAAACTTGTACCATTTATGCATTCACGTATGACATTCTCTTCTTTTGCGACACATTTTTCACTTTCTAAATCAGCATACTCAGCATAGATTTTGGAATTTTTTGTTTTAAACAAACAATCAACCGTGGCATATTTGTATATGCTATTGATGTTATACTTATTTTTCTTCCGCATATAATAGAGTAGAACATTGATATGTTGTAAAAAATATAAATTAATTAATTAATATCAAATAGTGCATATGTAAAGTACAAGAAACTAACTTCTTTTGACGGTAGATGAATACATTGTAGTTCTTACCCCATCGTTCAAGATTTTCCCATCGAATGAAAGTAAGTAGAATCAATTTTTATTGGTGATTAGACAAATGCCTAGATCCATGGGGACCAAAAGTGTTGCTTTGTGCTTCTTATAGTAATCTTCACCATGTGTCCTTATAAAAAAAACTGCATTATCCCCTATGAGTAATACAAAAAATGTAAATCATGGAAATCATACAAAGATACAACTTATTTTCATGCATGTTAGGGAGTCCTTCACGAAGCCAACTTGCGTAGTCCTTGAAAAGGTCATAATTATATGGCCCTGTATGAAATCACAAACAAATGGATGTTTATTTCCATATATACGAATCATGTTTGATGAACTACCTGAAAAAACAAGAAGAAAACTAGCTCAAATCTATATATTTAAAAGTGACTCTAATATAAATAGTTAAAGGAAATAGAGTAACACATTGTATTACCGGCTAAAGATCCACAGTTTGTTGAGTACGGAGAGTTGTTCCATTGACCAGATCATCATTTCCTTGAATTGGTAAGGGTGTAACAACATCCTCTGATTGAGGTACACTTGTTCTTTCTAGATTAAGGCTCAGTAACAACTCGTCAAGCAACTCATATTGTGACTCTGGTTCTATTGGGCTTGTCGCTTGAACATTCGGATCTCCCTTTTGGATGGGACTATCGAATATATGTTGTTCATAGTCCATTTCGCCACTTGCAGGATTGTTTGTATTGTGCAAGTGCAACGCCCGGTAAAATTACCAAAATACCGCTAGAGGAGGGGTATGCATTTAATGCATCTTTCAATTCTCGAATGGAAAATGAGAGGTCGGATTTGTGATCAGCACGAAAAATTGAATAGGAAAATGTACTCAGTCAATTTTTAGAGCGACCGGATCAAAAGATAATTTTTTACCCGAAAACCAAAGCAGTGGAGGTGCATGGCGGAGGCGCGTCGTGCCTCCGTAGCGGACCTACACTTATTTTTTTAAAAAACTTTTTGACGAGATTGGGAAAACTCGTTCAGAAACTTTTCGGAGAAAAATACACTATACGTGGCTAGTCTGCGTCGCGGATCGGGTTATCCCAAAGATGAAAGTTTTTTATATTTTGTGAGGGGTATTCCAGTCAATTTCCAACCTCTCTTAAACTCAATACACAATCTAATTAGGTCGTTTTGACGTTAAAAGGGTCTAAAAGCCCCATTTTAAGTCTTTTTCTAACAATCTAAAAAGACTAGGGCTTGAGGGAAAAGGAGAAGAGCTTGAGATTAAGGAATTCAAGAGGAAATCCTTTAAGTGATTGTTAAGAGCTTCATCCCAGGTATGTAAGGCTAAACTAAAAGCATGAGATTGGTCTCTCATGTGCCCATAGAGTGTCATAGAAGAGTTGAAGGTCTAAAGAGTTTACATACATGATTCTTGATTGTTTTTCTTGAAAATTTTATTAATTATATGTATTTTCCAATGTTGATGATCATCATAAACTTGCTTTCTCGAATTGAATACTTTTCATGAGATATGGTATAACCCTACATAATTATTTTTGAAAGCATGTATGATTGAACCTAAGTATTGAGTCTAGAGCCTTGATGTGAGAATATTGATGGTGATTGTGATTGTGATGGGAAAACGATGATGAATTGATAGAACTTGATAATCCTATGAGTCTCCATAAATGAACTCCACTAATTTGTCTATTTGATTGTTCCCTAACAATTGTTCTAAGCCTTGAGCTATTGATGGACATGTTTATTGATGAGAGGGTAAAAGTCCCTACGAAACTGATTGAATGGTAGTGCCTCCACGAGGCTGATTGAGATGATTTGATTGAGATAGTTTGATTAGTTTGATTGAATTGATTGTCTTATGAGCATTGAGTCATGGGAGGAGTATCGAGCACCGAAAGAGTAAGAGTTAGTCTAATTCACACTTGTAAAACTATGCCGCCAAACGTAGGTGAGGCATAGAACCATCACACTATACGTTGGTTCCCTCTTGATTAGAAGTCCCTTAAAGTGAAAGAGGACTTAGTTGGTTATGTTTCCCTCTGGGATTCAATTTGTTCCTTACTTGGCAAGTTTTGAACGGCTGTGACAATATCAGCTTTGCTGTTATACATGCACTGGCTCATAAGTGATTGTTGTCAGATAAAAAAAAACTCCCAGAATGTTCCTACTTTGAGTACTTTGAGTCGAGATGTGATGAGATGAGTTCCTTTGGGACGAGTTTGATTTGATTGATGAGGCTGATTGGTTGATGGGTCATTTGTCTACTCTTCATTCTTGCTTTAGATAGACAATTGATGTTTTGATTTGATGATTGTTCTGAGTCCATGATTGTTCCATATTATTTTACCTATTTTGGTTTCGCTCAGCTATTTTACATATGTGTACATTCCACTTACCGATGCTACTCGGCGCTTCATTGTTTTATGATAAAGATACAGGGATTAGGGATTATTAATAGGCGCATCATTGAAGGTCCAGGACGTTCAACTTATTGGTGAGCCTCCCCTACTCCGGAGGATCCACTATTATTCAATTTATCATGCTTTTGAGTTAGACTAGACTAGTCTTATATTTTGATTTTGGTAGCCATAGGTCTGTCATTGACACCACTTGATTGGTGATAGAGGCTTCATAGATGATAGTCAGACATTGATGTTGAGATTGTGAGCTAGTTCTTCTTACTAGCCTTTATTATAAATCTATTATTATTTGAGAATTAGATGAGATAAGCCCATTTACTTTCATTTACATCCACTAATCTGTAGAGTTGTTGGACTGAGTGGATGTGATGAGGCCAAGTGGTTCACTTGGGAACTAGAAATAGTCTCTAGGTACCGGCCACGTCTTGGGTACCCTCACACGGCATGACAAACTTGGTATCAGAGCACAGAGTTCAAGTGTCTTAGGGAGTCTATGAAGCCATGTCTAGTAGAGTCCATATTATTGGTATGAAGAGCTCCACATCCATAATATGGAGGCTATAGGACATTTAGGGACTGATTCATTTCTTTCATGTTTTAAATCGTGGGATAGAGGATAACTCTATGAAAGGTTCTCTTCTAATTTGTGTTCTACGCGTTGTAGAGTTATGATCATGCCTCCTAGAAGAGCCATCAGAGGTAGGAGACGTCCCGCCAGGCGAAATGTTTACCCACCTGAGCCTCAAAGACATGAGGAACCTGCAGACCAAGCCTTCCTAGTTGAGCAGCCCCCACAAGATGAGGTCTCCAATGTTGAGCTATGCCAGGCTATTCAAACTCTAGCCCAGGCTGTCACAGCATCTTCTACGAGACAATGAGTGGGTAGACAAGATTCATATAACACCTTTAGAGTCTGGAAATTCTTGAGGATGAATCCGCCTAAGTTCACAGGGTTTGCATCCACTTACAATCCTGAGAACTATGTGGAGGAACTTCAGAAGGTGTTCCAAGTGATGCATGTGGCTGATGCTGACAGGGTTGAACTGGCTGCTTACCAACTCAAGGGTGTGTCCAGACTATGGTTCGACCAATGGAAGAAAGGTAGAGGAGGTGATGCTACATTGTTGACTTGGGCAATGTTCGAGGGAGCCTTCTTGGGGTGTCTCTTCCCAAGAGAACAAAGAGAGTCCAAGGTAAGAGAGTTCCTAAATCTGAAATAGGGCTCTATGACTGTGCAGGAGTATGGGTTGAAGTTCATGCAACTATCTCACTATGCTTTGGATATGGTTGCTCACATCAGGGAGAGGATGGGAATGTATGTGAATGGGATGAACAGAGGGCCAAAGAGACATAGAAGGAGATCAATGCTCGTGAGTAATATGGATATTGAAGATTGATGATGTTTGTGCAACAGGCTGATGAGAAGAGGCAACATGATAGGGAAGAGTTCAGATCTAGCCATGAGGTTGGAAGGAAAGGCAATGGTAACCGATTTCCAACACCCTCATCTACTAGTACACCTGTTCCTAGAGGCAGGAATGAGTAGAGGTCTTAAAATATTAGAACCCAAGGATCTCAGTCACAAGCTAGTGTGACTCAAGGTTCACAGGGTAAACCACCATGTGGTAAGTGTGGAAAATTTCACTTGGAGAGATATCATGAAGGGGACAATGTATGCTAAAAATATGGCCAAGCATGTCATTACCAGAGAGACTGTCCAAAGTACGCTAACCGAGCTCAATCTTCTACACCAGCCCCACCAGTTAGAGGGAACCAGAAGGGCACTACATCAGGCGCAAGTAGAGCAAAAAACTGTTTGTATGCCATGGGTAGTTGCGAAGATCAGGAGAACTCCCCCAATGTTATGATGGGTATGATTCGAGTCTTTACTTTTGATTGTTATGTTTTGATGGATCCAGGTGTCATATTATCATTTGTAACTCCTTATGTGGCCAGTAGATTTGATAGAACCCCTGAGCGTCTTCTTGAACCCTTTGATGTTTCTACTCCAGTGGGTGAGTCTATTCGAGCTGAGAGAATCTATAGAGCTTGTGTGGTGTCCATCCATTATAGGGATACTCTTGTTGATTTCGCTTGAGTTGGAGATGGTTGATTTTGATTTGATCTTTGGCACATATTGGCTTCATGCTTGTTATGCCTCCGTTGATTAGAAAGCCTGAACCGTTAAGTTCCAAGTTCTGAATGAATCAGTTCTAAAGTGGAAGGGTAATTATGTTGCACCTAGAGGAAAGTTTATCACATATCTTTGAACCAAAAAGATGATTTCCAAAGGTTGTATCTATCACCTTGTGCGAGTTAAATCTGATGATGTTGAGTCTTCTACTCTTGAGTCAGTCCCGATTGTAAATGAGTTTTCCCAAGTGTTTCTTGAGGATCTACCTGGATTCCTTCCTAATAGGGAGATTGACTTTGGGATTGATGTTCTTCCCGATACTCAGCCTATCTCAATTCCACCTTATAGGATGGCCCCCGCTGAGTTGAAAGAGTTGAAAGAACAATTCAAAGATCTATTAGAGAAGGGCCTTATAAGGCCGATTATTTCTCCTTGGGGTGCCCCTATCCTATTCGTGTGAAAGAAACATAGGTCCCTCAGAATGTGTATTAACTACAGGTAGCTGAATAAGGTCATGATAAAGAATAAATATCCTCTTTCAAGGATTGATGATCTATTTGACCAACTTCAAGGTGCCTCTTGTTTCTCAAAGATAGACCTCAGATCTGGCTACTATCAGTTGAAAGTAGGGAACGTGATATCCCAAAGACAGCCTTTAGGACCAGATGTGGCCATTTTGAGTTATTGGTCATGTCCATTAGGTTGACAAAAGAACATGCATCCTTTATGGACTTGATGAATAGAGTATTCAGATAATATCATGATATGTTTGTGATTGTGTTCGTCGATGACATTTTGGTGTATTCGAAAAATGAGGAGGAGCATGCTAATCACCTCAAAGTTTTCCTCCAAACACTTAAGGACTATTAGTTGTATGCGAAAGTCTCGAAGTGTGAATTCTAGCTTAAATCAGCAACTTTCCTAGGCCCAAAAGATTGAAGCGGTTAAGAACTAGCCCAGACCGACCTCTCCGACAAACATAAGAAGTTTCTTGGGGTTGGCAGGCTACTACCGCAGATTTGTTGATGGATTTTCTTCCCTATCCGCACTATTGAGTAAATTGACTCAGAAGAAAGTCAAGTTTTAGTGGTCCGACGAATGTGAGAAAAGTTTCCAAGAGTTGAAGATGAGACTGTCGGTTCTAACCTTACCCAACGGGACAAAGGACTTTGTAATTGATCGTGATGCTTCGAGGGTTGGATTGGGATGTGCATTGATGCAGAGGGGGAAAGTGATAGCCTATGCTTCCAGGCAGCTCAAGGTTCATGAGAGGAGTTATCCAACCTATGATCTTGAGTTAGCAGCGGTGGTATTTGCACTTAAAATCTGGCCCCACTACTTATATGGAGTGCATATGGATGTGTTCACCATCCACAAGAGCTTGCAGTATGTCTTCGGTTAGAAAGAGCTCTACCTGCGAAAGAGGATGGTTGGAGTTGCTCAAAGATTACGACATGAGAATTCTCTACCACCCAGGTAAAGCTAACATTATTACTGGCGCTCTTAGCAGATTGTCAATGGGTAGCACAACCCATGTTGATGAAGGAAATAAGGAGTTGGTCAAAGAAGTGTATCGATTGACTTGATTGGGAGTTCAACTTGAGGAGAATAATGAGGGAGGAGTTAATGTTCCGAATGGGTTTGCTTCATCTTTAATGGCTGAGATGGAAGAAAAGCAAGACCAAGATCCTGTCATACTCCAATTGAAGGAGGTTGTCCACAAACAGAAAGTGATGGCTTTCTCCAAAGGGGGAGATGGAGTATTGAGATACCAAAGTAGATTGTGTGTTCCGAATGTGGATGGCATTGGAGATAGAATCATAGTTGAAGCCTATAGCACTAGATATTCCTTCTGTCATGGCTCCACCAAGATGTATCACGACTTAAGAGAAGTCTATTAGTGGAGTGGAATGAAGAGGGATATTGTTGAGTTCATTTCAAAGTGCTTGAATCACCAACAAGTGAAAGTTGAGCATCAAAGGCCATGTAGATTAGCTCAGAATTTTGAGATTCCTGAATGGAAGTGGGAGATGATCAATATGGACTTCATTACTAGTCTACCAAGGTCTTAAAAAAAACATGATTCGATATGGGTGATTGTAGACAGGATGACTAAATCGGCTCACTTTTTAGGAGTCAAGACAACAAACACTACGGAGGAGTATGCCAAGTTGTACACCCAGGAAATTGTGAGGTTGCATGGAGTTCCCTTGTCCATCATCTCAAACAAAGGAGCTCAATTCACCTCCCAATTTTGGAGATCGCTCCAGAAAGGATTGTGTACTAAAGTGAACCTGAAGTCAGTCTTTCATCCACAGACAGATGGTCAGGCTAAGCGCACAATTCAGACATCAGAGGATATGTTGAGCGCCTGTGTTCTTGATTTCAAGGGAAATTAGGATGATCACCTACCATTGATTGAATTTGCATATAACAATAGTTATCATGCAAGCATTCAAATGGCTCCCTATGCATCCTTGTATGGAAGGAGATGTAGATCACCAATTAGGTGGTTTGAGGTTGGAGAAGCGGAATTGATTGGGACTGATCTTGTCCACCAATCTATGGAGAAGGTTAAGGTCATTAGAGAGAGATTGAAGACTGCCTAGAGTTGCCAGAAATCTTATACCGATGTGCGGAGAAGAGACTTAGAGTTCGAGGTAAATGATTGGGTGTACTTGAAAGTGTTACCTTTGAAGGGCGTCATGAGATTTGGGAAGAAGGGAAAGTTGAGTCCACGCTATGTGGGACCATATCAGATCGTGAGAGGATTGGGAAGGTTGTTTATGAGTTAGGGTTGCCTTTCAAGTTAGATGGAATTCATCCGGTATTCCAAGTGTCGATGTTGAAGAATTGCTTGGGATATTCTACCTTGGTTATCCCTGTTGATAGCATTGGAGTGAAGGATAGCTTCTCCTACAAAGAGGTCACGGTCCAAATCCTTGATCGCCAGATTCGTAAGTTGAGAAACAAAGAGATAGCCTCAGTCAAATTCCTATGGAGAAATCAATTCGTTGAGGAAGCCACATGGGAAGCTGAGGAAGAGATGAGGCCAAATATACGCACCTATCGTGACAAATGATGAGGACGTTGAATGTAAATTTCTTACGCTTGACTAAATTGATTGATCTATTCTTGAGTTGATTGTCTATTCTAGAATCCGAGTAGAGTTGATTGAGGTTCGAGAGTTTGATTGGTTGAGATGAGTGTTGAGATGAGTCCTGATTCTACTCGTACCTTGATATCCACCTTTACTCATCATTCGAGGATGAATGATCCCAAAGAAAAGATGATGTAACACCTGATAAAATTATAAAAATACCCCTAGATGAGGGGTATACATTTAACGCATCTTCCAATGCTCGTATGAAAACTTCAAGGCCGAATTTGTGATCATGATGAAAAATTGAGTGGGAAAATGATCTCGGTCGATTTTTAGAGCGACCGAATCAAGAGATGATTTTTTTACCCGAAATCAAAACAGTGTTAGTGCACGACAGAGGCGCGTCGCGCCTTTGTACCGAACCTAATTTTTTTTTGAAATTTTTCGATAGGATTGGGAAAACTCATTCAGAAATCTTTTGGAGAAAAATACATTGTACGCGGCCAGTCCACGCCGCGGACTGGGTTATTTCGAAGCTTAAAATTTTCTAAATTTTGTGATGGCCATTCCGGTCAATTTCCAACCTCTTCTAAACTCAATACACAATCTAATAAGGTCATTTTGATGTAAAAAGGGACTAAAAGCCCCATTCTAACAATCTAAAAAGACTAGGACTTAAGAGGAGAAGAGCTTGAGATTGAAGAATTCAAGAGGAAATCCTTGAAGTGATTGTTGAGAGCTTCATCCTAGGTATATAAGGCTAAACTAAAAGCATGAGATTGGTCTCTCATGTGACCATAGAGGTTCATAGAAGAGTTGAAGGTCTAAAGAGTTTACATACATGATTCTTGATTGTTTTTCTTGAAAATTTTATTAATTATATGTATTTTCCTATGTTGATGATCATCATAAACTTGTTTTCTTGAATTGAATACTTTTTATGAGATATGGTACAACCCTACATAATTATTTTTGAAAGCATGCATGATTGTACCTAAGTATACAGTCTAGAGACTTGATGTGAGAATGTTGATTGTGATTGTGATTGTGATTGCGGTGAGAGAACGATGATGAATTGATAGAACTTGATAATCCTATAAGTCTCCATAAATGAACTCCACTAATATGTCTATTCGATTGTTCCCTGACGATTGTTCTAAGCCTTGAGTTATTGATTGAGATGTCGATTGATGAGAGGGTTAAAGTCGCTACGAGACTGATTGAATGATAGTGCCTCCACAAGGCTGATTGAGATACTTTGATTGAGATAGTTTGATTGGATTAATTTTCTTATGAGCATTGAGTCATGGGAGGAGTATCGAGCATTAAAAAGTAAGAGTTAGTCCAACTCACACTTGTCAAACTACGTCGCCAAACGTAGGTGAGGCATAGAACCATCACATTATACTGTGGTTCCCTCTTGATTAGAAGTCCCTTAAAGCGATAGAGGACTTAGTTGGTTGTGTTTCCCTCTGGGATTCGATTCGTTCCTTACTTGGAAAGTTTGGGACGGCTGTGGCAACATCAACTTGACTATTGTACATTCACTGGCTCATAAGTGATTGTTGTCAAATAAAAGAAACTCCCTAAAAGTTCCTACCTTGAATACTCTAAGTCGAGATGAGATGAGATGTAATGAGATGAGTTCCTCTGGGACGAGTTTGATTTGATTGATGAGGCTGATTGGTTGATGGGTCAGTTGTCTACTCTTCATTCTTGCTTTAGAAAGACAATTGACGTTTTGATTTGATGATTGTTCTGAGTCAATGATTGTTCCATATTATTCTACCTGTTTCGATTTCATTCAGTTATTTTACATATCGTACATTCCATGTATCGATGCCACTTGGCGCTTCATCATTTTATGATTAAGATACAGGGATTAGGGTTCGTCAACAGGCGCATCGTTGAAGGTCTAGGACGTTCAGCTTATTGGACGCCTCCCCTACTCCAGAGGATCCACTATTATTCATTTCATCATGCTTTTGAGTTAGACTAGACTAGTCTTATATTTTGATTTCGATAGCCATAGGTCTATCATTGACACCACTTGATTAGTGATAGAGGCTCCATAGATGATAGTCGGACGTTGATACTGAGATTGTGAGCTAGTTCTTTCTACTAGCTTTTCTTATAAATCTATTATTATTTGAGACATTAGATGAGATGAGCCCATTTACTTTCATTTACTTTTGCTCATCAGTAGAGTTGTTGCACTGAATGGATGTGATGAGTCCAAGTGGTTCTCTTGGGTACTAGCAATAGTCTCTAGGTGTCAACCACATTTTGGGTGCCCTCCCGGGGCGTGATAGCAAGCCTTGATTAAATTTTTTTTGCTAAAGTTGATCTGAATGTTTGATTTCAGCTTCATTGGAAGCTAAGATGACGGATACTGGTGTCTAATAAACAATAAAGGTAAGACACAATGTTTGTATTAATATTCATGAAAGAATAAATCATAAGCTGATATTTTATATTATATACCTCTGTTTCTGTTGATTTAAAATCATGCTCTTTGGCAATGTGCTTTTCATTTGGAGCATTGATGAATGTCTCTACAGGGTGACTGATGTCGTGCAAGTTACACCTCTGTTTTGAGGATAAAGCTGTCATTGTCAAGAAATAGAACCTAATCAAGATTAGGGTCAAATGCAAGGGAATACGTAGGCTCAAGAGAATTCAATGATTGTAATTTGAGTAGTTAAATGACTTACTTCCCCAAAGGGAGAGGGGGGTTTGTAATAATCAATGGAGAAATAAAACTAACACAAAAGTGAAATCAATATGTAGAGAAACTAGGGTATTGTATTCCTCATGATTTCCTAACTTAGTATCACTGGATAACCTAATTCTCTTCTAGTGTGTAGCATGCAGGATGGTAAGTTAAGTTCGCCAAGCTCTTTGGTCAAAGGTGAGAGGCGAATTTTCACTATGTGACTTAGCCCATCTCCATAGTGTGCATTACTAACCCATACCTATTAGTCCCAGTACAACCTCCCCTTGGCCCTGTTTGGTTGATTAGACGAGAACACATTAATCAAATGTTGTTAATTAATTTCTTTTCCTATTCATTACTATCTTGGTCCAGTCAGTAACACTAGGCGGGTTCTAATGTTGGCCACCATTGGAAAACATGCAAAACGAAGAGAGTTTATTAATACATGCGTGTACACTTTTCAAGAATTATGAATTATCCAGATTTACCTTGTTAGTTTGTCATGGTTCCTACAACCCTAGTTGTGGATTTAACTACTCATACTTTGTGTAGATGCAAGAATTATACAATTGAATTAAGAACAAGAAAATCCAACTTCAAAGAGAATCACAAGATTAAAGATGAAATCAAGTACAAGTGTTCGCAAAACTCTCCAATGTAATCTCACTATTTTATCTCTCTAATTACTGAGATTTCTATGCACTATGCGAGAAAACTTCCGAAAAATAACCTAAAAAATCTATTTATAATATTAAATAGTGGAAGCTAATTTAAAAAAGGCTGAAGAAAGGAGACAAAAATTGAGGCAAATCTAGCTCTCCGACGAGCTAGAACACGGGTGGAGGCTAGCAATCTGATTTCATAACTAGTTGGTACGTTCGAATAATAAAAAGAAGTTCTCTTTCTAATCCTATTTAGATTCTGATGCAAAAATTCCAATTAAAAAATGAAATAGAAAAGATACAAAATCAAAAATAATATCACTAAAGGTGGGTTGTAAACCTTATTAGATACAAGAGTCAATGGTATCTAATAAGTTTTACCTACTATTGGATTTGAACTAATGACTCCCGCCGTATGAAAGTAATACTCTAACCACTGAGTTAAGTAGGTCATTTATCATCCCAAAGAGAATTATATGAAACCCATCCTGTCGATGGATTATAAATATCATATTACTTATAAGCAATACTAATCAAAGGAATACCACTCAAAGAGATCAAAGATTCTAGATGTTGGATCATGGAATATTGCTCTTGATAAGAGTTTACCTTCATGATAAAATATGTATCACAAGCACTAAAGACTATAGCTCAGTTGGTAGAGCAACTCGTTTACACGTGCGCCGTTGTTTTTCAAGGGAGTTCATCATACAATCAGAAAAATTGATCTTGTTGATAAATCGATGTCTTACTTTATATCTTTGAGAAAACTATAGCCTGACAAAGGGTTTGGTCCAATTTGGACGCCCAATTAGGAGGTGTAAAACAAACCCATCATTGATTTGAGATCTTGATAAGGTGAATATCTAGTCTATTCAATGCTAGGCATAATGAGTATAAGAATACATGTCTAAAACAAAATAAGATAGCTAGATCAGCACGCCTCACGAACTGGTTTTGGCCATATTACATTCCACGTCCTGTAATTGGGGTCTCATACAAAGTTGCTGGAATTTTGGACTTCAAATCTACGACACACCCTCTACGACCCGTAAAGTGATTTACGACCCATAGGAGCATTTCGTTGGTGCATCTTCAGAAAGTCTCAATCTTTAATCCTCAGAGTACGAACCATGTTCTACGACTCCTAAATTATTCTACAACTCGTCTGTATATTCGTGGAACCAACTTTAAAAAATTAGCCCTTCGCTGAAATTGTCCATGAAACCACTCTACGACCCGTAGAATGACCTACGGCCTGTAAAGGATCTCGTGCAACATCAAAAATCAACAACTTATATATTTCTTCCCAAAATCAAGGTCAACCCTGAAATCCTGCAAATATAACACAAAAACACATAAAATCAACTAACATCGTATTGAGAACAAAGTTTTAAGTATCAACGGTGTTGTATTTTGATAGAACATCAGTGACCATTTAAGTGATGCTATAAGAAGTAAGTATATACTTGATTAAGCCTTGCTATTGCAAAAGATCTGCTATATGATAACTAAAGGCATGTAACATCTCTTCAAAATTATGACAAAAACCAACGTTAAAATCAAAATTCGGTAGAATTGATATCATTATTTTTCAGCAACATATTTGTCCATTTTTATTAAAAAGTGTGGGTATACACACATACATATAGTCATTTTGTAAAAAAACTTTTTCAAAAAATAATACCTACAAGCAGTGATAAGATTTATACATGTATTACCTCGAACCTCTTAATATATTGTTTACTTATTATAATAGATACATGTGCTTCGAGCATCACTTGTGGAATGTAAAACTTTCTCAAAAAATAATACCTAAAAGCAGTGATAAATGTATACAGGTTTTACCTCGAGTCTCTTAATATACATATTTAATTATTATAATATATACATGTGCTTCGGGCGTCACTTGTGGAATGTAAAACTTTCTCAAAAAATAATACCTACAAGCAGTGATAAATATATACATGTATTACCTCGAGTCTTTTCATATATTTTTTTAAGTATTATAATAGATACATGTGTTTCGGGACATCACTACCTCTTCAGTTGTTCGATTCATTTTGATAGCATCTATACGATTTTTTAAATTCTCAAGTATAAACAAACGCAATTCCTTGAACTTGGCAAACACCTAAATATGCAGTAAAATAGGATACAAATTTATTTTTAGCAAAATAAAAACAAAAAATAGCTTACTGAATAACTGGAATAGCTAAAACAAAAACAAAACAGCTTACTAAATCCTTCAACTTGGCAAGATCGCCCCTCAATTTCACAATTTCATCCGCATTGTTGCTCAATTGTTTCTTTGTCAACACAACTGATTGTATCTCGTCAACCACATCATTTTCGGTAGATTCTTTGGGCTACTTTTGAAAGTTCTGTGTTAAAACATTGCTATTTTCCTTGGTTGATACAACAGGAGATTCAAGAGAAATTTTTTCACTAAAAGATTCACCAACATGTTGTCTACTTCGTTTTTGGTGGTAACAATGATACATCGACCTACTTTTGCTCTCCTCCTTTTTTTCTTTAACATTTGTATTTGAGGAATTGAAGTAAAAATGTCATCCTCAACTTCATCAACTGCTATTTTTGAGAAAGTTGTGTCACCTGCACCCTTTTCTGATGGAATTTGAAGAAATGCAATCTCCTTAAGTGTGGGTGATGTATTTTGATAAGTTTATTGTGAACACAAAAAAAATCACATACATTAGTATATATAAATTTTAAAAAAGTGTACATATATATATATATATATATATATATATATATATATATATATATATATATATATTAATTATAGAAGAAGTTAAAATAATTCTCTATAATAAATTATAGGATTCTCATTATCTCTAAACATCCCTTCCATTAGGTACTGGTAATGTGGTCGCTTATCTATGATCCTGCAATATAGCAACCTGAGAATATAAGATGACTCTTTGATAGAAATCTTTGAGTCAACTGATGAGCAACATTCATACAACCATACTTGCATGGCGAGAGGCATACCAGCAATCCTATAATACTGTTTCACAACATCCATCTTCTGGGACATACTCTTAACCAAAGCTTTAAACGATTTTATGCCCCAAGGATATTCATTGTATTGACCACTCTCAACCAAATCAAAATAAATTCATAGTATGGATGCACTATTCTTCTCTCTGGAAAATATGAATGCATTTATAAAATAAAGTATTGCTATCTTGACAGCAAAATATTGTTCTTAAAGATCCTAACCAACTATGTCTTTTTCATAATCCTTTTGCCTTCGAAATATTGTTGCATGAGCCTGTTAGGTTCACTTGTGTTGAATGAAAGATCCTCGGTATCAGCAACACACATTAAACCCATGATGATGGCAACTTTCTAATACTGAATCGCAATGTGAAATGATTTATATGAATCAAGAGAGTATTTGAAGAACTTTCTACCAGTTCACATGTCATGAAACACCTAAATATTTGTGTTTGAACAAAACATTGGTGCATACGAGTGTATACACCAAAACATGTATCCGTAAACTTGTTAAACTGTGTCTGACTCAAGTTTTGCTTCAAATCATGAGTTACATTGTGATTTGTGTATACTTGCATGTGTGGGGCTTCAACAAGATTAGATGATCGTTGTTCTTCTTCTTGCACTTCTTCTCCATTGGTATCAGGGGCAACATTGCATGCTTTTTTCTTTCCAAAATTGATTTTTTCTTTTAACTGTTTTGAACTTTCTTTCCTCTTGACAGATTTTCCCCTTGCTGTTGGCTAAATATATTCGACGATACGAGCTCATTGTAGTTCTTAGTTCGCATTTCGATCTCCATTGCAGCAACATATGTTGGACGTATAGTTTGTTGTTGCGTCATACACAAATCAAAAGATGATGCTTCATCCAAAAAATTATCAAAGTAATTTATACCTCGTGTAACCCTTCTTGAATTACTAATTTCATCCATTGTAATGTTGGCGAATAAAGTTGATACACGAGCCCTAAAAATTGATGAAAAAATATATAAAAGTATATACATAAAATCTTCACTGTAAATTAGGGATCTGAAAGATACCTGATGATAGAAGGAAAATCACATTTTAATGCCTAAAATCAATCAAAAATCATGAATTAGAAGATGAAATCGAACAAAATCACCAAAAAATGAATGTTATGAGTAGAAAAATATATAAAAAAATGTAAAAAAACCTTTGAGATGAAATAGGGATTTAGAAAAATCTACATACCAAGAATCTCACATTCTTTTCCAAAAGAATCCTCTGAATGATGATGAACAGGAAGATATAATGGAGAGAATCATGCTGGTGATTAATAATGAAAAGAGAAAAATTTAAACTTGAAAATAATGTATACGTCTTAAACATTGAAAGAAGTAGTGTGCATAAAGACTAACGTGCATAGGTATTATTGTATATAGGCCTAAAAGGAAGGTAATTAAGCTATAAAGTATCTTTGCTATTTAA
Organism: Solanum rostratum; assembly: GCA_029948455.1. Classification (NCBI taxonomy): domain Eukaryota; kingdom Viridiplantae; phylum Streptophyta; class Magnoliopsida; order Solanales; family Solanaceae; genus Solanum; species Solanum rostratum. Next base: position 53,862,787 of record CM057049.1, read on the forward strand.
TACATAGTATCTTTGCTATTAATATAATTATATCCATATATAATAAATAAAACAAAGTACAGTTCTATTAACTAAATAATTATCACTGTTTACTATCTGGTGTAGTTTTCCTTACTTTTTCCCTTTCACTCATAGATTGGGAAACGAGTAGACTCTAAGGGTCCTACTAATTGAGTTAAGAAAGTAAAATATATCGATATCAATTGCGTTTTAATGTAAAATGACATAGTTTGTCAATTTAATCATTTTTGGGGGCATAATTAACCAATGAAAAGCAAAAATAATTTGACAACTGAAAAATTCTTGAAAAAAATCAATGAACTAGCAATGATTTTTAACTAAAACAACTTACTTTTTTTTTTCTTTTTCTGAAAAAAGAATTAGTTGAGAGTAAATTTCAATAATTTTCAGGATCCATTCAATTTCACTATTTTTCATAATTGATTTTCATTTTGTTTTTAACAGTGCACGTGGCAAAAGGACATGCAAGGCCTCTGAATTCATCACATCAACTATAAATTCAGCATTGAAAGATGGAGAGAAAAGACATAAAATGACATCTGAAGTTGTCTCAAATTTTTAAAAAAATATTAATTATATAAGCATTTTATTGCTCCCTAATAATTATAAAGTGACATTATTACACCATTTTTTCGATCAATCCCAAATTTTAAAAATTAAGTGTTAGCACGAACCAATCACTACGTGATACGAGTTAATTTAGTCTAAATTATTATTATTTTTTCTCTTTTATTTTTCTTTTCTCTCTTTTTTTTCTTTTCTCTTTTTTTATAAAATTTAATATTAAACTCCACTACACCTCCCATCTCTACTCCGGCCCACCCCCTTCTTCCTTTCTTTTTCTTTTTCTTCTTCACCTCTCATCCTCACCCCATCCCCCATATCCAAGTGAGCCCCTCAAATTTCTTTCTTCTTCTTTATTTTAAATAAAAATTACACTACTTTCAAAATTTTGTTAAGTTATTGATGACAAATCTAATTAATTTTAATCAAATTCAAAATTTTAAAAATATCATCAATTAATTTATCTCTTTTTCAAAGAGCTTCAAAATTAGAAAGGATAATTTTTTTTTAGAAAAAAACAATGAATTCATCAAAATTGCAGAAAACTTGCTTGAAATTTTAAAATAAAAAGAATTAAACTAATAATAGTAAAGAAAAAGGGTGAAGTTGTAATAAAAATGATGACATCAATGGGAAATTTCAATGTAGATGACAATAAATTTTTGAAGAAAACAGAAAAAAAAAAAAGGAAATAATAATTTTAAAAATTTAAAATAATAAGAAAAACAAAAAAACATATTTTATGACAAAATACTCGTAAAAATAATCATTATTTAAATCGTTCACACTCTTCAAGAGAGTGCACAAACTCTCAACACCAGGTAGATAAAAAATAATATAGTAATAGTAATTTAAAATTATTTAAGGGAGTAATAAAATGCGTCTATAGCTAAGGTGTTTTTTTTTAAAGTTCCACATAACTTCGAATATCACTCTACTCCACTCTCAAAAGTAGATTTAGCAAAATCTTTACAGTTGTAAAGTAGTTGATATTTCAAAAAATCATGTGAAAGATAAGACCAATTTTCTTTTCAACGAAGGATACGCAAAATTAAATATAAATTTATAATAGTTGGATAACTTTTTCTCCAAACATAATTTTTAACAAAAAACTATACACTAAAGCACCAAAAACTATACACTATAGCACCTTTTCTCCACACATGATTACAACAAATTGGGACAAAACGATTTACCTAGTCCTGGTCCACATAAATCGTAACATATATGTTCAAGAAACCAAGATTACACGCTTCCGAAAAGTCCAATGACTAGATAATTGGTGAAAATCAGTTTACCCACCGAAAGAAATAGTCTTCACTGTCGGGACCAAGTACCCTTTATAACTTCATTTCAGTCTTTTCATTTGTTTCCTGTCCAAAACATGACTAAAAATTTGATGTTTGCTGTTACGTGGTTTTCTGATTTTTCCTCCTTTTTGGCTACTTAAGTAATTAACACGATATATGGATAACAAATTACGAACCATGGAAAATAAAGGTTTCAAAAATCAAAATGGATATAGATTGACAAAATAAAATTAGGATATGACCTAGCTTTTGTTCATAACAATGTACATCGAATGCAGTACATTTTTCAACAAAATTTAAGAATTTTGATTATTTAGGTCAAATTTAACTGTCAACATAAGGATTAAAAATGTTTTGGCTAGTATTTATCAGGTCATGGGAGTATACTTCCCTCTTTCCACCAAGAACAAGATCATTCTGATACACTATTAACTACTACTGCATAAACATGCGGTACTCTATTTGCAATTTGATAACACGCAAAGTTTTATTTTCATCAGGCCAATATTCAGTGCAAGACGTTTCATTAAATCCTACTTGTTTAGTTGATCGCCCATTAATCCAAACAAGAGCAAATTTGAAAGAAAATTCTGTTATGTAAAATCTTTTATTTTAGATTAAATGTAAAGAATTAGATTTACCATACAAGATGCATGAGAGGGAGTCAAGACATCTGACGAAAGATCAGGACGCAATCACACAACTGGAAACAATCTCTGACCTTTCAAGAAGAATGCAAAAGCACACCATATCACCTTTTAAAGTCTGAACAAGTTCACAAAGCTTATCCATAAGATAATTTCCTCCACCACACGAAGACCCACCACTAACATAAAAAAGCTAACTACGAAAGTTGTTCTTACTAGAATCTACGAATAATTATTCATTTAATGAAGTCCTGAGATCTTCGCCCGTCGTTGCATATATTCTCTCCTCAAGAAGTAAGCTTTCATGTTAATAATGAAAACAAACTATGCGACTTGAGGAAAATGGAAATGATAATAAACCTCCAAATACCAAGACCAGATAGTCTGACTTAAGATACTTTGGAGAGTCAAATAAGAAAATTTTATCACATAAAACAGAAGGTAGGTAAGTATCATCCACAAACTAACACTTCGTAAAGATGCAATATTCGTGGCATTAACCTTAGAGTTAATGGCTCTACATCCTAGAGCTGTCATTCCAACTTGGAACATTCTTTATTGCTCTTCAAGTTCCCCGTTTCCTTTCTTTTTACATTTACTTTGAAAAGTAAATCACCATCTTAAATTTACTGGCCTGACTATTTTTTCATTTCTTCTAGCTTCATATCCATTTCGTAAACATGTTCCTTTTTTTCCATTTTCCCAGGGAGGGGGAGGGGGAGGGGGAGAGACACCAAGTAGGCTTCACAATTACAGATACAGAGATGAAACCAAAGGCTAAACTCAGAAGTTCAAGAAATCCTGAGGGGACAAAGATTAGACTGGAAGGGATGGAAAATAACTGGACAAGATAAGGCTAACAATAGAAAGCAAAAACTATAGCCCCCAAGCTAAGAAAGAAAAATGGAGATGAAGTAGCATGAAGTATTGCCAAATGATGATTAAGGCAATTGAGATCAAGAAGTAGGGGGAAGATTCAAAAAACAAAGGAACAGACCACAACAGGAAAAAAATTAGAAAAAAGAAGATATTTGAGAAAAGAAGATCACTTGTTCTACCCTCATGCTTCACACGGCAAGAAGATACCACACGGGAAATCTGGTACATTCTGAAGATCTCAAGGGACAACACTACTCAAATAATACTTGTTTGTAAACATGACCACAGACCTGCCTCGGACAATTGTGGATCAAGCAGATTGATCTGTGAACATGGAATAGCTTCACTGTCCTAAGAGATAGAATTGGAGGGAAATAAAGTAGTCCGAATGAGGACATATACTCGGAGAAGTAGTTGCATTTTCTCCAAATGCTAGCAGAGGATGACTAAAGCTTCTTAAAGATCGAACAAACACGCATGCTTAAAGTAGCTAAGAGGAAGTTGGATACTTCTGATAAAAGGGGAAACTGGAAGAGGAGGATTTATGAGAAAACAGATTTCAATAAATAGGATTTAGGCATAAACAGGAAATTCATTCATAAAAAGGAAGTAGAACAATCAACAATGAGAAGAGTGCTAACATCTTGTTTGTAGCCTTCAAAAAAAATATAGGACATAAATTAAAGAGAACAGTTAATATCCATCTTCACTAAGTACTCAAACATCATCTCAATAATCATCACAATAACTCTACTGCAGCAAGGATACCAAAACTTCTTCAAATTATGACCAGTTACACATTTGAATCAAAGTATTAAGAAATACTAACAAGAAGACTCACGTTAAAGTTTCCTTTCATCCAGCTCAAGTAGGTAAACACCAAATAAGGAAAGGGGTTCTCATTTTCAAACTCTAGAAAATCCCAAAATAAAAAGGTCTACTCCTTACTCAAGTTCCTAGTGAAGATGAAATAAGATTTCAGTGATTCCGTCTTCTATAAATTATTTATTTATCCAAATTCAATTCCAACAAATAAAATAGAAAATTCTTGAGTAGTCCACTTCCATTTGAATGATAAATCCCTTAACTCTTAATAATTAAAGGAATACCTTGGAACCCATAAGGGATTTACTTGTCTATTTATTGTTCCATTTGCTTTTGCATTATAATCAATTAAATTTAACCCAAAAAGATTTCCCACTGATGTAACCATAGGCTGCTAATACTGCCTTAGCTATTTATAGTTGGACCAATGCCTTGTCATATGCATACAAACAAACAACAAAAAGAAAGAAAGGAGACCCATATAGCGATAAATCCATCCTCTCAAAATGATTTCAGTTGCAAACAAGTTGAATGGATGATTTGACAAGAGCACATATTCAAATAATTAAACAAACATGTTCAACTGGAACCAATCCAATGGACTACACAAATTTGGTTTTTGAGAAGCACAGCCTCCCCATTCTCACCCACGCAGTCCTCAGTCTTCCCCAAAGAGAAAGAGGGAAAAGAAAGAACAAAATAAAAATTGGGCTGCTTTCCACGTCCATGTCAAGAAAGTAGTAAAGACACATTCAAGCAGATGGACCACGCATACTAACAATGGTTCCATCAGGATGTGAAAAACTGACTTCTGATAGTTCCGAATGAGTACATAGAGCAGACTCATCAATCGCATTATGCTCGCTCACTATATAATGAGCCACCAAGTATATGCGACCGCAACTCAAGACACATTCAGCAACTCAAGACACATTCAGACAAGAATTTTAAGGCTCACTGTTTTGGAGATGTGACGCCACAAGTTACATATAGCATAATACAGGGGCAATCTGATTTGGGTTTTTGCAATTAGTGCCACTTTTGGGTCTTTCATGTAATAGCTAGCCCAGACTATAAATACATAAGAATAGCTGCCACTTTTGGGTCTTTCGTGTAATAGCTAGCCCAGACTATAAATACATAAGAATAGCTCATTTAGACTTGGATTAATTTGATATGAGATTATTGAGTACACTCCTGAGAGAGATGAAGCCTAAGGCTAAGGTCATTGTTGATTGAAATATTGATGGAATCCCTTGCTTGAGGATCATTCCTCATGAGGGTTGTCTCTATAGTGTAGGTGCTTGTTTAATATTCTTAGTAGGAGGTTTTGCCTTTAATATAGCCACTGTTGCCTATTAGTTACATTTCTTGTCTCTTGATTTTCTTAATAGAATTTGTGCTTTTCAGAATCCTTGTAACTGGGGGTATTGGTTGTCATATAACCATTGTTCTTAATTCTTACTCATCTTGTGTCATTCTTTATCTTTTACTTCCCTTGTTCGTAGTTAAAGGTTTCTTTTACTCTCCACATTTAAATACTATATTATCTGGTACTAATGCCAAGTATAGATGGTTTGCGTACATTCTACCTTCCCCAGACCCCACTTGTGGGATTCCACTGGGTATGTTGCTGTTGTTGTTTGTTGTCTTGAGTTTGTGACGGAAATAATAGGTTTAAAATTCAAACATAAAAATCTGTTTCAAGTCCGTCTTGTTGTTTTTGACACTAGATTAGTATAGTATTCTCTAGTGTTATTTGAGTTGAGATCTGACATTTCAAGACACATGGGGTTCATTAAAAGATTTCACCATTGTTGGGTTGAAAAACATGAAGAACAAGCAAATGGGTGTTGAAGATTGAGTGAGGTTTTGGACTTCAAAGGTATTGGGGACAGTACTCTAATTTGAGGGAAAGCTAAGTCTGAAATTTGAAGGGATTCCAAGAAGAATCGAAGAAGTTTGAAATTTGAATCTTGGTGTTCTTCATATGTTCTTGTTGAAGAAGAAAGAAAACTACAAGTTTGATCCATAACCCCAATTCAAAAGGTTTGGAAAAAGTGTTTCAGAGCCAAAAGGATAATAATTTGTAGGTGAAGTGGAGGCCAAAGAAAGCCAAGGATCAGAAAACATCAACCAAAAATCGGGTGCACAGATTAGAGTGAGATTCATGACAAAAGGCTTCAACCTCTAACCAAAATGTGATCCTAGATGCCACATTGCATCTCATGACTTGCAATCGCAAGTACGTCGCATCTCCAAACAATGGAAGTGACAAATTTGGCCATAATGCGACGTAAGATATGAAGTCACATCTTTAGATGCATTTTACATTACGCATGTGTCAAGTGCGTGTTGTACTTCCCTTATGCTAAGTCACATCTCTAAGTTTTGATTTCGCATCCCATGAAAAGAAAAGCCTAGTTGCGAGGTTGAATACCCCAAATGCAATCACAATTCAGATTTTTTATATTCGCATCTTCATTCTTCAACACATTCTCATCTTCATTTCTAGGTTTCTTTAGGTTCTTGTTACTTCATTTCTTAGCTAAGTACTTCAGGTAATTGTCCTTACTACCTATCGTCCTTACTTGGTAGGTAGGTAGTTTGTGTATCTATATTTCTCTTTTACCAATTCCTTGTTCGTGCTTTTCTTGCTTTTCTCGTTTAAACCTCATTGTTAATTTCTGGGCTCAAGTCGGTTAGCTTTAATTGAGTCTCTCTATTGTTCATCCAACAAGAATCCATTTTATCCTTAAGATTCATTTGTGACTCTTGCCAAGCTATTGATCAAATTGAATAGCAACCTTGGTAAGATCCTAGAATGGTAAAAGACTAGAAAGTGAGTACATTTGAGTAGCGCTAGCCCAGGCACACAAGAGTGCAAATACGAGTAAAAGTAAGGAACTTTTATCACGAACTCGTTTGCTCGTCTTGTAAGTACAAGGAGTTATAAGGAAGCATGTCATCCATAGCTTTGCATCCTTTGCGACAGCGACATGGGAGACTATGCTTGTAGCAATGAAGATTGTAAGTATGATGACAATGGAGATTATGGAGGCTATGATAATAGCCATAGTCATGAATCATATAGAGATTGCTATTTCAAGGGTGAATACGAAGAAAATGGTGCATATAGGCCTTATGATGAAGATGGAAGGGTATAAGAACCTTGTGATGATTCCTAGGATGAGAAAGAATATTATGAGGGTTATCACACTGCACACTATGAGGATGAAGACGACTTGAGGTATAAATCCTTTTCCACATGTAGTCTTATGCTGATGATTTACACCATTAGAATAGGAATAGGATTACACAGTCCTATTTAGATATTAGCTTTGCATCCTTTGTGTCAGTGCCATGGGATACTATGCTTGTAGCAATGAAGGTTGTAAGTATGATGATGACGGAGATTATGGAGGCTATGATAATAGCCATAGTCATGAATCATATAGAGATTGCTATTTCGAGGGTGAATATGAAGAAAATGGTGCGTATAGGCCTTATGATGAAGATAGAAGGGTAGAAGAACCTTGTGATGATTCCTAGGATGAGAAAGAAGATTATGATGGTTATTACATTACACACTATGAGGATGAAGACGACTTGAGGTATAAATCCTCTTCCACATGTAGTCTTATGTTGATGATTTACACGTTAGAATAGGAATAGGATTACATAGTCCTATTTAGATTTGGAATAGGAATAGTATGTTGTTCCTAGTTGGATTTGGATTAGGTTGTAGTATCTATAAGTAAGGTCTTTATGTAACAATGTAAATACACAATTCAATAATATATTTTCCCCATATTTCTCACATGGTATCAGAGCATTGGTCAGAAGAAAACCAATCAGTTCTGGTAACCGTCAGCTGGTATGCATCGCTTTGTTTGTTTTTTGAGTGTTGTGCAAAACCAACACCACCACGAGGTGCAGAATACTCAGGTGAACAAACCCCAGCAAGCTCCTATAAGTTTCACTTGTTCACACGCCCTCCCGCACCGCCAGCGGTTTCAAATTTGCATCTCCACGAGCCTTACGCGCCGGCGCGTGTGGCTGTTTCCGGCAAACAAAAATTCAATTCTTTTTCCAACAGTGTCGCCTCTCCATTCCGAGGCTATCCGTGCAATTTTTTCCCAGATCCGATCACCGGAATTAGGGTTCTGGCAACTTCAAGCAATTTCCGATGACTGTTCAATGTTTCCAGGCAGTTTTCCGGCCAATTTTTTTAAAAAAGATTTTGACCAGTTTTCTTTTGGCTACAAAAGTTTGATTTTAAAGATGTCCTTTGGGATCGATATGTTTGGCTCCAAAAGCACAGGAATAGGAAGTTCTCATCCTATGATCACTTCAAAACCATTAATGAGTAGTTCCAACTACTTAGCATGGGCTTCCTCGGTTGAATTATGGTGCAAAGGTCAAGGTGTTCACGACCACTTAACAACCAATGCTTATGTGGTAGATGAAAAGCAAAAGACTACCGAGGAATCTACAACGGCCAAAGCACAATGGGAGAGGGTTGATGCTCAATTATGTAGTCTCCTATGACGTTCTATTGATTCCAAATTGATGCCCTTGTTTCGCCCATTCCAGACATGTTATTCAGTTTGGGAAAAGGCTTGTGCTTCATATACTAATGACATCTTGATTTTATGATGTGGCATCTCGACTGACCAACTTAAAGAAACATGAATCCGATATGTCTAATACTTCAGACAAGTGCAAGCAATCATGGGGAAATTTGAAACATTGATGCCAGTCACAGCGAACGTCACAGAACAACAAGAGCACGGAAAACATTGTTTTTAGTCCTTACACTTGCTGGACTTCCTGCTGATCATGATTCTGTGAGTGACCAGATCTTAGCTAGTCCTACCATCCGTACAATGGATGAATTATTCTCTCATTTATTTCGTCTTGTTGTGCCACCCAGTCATAAAGTAGTTTCATCACCCACCATTGACTCATCTATTCTTGCATCTCAAACTATTGATAAACGGACATCTACTATGGAGAACCGACGAGGGGGAGGCCGTTCTGGAAGATCTCGTTCTAAATGTAGTTATTGTCACTAATCTGGACACACTCGTGACATATGTTATACTTAGCATGGTCCACCCCCAATTTTGATCCTATTGTGTTATAAAGGAATATCATGAATCCTTTCGAAATCGAGCAAATAAGCAAACTATTGCTCAACCTAATTTTTATGTTGCTACACCTGACCGATCATCCAATAATGCTCATATTGCTCAGGCTGAATATGATGAGTTCCTTCAATATCGAGCAAGTAAGCAATTGTCTCCACAACCACCATCAGTTACTCAACCTACTGTCCTGTTACGGGTAATCCTTTTGCTTGTGTTTCACAGTCTAGTACTCTTGGATCATGGGTTATGGACTCAGGCGCTTCTGATCATATTTCTAGTAACAGAGCACTTTTGTCTGATCTTGTTTACTCACAATTCCTCCCTGCTATTACTTTGGCCAATGGGATCCTGACAAAACCTAAAAGGATTGGAAAAGCCCAACCTTTACATTCTATCCCCTTAGATTTTGTTCTTTATGTTCCTGGTTCTCCTTTTAATTTGGCATTTGTTAGTCGTTTGACGCGGGACTTACATTGTGGCATTTATTTTTGTGATGATTTTTTCCTTATACAAGACTGCTGTACAGGACAGATGATTGGCACAGGACATGAATCACAAGGCCTTAACTATCTTACCTCTTCAAATTCCTTCACAACATGCTCCGTCACAGATACTCCAGACCTAATTCACAAATGTTTGGAACATCCTAGTCTATCTAAACTGCAAAGAATGGTGCCTAGTTTGTCTAGTTTATCCTTATTAGATTGTGAGTCGTGTCAACTTGGGAAACACACTCGTGCTACATTTTCACGTAGTACAGAGAGTCATTCCAAGTCTATTTTTTCTTTAGTTCATTATGATATTTGGGGTCCTAGTTGAGTTAGTTCAACCATAGGATTTCGTTATTTTGTTAGTTTCATTGATGACTATTCAAGATGTACTTGGTTTTTCTTAATGAAAGATCGTTCGAAGGTATTTTCTATATTTAAAAGTTTTTTTGCTGAAATACAAAACTAGTTTGGTGTTTCCATTTGTACTCTTCGGAGTGATAATGCATTAGAATACATGTCCTCTCAATTTCAGGAGTTTGTGACTCACCAAGTATTATTCACCAGACATCTTGTCCATACACCCCTCAACAGGATGGTGTAGCAGAACGAAAGAATAGGCATCTTATTGAAACTACTCGCACTCTTCTCATTGAGTCCCATGTTCTGCTGCGTTTTTTAAGCGATGTTGTCCTTGCATCTTGTTATTTAATTAATAGAATGCCCTCATCTTCTATTCAGAATCAGGTTCCACATTCCATACTATTTCCTTTGTCACATCTCCATTCTATACTTCCTCGTGTCTTTGGTAGCACATGCTTTGTTCATAACTTAGCTCCAGGAAAAGATAAATTAGCCCCTCATGCTCTCAAATGTGTCTTTCTTGGTTACTCTCGCATTCAAAAAGGGTATCGTTGTTATTCCCCTGACCTTAATCGATATCTTATATCCGCTGATGTCACATTCTTTGAATCTCAACCTTACTATACATCATTTGATCATCCTAATATCTCTGAGGTCTTACCTCTACCTCAGGTCCTACCAGTACCGACTTTTGAGGAATCTCCAATTATAGTGCCACCTTTAACAAAACCCACCAAACGTTCACCTCTCTTGACTTATCATCATCATCCACGTCCAGCACCAATTCCAAATAATTCATGTCATGCGCCAGACCCTGCACCTACTGCAGACTTGCCTACTCCTAGCCAACCGAGTGCACTTAAAAAAGGTATACAATCCACTCAAAATGCTAACCCACACTACTTTCTTGAGTTATCATCGTCTCACATCATCCTATTATGTTTTTGTATCGTCTTTGTCCTCTATTTCCATTCAAAAGACTACGAGTGAAGCACTTTCACATTCGGGATGGAGGCAGGCTATGGTTGATGAGATGTCTGCTTTACATACGAGTGGTACTTAGGAACTTGTCCCCCTTCCTGCAGGTAAATCCACCGTTGGTTGCCATTGGGTTTATGCAGTAAAAGTTAGTGGTACATTTGCTACTGTGGCTAAAATGGCATGTCTGTATTCTTCTATATATGGTTTTCATTCGTCATTGGCCTCTTCATCAATTGGACGTTAAGAATGCTTTTCTACATGGTGATCTTGCGGAAGAAGTCTATATAGAGCAACCACCTGGGTTTGGTGCTCAGGGGGAGTCCAGTAAACTTGTATGCCGATTGCGCAAGTCACTCTATGGTCTGAAACAATCTCCTCGGGCCTAGTTTGGAAAGTTCAGCACAGTAATTCAAGTGTTCAGCATGACTCGCAGTGAAGCATGACTCGCAGTGAAGCTGATCATTCTGTATTTTATCAGCATTTTGCAGCAAATTTATGTATTTATTTGGTTGTTTATGTTGATGATATTGTTATCACTAGCAGTGATAAAGATGGTATCACTAGTTTGAAGCAACATCTCTTTAAGCATTTCCAAACTAAAGACCTTGGCAGATTAAAGTATTTTCTAGGTATTGAGGTTGCTCACTCTGGGTCAGGTATTGTTATTTGTCAACGCAAGTATGCCTTAGACATTCTTGAGGAGGCAGGGATGATGGGATGTAGACCCATTGACACTCTTATGGATCCGACTGTTAAACTGCTTCCAGGACAGGGGAGCCACTCAGTAACCCTGAAAGGTATAGACGACTAGTGGGAAAGTTAAATTATCTCACAATGACTAGACCTGACATTTCGTTCCTTGTGAGCGTTGTAAGTCAGTTTATGACTTCCCCTTATGATGGTCATTGGGGATGCAGTTGTTCGTATTCTGCAATATAGTTGTTCGTATTCTGCAATATATAAAGTCAGTGCCTGGAAAAGGACTACTCTTCAAAGATCGAGGACATGAGCATATCACGGGATATACAGATGTTGATTGGGTAGGATCACCCACTAATGACGGTCTACATCCGGATATTATGTATCAGTATGAGGTAATTTGGTGTCGTGGAAGAGCAAGAAACAAAGTGTTGTTTGCTACAGCAACTTGCAAGCTTATCTGGGTCAAACAGTTACGGAGTGAGCTAAAATTTAGTGAAGTTGATCAAATGGAACTCGTGTGTGATAATCAAGCGGTCCCTCATATTGCATCAAATCCAGTGTTTCATGAAAGGACCAAGCACATTGAGATTGATTGTCACTTTGTCAGAGAAAAGATACTCTCAAAAAATATTGTTACAAAGTTTGTGAAGTCAAGTGATCAGCTTGCAAATATCTTCACCAAGTCCCTAACTAGTCGTCATATTAATTATATTTGTAACAAGCTAGGTGCTTATGATTTGTATGCACCAACTTGAGGGGGAGTGTTAAAATAGGTAGGATTACGTAATCCTATTTAGAATTGGAATAGGAATAGTATGTTGTTTCCTAGTTGGATTTGGATTAAGTTGTAGTATCTATAAATAGGGTCTTTATGTAACAATGTAAATACACATTTCAATAATATATTTTTCTCCATATTTCTCACATACACCAAAGTGGGAGTTGCGGTAAAAATGTCTGTGATAATGGTATAGACTCATATAATTGACTCGTGGTAATTAATACTCGAACCGCAGTGGTGTGTGTGGGTATGTAGGGGCAACTCGATGTGATCCGATGAGAGAGAGAATGTACATATCCTACACGATGGGATACAAAGCCTTGCACTTCTTGTTCCAATGCACATATCTCATGTTTTCAGTATAAGTATGTTATTTGGAAATGAATTTGGAGAAAAGGTTGGCGTATTTTATCTCCTCAAGAATGTTCCTTAGGATACTACTATGAAGAAAATGGCACAACGAAGAAGTTTATGCAAATCCACAAGAGATATCAAAGTGGATTTGGAAGTTATACACTTCAAGCAGATCTCATTGGTGCTAATTGTATTAGTCCAACTTTGGTGGAACAATTGAGAAGTCCATGTTTTAATATGAAGAGGCCATATTAATATAATAAAGTTTGGATTGTGAAGTCTGCAAAAGTTCTTATCGCCAACGAGGACAAAAAGAAGTTGTGTGGAAGAAGTCTACCCTTTGAAAGGATGTCATCTATGGTTGGCCTATCCTTTATTCAATAATATAATTGATTTGAAATGTATTGGACTACTTCATAAATCGTACCCCCTCTAACCCAATTTATGTGATGCACTTTCATAAAGTAAGAAAGAAAAGACTTTTGAAAATTTGTGGTCCAAAACAAACAATAGATATTTGTGTGATCGCAAATCATCTCAGAGTAAAATAGAAAATTCAAAGTTGAAAGTATCTACTTATATAAAAAGGTATTGTTCTTTTAAGGGCAGAGAAATTGAAAAGAAAATGCATCACATATAGCAATCACTCTCAAGCTTGTAATGCCACATCACATGTTAATCCCAAAATAGATTATACATCTAGGAGGGCTTTGAGTTACATAAGTGTCCACACTTATGGTCTCCAGTAATTCTCATATCATTAAGTACCTTTGGGGTTACGCTGAATAGCCATCATCTTAAAATAATTTCAACGCAAGATCCAACTCATTTTGAGTTTATCCAATGTTAGGGGTGAGTTAATTTGTCCATGATCCACTTACCTAGATCTAGCACACAAAAGGATATTAATGTCCCACAAATGCAAACTTTTGGAATTGCATCAAGTTGATGTCCATTTTCATCACATGTTAGGTTACCCACTTGAGCTAACGTTTGGACTTGAGTTAGACAAAAACCATCTTCTAAACATAGTATCATAAGCTGCGGTCCAGTGGTCAATAAAGTGGAGTTGAAAACTACGAGGTCTCAATTTCAAATTCCAGTGAGGGCAAAAATATTAACTAAGTTCTTCCCATATATTCAAGCCTTAGTGAACAAATATCCAATACTTATCTTGGTGAGAAGTGGCAAATACCCTAAAATCAGGCAAGATGCGTGCAAGTTAACCCGAACATTACAATTATAAAAGGTAAGATTCATTTATTATTGTGTCCCTAACGTTAGACCCCCAGTTGTCCACACTCATGATGTCCATAATCGTCCACACCGATGATGCAAGGGAAAAAGATAATAGAAGCTTCCAAATAGTTGAAAAAGACATAATCAACACATTAGAATACGTCATACGTGCACATCATCTAACTACTTAGCACAGGAATAGAGTTCTAAACAAATTATAAGTTAAACTTCCATCCAGGCATGCAATCTCATTGTACAGGGTTTACCATACTTCATTTCCATCAAGACACAAAGCACTTCAATGAACAGGTGATTGTACTTTCATGAACTATTGAAATTTTGAGTGGACTAAATGGATCACATACGTCAATGGGCTACTTAAAATCCTAAACTTTGGAGGAAGATCTTCAATGTTGTTGTTGAAAGGAAATGCTCTAATTGACATCTATTTCACTATCAGTATATGGTCATACCAAAGCTCGCAATGTCATATCTTATGTTTGCTCAGACTCTTCAAAAATGCCAACAGGTGCATGTCAGATTCTTCAAATGTAGTGTATTTTTGGAAAATCCAACACGAATGCAGCATCGAAAGTAAAGAGTCCACGAAATTTAGGTCATATCACAATTAGAAATACCTAAATATGTCATCTCTACAGATCCTTGAGGGGAAAGAGAAGGGGGTGGGGCCAGGGTTGGGTGTGCCTCTGAGTAGGAAATTGAAGGAAGAAAGAGAAAAGGTAGCGGAAGCAAGATACAAATCTTTGCCCTTTTCTAGACAATCAAATACAAAGATGCAATTCTGGCAACTAGAATAGATATTATAGAGATGGACTAAAAACAAATAAAATACAGTTCCAAGAGTACAGACATTGGAAACATAACCAGAGACAAACTATCACAACAACGAACAACAAAGAGACATAAAGCTAAATCTAAAACACCTTGCACAAACTCCATAAAGTACCAATACATCTACATAACTTAGCAGAAGACATGTCAGAGCTTTCTCGATACCAAGAGAAAATTAAAAATCAATAAGAAGGATAACTGGTCGGGTTACGGGCATCATAGCGGCCAAACCTAGAGCGTGTTATACTATCCAAAGCTGCCCCAAATACTCTTTGATCGTACTCATAATTGTTGCCATCATAATGTGATCTATATCCGTTGTAAGGTGATCTATAACCATTAGACTGGTTTACTGAAACACCAGGAGAAACTGGAACTGAATAGAGAAAACAGTTATAAAAATGTAAGACAAAACTCAAAGAAACAGACAGTAATAAAGTTACAGAAGAAAAAAAGGTACTAAAAGCATTGGATAATGACTTCAATTAAAAAAATGTATCACCTTGTGTGTAACTAGTTTCGTGCTCTGTAAACCAGCATGAAGTTGATAACCTTGCAGAATTTGGTGAAATTTCCTTGTCATTATAAGGTGTAGGATGAGGCCTTGGTCTAGAGGGAATATTTAAGGCCAGCGGTGTTGCGATTGGCAAGTTATTAGAGGGCTTGTCTTGCCCGGAAATCTGTTTAGAAAAATTAATCCATCAATAAACATGATGAGCTTATCAAAAATGCTTCTGTAGACTTTGCCTCCTCAAAGCTACAAGTTCCAGCTGCCAGCCCGCACAGTTGACTGAAAGAACATATATCTGCCGTATCTCTCAATTCATGAGCCAAAATCAATAGACACACTGACGACCTCTACAGAATTCCAAGACTATCCAACATCTACATCGAGGCTGGTTCTGTTGGAGAACATAGAGGAGGTAAACCCATACCATAGGTTTGAAAGCACTACAGAAGCTAATAATACTTGGAACACAGAAATTCAGTAAATGACCATCACCAAATCAGACCAGTTTAGCCAGTTAAGGGACAGGTAACAAGGACTTACTGCAAATTTTAATGTTCGATTGTAGAGTGTCACTAAACCAGAGAAAAGCTTCACAGCATAGTCCGCAATCTCTTCTGTCTCATATTTTGCAAAGGCAAAACCTTTAGGCTTATCAGTTTCCTTGTCACGAGGAATGTACAAGTCAACAACACGCCCTGCTTGAATTAGAATGTCATATAGTACACGATCGCATACTCTCTCATCCAAATTTCCTACGAAAAAAAGAAATTCAAGCACATCTTAGGGATAGAAAATGACCTCAACTGACCATCTCAGACACCTCAACAAAGTCAGCTTTCCTAATAAAGGCAGATTAACCAAATTCATGTGCAATTCATCCCAAGCTAAATATTGGTTCTCATTACGTAGTAGTCTAGGAGGTCCAGGTCTCACCTTTATGGTGGACAGCAAAAGTGTATTCCCTTCATCCCAATTTATAAGACGTTATTTGCCTTAACATTGTATTTAGAAAAAAAAAGACTTTTAAAACTGATGGTCTCACACTAAATCATATATGTTTGTATGACTATTAATCATCTCATAAAGGAAAATGGATAGTTTAAAGTTAAATCATTATCAAATATAAAAATATATCATTCTTTTCGGGGCAGACTAAAAAAGAAATTGTGTCACATAAACTAGGGAAAAGGAAAAAGGGAGAAACTGTATACTAACAACATTACAGAACCAAAAATGTAGCACAGAGTTCGTTTCAGTTTCTGCAAAACTGTGTTTAGAAAGGGGAAAAACAGCTCTAGCCAAATCTTCTCTTTTGAATGGATATTTTGCGACAAATGACTTCTCTTTTTTTCTTTTTTCAATCTTTTTTCCTTTCCTATATTTTGAACCAAGTCTTGAAAAAATGAATGTCACCAAGCAATTCATTGAAAAGCCTATCACCTTAAAAAAATGTGTACATTGCAAAAATGAATGTCACCACTCATTACGGAATATTTCTACGCACAGCTGAAATTCCATTAGAAACACAACCAATCTGAAATTGTAGGATTCATCAAGGAGAGAAAACAAATCCTCAAAAAGGATATACGATCACCCCTAAATTACCAGAACTAAGAAAAGAAAAATACAGAGATATAGCCAAAACTTAGCCATATATTCAAAGTTACAACCCAAAAAAAAAAAAAATTGTCCCCAAAATCCAGAACTTAATAACATCATGAAACATAACCAGAAAAAAGCACACTTAACTGCTATGTCCCTAAATTCATCGCTTCCTGATTATTGAAAAGAAAAAATAAATCCCGTATTCAAGCAAAACAAAGGTTCGACATTAGATCTGATATATGAAGAAAACATTCATGAAAAATGAGAGTACATATAAGGGAAGAAAGTTTACAAATAAAAAAAGACATACCGACATAAACAGTGCAATTAGGGTTCTCCGCCATGGTGTGGAATTGAGCTTTATGGGGGGATACGAGAGAAATCGAATACCCACCCAGTAGATTCACAAAGTACCGGAATCGTGTGGTCGCAAAGATTTTTTTGTTGAATAAAGCAGAGAAGTTCACTTTATGTATAAAAAAAAATAGAGAAGTTTATTTAACCTCATCACCGACTTCTGGATGGTTTACAGATCGCTATTGTTGACCACGGACATCCACTGAAGTTTTGACACGTGTATTTGTAGAGGAACTCCATCCATATATTATTTATATTATTATAATATATATACATATATAATAAATATATACTACATAATATCCATGCTATAATTTACTTTTATTACTCTTTATCTTTATAATAAGTGTCACTTTGGTGGTACTACAAAGAATAAATGACACTTTGTGGGAAGGGTAATATTGAGTGTTTACACAGAGGGCAATATGGACTTTTTATCCACTTTGGTGGGAAGGATAATATTGATTTTTTGCACAGAGGGCAATATGGACTTTTTACCCAACAAAGGTCTTTTGCCCATTGTTTTAAGGAAAATTTACAGAAATACATGACTAATTTTACCATAATCTCTAATTTTGCCAACCGTTTTATTTAATTACTAAAATTCTCTTTTTTCTAAAATCTTCCATCATTTTTTGATACCTAATTAAATAAGAAATCTACTTCCTTATTCTATGCAATTTTTTTTGGTAACAGTCCTATACCTAATTAAATAAGAAATCTACTTCCTTATTCTGTGCAATTTTTTTTGGTAACAGTCCCATTAAAATCAATCAGTTAATTAATTTTTTTCCTTTCCCGATTTATTTGTAGACAGTTACCTTTTTTAATTTACTTTGGGAACCCACAAAACCGTAAGTTCCCTTTTCTATGTTACTTTTTTACTTTTTCTTTTATTTTTCCGCCTTCTCTCAATCTTTCTTCTTCTCCGCTTCAACTGTAACATCCCCATTCTTTATTTTCTGCCATTTTTTTTCTAATGGAATCTCCTTCAGTTAGTATAGGTTTAACCCAATCTCCTTGTGATAACCAAGATCTTCCATCGTCTATTTACACTATTTTTTGGATACATCTTTATGATTGTTATTCAATTTACATCCCTATATTATAATTCCAGTGAATGATAATAGATAATTACACAAAGGTTATTCTTTCGTTGTTAGTTTATTATTAAAGTTTATTCTCACACACATGAATTTCACAATATGGGTATCAGACAAGGGTATCAGACATGTCTCATACGTATAGGTATCCGACAAGGGTATCAGACAATGCTATCACAATATGAGTATCATACAAGGGTATATGCTACTGTTTTAACTAAAGCATATTGTTAAGATTCTTTGCACAAGGTGATATTGTCATTTTTGATTCCTGCACTATGTGATACCTCAAATTTTAATCTCTCACACACATGAATATCACAATATGGGTATCAGACAAGGGTATCAGACTTGTCTTACACATATAGGTGTCAGACGAGGTATCAGACAAGGGTATCACAATATGGGTATCTGACAAGGGTATCAAACATCTCACACTTAATTTCGACATAAAGCTTCACACCCATGTCATTGCGAATCGTTATTGGTGATGAATTGCCATCAACAACATATTGAATCACAATTTTCTTCCTCTTCTCATCAATACCCAACTTCGTAACAATGGCCGAACGCAAATTACTATAAGAAATATTATCGCCAACTATGACACCATCGCTTTTGTATCCAGTGTATATCACATCAGATTCTCATCTTCCTGAATGACGAATCAAAATCGAAATATTCATTTCGGTTGCAAAGCTTCTCAACAATGGGTGATTTTCGTTTCTCTAAGTTTTTAATTTTTTTTTTCTAAAAAAACGTATTTATGAATTTCGAATTGGTTTGAGTTTTTTCAGGGATTTCGTATTATGCAAATCTTAATTCTTCCGTTGATTAAGGCAGCAGATCCTATTAGCTGTTACACTTCCATAAAAACCGTAACTGTTTTCCATAATTGGCAATAATATATAGGTATCAGCCAAAATATTCTAGGTATCGTTGTTCTATGCTTGTGTATCAAAGTTCACAAAAAAATTGGTATTATTAGTAATTTGGATAAAAGTCGGCATTTTTGGGTATTTCCTTCAATCAGTTTGGTATTTATCAAATATATACTTGTTTTAATATATTTACCCATTGTATACCTGAAGACTATGCAGTACTATGTGGTACACGTGTTGTGTCCAAAAAGAAGGAGCAAACTATGTAGTACAGGTGTTGTGTCAAAAAAGAAAGGAGCACAAATATATACTCTTTAATTTATATGTATTCTTTTCTACTCTTTTCTTCTTTCTACTTTTACTCTTTATCTCTTTTATATAAGTGACAAACATAGTGACGCTTTTGTTGCTGCAAATTTCGTTCCAGTGCTTCACTGGAGAATTACTCTGTAAATTTCGTTCCCAGAGAATTACTTTGCAAATTTAGTTCCGATGCTTCACTGGAGAATTACTCTGCAAATTTCGTTCCGGTGCTTCACTGGAGAATTACTCTGCAAATTCCATTAGGTATGAAAAGAAGACAAATTTTCAATTTTCAAATTATAGAGTAGCCTAATGAAGCTGTTAATTTGCTTAACATGTTGATTTGTATGTCTTTGCCTAGTATAGATTTTGTGATTTGCCCATTTTGTTCGATATGAGTGTGAATTTTTGACATGCATTCTTCTGATTTTCCTGATTTATAATATTTGAGTTTTATTGTGAGTGGTGGTCCATATGCATTTGTGTTGCTCTTTTGTACTTATTTGCTTACATGCATTTTTTAAATTTTTAATTGGATTGTGCATGTAAGTTGTTTGATAATATGTCTTAGCTAACTTATTTGAAGTTTGAACCTTGAAACTGAGCTCTTTTTTTTTTGGAATTGATTTCTGCGTTTTAGAATTTTAGGTATGAAAAGAAGACAAATTTTCGATTTTCAGATTATAGAGTAGCCTAATGAAGCTGTTAAATTGCTTTCTTACTTGAGGTTCCTTTCAGTGTAAGCTATAAAACCTTGAAACTAAGCTCTTTTTCCCGTAATTGATTTATGGGGTTTGGGGATTTTCTTCTGTTTTTTTAATGTTGTGTGCATGCTATTTTCCGCTTTGCAGATTATTCACTATTGATTGGCTTCTTACTGAAGGTGTCTTTACGCTATAAACCTTTGAAGCTGAACACTTTTTCGGTAAATTTTCATAATTAGTTTTTGGGTATTGGGGTCTTTTTGGTTCCTGCATTTTTGCGTGCATGAAAAAAATACTGTTCTTGGAGTTTACAGTACCCTTAAAGCCATCAATTGGTTTCTTACTTGAGGTTTCTTCAAGTTTAAGATGTAAAACCTTGAAACTGAGTTGTTTTCTGTTATTAATTCTCGGGTTAAAGTAACGTCTACGAATGCATAAGAAACCTTACCTTAGAAGGCTATGTCCTTGCCTATATAAGTGTTTGGTTTTAAATCACGACATCCTTCTCATTAATACTAAAGAGTAGCTTACGATATGATAATGCATAAATCTGCGGCGGAGTATGATGGGTGGAGTTAATTGCATATCCATGAAGGTTTCCAATAGAATATTCTTTCAAGAGGTGTACGTTGACCCATGTGATACAACGCAGCTTTGTCTAAGTAGCGGACATCTACATGTAATGCCAATGCATGACCAATGAAATCCACAGTGTTGTCATCAAGACCATATTTTCTGAAAAGAAGAAGAAATACCATAAGCCCTGTAACTATAAATAGAACAGAAAGTTCAAGTCAGGAGCATACACAATTAGCTCTCTTGTTGTCACTCTTGTTAGATCTATCCCTTCATGTGTCTTAGGATCACTCTCCTTATAATTTTGAATGTAGATAATGTAACTCCGAGCACAACGTTTCTCAAAAAAGCCCGTTAAAGGAGATTTAAGTGCCTCTATATCAGTGGTAGGCACCTTGTGAACCTATTTCATCAATAAAATCTGACACCTTGCAATAACACCAAAAGAGAGAAGTGTACCTTTCCTTTATTATAGACTAGTGTTGTGAAAGGCGCTCACCTCAGCGCCTAAGGCGAGAGGCAAGGCGCAGTAAGCTCCAACTCTATTCTTCAGTTCATTCTCCAATTCTTCAGGTAAGTCGCGTCTCTTTTCTTCCTTTCTTCCTTTCTTCTTTCTTCTTCTTCTTCTTCTTCTCTTCTTTAATTCTTTCTTTTTTCCCTTCTTTTTCTCTGTTTTCTTCGGATTCAGACTTCCAGTTCTCTTTTCCTGTTTGCTTAATTTCTTCTTCTTCTCTTCTCTATTAAAAATACTGCCAATTCACATTTTTAAAAATATATATATAATCATCTTTGTAATCATATTTATATGTTCATCTTTGTAATCATATTTATATGTGCAATTAAATATTTTAAGATTTTGGTATAAATTGACGCCTCAATTCAACTTGCCGCTCGCTGAGCCACGAGGCGAGGCAGAGCCTTGTCACCTTTCGTCGTTCAAAACACTGTTATAGACAAAGTTGCCATCAACAGCTTTGAAGTATAAATATTTTGTGACATCGGTGTGGAATATATATCGTACAAGTGCCCCATTAGCCATAATAAACTGCTCCAGCCAATAAGTTAGAACACCAGTACATAAAGCAAATAATCAAAAGAGGAAAATGGAAAACCTTTGGGATCATGTCAACATTATAATCTCTGCTAGAACCCAATTGAGCGGGGGCTTGTCACTTCCCCTGATCCTTTCCAGAGCTAAAAGTACAAAACTCAATCAGACAAATGCCAGGAACAAAAAGTAACAATTGTTAACTATATTAGTGGAACCCTCAATCTCGATTCTAGATTGAGAGATGTCGATTCTCCTCCATAATTGTCATTCTTGTCCATATGCAGGACCTATTATACAAGAATGGAACAGTATTTACCAGGCAACTCCAGTTAAATGGAATGTGAAGCATACCTCTTAGTAAAGAAACAAATAAAAGACATCAAGAGGAAAAAATAAATTGCTCTAATACAGATTATCCTTCCATTCTATCTTTATATTCACATTCACATGTAGATTTCATTTACTTAGCTATTTTATTACATGTACAGTTTTCGTTCTTCACATTTTTTGGTCTGGGAAACCTCAAACGACAACTTTATGAATAGTTCAAGGAAACCGCAATGAACACCAACAAGGTGACACTATATGTTGTGTTCATTGTGTTCCGATTAACATGATATTCTATTCGATTATCATGATATTTTATGTTGTGATAGCTCCTTATTTCCCAAGAAACAACCTCTCTACCTCTACAAGGTAATGGTAAGGTCTGCGTGCATTCTACCCTTCCCAGATTCCACTTGTGGGATTTCATTGGGTATGTTGTTGTTGTTGTTGATAGCTCCTTATTAATTGCTATGTTTTCTTCAAAGTTTCCTTCTTCCTTTACTTGGACTGTCGTACTTGAGCTGAGGGTCTTTCAAAAACAGCCTCTGCACACACTCCACCCTCCCTAGACTCCAGAAGTGGGATTTCACAAGGTAGGTCATTATTAATGTTTACGAGCACATAAGAAAGCTTACCTTATAGAAGGCTTTGTTTTGACCTTACCTATATAAGTGTTTAGTTTTAAATCACGACATCCCTCTCATTAATACTAAAGAGCAGCTTACAATAATGCATAAATCTACTGTGGGAGTATGATGGATGGAATTAATTGTATATCCATGAAGGTTTCCGATAGAATATTCTTTCAAGAGGCGCACATTGATCCATATGATACAACATAGAAAGGAATATAAAACTGCACTTTAACTTTTTAACTAAACGTGGCCTATAATTATAGACTGATCACTTTACTTTTGTGATCCAATAATTGCTTTCTATTCTTGCCCTACAATGGTCTTCCATTTTGTTGTATGTCTGTTGCATCTTGTCATCTATTATTGATATGTTTGCAGCATGGTTATTAAATCTAACTTGAGTAGTTGAGTTACTGGCAAGTAAAATTGAGTGGCCTTGATAAATGAATTTGTTTCAAGCACTTGTATCTTGTTTTTAAGTTTAGTGCATCTTTAACTTCAAGCTTTGTCTAAGCAACAAAGATTAATCTAATGAGTTGTGTATATCTGAAGTTTTCATATTTGTAATGCTTTGTAATTTTTATTATGGAGAAATATTCATTTGATTGGTACATGTTTTAATTTTCCGCATATATATTGAAAATCCCAGAGGAAGTTTTTTCCAGTTTGGGCTGGCTACCTTCTCACTTGTATTTCCTGATATAATTGTTGCCATGTCTCTAAAATTAAGTGTTTGCCAAACTTTTTTTGCTGATCAAACCAAGCAAACACATCTACTTGATGCCTTTTGAATGAAAACATTCACTTCATCAAAAAACACATAGGAACTAAATGTAGCTATTTGTGAGCCATTACTACTTTGTACTCACTAGTCAGATTATTCAGAATTTACCTTGAGATTGCTCAGGCTCCCTATGAAAATAAGGTTTAAACAAGAATCAAGTATTTCCCTCTGAAAAAGCATAAGATTTTATTCTGCTGGTGATTTTTCATTATTCCATTAAGTTGCATAAAATTTAAATTTTTGTTGCTAATTACAGTACCTTTAAAGCCATCAATTGGTTTCTTACTTGAGATTTATTTGAATTTAAGATGTAAAACCTTGAAACTGAGTTGTTTTCTTGTTATTAATTTCTGAGTTGTGGGGATTTTTTTGGGTTTGTTAGACTTTTGTGTGTATGAAAAATACAATTTCCCTATTTTCGGATTATAAGTTGTTAATTGCCTTTCTTACTTGAGTTTGTTTCCTATTTATGTCCTTAAAACCAAGTGTTTACCAAATCTTTTTTGCTGATCAACCAGGCAAACACATCTACTTGATGCCTTTTGAATGAAAACATTCACTTCATAAAAAAAACATGGGAACTAAATATAGCTATTTGTGAGCCATTACTACTTTGATTCACCAGTCAGATTATTTAGAATTTAACTTGAGATGGCTTAGGCTCCCTATGGAAATGAGATTTAAACAAGAATCAAGTATTTTCCACTGAAAAAACATCAAATTTGATTCTGCTGGTGATTTTGCACTATCCCATTAAGCTGCATAAAATTTGAATTTCTATTGCTAATTATGTTCTTAGCTGTGGAACGGACGCATTCGATACTGTATACCTACTCGTTATAAGTATATAAGTAAAGACATATGTATTCTAGGAAAAACAAAGATCTTATCTACCCAAAAAAGAGAATAAGATGTCTACTATAAAAAGAAATCAGACTGACTCTCAAATGAAGAGAAGTTATAGGCGTCGTACAACTTATAAAAAATGCCACGTGAACAAAAAGCGGCTCTTCTACAATAATGTCGAGCAGAATATGCTGCAAGAAAGCATCATTCTTCTGAAAATTCCATCGCTAACTGCTTTACTCAGCCTCTTACTTCCTCAAAGGCTCTGTCCATACTCTGTGGACAGAATGCCCTGTTCATTACTGATGAACCTACTATTTCTCGAAATTGTTCGTGTAATGCAACTTCTATTACATTTTAAGTGTATCTTACAAATCTAAAATGTTTCAGGTCCAGGACGCAAACCAACACAGATGGGTTGTTGGGATATCAGGCAGCTACCCTGCTATTTTAAAAAAGGTTCCAAATTGCAAATTTTGTAAAGCAATAAGATTCCAATACGAAACTCCAAGCTTCTGCTGTAACAACGGTTCTATAAAATTAGTTTCACACCAACTACCTTCTGAATTAAAAAGCCTTTATTATGGAAACTCTGAGGAATCCAACCATTTCCGCACTTACATAAGAACATATAATAATATATATTCGCATTTAATTCACTTGGAGTCAAACATGATAAGGACTTAGCAAATAGGACTAAAGGTATCTACACATTCAAAGTTCAGGGGCAAATGTACCATTTCCTGCCCAGCCTCACTGCTTCGGATAACAAAGCAAAAAATATGCAACTTTATTTCTATGACAATGAGAATGACAGAATCAACAAAATGGCCTTCTCAGAAAATCTTGACAAATTTCTTATTGTGCAGTTGCTAGATATTCTAAAAAATAATCCGTACTCTTTATTTCTCAAATCTCTAACACAAATTCTAGATTTACCCAATTACTACATCGCACTTAAATGCGATTCTACCCTAGACCAACGAACATATAACTTATCCAGTGTCTCAAAAGTTGCAGCTATATAGACTGACGTATAATCAGAGTGTCCTACTTCTAAACCACATATTCGTTTGTACACTCACAACAATAGCAGTCAGCTGGTTCATTATTACTACGGTTGTTACGATCCATTACAATATCCTTTGTTATCTCCATACGGAGAAAATAGCTGGCATTGTGGTATTTAAATTTTTTTACATAATACTAACCGTCCTAGAAATCATAATTCTTGTAAAAATGAGCAACTTTCGAGTGTCGCGAACATGTGCTCAATTGATGGATTCCTTAATATAGAAGAAGAAGTTTTACAGAAAGAAAGGCCAAAAAAACATGGTGTCCTGCCGTGAATGTTACTGTTACAAACTTCAAATTAGAACTAATGAGGAAAATGGAACTTTACAGTCCGGGAGATTATTCCAACAATATTTTGTAGATCAATACATAAAACTTGAACCACAAAGATTGGTCTTCTTGTTATTCAATCAAGATCTATTCCGAGCTGAAGTATTGGCTTATAAATCTTCTAAGAATCGCAGAAAGAGAGGTTTCAAATATTGATAGAAAGACATTCCTCCCTACTAGCTTTACGTGTGGTCCAAGAGATATGCAGCGTCAATACATGCACGCCATTGCATTAGTACAACACTTTGGAAAACCTGATATCTACCTAACAATGACTTCTCTTTATTGCCTGTTTATCATATCTAGCTTATTCTGCTGATGGGTTGTTGTGATGAGGGTTCCCAGGAAACAACCTCTCTACCTATATGTGGTAGTGGTAAGGTCTGCGTACATCTTACCCTCCCCAGACCCCACTTGTGGGATTTCACTGGGTATGTTGTTGTTGTTGTTAATGACTTGTGATTCTTCATGGCCTGAAATAGAAGATCTCCTATTACCAAATGATGAAATACAAAATAGACTTGATCTAATAAATCGAGTATTCAAAGCAAAAGCAGAAGAATTAAAATCAGATATTGTTAAAAAATATATTCGGGAAAGTGGCTGCTTATATGTACACCATAGAATTCAAAAAAGAGGTCTGCCTCATGCTTATTTTCTTATTATACTTACTAATGAATATAAATTGTTAACACCTCGGTCCTACGATAGAATTGTATATGCTGAACTACTAGATTTTGATACTAATGACTATTTACATTCTTTAGTTATTAAGCATATGATGCATGGTCCTTATGGAAGCTTAAATTCTTCTAATTCATGTATGAAAAAAAGGACATTGCAAATTTAAATATCATAATAGCTTGACAACTCTTGGGTTGTTCCATATAATTCATATCTATTAAGCAAGTTTAACTGTCACATAAATGTTGAAATCTGCGCAGATATTAAAGTTAAACACATTTACAAATACATCTGTAAAGATCATGACAAAATAAGTTTCAATATTCAAAGTGATGACGCTATTACAAAAATAGATGAAATGAAGGAATATCTCAGCTAGATGGGTATCACCACCAGAAGCTACGTGGCGTCAATTCGCTTTTCCAATTAGTGAAATGAATCCCATTATTTACCACCTTCAACTACATCTTCAAGACCAACAATTTGTTTCTTTTAAGACAACATCAAATTTGACTTCAATATTAAAGAACCCTGGAAATAGAAGAACAATGTTAACAGAGTTTTTTTCCATGAATCAACTAAATAAACATGCTATAGAATTGAATTTGCTATACAAAGAATTTCCACAACACTTCGTCTGGTCAATCAATGATAAAATATGGACACGTAGAAAACAAAGTTATGTTATCGGCCGTATTGTGAGTTGTCATCCAACAGAAGGAGAAAGATACTAGCTTAGGCTATTACTCATGAACATATGAGCGCCTAAATCATATAGAGATCTCCTGACTATAAACGGAAAGAGTTGCAACACATTTAGAGAATCTGTAGAAAAAAAAGGCTTACTAGCTTATGATAATAACTTAACTGAATGCTTGATAGAAGTTTCTCAATATCAAATGCCATGTAGCTTACGACATTTATTTGCCACACTGTTAGTATATTGTAACCCCGCTAATCCAAAAGATTTATGGAATAGATTTGAGAATTCTATGTCTAAAGATTTTACAACTACAACAAATATACAAGAAAGTGGTATTCGTTCACTGGTTATAAACCACATAAATAATATATTGCATTCAATGGGGCGAAATATAAATGAATTTAAACTTCTACCACAAAATATTATGTCTTTAGTATCTTCTTTTAGAATTATCCAAGAGGCTAGAGGTATCTACTTAGAAAGAAATATAACTGTAACCGAGGAAGATTTGCTCATGCATACGAAACTAAATAGTGAACAAAAGAGGGCTTACAACACAATCCTCAATAGAATATTGTCACACGAATCCGGAGCTTTTTTTATTGATGGATCAGGAGGAACAGGAAAAATATTCTTATATCGTGCTTTAGTAGCAACTATACGATCCAAAGGACTTATCGCTTTAGCCACCACAACTTTTGGTGTTGCAGCTTCTGTACTCCTTGAAGGACAAACTGCACACTTATGCTTTAAACTTTCTATCGGTATAAGTGAAAACTACAGCTGAAACATAAGTAAACAAAGTTCACTTTCTTTTTTAATTCAAGATGCGCAGTTAATAGTATGGGATGAGGTGTCTATGGCAAAGAAAAAATTTGTCGAGACTTTTGATTTACTCTTGCGAGATCTTATGGGCATAAATACACTTTTTGGTGGAAAAGTTGTAGTTTTTGGAGGTGACTTTCGCCAAACTTTGCCTGTTGTCAAAAGTGGAACCAAATAGGATTTCATTAATGAATGTTTATTAAACTCACACATCTAGAATGATCTTGAAAAAATTCGTATGATATAAAATATGTGTGCAAGAGATGATCCAACATTTTGAGAGTATCTACTAAGAATTGGAGATGAAAAAGAAAACGTTAGTGAACACAATAAAATTGAAACTTCAGAATCTCTTCTCATTCCTTTTACAAATGAGAAAGAATCATTAAATACGTTATTTAAAAATATTTACCCCAATTTAGAATTGCTTCAATCTGACACATCTAATGTTACATCATGTGTTATCTTAACAACTAAAATGATTTTGTAAATAAAATTAATGTAATGTTATAACATTCATAGGTATTGAGGAAACTATAGAGCCAAAATATCAATCCCAATTTGAAGATTTCTTGCACATATTAAATCCTGTTGGTTTATCACCTTATAAGTTAGTTCTGACGAAAAATTGCCTCGTTATATTACTGCGCAACTTAAATCTATCAGAGGGTTTATGCAATGGTACACGCTTAATTTGTTCTGATGTCAAAAAGTCATATCATTAGCGTTAAAATTGCTAGTGGTGATTTCAGAGGCAAACATGTTTTTATTCCTCGAATACCATTATTGTCTCCACACAATGAAAAATTGCTCATTCTATTTAAAAGAATACAATTTACTATTCGATTATGTTTTGCTATGACTATTAACAAAGCTCAAGGTCAAATGCTAGATTTTGTAGGAATTTATCTACGTGAACTTGTATTTTCGCATGGTCAACTTTATGTTGCTTTATCAAGAGCAAAAACCTCAAATTGTGTAAAAATAGTCATACGCCCACCAATAGCAGATAATCCTGATGATCATTCTACTCACAATGTAGTATATAATGAAATTATCCAAAAAACATTCTTCTCAATTTCTTGAATTCTACTCATAAGCGATGTATGATATGTCATTTTATAAGTTATTACTTACATTTCTATTACTCATATAATGTTGCTCTTTCCATTAGAATATTTTTCACTCTCACCCTCTTTAATTATTTTGCAGGATATAAAAAATGGAACAAAGGCTTAATATAAATGCTATCACCCCTGAAAATATTTGATTTGGACATGTAAGGTACAACTCGTGGATATTGGTAAGCCAGGCGAAAGTAGA
This sequence comes from Solanum rostratum, assembly GCA_029948455.1. Taxonomy (NCBI): domain Eukaryota; kingdom Viridiplantae; phylum Streptophyta; class Magnoliopsida; order Solanales; family Solanaceae; genus Solanum; species Solanum rostratum. Next base: position 53,892,568 of record CM057049.1, read on the forward strand.
GAATAGAGATAAATACATGAACATGATGTTCCAAGATGAAAAGATACTTTTTTATTTCCCTTTTTGGTTGTCCAATTTACCACAAATAACTCAAGACTTTTTCTATTATTCCTCACACTTTTCCCACAACCTTACCCTTGGATAATTTTGTAATGCTTCCATTAAGAAGCAATGCATAACGCTGAATTTTGCAGTGATGGTTCATTAATATTCTATTTGGTTAGACAATTTACTTCAGGAATAGTAAAAATAAACTATTTTCCCCCTCTATTAACAAATCCATATATATAATATTACTTTGGCTTCTTCTGAAGAAACATACAAACTCACTATGGAGTAAAGCAGTGATCTTATGCCGTTTCACGAAAGATTGATTGCCAAAACACCAACTGAGTTAATGTTTATATCATTTCTTTCATGTGGGTGTAGCTTTATTTTTCAAGAAAGATAAAAATGAAAGTAAAAGGATGTTATCTTTATTTGTCACGACCAAAAATGGGATCTTGACTAAAGGGCCACTTAATTCCAACCCCAAGAATAAAGGTACTGTAGAAGGGGCGAAAATTCCAATAAATAAATAGTCACCACATAAAAATGATATCCCAAAACCTGGTGTCACGAGTATAAAGAGCATCTACTACATAACTAGTGAAATAAGTGCATCTCAGTCTTCGAATAGAATTAAAGACTGAACAACTAAGATAGAATCTAATGGGAACTTGAAGCCCTGAGTCTTACCACTAGATCTGGTATGAACCAAGTGCACGAGCAAATCAACTACCACGTGGATAATCCTGACGAGAATCTACGGAGGAGAAAGGAGTAGGGGTGGGTATACATAATATGTACCCAGTAGGTTTAACTGACTGGTAATCAAAAATTGAATAAACTATGAAATAATCTAGGAACGCTTCCACCTGCAACATGAAAACCAGTCCAGCATCGGTACCACCAATTTATATAGAACGATGCGAATAAAGTAAACATATAATCTCAAATAAGCCAACCCAAAACAACCACAAGTAGTATAATGAAATGGTATGCAATGTCGTGCAATACAATGCAATGCAAGGTGGTATCAAGACCGTCGCACAGCCTGTCGTATATACCCCCGTCAAGCTAAGGCTCCAAGACTAAGGGGACCCACGGGGACCTCGCAGGCCATATATCTCAATCGCAATATATCAATTACCTTGCCACCCAAGTGCCCGTGGTCAAGGACTCATGATAAAAATCACCATTCACAACTTCCCAAAATATTATGACGTGTAGTATGAGGATGCATGCAATCAAGAGACAGTTATGGAACAATATTCCTCTCAATAAACACTATAAATAGCAAAGTTCTCAAGTTTAGCAATTATAATATTCACCCCATTCTAGTAACTTTATTTTCCCAACAAACCATGATCCTTAATATGTATCACAATTATCTCCCTTTCTCAACATGCCATATTCACACTATTCTCAATTTAGGATTTCACATGCTCTCGAAGCAACACATAGACAATTAAAGCCCTCACATTAGCATCAAAATAAGAATCATCAACCCCACACATGATACGATCTCATCCCATAGATTATAACATAAGAATATTCAATAACTCAATCCTAATCTCAAAGAACGATAGCCAAACCTACCTCAATGTCGAAACTGCACTTGAACACTTCTACCGAATGGACAAAATCTTGAATTCAACTCCCGAAATGACAATTCTCTATCAAGAATGGAACATACACGTCACAAAGAGTCCAATGACATCGTACTATATGTCTAGCCTAACCCCAAAAACTAATTAATTTCATAGTCAATACCCAAATTTTCAAGTCTAGGGTTAAGTGTTAATGTCTCCAATATTTAAAATCTAATGATGTTCACATAACACAAATCCCCAATACTAATATATATAAAATAAAACGTATACATATATATATATATACCCAAAGTCGTGCGTAATAATATAATTTTGACGAAATGGAGAACCAAAGGCACATTGGCAGAAGATGCCAAATGCATAGATATCAAAAGCACTGGCAGAAAGTGCTAATGAAGGAGTGTTTTAACATTATAATATAAGGTGCTTTAGCAATTTAGAGAATTACCTCTCACAACTTGTCACAATTTGGAAAATATCCCACCTCCCTTCGTCACCTTCGTTGAAGGTTTTCTTTTCTTTTTCCACTTTTATTTTTCAAGTGATATGAAAGGAAATAAATCATACTAACTAATTTTTAATATATATGTATATATATATAGAGAGAGAGTGTTATAGAATATTTAATAAATTATCAATTTAGTCCCCAATTAAATTAGTTATCTAAATTTACCCAACAAATAACTGACTATAGTTATCGAATAGTCCAAAGACTCCTTTAAAATTACAAGAAAGATATTTGTAGGAAAATAAGATGACCAACTCTCGAAATAACCTAACAGGTCATTACATCATCCGCCATTAAAAATCATGTTCGTCCTCTAACATAAAGTAGAAGAAATTACCTGAAGTTTCGAAAAGCTGGGGATATCGAACACGCATATCTGATTCTGTCTCCTAAGTACCCTCCTCAATAGGTCGAGGTCGCCACTGAACCTTAATTGAAGCGATCTCCTTAGCCCTGAGCCTACGAACCTGTCTATCCAGAATGGCTACTAGCTCCTCCTCATAAGTCAAATCCATTCCCAACTTTATGGTATCAGAAGAAATAATGTGGGACTCATCTGGTATGTATTTCCGGAGCATGGAGACATAGAATACTGGATGAACACCTTACAATCTTGGTGGCAAAGCCAACTCATAAGCCATTTCACCTACTCTCCTTAGAATCTGGAACGGGCCAATAAACCTCGGACTAAGCTTGCCCTTCTCCTCGAACCTCATCACACCCTTCATGGGTGATATCCTCAACCACACATGATTGCCAACCATAAACTCCAAGGGACGAGCTCTCCTGTTAGCATAGCTCTTCTTCCGACTCTGGGCTATCAATAGTTAAATTTGGATTAGGTGCACCCAGTTCATAGCATCTCTGAGCAAGTTAGTGTCTAATGCCTCGGCGGCAACTGAGTCGAACCACCCAATAGGTGACCGACACCTATGCCCATACAACACCTCAATTGGTGCCATTTGAATACTGGAGTGTTAATTGTTATTATAAGCAAACTCCGCTAGGGGCAAGTGTTGGTCCCACCGGGTACCAAAATTAATCACACAGGCCCTAAGCATGTCCTCCAGCACCTGAATAGTCCCCTCGGACTGACCATCTGTTTGAGGATGAAATGCCGAACTCATGTCTAATCATGTACCCAACCCATGCTACACTACTTTTTAAAATTGGGAGATGAACACCGAACCTCGATTCGACACAATAGATATAGGCACCCCATGCAACCTAACAATCTCACGTATATAGATCCTAGCTAGCTACTCCGCATTGTGGCTAGTCCTCACCGGAATGAAGTGAGCTGATTTGGTCAACCTGTCTACAATCATCCAAATTGAGTCAAACTTACCCAACGTCACGGGTAATCCGCTCCCACTTCCACTCGGGAATGAGCACCCGCTGCATCGGACCTCCTGGCTTTTGATGCTCATACTTAACCTGTTGGCATTTCAAACACTTAGCCACAAACTCCATAATGTCCCTCTTCATCCCACACCACCAATAATGTTGCTTCAAATCATGAAACATTTTTGCCACACCAGGGTGAATGGAATACTTAGCATGATGAGCCTCCTCCAAGATCAAGTGAACCCAATAACCTACCTTAGGCACACAAATGCGCCTATTAATTCTCAAAACTCCCTCAGAATCAAGAAAAACTGACTTAGCTTCACCCCTCAACACTTTGTCCCGAATCACACATAATTTATCATCAAACTGGTGAGCACGAATTTGATCCATCAATGTAGATCTAGCCTCGACGAAGGCCAACACACTATGAGATGGGGAGATGTCAAGTCTGATCAATTGTCTGGCCAAAGACTGAACCTCCCAAGCTGAAGGCCTCTCTTCTGCTCTAAGATATGCCAATCTACCCATACTAGAAGGTTTCCGGCTCAAGGCATCCACCACCACATTTGCCTTGCCAGGGTGATAAAGAATAGAGATATCATAGTCTTTCAGCAACTCCAACCACCTGCGCCGGTTCATATTCAAATTAGGCTGAGAGAAAATATACTTGAGGCTATGATGGTATGTGAAGATCTCCTAATGCACCCCATAGAGATAATGCCTCCACAACTTCAAAAAAAACACCATCACGGCTAATTCCAAATCATGAGTAGGGTAGTGTCGCTCATGGACCTTCAGCTGTCGCGAAGCATAAGCTATAACTCTTCCCTTTTGCATCAACACCCCACCCAAACCGACACCAGAAGCATCACAATAAACAACAAAAGCTACAATTTCCTCGGGCAATGCTAAAATAGGTACTGACGTCGATAACTCCTTGAGCCTCTGAAAGCTTGCCTCACATTAATCGGTCCATAGAAATGCAACTTCCATCTGAGTTAGTCTAGCCAAAGGAGTTGTGATAGAGGAGAATCCCTGAACAAATCGACGATAATAACCTGCCAGCCCAATAAATCTGCGAATCTCAGTCACTGAAGTGGGTCTCACCCAATCACGAACTACTACAACCTTGGTTGGATCAACCATAATACCATCCTTAATTACCACATGACCCAAGAAAGTCACAGACTCGAGCCAAAACTCGCATTTAGAGAATTTAGCATACAGTTTCTCCTCACGCGATCATTGGAGCACGATCTTCAGGTGACGAACGTGGTTCGCCTCACTCTTGGAATACACCAATATGTCGTCAATAAAATACAATCATAAGGGAATCTAGGTAAGGTCTGAACACTCGGTTCATCAACTCCATAAAAGCAGCAGGGCCATTAGTTAGCCCAAATGACATAACCACAAACTCATAGTGCCCATATTGAGTCCTGAAAGCAGTCTTCGGGGTGTCTGACTCCTGGACCTTCAACTGGTGATACCCTGACCTCAAATCAATTTTAGAGAACACCGAGGCACCCTGAAGTTGATAAAATAAATCATCAATACGAGGCAAGGGATACTTGTTCTTGATGGTCACTTTGTTCAACTGACGATAGTCAATGCATATTTTCATGGTACCATCCTTTTTCTTTACCAACAACACCGGTACGCCCCAAGGCGACACACTAGGCCGGATAAACCCTTTCCTCAACAAATCTTCTAATTGTTCCTTAAATTCCTTTAACTTTGCAGGAGCCATTCGATAAGGAGAAATGGATATGGGCTTAGTGCCCGGCTCCAAATCAATGGAAAAATCAATATCACCATATGGAGGAACACCTGGTAAGTTTGTAGGAAACACATCCATGAACTCTCTCACTATTCTCATGGTCTCTAAAGAAGATGACTCCTTAGAAATATTGCGTACATAAGCCAAATAAGATAAGCACCCATGATCAATCATATGCCGAGCGTGAACATAAGAAATAACCACCTTAGGATAAGAGCTAGGAGCACCTGTCCACACTAACTGAGGTAAACCCGGATACGCTAAGGTCACAGTCTTAGCATAACAATCAAGGATCGCATGATAAATGGACAACCAATCCATACCCAAGATAACATTAAAGTCAAGCATGTTTAGAAAGATCAAATCAGCCTGGGTCTCCCTACCTGAGAATACCAATACAACCCGATATACCCAATCCACCACCAGGGATTCACCCACGGGTGTGGAAACAGAAATAGGCACATCAAGAGGCTCACACACACCATCAATGTCATTAGCAAAATAAGTGGATACATATGAATAGGTGGACCCAGGGTCAAATAATACTAAAGCTGAACGATGGCAAACTAGAATAATACTTGAAATCACAACATCAGATTTCTCTGCCTCCGTACGTTCTGGAACGACATAATATACCCCGCGCTCTCCACTAACATGCGATCCACCACAAGCACCACCTTGAGCTCCACCCCTAGCACCTCTAGTGCTACCCCTCGCACTCTGTAAAACGCCTCTAGCTGCTGGGGCTGGTGTAGACCAGGCCATCTGTGCCCCCGATGGGAAAGAAACAGGAGCATGCTTAGGACAATCTTTGGCATGGTGGCCAAACTCATCACACACATAACAACCTCTAGGTCTAGACAGGCATGGTGGCCAAACTCATCACACACATAACAACCTCTAGGTCTAGACCTGCCTATATTACCCGCACTAGGAATGGCAGCATGGACTGGTCTCCCCTGATAACTCTGAGCCCCCTGCCCCTGAGAATCCTTGTCTCTGGGTGCATAACTGCCAAAATGACCATGATAGCGGGACCTCTTACCACCACCCTATTGGGCCTGTCTGATGCCCTCTTTCATTCTAGCATGGTCAACGATGCTCTGAAAGGAACTACCAAATAATACAAGAGAGGTTATGGCCTCCTGAAGATAACTTGTGAACCCCTTTACAAATCGACGAATCCGCTCAAACTCTGTGGGAATATTAGACATGGCATAGCGAGACAACTCATGAAATCGTGCCTCATACTCGGTCATATTTATGGAACTCTGCTCCAATCTATCGAACTCATCACGACATCTATCACGAAGGTTGTACGGTACAAACCTCTCAAAAAAGATCTCAGTAAACTGCCCTCAAACCATGGATGGAGCATTAACTGGCCTCCGGGCCATAACCGACCTCCACCACTCTTTGGCCATGCCTGTGAACTGATAAGAGGTGTAAGCTACTCCGTGGGCCTCCAGAACACCCAAATTAAACAATCGATCCTGGCACTCTATTAGGAAGTCATATGCCTCATCCCCGGCGGTACCATCAAAATTGGGAGGAGTCAATCTTACAAATCTCTCAAAGCTCTTTTGCTCAGACAAGGACATAGCAGTAGTGGCAGAAACTGGCGGGACTGAAAACCTTGGAGGTGCAATGAAAAGCATGAAAAATGGACTCAAGGTCTGAAATCCCATATTAGGTCCCTGAGCTGGCTGTGAAGGACCAACAAGTATAGCAAAAACTGAGGTACCTAGAACATCACTAGTAGCAGGGGTACCATCCAATCTTGCCAACAATTGAATCAATAGCTCCTGTAATACTGGTGTACTCTCTAAGGATGTAGGAGGCTGAACTGGGTCCTCAATCTGCTCCTTGAACTCATAAACTGGGTCAACAATAGGCTCAGGTGAAGCCCCTCTAGTTTGACCTCAGGCTGGTGCTGCTTCTCTAGCCCGGCCTTGACCTCTAGCTCTGCAACGACCTTTGTCTAGCCCTCTAGTGGGGGTTTGGACATCAGGTACTGACTCACCTTCGGTGTTTCTAGCTCTAGTCCATGTAATCTGCGCAGGAAGAATAGATTAGAAGCGTATAAAACTGGAATATGAAAAAATCACACGAAATGAATCAATGGAAAGAGGATTTCTCCTAACCAGCATCTTGTAGCCTCTCGAAGATAGATACGGACGTCTACATACCAATCCGCAAGACTCTACTAAACACCCTACTCTTTAACTCATGAGACAGCTGAACCTAGGGCTCTGATACCAAACTTTTCATGACCCAAAATGGGATCATGACTAAAGGGCCACTTAATTCCAACCCCAACAATAAAGACACACTAGAAGGAGGAAAAATTCCAAAAAATAAAGTCACCACATAAAAATGATATCCCAAAACCTGGTGTCACGAGTATAAAGAGCATCTACTACAGAACTACTAAAATAAGTGCATCTCAGTCTTCAAATAGAAATAAAGACTAAACAACTAAGATAGAATCTAATGGGAATTTGAAGCCCTGAGTCTCACTACTAGATCTGGTATGAAAAAAGTGCACGAGCAAATCAACTGCCATGTGGATAATCCTGACAAGAATCTGCTGGGGAGAAAAGAGTAGGGGTGAGTACATATAATATGTACCTAGTAGGTTTAACCAATTGGGAATCAGAAATTGAATAAACTATGAAATAATCTAGGAACGCTTCCACCTGCAACATGAAAACCAGTCCGGCATCGGTGCTGCCAATTTATTTCAAACGACGCGAATAAAGTAAACATATAATCTCACATAAGCCAACTCGAAACAACCACAAGTAGTATAATGAAATGGAATGCAATGTCATGCAATACAATGCAATGCAAGGTGGTAGACCGACACACAACATGTCGTATATACCCCCATCGAGCTAAGGCTCTAAGACTAAGGGGACCCAGGGGACCTCGCATGCCATATACCTCAATCGCAATATATCAACTACCTTGCCACCTAAGTGCCCGTGGTCAAGGACTCATGATAAGAATCACGATTCAAAACTTCCCAAAATGTCATGACGTGTAGTATGAGGAAGCATGCAATCAAGACACAATTATGAAATAATATTCCTCTCAATAAACACAATAAATATCAAAGTTCTCGAGTTTAGCAATTATAATATTCACCCTATTCTAGTAACTTTATTTTCCCAACAAACCATGATCCTCAATATATATCACAATTCTCCCTTTCTCAACATGTCATATTCACACTATTCTCAATTTAGGATTTCACATGCTCTCGAAGCAACACATAGACAATTAAAGCCCTCACACTAGCATCACAACAAGAATCATTAACCCCACACATGATACGATCTCATCCCATAGATTATAACATACGAATATTCAATAATTCAATCCCAATCTCAAAGAAGGATATCCGAACCTACCTCAATATCGAAACTGCACTTGAAAACTTCTACCGAATGGACAAAATCTTGGATTCAACTCCCGAAATGACAATTCTCTATCAAGGAACATACACGTCACAAGGAGTCCAATGACATTGTACTATATGTCTAGCCTAACCCCAAAAATTAACTAATTTCATAGTCAATACCCAAATTTTCAAGTCTAGGGTTAAGTGTTAATGTCTCCAATATTTAAAATCTAATGATGTTGACATAACAAAAATCCCCAATACTAATATATACAAAAGAAAACATATACATATATATATATATATATATATGCCCAAAAGCGTGCGTAATAATATAAGTTCCACTAAATGGAGAACCAAAGGCACTTTGGCAGGAGACGTCAAAACACAGAAATCAAAAGCACCGGTAGAAAATGCTTAATGAAGGAGTGTTTTAACATTATAATATAAGGTGCTTCAGCAATTTAGAGAATTACCTCTCACAACTTGTCACAATTTGGAGAAATATCCCACCTCCTTTCGTCAATTTCGTTGAAGGTTTTCTTTTCTTTTCCACTTTTATTTTCCAACTGATATTAAAAGAATTAAACCCTACTAACTGATTTTCAACATATATATATATATATATATATAGTAAGTGGTATAGAATATTTAATAAATTATCAATTTAGTCCCCAATTAAATTAGTTATCCAAATTTACCCGACAAATAACTGACTATAGTTATCGAATAGTCCAAAGACTCCTTTAAAATTACGAGAAGGATATTTATAGGAAAATAAAATGACCAACTCTCGAAATGACCTAACGGGTGATTACATCATCCACCTCTAAGAATCATGTTCGTCCTCGAACATAAGGTAGAAGAAATTACCTGAAGTTTCGAAAAGCTGGGGATATCGAACACACTCTGTCTCCCAAGTAGCCTCCTCAATAGGTTGATGTCGCCACTGAATCTTAATTGAAGCGATCTTCTAAGCCTTGAGCCTACATTTCTATCTATTCAGAATGGCTACTGGCTCCTCTAGGTAAGTCAAATTCGGACCCAACTCTACGGTATATTAAGAAATAATGTGGGACTCATCTGGTATGTATTTCCGGGGCATGGAGACCTGAAATACTGGATGAACGCCTAACAATCTTGGTGGCAAACCCAACTCATAAGCCCCCTCACCTGCTCTCCTCAGAATCTCGAATGAGCTAATAAACCTCGGATTAAGCTTGCACTTCTTCCAGAACCTCATCACACCCTTTATGAGTGATATCCTCAACCACACATGATCGCCAACCATAAACCCCAAGGGACGAGCTCTCCTGTTAGCGTAGCTCTGCCGACTCTGGGCTGTCAACAGTCGAATTTGGTTTAGGCACACCCGGTCCATAATATCTCTGAGTAAGTTAGTGTCTAATGCCTCGGCGGTGACTGAGTCAAACCACCCAATAGGTGACCAACACTTATGCCCATACAACGCCTCAAATGGTGCCATCTAAATACTGGAGTGATAACTGTTATTATAAGCAAACTCCGCTAAGGGCAAGTGTTGGTCCCACCAGGTACCAAAATCAATCACACAAGCCCTAAGCATGTCCTCCAACACCTGAATAGTCCGCTCGAACTGACCGTCTGTCTGAGGATGAAATGCCAAACTCATATCTAATCGTGTACCCAACCCATGCTGCAATGCCTTCCAAAATCGGGAGGTGAACACCAAACCTCGATCTGACACAATAGAGATAGGAACCCAGTGCAACCTAATAATCTCACATATATAGAATCCTATCTAGTTATTTCGTATTATGGCTAATCCTCACCTGAATGAAGTGAGATGATTTGGTCAACCTGTCTACAATCACCCAAATTGAGTCAAACTTATCCAACGTCACGGGTAATCTAGTCACAAAATCCATGGTAATTTGCTCCCACTTCCACTCGGGAATGGGCATCCGCTGCATCGGACCTCTTGGCTTTTGATGCTCATACTTAACCTGTTGGCAATTCAAACACTTAGCTTTATCCCATACCACCAATAATGTTGTTTCAAATCATGAAATATTTTTTCCACACCAGGGTGAATGGAATACTTAGCAAGATGAGCCTCCTCCAAGATCAAGCGAACCCAATCACCTACCTTAGGCACACAAATGCGCCCATTAATTCTCAAAACTTCCTCAGAATCAAGAAAAATGGACTTAGCTTCACCTATCAACACTTTATCACGAATCAAACATAATTTATCATCAAACTGGTGGGCACGAATCTGATCCATTAATGTAGATCTAGCCTCGACGAAGGCCAACACACTATGAGATGGGGAGATGTCAAGTCTGATCAATTGGTTGGCCAAAGATTGAACCTCCAAAGCTAAAGGCCTCTCCTCCGCTCTAAGATATGCCAAGCTACCTGTACTAGACGGATTCTGGCTCAAGGCATCCGCCACTATATTTGCCTCTTCAGGGTGATAAAAAATAGAGATATCATAGTCTTTCAACAACTCCAACCACCTGCACTGTCTCATGTTCAAATTAGGCTGAGAGAAAATATACTTGAGGCTATGATGGTCTGTGAAGATCTTGCAATGCACCCCATAGAGATAATGCCTCCGAAATTGCAAACTGAGCTGCATTGATTCTGTTGTGTTCAGTTCCTTTCTTCAAAGTCTCTCTTGCTTGACAAAAAGACAAAAAGCTTTGTTGATATGTATCATAGTGTTGTGGTCTATTTTCGTCTTCAAGAATCTTTTGAGAAAGTTAAAAAATCCTTACTTCTTTTAGAATCCAGGCTGAGTCAAAATAAGGCAAATAGATTGAAGGAGACCGTCTTTTTGCAAAATTGTTACTACTAGAAGTTAATCCTTTTTTGGGTCATGGACTTGCTGGGTTGTTTTTAATGATATAGTGTTTGGATGTGTATTGGTGAGTTTGACTGATTAGTTGATATGCCTCTAAGAGTAATGTTTGTTTGGTTCCTTCTTTAGTTAACAAAGACTTCACATCATATGGATCATACTCTTTCTGCTGCACCACGCAGGCTTAAACTTGTTGACCCACTTGGATTATCTCAGGAGAAAAAAGCTTCTTTTTTTGGGTCCTGGTTACACTTTATTGATTTCGAAGAGTTCCCTAAGTCATTCATATTGGCCCTGGTTACTTAATATGTATCTTTAAGATTTTGATTAAATGCTTATGTTCTTCGGAAGTACAAAACATGGCATGTCATAACATTGAACTTGGCTTTTTGAAGCATCTACTTTTGCATTCATCGCCGCTGCACCACAGTTTCTATTATCTACTTAAATTTTACTTTAACAGAGTGTATAACATGAAGGAAAATGTTTTTATGAAGACACTTCACATTGAGAGATTATTTTCTTAATCATTTTGCTGCGTAGAGTATAAAAATAGGAGATATATGGCAATAAAAGGTGGAGGATTGATGTTGAAGGTAGAATTTGGTTGTGTTCTTATTCATTAAAGATTCATAAATACTATTTTACTTGTTGGCTGAAGTAACATGGAGTATGAGTTAAGTTATGTGAAAAAATAAAGATAACCAAATAAACAATCTAGAAATTCATATTTACTTTTCACCATAGCTAGATTTGGTGAGTTCCATGTAATAAATGGTCTAAAAAAGTTATATTCTTAATATAAGAGTTCCCTGAACCATTTATGTTGGTCCAACTTACTTTATCTTTAAGATTTTGGTTAGATGCTAATATTCTAAGTACGAAACATGGCATGTCAGAAGAATGAAGATAGTTGACCGAAGGGAGAATTAGATGTATACCCCGGGGGTGTTGGGCATGGTCTGAGAAAGTGAAAAGGTGAAAAAGATTTGTACTTGAATCTGGGAGCTGTGTAGGCCTTATGGAGCTTATATATTCATGGTTGTGCCAGAGGATATTAAAACTTTTGGAACTTAAAATCTTGGAGACATGGTCTAGTCATGATTTAGTACCTTGTTGTGGTGTCAGATTTAACGTGTTTATGGAGTCTGCTTTTGTTATAGGAGTCAACCCGTTATCCAGGATGTCTTGAAATGAGATGTCATGGAATAACAATTTCTTATTTAGAGATTCTTATGTAGCTTGCGTTAGCTCTTATTGCTAATGTTGATTATGTTGCTTGTTCTTATTTGGTTTCCTCTTTATTGTAAGAATGACTAAAAATTGACTTTTTCACTGTTGGTTTTGGATTTTTGATACTTATTCTATTTTTTTTATAAATTATCTGCAGAAAAATCAGGTTAAAGGCGATTGTTTATGGTGATGACATTTTCCTTTATCAACAAAGATTCACTCTATTTCACACCTATTTGATCACGAGTGCCCGAGTACAACAACCAACTTTAAGATATGAAAAACTCTTTCATGCATATGAATGGATTATTGACAAAAAAACTATAGTCGATTCAATTGATAAACATAAGTCATATCAGACTATAGTTGATCTATTTGATCTAGATGACTTAGATGAGGATGCACTACCACCACCCACAATCATCAATATGACATCATTTTGGGAAATCAACGAAGAAGCATTCCGAAGTACTAAAGAGCAACTCAAGAATGCAAAATTCAGTATGACTACTTTGCTTTTTCTATATTTACACATGCATTTCAACACAAATTATAACTTCCCCTTATCCTATCTTAATAGATATGCTTGCAATTACCGTGAACTGCTTCACACCAAGATATATCACAAGCATGCAAAAAAGGTTGCAAGAACTCATTGTCATTGACACCAAGTAAGTCGTACAAAAAGTTGGTGATTTTGCTTTAGAAAAGTGTCACTTATTAAAGAGTAGAAATGTGAAATTCCCCTTCTAGTTATAGAAAATATTGAATTCAAGTGGGTTTACTGGAGTTATTTCATATTATTTTACTTCCAGGAAAAAAAAATTCTCTACTACCCTCTCCTACTTCTTCTCTTTAGACTGCCTCTATTTTCTCAATGCATCTCAGTAAACTCTTCATCTTATTGTTCTCTTACTTTTGTGTACTTTTAATTTTTCACAATTCTGAACTTACAGTAAACATGCTTTCACTTTTACACTATGGGAAGAGGATATTATTAAAGATGAAGGCACAAGACTCCTTACACAGTTTCCGAAACATCCTATTATTTTTGCCAGACGTGTTGGAGTATCAAAATATAATGGAAAGTGAATGTCATCTAACTATACTATCTAGAACTAAATATTACCATATTTGTTCTATTTTTGTTACTTCCTACTTTATTAGATAAAGGTTTTAACTAATGTAGGCACATCGCTCACAACAAAATTCAACACAACAACAAATAGATCCATCGTATTCACAATGTGTGGAGCTGCAATCATGGTACACATTGCTCTCCTATTAGTAAGTATTTTCTTACCTTCTATCATTTTCCTATCAAATAGGATAGTAACAAATGCAAAAATGCTCAACTCTTTTGCAGTGAGAAGCACATCTCAATCTGGATCTTTTATCTCTGCTCCAGTGGAAGAAGAAATAGTATCCATTACAAATATCCAGACACAACAAGATGTTAGTACAATTTTCCCCACTCTAATCCTAATTTATAGTACAAATTATATCCAGATCAATTGGTATAATATTCTTACACAAGGATAACCTTTCACCATTGAAGCAAAAATAACTCTCCCCAAAAAATTCAACTCTTGTTATGTTTTAACCTGCCCAAATTGTAAACAAGAAGTCAGAAACCCGAAGAAAAGAAAATTTCATCGTACAAATTGTAACCAAGAAAACATACTCACCTCCAGATACCTCAACTTCTGATTTTACCTAAAAACACAAATACAAAGAGAATTCTCTTACTAAGAATCTATTATACATGTGTGTATATATATACATAACCACAAGTGTTGATTTGATGTAATTCTTGAAGATGCATCTGGCTCAATAATAGGGATAATTATGGATGAAGAAGGAGAGCAATTGTTATCTCTCACTGCAGAAGAGATTTATGCTCAAGCATCAACTGAGGTAAAAAACCTAACTAAGCAACATACACATATTCACTTTACCTTAAAACCAAACAAAACACATAAGATATATTCCTTTACAGGTTGAGTCAGAGTCAATGCAACATGCTCAACTGAAGACACAAGACAACCTTTTCAAAATTCGAGTGAAAAAAATCCTTTTCCTGCACTTTGCGTACAACCTCACCAAAGGTTTTCATTTTGGTCATTACTAAAAAGGAAAACATGATGCCTTCTCTCCCTGCACCATCCTACACAAATATTGAAGGAGACAACAAAAGGCAGAAAAAGCATCTCATTTCTTCCGGTGAACAAACATCAGAATCAAAGAAAAAATCAAATATGCTTAAGCTGAAAGAACAAATGGAACCACTAACTCCAACCAAAATGCAATAAAAGTTATCAACAAAGTTCCTTTCTTATTCCTTCTCTAAATATTACCATAACTTCTATTTAATAATTCTTAGTTTCCTTTATATCTTCCAACATACTAACCCCTCTTTTATTATTATTTTTATATATAAACACAGACCAGGTAGCTCTCTTTTGTAATCACTTTTGGTTTGTATAGAACGAAGGTAATTTACTACAATTCTTTTTCCTGGAAAGCATTTCTAACATCAACAAAAATTACTAAATAATATATCATTTAGAAATACTTTCTCCAGATGTGAACGGTTAATATTTTTCCTTCACCTAAACAAGCTCTTGGAACGAAAAATAATGTCTGCTACAGCTTGCTGCTTTTGGGTTTTATATCATCTCGTGATAATGTTTCCTACCATAAAATAAAGGTAATCAAATCATATGTGTAACTGCCTCTATACTCATAATTTGTGTATATATATAAAGAAATTCTCAAAGAGCATCTTAGAAAGAATTTAAACAACAATCTTTAGGTTAAAGTAATTAACGAAAAAATCGCAATTTCAAAACAACAACAACAAAATCAAGCTTAGAGTTTCTTACTCAATTACTCTACTAAAACTGAAAAAGAGAATCTACTAAAGACACAGTAGCGACTTCACACCATAATTAATCATGATAACACTGAATGTATATAACTTAAATGCTTTGACGAAACTAACTGTTGTCATCACCAAACTGAACATTAATGAGTAATATTTTTTGCGTTAGTTTAGGATTTTCCATATATGTTATTGGTTTTTATAGCTTGTATCAAGTCTTATTGCCAATGTTGGTTGTGCTTATTCTTATTTGGGTTCTTTTTATTATAAGAATGAGTAAAGATTGAGTTTTTAGGGATCCCCTCGTTTAGTTGACATGAATGATTAAAGGGAAATGTCCAAATCCGCGTCTTATTATTTTCAACAATAATCCATTTCAAGTTGTTTGACATGACATAGAATTTAAGTAAAGAAATCTTTCGAATAATGTTCAATGCATGTGCTAGCTGTTCACATTAATTCCTTTAATAAATGTTTGCACAACTTTCAAATATTTGCAGTTAAATGAAGTTTCATATGAAGATCATTTCTGTCTTTTTGGCTTGTACATATGTCTTTTGCACACTTTTATGGTGGTGGAACAAAGGTAATTAAGAATTACACATTAACATTGCATCTACACTGGCCTTAACATTTGAATAACGATTTCACAACTTCTCTAACTTTGAACATTTCATCCTTTTTCCCACAACTACACCCAACTACAACTGGAACAACTCGAGTTATCATCTTTAGTCCTTCTGACAAACTAGCAATGCAATAGTATAAGCTGTACAGAACATTCGTATTTCAAACAAGCCTTATCGATGTATTCATATGACATCTTATCTTGTCTGGTTTATCACTTCCATTCTTAGATCCTGTTTTCCAAATAGAAAAATAAAACTTAATACTTTTTGCTTTCACACCATAAAGCTCACAAACCAAAAGGACCTCCTTTCGCCTCTACCTGCATAGTGATATTTCCCATAGCCTGTGCTTTGCACGGGCACACCCCATCTAGTAATTAATATAAATTCTCATAAAAACAAAGATATGAAAAATATTTCAAAAAAAAACTAGAAGATTATCACATATCTCAAGAACTATACATATTTATATAAATATAAACTATATACATTCTCTTGATTGTCATGTATTATTTGACTAGATAAATTTAGGTCCGTAGTATGGGCCTAATGAGTTCTTATATTTTTATAGTAAACAAATTTAATATATTATTTTATTATTTGTTTCAAATATTCATACACTACAATATAGATGCCCCATTCGGGGCCATCTCAACTATAAGGCCATTAAAGTAATCGTTTGTGACCCTAATTTTTTTGGGTCCCCACTTTCTCTCAAAGATGTATATATATGTAAGAGTGTTAAAAGAATTTCATATATTGATAATTTTTTTAAAAAATTAATAGAAAATATAATATAAAGATCGTCTTAATAATTGAGAAATGAAATAGTGTTTAATGAATTGAGCATCATTTTTTATGTAGCTATCCATTTTGTTGCCTCATTTCTATTATGACGCTTATCATAAACTTATTATTCTTATATTTATATTTTAAGGGAAAGGAACATATATATTAAGAAAAATAATAATTCATATGTTGTTAATAAAAGTCTTTAAAAACTGTTTATTCTTCCATTTTTTTAAATTTCGTTTTCACTGTTTTTATTATCTCATTATTGAATATTCTTAAGTCTTTCAAACGGTCAAACTTTCTATATTATAGAAGATCTATTGTTATGTATTTATAAAAAGATCAAATTTAGTTTTTGAATTTTCTTCAAATTTCAATCAGTTAAATTAATCAACACTACTTTAATATCGCTATATTAATTTATTCAGCACAACACTATTTTAATATCATAATACAAACTTTTAAATTTTTGAGTTAGGTTTTATTGTTCTAACTCTGTTATATGTTTTTCATTGAAAATTTATATTGTTTATATTCTAACTTCATAATTTCCGCATATATCCTACTTCTAGACCTCATTTATAGTATCACACTTAGTATGCTATAATTATTCAATTTATATAAGAGGCCCCTCTATGAAGCTTGGCTTTAGACCCCCAAACTTATTAAAATGACTTTAGCCCCATTTACAACTTAACTTGAAAAAGCTAAATTCCAAGAAATTCTGTTCATAGAGGAAATAAAGA
Organism: Solanum rostratum; assembly: GCA_029948455.1. Lineage (NCBI taxonomy): Eukaryota > Viridiplantae > Streptophyta > Magnoliopsida > Solanales > Solanaceae > Solanum > Solanum rostratum. The sequence continues at coordinate 53,910,396 of CM057049.1, forward strand.
GGTGTGTTAGAATATGAATTAACATATATCATGTTCGAGGAATATATAAAATATTGATATTATTGAAAAAATAGTCAATATTCATATATTTTTGCAAGTAATATTTATTTTTCAATGTTGTTATCTTCTATTTGTAATATTTGCACCAAAAGCTTTGCATATAATAATATACACAAGTCTTTGATCAACTCAAGTATAATTTATCTGTGATTAGCTTTGTCAATAAATTTTGATTTATTTTATTATTGTTTTCAATAAGTAGAAATAGTTCTATTTATTTTGATGTTAATATAATATTGAAAGTATTTATTAAAATAAAAAGTTAATTTCTAATTCCACAAAAATAAATAAATCATAAAAACAACTTTTTTTTTGTCATGATAAAAGCAACTTTATTTTTATATATATAATACTAACAATTACATTAATGTTAAATTATAAATTAAATTAATTAATAAAAATTGATATTGAACCTTAAATATCACAACAAAAGAAAACTTTGAATCTTGCCCCCACAAAATAACCAATATATTTGTTTTTCTTTTTCAGCTTATTTTTCCCTTTATTTATTTTTAGTTTTTCTCTTTATATTTCTCCACACAGTCCTTTTCTATTCATATTTTATTTTTTTCTTCTTCTTTATTTTTAACTATTCATTTTTCTTTATCTTGTAATTTAATATTCCCCAAATTTGAATATTAAATTTTTCCTTCAAATTTTCTCTGTGAAAATAACTATCAAATAGTTTATCACATTTGATATTAAGAAAATATCCTATATAAAAATAAAAAATTAATAACTTTGTAATATTTCCATGAATACATTATCAAATTATTAATTTCTTCATAGTCAAACATTGTTTTATCTTTTAGTCATTAAATTTGATATTTTCTTTAAATTAAATAAAAAAAATATCGATACATCATTTTAAATACTATTTGAATAGTCAAGATACAAACTTTAGTATTGGTCATATTATGTTACTTAATACAAAAATTATGTTTATGTAGTGATCATTAAATTTTATTTTAAATTAGTTCGAATTTTTTTTCTAAAGCATGTCCGAGCAAGCTTAGCATTTATTATTGTTTGTCAAAAGTTAACTAATAGAAACTCTCCATTTTAAAATAATTACAAAAATATTCTTATGGGTCAATAACAAAAGTAAGGATATGTATGAATTCTTCTAGATTTTTATTTTTTCCATTAATTATACTATTATTAATTCAACAACAACAACAACAACAACAACATTATTATTATTATTATTATTATTATTATTATTATTATTATTATTATTATTATTATTATTATTATTATTATTATTATTATTATTATTATTATTATTATTATTATTATTTTATATCATAATTAGTGAAAAGACAATAAATATTAATAATATCATCATTAACAAATATTAAACATCGCTATTATATATTTCCACATTCGCGGAGCCATCACTAATAAAGTGATTTATCTTTCCTTCAGGATGGTCAAAGAAATTCGCCACATCCAAGTGTGTCAAGTCAACACAATTTTCGGCTATAAAATTAACTTCAGAATTTTTATCCTTCTTTCTTAGTGATGCCTGATAAAGCTCAACCAAGTGTATAGGAGTCCGACAATCACGTGCATAATGATTTCTTCCACCACATCGAAAACAGTTTGTTCTAATTGTTTCACTTTTCTCATCTTTTTCTTTTCCCTTTATATATTGAATTTTTTTTGGTGAATGATTAACATCAGGGAAAGAATTATGTTCTCACCTTTCATACTTTTAGAATTTAGGTGATTCAGCCTCAACATTAGTTGATCCCATCAACTTAATATGAGAATAAACAATCTTTTATTTCTTCAATATGTGTTTAATAAGTAAACTCCAAGTTTACTATAATACATATCTTTTGCTTTAGTGGATTTCTGATTTACTATTACATGAGTAGATTTCAAATTTAATTTTCATATTTATTGTCACACCTCGGGAGGTTATCCTAGGGATGGCCGGCACCCAGAGACTATTGCTAGTCCCCAAGCGAACCAATCATTCTCAGAGACAGTCACTCAACATCAGTATATCAGAATAGTGGAAGTAGTGCAGTGAGCTACCTCAATAAAAAGGGCCAATGACCAACATCAGTCTCAACATCAGAATAAGCAAGTGTAAATGTTACTCAATTCATAAGGGAAAAACTTCAACATCAAACCTCGACTCATGTCTATGAAGCTTCTAACTTGACTCAATTGACTAAGATGGTACCATGACAGGCCATGGCTACCTAACTCAATAAATAAAAAAACAACAATAAAAGGGTCTCCTCCAAATAGCAAGGAGGCTCACCAATGACTGAACTTGAAATCTCTGACCTCAACAATGCGTCTGCTGAAGCCCTCTAACTCCTGTATCTGCATCATGAAATGATGCAGCGCTGAGTGGCGTCAGTACGTGGAATGTACTGGTATGTAAAATAGCTAAATGTCACAGTAAAAGTACAATAGTATAGGGACAACATCGACTCAACATCATACTCCATCAGAATATCAAATGTCTATCTAAGGCAAGAAATTAGAGTAGACAAATGGCTCATCAACATCTCATCTTCCTATCATCAATACATCAGACTCATCTCAAGGAACCTCGACTCAACTCAACTCAAGGAAACTCGACTCAACTCAAAGGAACTCGACTCATACCATCACATCAACTCAACATCAGATTACTAGTAAGTAATATCTTACTAGGAGTTTCTCTAACCGACAACCATCACCTATGAGCCAGTGATGATACAATGAAGCGATGCCGTTGCCACATCCATCCAGTACCCTGCCCGGGGTAAAGGACATCATCCTCAGTGGATCCACAAAATAAACCTCAGTCCTCTATTGGGACAAGAAAGGAGCCATCCGCATTGCGGTTCAATCCTCTCTTCCTACGCAGGCCACGTAGTTAATAGGTTCGAGTGAGAGTCACTCTCATCCATTTCGATGCTCAATACTCCTCCTAGAACTCGACATGCTCATAAAACATCAACCTCATCAGTCCCATAGGGACATAATACCTCATCATCAGTCCCATAGGGACATAATACATCATCATCAGTCCCATAGGGACATAGTACCTCAACATCAACATCAACTCATCTCATCAACATCAACATCAACATCATGGACTTGAAACACTCTTTTTAGAATTTAGTTTCAGGTTTTAAGACATCATGAAACATCATTCTCATCAACATCATCATCAAAACTCTCATCAAATGTGAAACACAAACACAACATCACAAACATCATCCTCATTAAGGCTTTGGACTCATCCCTTAAGTTCATTCTTGCTCTCTTCAATAAGATGATCATAGGGTTTTGTGAGAAACACTCAAAAAATGAATTATGCAATAAATCAAGTTTATGATGATTATCAATTCGTGTAAAATATATGAATTAAGTAAAACTCAGTATAATGCTCAACAATCTTCACATCAAATTCATTATATTCAATAAATGACTCCATTTACTCAAAAGGGCACATGGGAGAACAATCTCATGCTTTAAGTTAGCCTTACATACCTGGGATGGTTGCTAACAACAATTCTTTGAACGATCTCCTCTTGAATTCTTCAAATTCAACTCTCCTCAAGCCCTAACTTAGCGATTTTTCTAGGAAGAGGGTTTTGAATGGGTTCTAGAAACCCTTTTTCTAAGAAAATGACTTATATTCATCGTACAAGAAGTTTATAGGGTATTAGTAATGGACTAGAATGCCCTTCAAAATTTTAAAGAAAATTTTCTGACTTAAAATAACACAGTCCGCGACACGGACCTATCGCGGACAACGCATTTTGGAAAAATTCAACTCCGTCAAAAAATCACAGGAAAACATAAGTGTGTCTCTGCGATAGGTCCGCAATGCGGCTTTGTCGCGGACTCACACTGTTTTTCGTTTTAGAATGAAAATTCATCTTTTGACTCGATAGATTTTTACCTTTTTCCTACTCAATTTTTTGTGCTGATCATGAATCTGTTCTCGAATTTTTAATTCGAACATCGAAACACCCATTTTGTGCACATCTCTCCTCTAGGGGTATTTTGGTAATTTTACCAGGCATTACATCATCTTCCCTTTGGGATCATTCGTCCTCGAATGATGAGTAGGAACGGTATTATGGCACGAATAGACTCAAGACTCACCTTGATATTCACTCAACAACTCAACTCCTCAACTCTTCATCGACCTCAATAACATCTACTCAAAATATCAAAACAATACACATTAACTCATGGCAGGAACATTAATTTAAACTAAAACGTAGGAATGTTACCTCCGATACTTTCATCAACATCAGGCACGAACAGGTGCGGGTATTTAGTTCTCATCTCTTCCTCAGCTTTTCATGTGGCTTCCTCAACAAATTGGTTTCTCCACAAAATTTTGACGGAGGCTATCTCTTTGTTTCTCAGTTCTGCAAACCTGTCGATCCAGGATTTGGATTGGAATTTCCTCATAGGACAAACTATCTCTAACTCCTGTGCTCTCAACGGAGATTACCAAGGTAGGATCTCCCAAACACTTCTTCAACATCGACATGTGGAACACCGGATGGATTCCGTCTAACTCAGAAGGTAACTCTAGCTCATAAGCAACCTTTCCAATTCTTCTCATAATCTGATAAGGGCCAATAAAATAAGGACTTAATTTCCCCCTTTTCCCAAACCTCATAACACCCTTCATGGGCGATACTTTCAGGTATACCTAATCGCTTACCTCGAACTCTATGTCTTTTCTCCTCACATCCGTGCACGATTTCTGACGGCTTTGAGCAGTCTTCAATCTTTCTCTAATAATCCTCACTTTCTCCATGGACTGGTGGACAAGGTCAGGACCGATTACCTCAACTTCCCCAACTTCAAACCACCCAATGGGTGATCTACACCTCCTCCCATACAAGGCCTCGTTGGGGCCATCTTATTGCATGATAACTATTGTTATATGCGAATTCAATCAATGGTAAATGGTCATCCCAATTTCCTTTAAAGTCAAGGACGCAGGCTCTCAACGTATCTTCTATCATCTGAATAGTGCACTCTGCCTGACCATCCGTCTATGGATGAAAGGCCGTGCTCAAGTTCACTTTGGTACCCAACCCTTTCTGGAAAGACTTCCAAAAGTGAGAGGTAAATTGGGCTCCTCTGTCCGAGATAATGGACAAGGGAACTCCATGTAACCTCACAATCTCTTGGATATACATCTTGACATAATCCTCCGCAGTGTTAGTCGTCTTGACTGCCAAGAAGTGTGCTGACTTAGTCATCCTATCTACAGTCACCCATATGGAATCATGCTGCCTCGGGGATCTCGGTAGGCTAGTGATGAAATCCATGTTAACCATCTCCCACTTCCATTCTAGAATCTCAAAGTTTTGAGCCAAGCCACTTGGCCTTTGATGCTTAACCTTCACTTGCTGGCGATTTGGGCACTTTGAAACAAAATCAACGATGTTCCTCTTTATTCCACTCCACTTATAGACTTCTCTCAAGTCGTGATACATCTTGGTGGAACCCGGATGAATGGAGTATCTAGTGTTGTGGGCCTCAGTCATAATCCTCTCTCGAACACCATCAACATTAGGAACACATAGCCTACTCTGGTATCTCAATACCCCATCTCCCCCTTTGGAGAAGACCATCACTTTTTGTTTGTGGACAACCTTCTTTAATTGGAGTATAATAGGAAATCGATCTTGCTTCTCTTTTACCTTAGTCACTAGGGATGATGAATACCCAACCTGAACATTGATTCCTCCCTTGTCATTCTCCTCAAGTTGGACTCTCAATCAAGCCAACCTATGCACTTCGTTCACCAGCTCTTTCTTCTCTTCCTCGACATGGGTTGTGCTACTCATAGACAACCTGCTAAGAGCATCAGCAACAACGTTAGCTTTACCTGGGTGTTACATGATGCTCATGTCATAATCTTTGAGCAATTCCAACCATCTCCTCTGTCGTAAGTTGAGCTCTCTCTGACTGAAGACATACTGCAAGCTCTTGTGGTCAGTGAACACGTCCACATGCGCTTCATACAAGTAGTGACGCTAGATTTGAAGTGCGAACACTACCACCGCCAACTCAAGATCATGGATTGAATAGTTCCTCTCATGAACTTTAAGTTGCCTGGAAGCATAGGTTGTCGCCTTCCCCCTCTGAATCAATACACATCCTAACCTTACTCTTGATGGATCATAGTATATTACAAAATCTTTCGTCCCGTTGGGCAAAGTCAAGATAGGTGCGGTGATCAATCTAGTCTTCAACTCTTGGAAACTCTTCTCACATTCCTCAGACCACTGAAACCTGACCTTTTTCTGAGTCAGTTTGGTCAATGGTGCGGATAGGGAAGAAAATCCCTCAACAAACCTATGGCAGTAGCCTGCCAATCCCAAGAAACTTCTTATGTCATTTGGAGAGGTCGATCTTGGCCACTTCGTAACCGCTTCAATCTTCTAGCCGTCTACTCGAATTCCATCACCCGAAACAACATGGCCTAGGAAAGCCACTGACTTAAGCCAAGACTCACACTTGGAGAACTTCGCATACAATTCATGGTCCTTAAGAGTCTAAAGGACAACTCTAAGATGTTTAGCATGCTCCTCCCTTATTCCTGGAATACACCAAAATATCATCAATGAACACGATTACAAACATGACAAGGTAGGGCCTGAATACCCTATTCATCAAATCCATGAAAGTTGCTGGTGCGTTCGTCAACCCAAAGGACATAACCAAGAACTCAAAGTGGCCATATCTTGTCCTTAAGGCTTTCTTTGGAACATCACATTCTCTCACTTTCAACTGGTGGTAACTCGATCTGAGATCTATCTTTGAAAAGCATGAGGCACCCTAAAGTTGGTTAAACAGGTCATCTATCTTGGGAAGAGGATAATTCTTGATTATGACTTTGTTCAGTTGCGTATAGTCTATGCACATTCTGAGAGACCCATCCTTCTTCGTACAAACAGAATGGGAGCACCCCAAGGAGAACACTTGACCTAATAAAGCCCTTCTAACAAATCTTTCAACTGCTCCTTCAACTTGGCTGGGGCCATCCTATATGGTGGAATTGAAATAGGCTGCGTGTCGGGATGTATATCAATACCAAAGTCGATCTCTCTATTAGGAGAGACTCTAGATAAATCCTCAAGGAACACATCAGAGAACTCATTTACAATCGGGACTAACTCAGGAGTAGGGGACTCAATATCATCAGATTTAACTCGCACAATGTAATAAATACAACCCTTAGAGATTAACTTTCTAGCCCTCAGGTAGGAAATAAATCTACCCTTGGGTGCAACAGAACTTCCCTTCCACTCTAGGACCGGTTCATTCAGAAATTAGAATTTAATAACTTGAATCCTACAATCTATGGAGGCATGACATGCATAGAGATAATCCATACCAAGAATTACATCAAAATCAACCATCTCCAACTCTACTAAGTTAGCCAAGGTATCCCTATGGTAGATGGATACCACACAGTCTCTATAGATCCTCTCAGCTAGGATAGACTCACTAGTAGGAGTAGAAACAATATAAGGCTCAAGCAAACACTCTGGAATAATCTCAAACTTATTAGCCACATAGGGCGTCACAAAGGATAAAGTGGCATCCGGGTCAAGCAATGCATAACAATTATAAGAAAAGATTCAGAGCATACCCATAACAACATCTTGTGCAACCTCTTGGTCCTGTCGATTACCCATCACATACAGATGGTTCGTCTCGCCTCCATCACATACAGATGGTTCATCCCGCCTCCTACATTCGCGTAAGTGGCCTTCTGATGATTGCCCATAGGGGGCGCTGTAGAAGACTGAGCTCTGTTACCCCTATCACCCCATCTCCTAGAAGGGTACTCACCCTGAAAATGGCTAGGCTCTTTGCATGAAAAGTAAGTATTTGTTCCCTCACGGCATGCACTAAGATGCAGCTTGCCACATCTGCCACAAGGTGGCCTTCCTCTCGGGCCTTGGGTAACGCTAGCTTGGGACTGAGGTCCTGAGGTCTGAAATTTTGGTGACCATAAGATTTCTGATCATACCTGTTTTGCTGAACAGGCGCACTCGCTATAGAGGGTGCATAGCTAGAAGACTTCTTCTGAAAAAAAGGTTCTATCACCCTTATTTTGCTTCTGTTGGCTAGGCTCATGCCCTACCGATTTAGCCTTCTTACTCTGCTGTTCTTCCCTATCCTTCTTCTTGTCCTCCTCAATCTGCTGGGCATAGACCATAAGTCTAGAGATGTCTATACTTGGAATCAGCAATGCTGCCTTACACTCCCTCTTTACATGCCTGCCCAATCCAGACACAAACTTCCTCATCCTCGCCTCATATCAAGGACCATCTCTAGAGCATACCGGGACAACTGGATGAACTTAAGGCTATACTCTTTGACAGTCAACCTCTCTTGCTTTAGATTCACAAACTTCGCAACCTTCGCCTCTCTCAACTCTTGGGGAAAGAAGTGATCGAGGAAAGCACTCTCAAACTCCTCCCATTCAGCAGCTTCAACATTCTCACCTCTACCATCTTCCCACTGGTTATACCAGACATTGGCAACATCCTTGAGATGATACGAGACTAGCTCAACTCCCTCAACCCCATTCGCATGCATAACCCTTAAGATCTTGCGCATCTCATCAATAAAGTTTCGCGGGTCTTCCCCAACCTTAGACCCTGTATAGACTGGCGGGTTCATCCTCACGAAATCTCTGAGCCTGGTTGCAGCTATAGGATCTTGGGAACTAGGCTAGGGGCCTAGGGACTACAACTATTACTCTGAGAGGCCACCAACTGAGTGAGCATAGCAATGGCTCCCCTGAAGTCTACTTTCGAAGTGGAGGCTGAGTGAGCAGGAGGTGCTGGTGGAGCCTCAGTAGCTCTGGCAGGTCGACCCCGTCTCCTTGCCTCATTCTGGGTAGAGATCTCTGGTAAGGGATTCTCAGTTTCAGGGGCTGAGGCATCTTTTTGGGCAGCAGTGCATTTTGGAGGCATGATCTGCAAACGCGTAACGCACAAATTATAAGAGGGTTTCATAGAGTCAAACTCTATCACACAAACTCAGAACATCAAAGAAGTGTAACCATTCCTAATGTCCTATAGCCTCCTGTTTATGAAGTGTGGTGCACAACACACACATAAACAAGACTTTACTAGACACGACTTCATAGACTCCCTAGGACTCTTGAACTCTGTGCTTTGACACCAAGTTTGTCACGCCCCAGTAGGGTACCCTAGGCGTGACCGACACCAAGACACTGTTGCTAGTCCCTAAGCTAACCACTCGTTCTCAGAATAGTTATTCAAGATCAGTATAGTGGAATAGTGGAAATAGTGCAGTGAGCTACCTCAATAAAAAGGGCCAATGGCCAACATAAGTCTCAACATTAGAATAAGCAAGTGTAAATGTTACTCAATTCATAAGGGAAAAACCTCAACATCAAATCTCGACTCATGTCTATGAAGCCTCTAACCTAACTCAACAGATTAAGATGGTACCATGATAGGCCATGGCTACCCAACTCAATAAATAAAGAAAACAATAATAAAAGGGTCTCCTCCGGATATCAAGGAGGCTTACCAATGACTTAACTCAAAATTTTTGACCTCAATGATGCGTCTACTGAAGCACTCTAATTCCTGTATTTGCATCATAAAACGATGCAGCGTCGAGTGGCATCAATACTTGGAATGTAAAATAGCTGAATGTCATAGTAAAAGTACAATAGTATAGGGATAACATCAACTCAACATCATACTTCATCAGAATATCAAACATGTATCTAAGGCAAGAAATTAGAGTAGACAAATGTCAAACTAAAGTAGACAAATTAGATGTAAACTATCTAGATAGGAGATGGATATTTCCCTCGAAGTAGAGGACTCACCACAAGCAAGATCTTCTGTGGTCCAAAGCTAGCCACGTGGAGGATATCGAGGAGCACCAACCCCTACATAGTGAAATCATGTTGGCATAAAGTATACGTTAGTACGATGGAATGTACTAAGTATGCTAGTATATAATGGAATGAAATATGAGTCATAAGCTAGTAAACAATATGATCATTTAAGACGTTACTTAAGCCATGGAACATATGATAATGCATGTGGAAGGTAAAAAACGTACATTTAATTGATTGCATGATAAAACACTTATACTTAGAATAGTGAGGAACATAGGTTCTTATCCCTAAGTAAAATTTTGTATTAGCTTTAGGAAAACAATGCATTACTTTTAAGAGAATGTCATGTACCTTTATGAGAAATACCATTAGTAGTAATAAGGGACCATAAACATATGTGAGAGCAACCTTTAAAACCAATATAAACCATGTAAGCTAAACCATGGAATCCTGATGTTTACCCTACACCACAGAAAGAGGAAATCACTTGCCAAGGTGACCTCCTAAGATATCTAAGTGGATCCACTAAAGCTAACTAGTGATCAAGCCTCTACTAACGGGTGGTTTAGAAATCAACCTTTACTAGCTGGTGACCCCTATAGTCCTATGGTGGCACATAGTTATAGGACAATGGGATTCTACTAATGGTCTCATGCCCTAGCTAATGGGAGTTTTCATATCTATTCTAAAGTCCATTCGGTGCTAAGTGTAACTCTCACAGAAAAATTATAAGCATCAATCATAGAGTCATTTAATATGGAGAGGTATGACGAGTGTATAATTTACACCCATTTTTTTACACTTTTCTTATTATTTTGTGTTGTTAATTTCATAAATTGAGGCTAATTATATTTGGAATGTGTATATTTCAGGTATATATGTTATAAATAGAGTTTTGCTGAGAAGAATGGTGATTGGAGCTTAATGGGAGCAAAAATGAGCTAAATTGGAGGAATAGTGTACCTGGTGTCACTTTGTACTCCACAAACGCGGAGCAATGTAATACAACAAAGCTCAAATACACTGAGTGAGGCACGTAGGCATAGCAGAAGGCAGATATTCTCCACGAATGCAGAATGCTGAGGTGCGACAGTAGAGTGTTAACTTCAATTGACCTCCACGAATGTGGTCAAAGCTCTGCGAACATGGAGTACTAATGTGACCAGCTTCAGACCAGTTACGAAGTTTCACCATTTCAGTCCCCAAAAGGATATACATGGAGTCTCAACCTTGGTTCTTCACTCTATTCAGTCCTTCATCAGTGTTTACACGATTTTTAAGAGAAGAAACACACTTTAGATTAGATTTTGGGTTTTGGGTGAGGATTTAGAGCAAGTTCTCTACAATTTCTTGAATGGATTGAAGAGTGTGAGATTTATTTGAATTTATCTTTCACTCACTCTTCCGTTCCTTGTTCTTGAATTCATAAATTGTAGATTTAATAAGTATTGGATGCTAGTTTGTTTATGGGTATTGATTGATTCTCTTGCTTTCATGCTTAGTTGATTATTTACTTGCAAATCAAGTGGGTTCCTCCCTAAATTGCTTTTATTAGATTCAATTGATTTATGGGTTCATGCTACCTTCATGTTTAATTTATGATTTGAAGTCTTGAACTTAAATCCAACTAAGATCTTTAATGATTGCATAAAATTGTGTAGTTGAAGTGGAGGGTTTGTACGATGGTCATGGGTTTATGTGTTGAGTGCCTTAAACAAACTCAACGACTAAGGTTCTAGGAGTTTTTCTCATGAGTTTCTCAAGACAAGCGTATCTTTGAGTGATTCGCATATAAAGGCCGTAACAAGTTCTTGAGAGACATCATCATTGTCGTAATTGAAGTGATGATTACAAGCAACCTAGCCTACTCATAGAGTTTATTTGAAACTAAGTGTGATGGACCGATTGAGCTTTGATTGATTCCCATATCCCCTATCCTTTCTCCTAATCCTTACCCCATTTCCCTTATTAGGAGCAGATGTTAGCTTAATTCCCCCCAATGAGTTAGTAATTGTTGTTGGTATTCACTTGTTGGATCGAAACTAGTAGCTCATAGTCCTTAGTCGATTCAATCACCCTCATATTGTTTCATGTGGGATTCGACCCTGACTCTTTTGTTAGGTTAATATGATGATTATGATCATCCCTAAATTAGTGATGTGGTTTGAACGTCATAAAAAATGGCGCTGTTGCTGGGGAACAATTGGCGTATTGAGTTGATTTAGGACTTGTAGTTTACTAGCTCTTGATTCAAATTGTGAATACTTGTTTTTGTTCTTTTTGTGTTTGTTTTTGGCTAATTGTGGTGAGTTTTTTCTTGATGGATATGGGACCTTTCTCTATCTTCTTCAATGTGGAGGACTTCTATAATGACCCCTAGTTTAGGAGCCTTGAGTACGAAAAAGTTTGCCTGAAAAATGACCTGAAGTCTGGTTTACGAGGTGACTTATGGCTCGTAAATGGACATGTGGCCCCTAGGTTCTATTCTTAAACATATCACTGCAGAAAGTGGAAAGTTTCCAAGTTCGGGGTAAACCATGAACCAAGTGACGACCCATAGAAAGTCATATGGACCGTAGGTAGGATCATGAATGAAACTATCAGACATGAAAAAAATTTGGAGTTTGCTGAAAGGAGACCTATGTTATATCATATGGCCTGTAAACTAGGATACGATCCGTAAGGTTCTTTGTGGAATAAGGCCAAGGATAAGGTGAGAAATGGCTAAGTATGGAAAGACTTTATGAGTCCAACAATGGCCCGTAAAAGCATATATGACCCATAACAAGGTTTCGTAGCTTTGGGTCCAACAAGGATGGTTTTCAGGAATTTTAGGTGTGTTACCAGATGAGAGGCACTTATGGCCTGTGGATCGACTTATGACTCGTAGTCAGGATTTTGTAGGTTTGATCTGACAATTTTTATGAGGGGTAGTTTTGTCATTTTCATCCTCCATATTCCTAAAGTATGTCATTTTTGGGGATGTGAAAGAGGCCCTATATCAACCTTTAAGCCCTAATTCTCTCATTCAACTTCTCATTCTTCACTCTTAAATTTCCTAAGGCAAGAAAGGGCTCTCAAGAACAAGTATTCTTTCACAAAGGTTCCAATTTCGTTTCTCTGTATATGAGTTGATTTATGAGTACCCTGCCACCCATAAAGTTTCTTATTAAGTATTTTACCCTTTCTTTAAAATTTTTAAGTTAATGTGCATGCTTATGATGATTTCATGATGTTTATGTTACTAAATGCTATTTATGAAGTCTAACAACTATTTTTCTATGTGTATATATGCATATTTGACTAATAATGATGATTCCATGATGGTTTTCGATGAGATAAAAGTTGGGCATTTTCGATGTTTCTTTAAAAGGGAAATTTCCTTATGACTTATACGATCTATGATTGTTCCATGATAACGCCTAACCCACCTAGTTTTCAAGTAAAGGTTTTTATGATTTATAATTATGATTAGAGCATTAATGAAGAACTTAAAAGTTAAGTTTGTCAAAGATATAAGTATGATGACAACTGCCCTAAAGATGTTAAGGTAAGTCTCTTAGAGGAAAGGATAATCCTCACTTAGTGGTTCCTAAGTTTCGAGCTATTTTTATTGATTGCTATTAATGATTCTAAGAATATGTTTGAAAGATTTCTTGGGATGACATAACACCGAGAGGACGAGAGATTGGGACTCGTTCTGTTAGTTGAGTCATGACCTCTTGAAGCTAAATCTCAATGTCCCTAACTATGTGCTTCCATGGGAGCCTTAATAGGCTAGGCTAATGGATCCATGTTGGCCCAAATGTTATAAAAGATGCAATTACAAAGTTACTAAGTTTTGGATTCTACCCTGGCAAGTAGATTCCTCTTTTCCCAATGGAAGGAGTGCATTGACCTTTTCCTAATGGAAGGAGTTCATTGGATTCCATGTAGTAGATTACATGGTCTTATTGTCGGTTATGGTCTATTCCCACAAACTCTATGATATTATGTTATGTTTTTATTACAATATCTATTGTCTTATATTGATCTTGAGCCATATTCCTTATGCATGCTTAAGCTTACTTTATGCATCTTTGTGAAACCCCGTGTTCCTCGTCTTCTATATATGCATAGGGTGGTGTGTCATATAAGACATACATGAATTTGGATAGAACCTAAGGATAATAAGGCTGTCAATAAGTGGTAATTTCAAGGACCTAAAGTTTTAAGCCAAAGGAATACCCTAAATGCACTTTCGGGATTAAAGAAATGACCCAAGTGGCACCTCGTCCTTTTCGGAAGGTCAAAATGAGGTTTCACTTTTCAGATGGAATTAAAAGTTTATAATTTGCTAATAATGGATTTCTTTAAGTTATTTTAATAGCACAAAGTTCATACATTAAGTTTTGGAATCAAGAAAGTTGCAAGATAAAGGTTGGCCAAAGTTACCGTAAGTTTCTTTAAGAAATCCTTCTTAAATTTGGGTCAAATGTATCGGGTCATATCTCCCAAACTATAAGGAGTTAGAAGGTCCATGACCTATCAAATTGAAGATCTATGAGTCTAGTTTTCAACTCAAAAAACCGCGCATCAAACCGACCTCGGAATAAAGAGTTATGACCGTTTTACCGAGACTGCCTGAGCTGGAAACCGGGTCATGTGTCGGGTCGGGTTGACCCGACTTAAATGTCGGCTATTTTGACACTTTAAAGCTCAAAATTAAGCCATTTTTGTCCCAAACCAGTTTTCAACTGAAGAGAAAGCTCCCAAGGGTTCTCTAAGTGATTTAGGTAAGTTTTTCCGCATTTTTACCGTTAAAATTCGTCTCCGTGCCTAGAAATGCGTGCCTTACGCTTTGGAATTGTTTTTCCCTCATATTAGTTGTGTTTGGAGCTGTTCCTGGGCTGTAAAAAAAGTGATGTTCTTGCTGGTATTGTTGGTTTGCAGCTGGTGTGTTTAGGTTATAATTGTGGAGCTCTTTTTCGTTAATTTTACGAAGTTTTACGGACATTTCCTCGCGTAAATGCTCCTTGCCGAATCTGGTCATTAATGCTGAATTTTTGACTATTTATAGGTGTCTTTAAGCTGCGTATATATAGTCGTTGCGAAACTTAGGACGTAAGGAACAACTTTGGTGAAGGAACTTTTGGCAATCGAACGATCGTTGGAGAGGTATGTTAAGGCTAAGCTCCGTTCCTCCTTTTAGCACGAAATCTGGGAAGTTTCCCAAAATGTCAAATGCGATATCTTACTATTCTGTTGCTAGAAAGACCTTCTGTGAAAGGCACTGGGATTACAGCTGAGTTATTTTCACGGTGGTATTAGGTTGAAATTCCATTCGTTTATTTAAACCGAACATTCAATTTCTATATATCATTTTGTCGGTCTTCCGGCTACCTATTCATAGGTTTGAGGCGTTTCTCTTCTTGGTGTAGTGCCACTAAAATAAATGTAGAATGCAAGGGAATGTAGTATTCAAAATCAGTTCTTCTTCCATACAAAAATATAATTGAAGAATTTAACAATTAACGCGTTGGTTTCCAATATTCTCCCGTGAAATGTTCCTATTTAAACTACTAAAGAACTTGATCCTATTTAAATACATTTTTTTTAACTAATTGACATAGGACCAAATATAATCATTATGTAAATCATCTTTATTAACATTTTCAAAGTTAAGGCTTCACTCTAAATGTTGGGTTAAGTTCCCAAACTTGTTAAAAAGGACATGTATGATTCTACAAGCCATATGTATATATTATAACAACGATTATGATCTTATGAGAATAAATGTACCAATGAGCCAAGATTGGCCAAATGACAATGACTATGATGCTATGAGAATAAGTGTACCAATGAGCCAAGATTGGCTAAGTTCTTGCTATGGCTTACTATGTGCATTAAACATTCATATCATACATTGCACGTTATGCATGGACTTCGAGCTATAATCGAAGGTATGGGGCCTATTTGCCCAACTATATATGTATATGGTACAGATGGCCACAGGTTGGCAGATATGATGCCGGTTAGCTACCGGAAAGGACCACCAGTGCTAGCATTTGGTTGGGTATGTCATGCATTTGCATCTATATATATGTATTCACGACATGGGACACTCGAGCATACCATGCATTTTTTTATCATTAGGTGGTGGCTTGTTGGCCATTAAGACTACTTGAGTTTTGGTTACAGGTAATATTTCTATTAACCTTTTTACTATGGTTATCTATGATTTTACTTCCTGCCTTACATACCTATACATGTTTATTAGTACTGACGTCCCTTTGCCTAGGGACGCTGCATTTTATTTCGTGCGTGCAGGTTTAGGTAGGGGTTCTGATTTACCCCTCCACTAGGATCCCCATTCAGCTATGAGTTGGTAAGCTCCACCTCTTCCTGGAGCTTTCACAGGATGTTTACTTTTTTTTGTATACTTGGGTATGTCGGGGCCCTGTCCCGATAGTGTTAGTGATTCTCATAGAGGCTATTGTGGACATGTTATTGTGGGTTGGTTCTTTTGTGCCCTTCAGTCTCCGGTCATAAGATTGGCATGTATATATAGTGTGTGTCTGTACCTCTGTTGTGGCAGCCTTGTCGGCTAGCTAGTACTTTATTATTTTGGCTTACTTCTCTTAATGTACATAATCTGTTGCTGACCAGGTCATGACCTAAATGGTCTCGACTTAGTTTCTTATTTTTCTAAGCATTATGCTGCCCAATTTTCTTTTGGTCCAAAGTTTGGTAAACTAGTACGTTTAGTGGCTTACTCGGCCAATAACGGTATCGGGTGCCAGTCGCGCCTCCCCTCTTTTTGGGGCGTGACAATCTTTTATCATATGTATACTCATATGTTATATTTGAGAATGATGGCATTACGATTTCATACATGCATTACATCTCACATACATAGTACATTCAAACGTACCAATGCATATTTTGCTTGCATGATTTGGTGTCACGACTCGGAGTTAGGGCCTAGATGTGACACGGCGAACGGGAACCCGCAAGTCCCCAAACAAGCCTCAAGTATCTATATCCACATCATCGGTTCAAGAACAACATTCAAATAGTAACACATAGTTAAGGGACGGGGAAATAAAATAAGATTCACGCTGTGGGAAAAATAGGCTAGGGACTTCTCACAATTCCACTCTAAACATACATATAGTCAATAGGAATTTCTCATAAATCATTTCAACAATACCGAAACAAGATACCAGTCATAACAGAAGGAGTTCATAAGAGTCTACATATTGTCCAACAAATGCCTCTAGTCAAAGGAACGGGGCCCAGGACAAGTTTCGAGCTCACCCTCAAATAAGAGAAAATGTTCTGAATTTGACATACAAGAAAGGTAGTTAGTTCATCCTCGGAAGACGGGACTCGCCATGGTATACTCCGGGATTGGACTATTCGTCAACCTGTTGATAATCAAAGCGCTCAACCCCTACATGGTAAAATCATGTAGGCATAGAGTACGTGTTAGTACGCTTGAATGTACTAAGTATGCGGGCATGCAATGCATATGACTTACCAAACCTGCATTTCAATGTTAGGTGACAAGGGCACATAATAGACAAAGAACCGTATATTCAATGAAAATATTTACACAAGATGCCATGAAATTTGTGATGCATGAAATGCAACAATGCTCATATAGATATGTATTGGGGATGGACTATAACTGACAAATCAAATCCATGCGAGCTATTACATAAATTAGTCCGATTGGGACCTCCCACCGGTAGGGAGAAGATTACTTGCCAAAGGTAATCTACATCACACCTTACTGAACTCACTATTTCGGTGGATGGTCACCTTCCTTACAGACTCATCATTTCAGAAGGATCTTTCAGAATTTTTACAAAATATATATCATAATCATAAATGAATAACCATTGCTTACGACCTGGTCATTTCGATAATGGCTAACATTCCTATGTTGACACATAGTTTAAGGAAAGAAAGAGGGCCCTTGGAGATAGCCTTAACACCCCCAATCCATCGGTGCTAAGTCGATGACATCCCACTTGAATACTTATACATATACGTGCTTTCAAGAGATACAATATTCATTTCAAACTGTTCAATACACATTTAGGCTCAAATGCCAAATCATAGATTATAATCGTAATACTCATACAGGGAATAACTCATTCACATATACATGATGGTGCATGCACCAAGGATGCTCAAAGAGCCAGAATCATATATATATTGGTGATCACCTTCTTGTCATAGCCAATATCTTATCAGAATCATATGGTAATCGTTTCAGAAAACATAGTTGGTCTTAACCCACTTCATAATTTCTATATATCAATGTTCATAAATGCAACGCAATGCATGACGTGAGGATAGCATGGGCAACCTAGATTCAAGTTAACATCAATATCACAATGTAAAATTGAGTAAATCCATAATTAAATCCACATGTAAATCGTAGTATAGATCACCCCATGCATAAATCAACTTTAAAGGGGACATGCATGTTCGTACTTTATAGATCAATGTCGATCATCATATTAGTAATCAAAATGAAACAAAATCATAGGTAAAATACAGCCCATACACTAATTAGATTTAATAAAATCAAATAATGAATCTCATATTTAAAATAACTAAAATTCATGAAATCAAGTGAAAGGAATTTTGGGTCTTCTTGGTAGAGAGAGACCAAGAATCAATCCACATACCTTGAGTGAGGAGCTGAATTTGAGGGATGAACTTAACTTGAATTGGACTCCAATAGGACCCTAAGTTGATCCTTGAGAAAAGAGTGTAAAGAGGAATAAAGAGATAATCTTTTGAGAGATAGAAGGCTTTAGGAGAATGAATTAAGAGGGGAGGGGATATCAGCTAAATTAGAGGTTTAAATTGGGTAAAAGGTCACAATTCACAATTAAAATAAATCGAAATTACATAAAAGCCATTAATGAAACAGACCAAAATTGGAACCGTCAGGAACACACGGTCCACTACACGGTCTGTGAAATGTCACACGGACCGTGAACAGTGGCCGTGATCCCACACTTAGAAACTTCGTAGAGGAAAACCACACGAGGCTAAGGGGTATCACACGAATGACTACACGGTCCGTGTGACTCCACACGGGCTGTGACATCGACTGTGTGAAGGTACATCAAATAATTTTTACACGATAAAGTTGTGATACGGTACTTCCATACTTAGAAAAGAATTTACGTAGTGAGTTTAGACGGAGGGTCACATGGTCCGTAACACTCCACACAGACCGTGTGAGTGGCCGTGTGCCCTCACTTGGTCACAATCCCGTATGTCTCAACATTGTCCCCCTTTACTATGAACTGGACCAAGTGTCACTTCATGGGAGGCCACACGGTCCATGTGGCGTCACGCGGCCCATATGGGCCTTCCGCAGAGTGATGCCTAGCAGTTCACTTGGGATAAATTCTAATAGATTTGGGAAAAGGCACTCGAAAAAATCTGGGTCCTTACATTTGACCATGTAGGGACAAACACACCTCCATTGGCTCATATCTAGTACAGAGCATTCAAGAATAGCTTTATTATTTGTAATGAGCCCTTATTTTAGGACTCCTCCACTTTTCATTCTATCATGTATCTAACTTTAATTTAAGACGATGTATTTGTTACCCTTCCAAGGCTTTTACTTTCTATGTTGCACTATTTTGGATTTCCTTCTATTTGATGGAGATCGACCGTTATGGGTCCCATCTACTTATGATATAGTTGGTATGCTTATAGACAAACAAAATGATTGTAGTTATTTCCATTGTTTTAATGTAGCTCCATTTTCAGATTGGCCCTTAGCCCCTTCCTCTTAGTTTTCTACAAATTATTTTCATTAAATACTTATGAATGATTAAGATGCTTGAGATGGCTTGGGTGAGGTGCCTTTGGGTATCTCATACGTCGTGTAACGATTAGGCCCCTAAGTCGGGTCATTACAAACATCGTATTAGAGCACAAGGTTTTAAAATATTCCTTGGATATCCATGCATACTCCATAGCATAGTCTCATTCAAGGTTGTGAAACGTGCCACTATCTTGAGTAAGAGGCTATGAGATGGTTTAGGAAAGTCTTCCCTTCTTTCTTATTCATGTCGTTCCTTAGAGTTGAATATGGTTTTCCGCTAACTAGCAATGGGATTTTACTTGTTTCAGGATCATGCCACCACAAAGAGCTCCCCATAAACGAGGTACTCCGGAACAACAAGTCCCTCCACTCCAACAAAACGATAGAGTGTCTCATGCGGAGTTCAGATTCGCATTCACCCTATTGTCCCAAGCATTATCCAATCAAGAGATAGCGGTACCTTTTTAAGTGCCTAATTTGGCCGCCAGAGTACGTGATTTTATGCAGATGAGCCCACAGGAATTTTGTGGGTCAAAGACGGATGAGGACCCTATTGAGTTCATTGAAGAGGCCTACCGGGTAGTGGCAGTGATGGGTATCCCTTCGGAAGAAAAAGTCGAGTTGGTGTCTTACCAATTCAAAGGAGTTGCCAAGACTTGGTATGAGCAATGGCCTGACAAGAGAGGCCAAGGAGCGGGTTCTATTGGTTGGGAGGAATTCAAATATGCCTTTTTGGATCAATTCTTCCTAATCGAGCTTAGGGAGGCAAAAGTCCAAGAATTCATCAACTTGAAGAAAGGGACCATGAGTGTGAGGGAATATGCCCTCAAATTCACCAAATTGTTAAAGTATGCTCCATTTATGGTCGCGGATCTGAGGGCTCGCATGAGCAAGTTTATTTTTGGTGTCTATGAGTTGGTATCCAAGGAATGTAAGACGGCCATATTAGTCAAGGAGATGGCATTTCTCGTTTGATGACGTATATGGAGAAAATTGAAGAGGAGAAGCTTCGTGAAAGGGCAAGGGAGTCCAAGAGGGCTCGAGTTGAAGGTGGGAATTACTCTCACCAAAGGGGCAATGGTCACAAATTTCAAGGTTGACAATAGCAAAGTGGGCAAGGATCCACCAACACTTCTCCTTCTTGGAAGGACAAAGGGGTGGCTCCTAAGCCCCAAAGTCCAAATTGCCACATGTGGGGGAGACCTCACAAAGGAGAATGTCTAGCCAGGTCAAATGTTCTCTTCACTTGTTGGAAGCCCGACCACCATGCTAAAGTTGTAAAAGTGGATGCATAAGGCCCTAAGGCCAAAGGGATCAAGTCCTAGGTGCCCAAAGAACCAAATGGTTCTATGCTCTTCATGGTCGCCAAGAGGCCGAAGAAACGCTGGACGTGGTTACTGGTATGTTAAGAGTTTTTGATTATGATGCATATGCATTTTTAGATCTAGGAGAAATTTTTTTCTTTTGTAACCCTATTCCTTGCATATAAGTTTCATGCATGTCCAGAAGTCCTCCATGAGCCCTATGAGGTGAGTAACCCTGTAGGTGAGTCCACCATAGCCCGAAGAGTCTATAGATACTATCCCATTTCTATTTTGTATAAAGTGATTTCATGTGACTTAGTTGAGCTTTCCATGATATATATCGATATGATTCTTGGGATGGATTGGTTGCATGCTTCTTATGCTTCCATTGACTGTAGAACCCGTAGGGTTAAATTTTAATTCCCTAATGAGCCAAAATTCTTGAATAAGAGGGTAGAAACTCTATATGTAGGGGCCGGTTCATTTATTTTATAAAGGACTGTAGAAGGATTTCCAAGGGATGCATCTACCGTTTAGTGGGGGTCAAATATGTCTCTTCCAAAGTTCCCTCTCTTGAGTCGGTCCTCGTTGTAAGTGAGTGTCCTGATGTCTTCCCAGATTAGTTACCGGATGTTCCTCCCAAAAGAGAGATAGACTTTGGTATAGACCTCTTACCCAATACCCAACTTATCTCAATGCCCTCATATAGAATGGCTCCCCTAGAGTTGAAGGAGTTAAAGGAGCAACTAAAGGATTTATTGGAAAAGGGTTTCATTAGATCTAGTCGATCTCTATGGGGTGCCCCGATGTAATTTGTAAGTAAGAAGGATGGGTTGCTCCATATGTGCATTGACTATCAGAAACTCAATAAGGTTACCATTAAGAATAAGTATCCCCTCTCGAAGATAGATGATTTGTTTGATCAATTACAAGGGGCTACTCATTTCTCTAAAATTGATTTGAGATTCGGTTATCACCACTAGAGGGTAAGAGAAAGTGACATCCCTATGATGGCTTTCCAGACTAGGTATGGTCACTTTGAGTTCATGGTGATGTCGTTTGGCCTCGCTAATGCATCAACGATATTTATGGACCTCATGAATAGGGTGTTTAAGCCTTACCTTGATATGTTGGTTATGGTGTTTATTGATGACATCCTTATCTATTCCCCAGGTGAACAAGAGCACATGGAACACTTGGGGGTAGTATTGCAAATCCTGAGTGAACAGAGGCTTTATGCAAAGTTTGATAAATGCGAGTTTTGGCTAGATGAGGTTGCCTTTCTTGGGCATGTGGTATCTAGAAAGGGCATCAAAGTTGATACTAAGAAGACAAAAACAGTGAGTAATTGGCCAAGGCCATTGACTCCTATCGACATAAGGAGTTTCTTAGGCCTAGCCGGTTACTATAGAAGGTTTGTGCAAAACTTCTCCACTATTTCGTCTCCATTTACCAAGCTAACTCAAAAGAAGGCTAAGTTTGTGTGGATGGATGAATGCGAGAGGAGTTTCCAAACTTTGAAGGATCGATTGACCTTAGCCCCCATATTGACATTGCCAGAAGGGAATGATAGGTTTGTTATCTATTGTGATGCATCAAGGATCGGGTTGGGTTGTGTGTTAATGCAAAATGGTAAAGTGATTTCCTATGCTTCAATGCAGTTGAAAGTGCATGAGAAGAATTACCTGACTCATGACCTTGAGCTTGCAGTAGTGTTGTTTGCGTTAAAGATTTGGCGACACTACTTGCATGGAGTTCATGTGGATCTTTTCACTGACCACAAGAGTCTCCAACATGTGTTCACCTAAAAGGATCTCAACTTGAGGCAACGAAGGTGGTTAGAGATACTCAAGGATTATGATACGAGTGGTAATTACCACCTTAGAGAGGCCAATGTGGTAGTTGATGCCCTTAGTAGAATTTCCATGGGTAGTGTGTCTCATATTGAAGATGATGGGAAAAAGGGAGTTAGCTAAAGATATTCATAGGTTGGCAAGACTAGGAGTGAAATTGAATTTGTTCAGAAGTAGTGGTGCAATAGTTTCTCATGGGTCCACATCTTCTTTGATTGATGAGGTTAAGACCAAGCAAGACCTTGATCTTGCCTTGGTTGAGTTGAACACCTTAGTAAAAGATGGAAAGATAGAAGTTTTCTCACAAGGAGGAGATAGTGTCTCCGATATCAAGGGAGGTTGTGTGTGCCCGAGGATAGTAAGTTAAAGAGGTTGATTGTTCAAGAAGCCCAAATCTCTTCATATTCTATTCATCCCAGCACCACCAAGATGTATAGAGACATGAGGGAGATTTATTGGTGAAATGAAATGAAGAAGGATATTGCTCAATTTGTGTCACTGTGTCAATTGCCAACAAGTCAAGGTTGAACACCAAAGGCCGAGTAGCCTAGCACAAGACATTGATATTTCTACTTGGAAGTGGGAAGAGATCAACATGGATATCGTAGTTGGGTTTCCAAGGACCAAAAAGCATTTTCACTCTGTATGGGTGATAGTTGACCACATGACGAAGTCAGCTCATTTCCTATCGTTCAAGACTACATTCAGTGCGAGAATTATGCTCGCCTATATACCCAAAAATTGGTGAGGTTGCATGGGATTCCATTGCCTATCATATCAGACCATGGAGTTCAATTCATTTCTCACTTTAGGAGGTCTTTCCAAAAAGGACTTAGCACTAGGGTGAAGTTGAGTACGACTTTTCATCCCCAAACCAACGGGCAACCCGAGAGAACTATTCAGACATTGGAAGACATGTTGAGAGATTGTGTGTTGGAGTTTATGGGGATTTTGGACAAACATTTGCCACTTATCGAGTTTGCCTACAACAATAGCTTCCATGCAAGTATTAGGATGGCACCATTTGAGGCGTTGTATGGTAGACAGTGTAATCGCCCATCGGGTGGTTCGAGGTCAGTGAGGTGGCATTAATAGGACTTGACTTGGTGATGAATGCTATGGAGAAAATTTAAAGCATAACAGAGAAATTGCAAACCCCCCAAAGGCGAAAAAAGTCTTACTCTGATGTGAGGAGAAATGAACTTGAGTTTCAAGTTGGTGATTGGGTCTACTTAAAGATGTCTCCAGTGAAAGGTGTGTTCTGGTTCAGTAAGAAAGGAAAATTAATACCTAGATATGTGGGACCCTACAAGGTGGTGAAAAGAGTGGGAACGGTGGTGTATGAGTTGGATCCACCCAATGAATTGCATTTGATTCATCCGGTCTTCTATGTGTTAGTGTTGGAAATTCATAGGTGACCCAAGTTCCATAGTTCCTTTGCATGATGTGAACATTGAAGAGGATTTGAGTTATGAAGAGGTACTAGATGAAATTCTAGACCGCCAAGTGAAAGAGCTAAGGAACAAGGAAGTTGCATCTATCAAAGTGCTTCAGAGAAACCAACAAGTTGAGGTTGCTATATGGGAAGTGGAAGCGGATGATGAAGTGCTATCCACATCTATTCCTCTCTACTCAAGCCTAAGGTATTAAGAAATTCTTCCTAAAACCTCAAATTTCATGCATTTTAGTTTTCATGATGTATGCATTTATTTTGATGTTTAAGGATTGTTTTGAGATATGTTTTAAGTATAAAATTTGAATTTTTTAAGAAATGATGTTTAACTTGCATTTTTGCATGCACACTAGGTTATTAGCTGCTATTTCACTCTTTAGAGCCTACCTTTAGGTACATTCGGGGATGAATGTTCCCAAGGGGGAGATATTGTAACAACCCCCAGTTTAGGAGCCTAGAGTACATAAAAGTTGGACTGAAAAATGACCTGAAGTCTAGTTTAAGAGGTGACTTACAGCCCGTAAGTGGGCATACGACCCATAGGTTCCGTTCTTAAACATAGCACTTCAGGAAGGGGAAAAGTTTCCAAGTGTGAGGTAACCCATGGACTAAACGACGACCCATAGAAAGTCATACGGTCCATAGGTAGGGTCATGAATGAAACTATCAGACATGAAGAAAATTTAGAGTTTGCTGAAAGGAGACTTACGTGTTATCAAATGGCTTGTAAACTAGGATACAGTCCGTAAGGTTCTTCATGGAATAAGGCCAAGGATAAGGTGAGAAATGGCTAAGGGTAGAAGGATTCTATGAGCCCCACCACAGCCGGTAAAAGCTTATATAACCTGTAACAAGGCTTCGTAGCTTTGGGTCCGACAAAGTTGATTTTCAAGAAGTTTAGGTGTGTTATCAGACGAGAGGCACTTACGGCCTGTGGATCAACTTACGGCCCATTTGGAATTTCGTAGGTTTGATCCAACAGTTTTAACGAGGGTAGTTTTGTCATTCCATCCTTCATATTTCTAAACTATGTCATCTTGGGGAAGGGAAAGGGGCTCTATATCAACCTTTAAGCCCTAATTTTCTCATTCAATCTCTCATTCTTCACTCTCAAATTTCCTAAGGCAAAAAGGGCTCTCAAGAACAATGCTAGGCAAGAACTAGGGTTTCCAAATTCTTCCCCAAAGGCTTCAATTATTTCTCTCTAGTTTCCTCAAGGTATGTGAGTTGATTTATGGGTAACCCTCCACCCATAAAGTTCCTTATTAAGTATTTTACCTTTTCTTTAAATTCTTTCAGTTAATGTGCATGCTTATAATGATTTGATGATGTTTATGTTACTAAATGCTATTTATGAAGTTTAACAACTCTTTTGCTATGTATATATATATATGCATATTTGACTAATGATGATGGTTTTCGATGTGATAAAGGTTGGGCATTTTCGATGTTCCTTTAAAAGGGAAAATTCCTTATGACTTTTGCAATTTATGATTGTTCCATGATAAAGCCTAACCCACCTAGTTTTCAAGTAAAGATTTCTATGATTTATGATTATGATTAGGGCATTAATGAAAAGTTTCAAAGTTAAATTTATCAAAGATATAAGTATGATGACAATTGCCTTAAAGATGTTAAGATAAGTTCCCAAGATAAAGGGACAATCCTCACTTGGTGGTTCCGAAGTTTTGAGCTACTCTTGTTGATTGCTAGTTATTTTTCTAAAAATATGTTTTAAAGATTCTGTGGGATGACTCTGCATCGAGAGAACTAGAGATTGAAACTTATTCCATTAGTTGAGGCATGACCCTTTGAAGCTAAATCTAAATGCCCCTAACTATGTGCCGCCATAGGAGCCTTTGTAGGCTAGGATAGTGGATTCACATAGGCCCAAATGTTATGAAAGATGCAATTGCAAAGTTACTACGTTTTGGATATCTACCCTGACAAGTAGATTCCCCTTTTCTCAATGGAAAGAGCGCATTGACCTTTTCTCAATGGAAGGAGTTCATTGGATCCCATGTATTAACTCACATGGTCTTTTTGTCGATTATGGTCTATTTCTATAAGCTCTATGATCTTATGTTATGTTTTCATTACATGTTCCTTCTTATGCATTGTCTCATATTGATCTTGAGCCATATTCCTTGTGCATGCTTAAGCTTACTTTATGCATCTTTTATCTTATGTATACTCATATGTTATATTTGAAAATGATGACATTACAATTTTATACATGCATTGCATCTCACATAATAGTATATTTAAACGTAATAACACAGATTTTTCCTACATGATTTAACCATGTAGAGACAGGCATACCTCCACCGGCTCGTGGCTAGTAATCAACATTTAAGACTAGGCTTATTATTTGTGGTGAGCCCTTAGTTTGAGACTCCTCCACTTTTCATTCTATCAAGTATCTTAGCTTTAATTTAAGACGATGTATTAGTCGCCGGCCTGAGGCATTTACTTTCTATGTTGCAATGTTTTGGATTTCTTTCTATTCGATGGAGATCGACCATTACCGGTCCCATCTACATATGATGTAGTTGGTATGCTTATGGACAAACAAAATAATTTGTTTTAATGTAGCTCCATTGTCAAATTGTCCCTTAGCCCCGTTCCCTTAGTTTTTCGCAAATTATTTCCATTAAATACCTATGAATGTTTAAGATGGCTTGGGCGAGGTGCATTGGGGTATCTCATTTGCTGTGTGACGACTAGGCCCCTAGGTCGGATCATTACAAACTTGGTATTAGCGCACGATGTTTTAATATGTTCCTCGGATGTCCATGCATACCCCGTAATATAGAGTCTCATTCAAGGTTGTGAAGCACACCACTATCTCGAGTAAGAAGCTATGAGAGGGTTTAGGAAAGTCTCCCATTCTCTCTTATTCATGTCATGCCTTAGAGTTAAATAGGGTTTTTTTGCTAACTAACGATGGGCTTTTACTTGTTTCTAGATCATGCTGCCATGAAGAGATCCCCATCAACGAGGCACTCCAAAACAACAAGTCCCTTCACTCTAATAGGACGATAGAGTGTTTCATGCGGATTTTAGAGCCCCATTCACCTTATTGGACCAAGCATTGGCCAGTCAGGCCATCGGGAGATAGCGGTTCTTCCTTAAGTTCCTACTCCGACCACTAGAGTACGTGATTTTATGAGGATGAGCCTGCTAAAATTCCATGGGTCAAAGATGAATCAGAACTCTATTAAGTTCATTAAAGAGGCCTTGATGGGTGTCCCGTTGGAAGAGAAAGCCGAGTTGGTGGATTTGTAACTCAAAGAAGTACCCAAGATTTGGTATGAGCAATGGGCCGACGAGAGAGGCCAAGGAGCGGATCCTATTGGTTAGGAGGAATTCAAATGTGCCTTTTCAGACCGGTTATTCCTAATCGAGCTTAGGGATGCAAAGATCCAAGAATTCATCAACTTGAAGCAAGGGACCATGCGTGTGAGAAAGTATGCCCTCAAAGCCACTAAATTGTCAAAGTATGCTCCATTTGTGGTCATGGATCTAAGGGCTCGCATGAGCAAGTTTATTTCCGATGTCTCTGAGTTGGTTCCAAGGAATGCAAGACGACAATGTTGGTCGAGGAGATGGACATTTCCTGCTTGATGACGTACGCGGAGCAAATTGAAGAGGAGAAGCTTTGTGAAAGGGTAAGGGAGTCCAAGAGGGCTCGAGTTGAATGTGGGAATTACTCTCACCAAAGGGGCAGTGGTAAAAAATTTCAAGGTGTCCAAAAGCAAAGTGGGAAAGGATCCACCAACACTCCACCTCCCTAGAAGGACAAAAGGTGGCTCCTAAGTCCCAAAGTCCAAATTGCCCTAAGTGCGAGAGGCCTTACAAAGGAGAATTTCTAGCCAGGTCAAATGCTTGCTTCACTTGTGGGAAGCCCGGCCACCATGCTAAGGATTGTAAGAGCGGAGGCACAAGGCCCCAAGGCCAAAGGGATCAAGTCCAAGGCACCCAAAGGACCAATTGGTTCTATGCTCTTCATGGTCGCCAAGAAGTCGAAGAAGCTCTAGACGTGGTTACCGATATGTTAAGGGTTTTTAATTATGATGCATATGCACTTTTGGGGGTGTTATCTTGTCAAAATTGTGCTCTGATCTTGTGCCCCCCACCTGTTTGTGAAAATGCCTCTGTGATATTGAAAATATTCTATGCAGGTGACATTTGCTCTCCGCAAACACGGACACTATACCGGGAACACGGAGTTCTTGTTCTCTGCAAACACGAATGTCCTTCCACGAATATAGAGATTGAATGTCCCTGAACTTTGTGAACGTGCCTGTCTGGCTGTGAACACGAAGTACAAACTGTCACTGTACAAAAACAACGTTTGTTCACTGTTTAATCTCGACCTCTTTCCATTGATACATGGTTCAAAATGTCTATAAGATGTTTTTGTCATGTTGGCTTTGATTGTAGGCCCAATTTGTGACAAAATGGAACCCGAGCATACACTTTATGATAATGAGATCCTTCAAGAAGTGGGAAAAGAGGACTACTTTGATCAAAACAGATTCCTTTCAGCCCAATGTGCCCAAAAGTATGAAGAATACTTGGGATAGACAGTGATTAGAGAGAAAAGGATATACTTGGACAAAGTAGAAGAGAAGATGCTGGAGTTCTTTGGCCGGCTACAAGCTTTGGCTTGGATATGATTTGTTGTGGAGCCAATTATAGCCAACCACACCATAGTCACTAAGTTTTATGCTAACGCCTTGGAGACGGACTTTGTAGAGCTAGTGGCTACCATGGTCTGAGGTGTGAGAGTTGATTTCAATCCGGCCAAAACTAATGTTATATATGGGCTGCTGGATGCGAATAACGTAGTTATAGAGAAAGATTTCGAGAGTTGGGCACTCAATGGTCGGTCGACAAATTACATTATGGAGTTCCTCAAGATTGGTTCACTTTGCAAAGAGGGTTTGATTCACATGAGTTCATAGTGGAAGCTAAATGTTGGCTTTCCATCATTTGTGCTAGAGTCATCCCCTCGACACATGATACAAAGGTGACTCTTGACCGTGCACTTGTCATAGCTGCTCTCTTGGACAGTCTTCAGGCAATGTTGTTGATAGTAGATCAGATTGTTGAGGTGGCCCAAGGGAGGGTGAGGAGAAGAAGCCCACCAAGGAGATACATCCATTGAAAAAAAGAGGTGGCCCAGGGAAACCGAAGAAGAGGATTGATGTGCCGGATCCCTCTTTAGGGCAGTTCACAAAGCTAGAATCAGAGGTTGGAGGGTCTTCTACAGGTGCTACAGGTTCTACAGGACCACTCCAGTTTGGTCCTCCTACTATGAGGTACTTGTCCTCGCAGATTCATGGGATGGATGAGTAGATTAGACAACTTATTGCAGGACTTTCTCCAGGCCCACTAGAGAAGAGGGGCATAGAACAATTGTGGAGGAGAGGCGATTATCAACGGATGGAGTCATTGATAGGTACCCTAAGGTTTGGGATACTCTTATGTTCCATAATTTCCAGATATTTACCGAACCTTGGGACCCATATTTTCAAAGCATGGTCCAAGAATTTTATAAGTCCTATGGTAAAGCCATTCCAAAAAGAAAAAGCAGGGTGACAGTTTTGCTCAAACCTCTTGATGCAGTGGAAGTTCGGGGTGTGCAAGTCCCGTGCAGCGAAACAAAGATAAAACCAACTGATGAACCCAAGCAGCACGATAACACAATTGTCACACGGTCAAGGTATGGTGTTGTAGGTAGGTGTAAGGCCCTACTATCTACGCTTTGCCCAAAAGGTACATTCGCACGCAATCAGAGGCGGATAGGTGTATTGGTGTGGGCGTTGGTAACAACCGTATATGCATGTATTATGCCGGAATGTGGCATCCAATCTTGGGATATATGTATGTCGTGTCAGACCGCGACACCCGATCCTAAGATGTATGTACATTGAGTTTGTACGCGACACCCGATCTAAAAATGTATGTAGATCATGTTGGTCCGCAACACTCGATCCGAAGATGTATGTATATCATATTAGTCCATGACACTCGATCCGAAGATGTATGTATAATATGTCGATTAGTGACACCCGTCTGAAATTGCATGTATCGAGATAGGACGAGTCCCCTGATTTATAGATGTATCATGATGGAATGAGTCACCCGGTCCAGTGATGTACCTTGACAAAATGAGTGACCCGATCCAGTATGCCTTTCTAGCCGTCCTATAGGCATATGTAGTCGTGTGGCTCGGAGTAAAGCAAATCTAAGGTAGCGATGGCTTGAGCCTAGGCTAAGGCTTATAAAGAGCAGATAACCAGAAGGAACCCAAGTATCCAGAACCATAACAACAACCCAACAGATACAGGTAACTAGGGCAACAATAGATAGGCCTGCTAATAAATGTAACACAAAATGCCCACAACAGCAGGCAATCCAACTAAATCCCCAGGTATAACACATATTCCACGTTTAGGATCACACCCTATCACTAAGCAACTAGGGGTCTGATCTAATAGTAACATCCCACAATAAAATCACAGTGCATACTCTGGAGTCCAACCGTCAACTAATTCCCAAAATGGAGCATGTTTCTCCCTGGTACTAGACAACCTAACAAGTATACAAGTAGCCAAATAGGCGTATGTATCAACAGAAGCAATATAAGATCGTGTCATGCCGTAGAAAGATTCATTACGGCTCAGAAAAGTACAAGCATCTGGAATAACAATAGGCAACCCAACTACTAAGTACAACGTGTATCCAGAACAACAAGTGTCAATAGAATCATATTAACAAAGTCTAAATTCGTAGCATGGAATATAGCCAACAACTAGTCTCTCAAGGCATTACACCATTAGCACTAGACTACTTACATGGACAAGCATTTAACTAAGTATGTGTTCTAGTTATGTGGCATAAGTTTACATTCAACCCTCAACAAGCGCATTTACAACTTAACAATGTTAAAAACACAGCTAGTATAGTTGATTCAACTATTACAATGCCCAAAACAACGACCACAAATCAAAATCATCAAGTATAGCCTATAATCAGGAAATCCCAACCATACACAGACATATATCACATATTTCAACTCAGTTTAGGGGAATGAGAGCCTCAATCAAAACATAATCATAGCATGGGTAGCAAGCAACCAGAATTATATCCAATATACTATAGGTATTAGTATCAGTAGGCCCAACAAGGCAAATCAACACTTAAACAGTCAAACATATGAACACAAGTACCATGAACGCTTAACTTACCTCAGTCGCGCTCTATCTCGCCTTTACAACCTTTATAAAAAACATTTATAGTTCACACAACATTAATGCCAACTCACACAACAAATACAGGTAATACAGATTCCAAATGATAATTCCAGCCACAATAACACATATACATATCTTACTCAGAATTTCCAAGAACAAACAGACTCCTACTATCCATATATTTCAACTCAGCTAGAGGTAACGTCTACTGGGAAGGCGATTCCACGTGCTCCGATTAGTCCACGCGAGCTTTCCCTTCTTGATTGCTTCCAAATGCCGCTTAGCTTTCAAAGCATGAATCACAATAGAATTATAGTTATTTTGGCTCTAATATCTCAAAAAAAGGGAGAAATACGTCAGTTATGACTAAAACAGAGAAAAAATGGGGCCCAAGCCCTTAATACCAAACCAACCCCCATAAAATAATCTCTATATCACGCCAATTCTATATGTAGAAATTGAGCTCAAAATGGGGCTCCGAACATTGAGAAACATCCACAAACAAAGTGACATTTCTTATCAATATATATATACACACACACACAACAACAACTTCTCAGGACAAAGTATGCAAAAATATAGTTAAATTAACAGAATCCGAATATACCACAGCATGGGTCTTGAAAAGTAGTACAACTTAGACCTAAATTTCACTTAATTGTGATAAGAAACTGCCGAGATATCACAACACGAAATTTTCAATAATTTATGGTATAATATTCAGCAAAAACAACGATTAGAATCCAACATCCTCACGGGATTTCTTACAAAATGCCGTTATGTACTTCATAAGATATGGTCGTTTTATCCTTTCACTTCTTTCTCTCGCGACTTGCTCTTTAAAGTGCTGCCACCGCCTAGCTAAACGCTTGCACGAATACGAGCGTGGCACACAGTTGTGGGGCAATGGCATGCCAGGCCTTCGCGGACGCGGCCTAGCCGCGCGGATGTAGGCGTGTATGAGGCTTTCCTTTTGAGCATACGGGTAGGCCTTCATGCACGTGGAGGTCTTGCTGGCTACAGTGGCATTAGCTAACTCTAGAACTTCGCTGAGGTGTTCCAGGCCCATCCGATGTCCGTTTTATGCAAACATACTATGTACCACACTAATTTTGATGTCCCGGACCCAACGGCACAGTCAAATTTTCAATAGAGCTCATTATGATTGAAGGGTCAAAATGCATCTGGAAGTCTCTACCATCCAACAAAAGATCATTTTAGACTAGTTTCGACATTCTAGAGGTGACTGCTCTATCAAAATCCTCTTTTGAGCATGTTTACCAAGGTTATTACCGAAAATCACTTTTTCGCTCATTTTAAAACCGATTTCACAAATTCCCATTTAAACTCACACTAGAACTCCCAAGTCTCGGGCCCACCATACTCCTAACCTAATTTGACAATTTTGGAGCTGATGGCACCGCCATAATTCAACTCTGAGACCATTTACTAGGACTTTACCAGAAAAACTCGTTTTATAGTTATAACCTTCCGTTCAACTTGTAAAACCGCATAACTCCCAAACGATTCACCTAACAGGCATACCAACCGCACCAACTAGTCAAAATCGCCCAAGGTCGCTATGCTCATGCTTAAACTGGTAAAATAATCACGAAAACACCAAAAATGACCTGGAGGGTCATCCTAGATGAGCATGTAATCTCAAACGTATTCCCTTTCTATTATAGCTCCAAGACATAGAATCATATATACTTTTAGCATTTGAACTAATTAGGTTTCCAACGGTTTACATATTAAAGAATTTTTCAAATAAAAGATTGAAAACAAATTTGACCAAGTAAGAACTGTCGGTTGAGTTCATTGGACTCCATCTCGGGTTGAGTCAAAACCAAACTCGATGTTGTTAAGTCAGCCTCATCAAATGTCTTAAGTGGAAGCTATTCTACAGGACTTGAAAGATATTTTGCAAGTGGAAAGAGGCTAATTTACAACTATATACGATTAAAATACACTGATATACAGAAACAAAAATGGCCAAAAGCGCAAATTACATAAAAAAATATAGTGGTATACAATGTATGTACGATTGTTATATTTAGAATAATAATAAGTGCCACTTTGGTGGGACGACCAAGGGCATTTCCGTAATAGCGTGCTTCTCTGAGGTCATTACTTCCGCATGGCATTACCGTAATAATGTGGTTATTTGAGGGCATGACGTTCAGTGGCATTCCAGTAATTAACCGGGCCTAGGAGGGCATTTAGGCGCCGCCCACCCTGCCACTCATGTTCCTTCTTCTCCACTTCCGTCCTGCACTTCCCTAAACCACGTGTCCCTCTGGCCGGTGTTAGTTGCTTTATAGATATATATGTTTGCTCTGTCCTTGAGGGAGCATTTCGCACAGGTAGCTGTTGTTCTCCGTGGGTGGTTTGGAGCTTCCAATTTCCCATTTCTAGGTATTTTTCATTTTCCTGTTACTTATTTGTAGCCGAATTCTTGAGAAATTTGCCCAGGCCCCGCATAATTTTGCACACTGGTAACCTATTCTCTTTGGGATGGGTTGAATTGGGTGGTTGCCCTTTTCCCTTGCATGTTACTCGCATTTCTGTTACCGCAAAGTTTTCGGCCTCTGGGATTTTCGCAGTTGATTTGTGCATGTATGTTGTTTGATAATATGCCGATCTTAGTTTTGGGCTTCCGCCAATTTTGGGGTCTGCATTTAGCCTCTGTGGGTTTCTAATCTGCTGTATTTGCTGCGTAATTTTTGCGGGCTTTCTGCGAGGGTTTAAAAATGTTTCATCCTGATTAAGTTATTCCCTTTGTGGTGGGTTCAATTGGGTTACCCCCCATGTTACTTACCGACAAAGAGAGGCTGAATTGATTTCCTGTGGGGTGTAAAACCCCTTTTTCTTTGCTAGCTTTGGTGGTGTGTAGCTTTGTCTTTGACTTAGGCTTTCTTGTGGCTTTCGTTTATGCGGCAACACTATTGGGGCACCTGCGGTGGCGTAGAGCCTGTATCTTCCCAAAGACCCTTTCCTGTGCCTCTGTCAAAATTCCTTTGTCTTAGGTAGCTTTGGTCGTATATAGCTTTGGTGCTGACTTAGGGTCTTCTTTGTCTTTGACTTCTACGCAAACATTATAGGGACTTTGGAGGTGGTGTAGATGTGTGTAGCTGCAATATTTACCAAAGAGTTGTTAAGGCTGTAGCTGGGTGACTGTTTTGTCTAGACTAGGCTATTTGAAGTACGGGAATATATATACCACTGTATGTAGGAGCTTACTGCGATGTTCGGTCTGTACGTTGCTTTTCCAATCCCATGAATTTTATACATAACCTTTCCACACGCATGCCGTTATCCTATTGATGTGTTCCATAGAATGCATACATCCCGGGGCTCTTTTCAAACTTCTAATGGCTTCGGAGACTCCCAAGGCAGTGATGATTACTTGGCTCGCCAGTGGATACCGAATAAGGTTTGGACTTGAATAGTGGCATTTCCGCACATGGTTGCCAGAAGGTCCTCAGGGGGCAACTGCTGACTATAGTGATGCCAGTATTCATTTTCCACTCTCTTGTCCGGCTGATGAGGGCTGCCAAAATCTGAGTTGCGTTCGTTGAGGTAGCTGGTCCACCCATTGACACTCTCAACTTCGGGTGGATGGTAACCCTGCATTAACAGGTGACAGTTCGCCTCCCACTTCGTTCGGGCGCCGAAAGGTATTTCTGTTATAGTTCTTCTCCCCTTTTGATGTTGCCGGTATTGGCATTCCTGTAAAAGGCACCTTTGTTGTGCGCATTTGCCAACCGGAGAGCCTGACCACTACCCCCTTCTCTTACCCACATACCCTTTGTGCATGTACACTGCTTCATATTGTGCTTGTCCGAGGTCATTACGTCCGCATGGCATTATCGTAATAACGTGGTTATTTGAGGGCATGATGGTCAGTGGCATTCCAGTAATTAACTGGGCCTAGGAAGGCGCCCACCCTGGCGACTCATGTTCCTTCTTCTCCACTTCCGTAAACCGTGTGCCTCTCTTGCCGGTGTTAGTCGCTTTACAGATATATACGTTTGCTCTGTCCTTGAGGGAGCATTTCGCACAGGTAGCTGTTGTTCTGTATGGGTGGTTTGGAACTTCCAATTTCCCACTGCCAGGTATTTTTCGTTCTCCTGTTACTTATTTGCGGCCGAATTCTTGAGAAATTTGTGCAAGCGCTGCATAATTTTGCATGCTGGGTAACCTATTCTCCTTGGGGTGGGTTGAATTGGGTGGGTGCCCTTTTTCCTAGTATGTTACTCGCACTTCGGTTACTGTGAAGTTTTCGGCCTCTAGGATTTTCGCAGTTGATTTGTGCATGTATGCTCTTTGATAATATGCCGATCTTACTTTTGGGCTTCCGCCAATTTTGGGGTCTGCATTTTGCCGTGTCTTCCATAGATTACATACGTCCCGGAGCTCTTTTCAAACTTCTAATGCCTCTAGAGACTCCCTAGGCAGTGATGATTACTTGGCTCGCCAGTGGATACCGAATAAGGTTTGGACTTGAATAGTGGCATTTTCGCACATGGTTGCAGGAAGGTCCTCGGGGGTTAACTATTGACTAGAGCAATGCTAGTTTTCACTGTCCACTCTCTTGTCCGGATGATGACGCCTGCCGAAATCTGAGCCACGTTCGTTGAGGTAGATGGTCCACCCATTACTCTCACCTTTGGGTGGACGGTAACCCTGCATTAACATGTGACAATTTGCCTCCAACTTTGCTCGGGCACCGAAAGGTATTTCTGTTATAGTTCTTCACCCATGTGGCGTTGCCGGTATTGGTATTCCTACAAAAGGCACCTTTGTCGTGCGCATTTGCCAATCGGAGATCCTGAACACTACCCCTTTCTCTTACCCGCATACCCTTTGTGCATGTACACTGCTTCAGAATAAGCCTACCTTTTGGGGAGGTTCCTGTAATTTTTCGGGACTGAATTTTGCCACCATGTGTTCCTACTCTTGCATTACCATTCCAACTGCTCTCTGTTGGTACGACCAGAAATGTTTTTTGCCTCAATGATTTTCGCAGTTGATTTGTGCATGCACGCCATTTGATAATATGCCAAGCTTAGTTTTGGCCTGCCGCCAATTTTGGGAACTGCATTTTGCCTTTGTGGATTTCCGTTTGTACCAACAAAGGGAGGCCGATTTGCTTTCTTGTTGGCATAAAAACTCTTTGTGGTTGTTACCTTTGGTGGTGTGTCGCTTTGCCTCTGAGTTGGCCTTTGCTGTGACTTTCGCTTATTCGTGAACACTGTAGGGACACGTGCGGTAGTGTAGAGCTTGTATCTTTCCAGACACCCTTTCCTGTGCTTCTTAGGAAATTCCTGTGCCTTACGTAGCTTTGTTGGTCTATAGCTTCAGCGTTGACTTTGGGTCTTCTGTCTGTTTGACTGCTGCGCCCACTTTACTGGGGCGTTGGCGGTGGCGTAGATGCGGGTACCTGAAATATTTACCCATGATTTGTTGGGGCTGTAGATGGGTGACTGGTTTGTCCAGACTAGGCTATTTGACGTTCGGGAATATCCTTACCTTTGAATGTAGGAACTTATTGAGATGTGTTGGCCATACGTTGGTTTTCCAATTCCCCGAATTCTATATGTACGATCTCTACACGCATGCCGTTATCCTATTGATATGTTCCACGGCATGTCTGCGTCCCAGGGTTCTTTCAAAGTTCTAATGCCTCCGTAGACTCCCCATGCAGTGATGATTACTTGGCTCGCCAATGGATTCCGAATAAGGGATGGACTTGAATAGTGGCATTGCCGCACATGTTTGCTAGAAGGTCCTCAGAGGCAACTGCCGAGTAGAGCCACGCAAGGATTCATTGTCCACTCTCTTCTTCGGATGAGGAGGTTTGCCATAATCTGAGCCATGTTCTTTGCAGTTGTCGATCCACCCATTGATACCTGCAACTTTGTAAGGACGGTGCCGCCACATTAACAGGCAACAGTTTCCCCCCCCCTTTTGGTAGGGCGCTGAAGGGCATTTCCATTATAGCTCTTCTCCCCTCTGGCGTTACCGGTCTTGGCATTTCCGTACAGTGCACCTCCGCTGTGCATGTTTGTCCACCGGTAAGCAGGACCACTAAGCCCTTCTCTTACCGCCGCACCCTTTGTGCATGTACGCTGCCTGATAATATGCCTACCTTCTCGGGGGGGTTCCTGGGGGTCCCTTCAAACTTTGCTTGCTTTCACCAACTCCCTGGCGCTGATGATTATTTGCCTTGAAAATTGGGACTGACTACAGTTTGGACTTGAATTGTGGCGTCACTACACATATTCACGGGAAGGTCCTGCGGGGTAACTGTTGAGTGGAGCCATTGAAACGACCCAAAAAAAAAAAGTGTCTCGGAAGCCACCAAAAACTTGTTTTAGCTATATCTAAAAATCCATTTGTTATTTTGAAAATACGACTTCATATTCTTGTTTAGGGGGTCAAATGGAGTGGGAAATAGGTCTAACCCGAATTTTAGAGCAACCGTATCAAAATTCGAAATTTCCAAGTGAAGCCTTTTTGGAGGGTCTACTTTGGAGGGTCATATCTTTTAGCACACAAGGAATTAGATGGCCCATAATATATCTATGGAAAGCCCTATGAGTTAGCTATCCAACGCACTTCGTTTCACCTCGTTCGGAGGTCGGACGAAGAAGTTATGCCCATTTTCGTAACCTCCACCCGGGCAGAAAACGCAAATTCCAGTGAGCAGATTTACTGTTCACCCGCCCCATTATTTTTCTAAGTGTTGGAACCGTTTTTCCAAAGACGAATGTTATTTCCTATATAGCACTAAATAAGTTCCCATTCCTTAAAACATTTCCTAAAAGACATTTCCCACACTTAGAAATATTTCTCTCAAGAACTCAAGCCAAAACCCTCCAAAACCTTCATCAAGATTGAAGAGGTCCTTGCTCCAAGTTTCAAGCCTCCTTTGAAGACACTTCCAAGGCCTTCATAAGAACTCAAGGTATGTGGTGTTAAACTCATGGGTCCTTCCACCCATAGTGCTTAAACCCTAACTTACTCGTTATTTCATGATTTTAAGTGAAGATTTACACATTGGTCTTGTTCATTGTATAAATTTTCTGCACAGTGAAATTCTAGCATGGGAAGGTGAATGTCTTGAACATGTTGTCACTCTAGAACTTGAATCTAAACTTGGGATTGATGTGGGGCTTTACATGTTGTCTTGGGAGTATGTCAAAGTGTTCATTGATGGTTGGTTCACTGATTTACTGCATGAGTCCTACTCCATTTTACACATTCTTTGATCCCCATTGCATGCCCCCAAGGTATTTGATAAAATGTCCAATTATGGAATTAAGAGGAATTGATGTTTTAAAGCTTGAGATAAGATGTGAATGAGGTTACAATGACATTTTGATGATAAACTAAACTCGTGTATATATTTATTTCTACATGAGAATTGCATTAGAGCCTATTGTAAATTCCTATATAAAGTGTTGCACAACCATACCCGGTCCGGGGGAGAAGAG
This sequence comes from Solanum rostratum, assembly GCA_029948455.1. Classification (NCBI taxonomy): domain Eukaryota; kingdom Viridiplantae; phylum Streptophyta; class Magnoliopsida; order Solanales; family Solanaceae; genus Solanum; species Solanum rostratum. The sequence goes on from CM057049.1 coordinate 53,949,572, forward strand.
CCGGATATCCATGATATGGGGGATACGTACTCATATTCACCTACGGTGGCAAGGTGAGATTGTCACTATCCATGATATGGGGGATAAGTACTCATATTCACCTAGGGTGGCAAGGTGAGATTGTCACTATCCATAATATGGGGTATAAGTACTCATATTCACCTAGGGTGGCAAGGTGAGATTGTCACTATCCATGATATGGGGGATAAGTACTCATATTCACCTAGGGTGGCAAGGTGGGATTGTCACTATCCATGATATGGGGGATAAGTACTCATATTCACCTAGGGTGGCAAGGTGAGATTGTCACTATCCATGATATGGGGGATAAGTACTCATATCCACCTAGTGTGGCAAGGTGGGATTGCCACTATCCAGAAATAAGGGATAATACTTATTTCACCCAGATGAGGGGTTTATGCGTCATCAATTTGCTTGGCTCCACTTCAGATATGGTGCCTATTATGAAGATGGAATTACTTAAACATATTTGACTATACATTGATTATGCAAATGCATCTTGAACATATATTCTATGTCTAATGACCCATCTCTTGCATTTCGATTATGTATCTTATCTATTCTTGCATTGCACCCCACATACTTAGTACATTCCAAAGTACTAACGCATATTTTGCCTACATGATGTTACCATGTAGGGACCGGAGCCACTCTTGATCCTTCTCTCCATCCACGTGGCTAGTGCGGTGCTTATCCGAGATTGTTGGTGAGTCCTCAATGATTCGAGGACTATGTTATGTTTCCTACTCCTATGTTTTGAGATCTTAGCTTGTATTTGTATTTGACTATGAGGGGAGCCGGTAGTATGTCATGGCCCCCGTTCTATCGATATATGTAGAGGTGTACGTTGGACAAGTATTTTGCAAATGAGCTTGACTCTTAATCTATGATATTATTTTTAAATGGGTTGCCCTTAGTCCCTAATTCCCTTTATTTAATGTTGATTGTACTTCCGCGACCGATGAAGTGTGATGACAAGTTCGAGAGGCTTGTTTGGGGTTCCTTCGGTTTCCTCATTCGCCATGTCACGTTTAGGCCCTAGGCTTGGGTCGTGACAAGCTTGGTATCAGAGCACTAGGTTGTTTGATCCTCGGAGTCCAACACACCGCGTTGAGTAGATTCCTATTCATGGTTGTGAAGCGCGCCACGACTATGGGTGGGAGGCTATGAAACGTTTGTAGGAAAGGTTTCCCTTCTTCCCGTTCTATGTCGTGCTTAGAGTGTAATAAGTGGTTGCTCCCTAACGCTTGTTCTTTGAAATGTTAGATCATCATGCCAAATAGGAGAGGAAGGCGAGCCCGATCACCGGAGGAACCACCCACCAATAGTGAGCTCCGCGATGCACTCACCATGCTTGCACAAGTGGTAGCCAACCAAGTGCAACAAGGATCCCAAGCTCCCCAAGCTACCACCCCGGGGGCAAGGGTGAGAGATTTTATTAGGATGAACCCTCCAATTTTTCATGGTTCAAAGGTGGATGAGGATCCACAAGAATTCATTGACGAGGTATGCAAAATCTTGACCATTATGGGTGTTGGGGCTAATGAGAAGGCGGAGTTGGCGGCTTACCAACTCAAGGGTGTTGCTCAAATTTGGTTTGATCAATGGAAGGGTGAAAATGGAAGTGGCTATGTGGTGTTGTGGGAGGAATTTAAGCTTGCTTTTCTTAATAGGTTCTTCCCTCTGGAGCTTAGGGAGGTAAAGTTGGTGGAATTTATGAACTTGAAACAAGGGACTATGAGTGTGAGGGAGTATGCCCTCAAATTTACCCAACTCTCTAAGTATGCACCTCACTTGGTGGCCGACTCTAGGTCGAGGATGAATAAATTTGCGATGGGTGTCTCCGATTTGGTTAGTGAGGAGTGTCGTTCCGCGATGCTCATTGGTGATATGGATTTGTCCCGGTTAATGACTTATGCCGAGCAAATGGAGGAGGAGAAATTGAGGAAGAGGAGGGGACATGAGGCTAAGAGGGCTCATTTTAGTGGTGGGCCTTCTAGAGGAGGTCGGCCTTTCCAAGGCCAAGGGTCCTCTCATGTTGCTGGTAGGGGGTTTGTGAACAACTTTCCTAGGCCCCAAGGAGTGGGTGTGGGTGCTCCGAATGCACTATGTTCTAATTGCGGGAGGAAGTATTGGGGTTCTTGTATGAGGGGTGTGGGTGCATGCTACGAATGTGGGGAAATTGCTCACAAGAAGATGGATTGTCCCAAGATTCGTGGCAAGGTTCGGAATGCTAATACTATTTCTTTGGGTAGAGGTGCTTCTCAAAGTGGTGCCCCAAGGCACAACCGATTTTATGCTTTGCACGGTAGACAAGGTGTTGAGGAGACCCCTGATGTGGTGACCGGTATGTTGCAAATCTTTGATCTTGATGTTCATACTTTGATTGATCCGGGTGCCACCCTTTCCTTTGTTACCCCCTTTATTGCTAGAAAATTTCATGTTGAGTCGGAGTTGTTGCATGAGTCATATGAAGTGTCTACTCCTATTGGTGTCTCTATTATTTCTAGAAAAGTGTATAGAAATTGTCCGGTTTGCATATTGGATAAAGTGTTGCCTTGTGATCTTGTTGAGTTGGACATGGTGGATTTTGATGTTATTCTTGGGATGGATTGGTTGCATGCATATTATGCTTCTATTGATTGTAGAACTCGTGGAGTCAAGTTTCAATTTCCTAATGAGCCCGTCCTTGAGTGGGAGAGTCGGGATGTTGTGGTGAAGGGGAAATTCATTTCTTGCATTAAAGCCCATAGGTTGGTTTCTAAAGGGTGTTTGTACCATCTTGTGAGGGTCAATGATGTGGAGTCCAAAGTCCCTCCTATTGAGTCAATTCCGGTTGTTAGTGAGTTTCTAGATGTCTTCCCAAAAGACCTTCCCGGTGTCCCTCCCGAAAGGGAGATAGATTTTGGTATAGACCTCCTTCCCGATACTCAACCTGTTTCTACTTCCCCTTACCGTATGGCCCCGGCGGAGTTGAAAGAGTTAAAAGAGCAATTGAAAGACTTGTTAGATAAGTGGTTCATTAGACCTAGTCATTCTCCATGGGGTGCTCCGGTTTTGTTTGTGAAAAAGAAAGATGGGACTCTAAGAATGTGTATTAATTACCGGCAACTCAATATGGTCACCGTCAAGAATAGGTATCCTCTTCCAAGGATTGATGATTTATTTGACCAATTGCATGGGGCTAGTCACTTCTCTAAGATTGATCTTCGGTCCGGGTATCATCAAGTGAAGGTGAGGGAGTGTGATATTCCCAAGACGGCTTTTTGGACTAGGTATGGGCAATACGAGTTTTTGGTGATGTCTTTTGGATTAACTAATGCTCCGGTTAGAGTTCCTTAAGGATTATGATATGAGTATGCACTACCATCCAGGGAAAGCTAATGTGGTGGCGGATGCATTGAGTAGGGTGTCCATGGGTAGTTTGGCTCATGTGAAGGAAGGTAGTAAGGAGTTAGCTAGGGAGGTTCATCGGTTGGCTAGGTTGGGAGTTAGGTTGGATGTGGTGGATGGTGGAGGAGTGGTTGTTGTTGATGGTTCACGGTCTTCCTTGGTTGATGAGGTGATGGCCAAGCAAGATCTTGATCTTTCTTTGGTTGAATTGAAGGCGTTGGTTAGTAGTGGTAAGGTGGAGGTTTTCTCCCAAGGGGGAGATGGTGCCCTTAGGTACCAAGGTAGATAATGTGTTCCTTGTGTTGATGATGTGAGGGAAAAAAATCCTTGATGAGGCTCACAATTCTTCTTATTCTATTCATCCGGGGTCAACAAAGATGTATAGAGACTTGAGGGATGTGTATTGGTGGGGTGGTATGAAGAAGGATATTACAAAGTTCGTTTCGGGTTGCCATAGTTGCCAACAAGTCAAGGCCGAACATCAAAGGCCGGGTGGCCTTACTCAAGACATTGAGATACCTACTTGGAAATGGGAGGAAATCAACATGGATTTTGTAGTGGGTTTGCCCAAGACTAGAAAAGGTTTTGATTCGGTTTGGGTAGTGGTTGACCGGATGACAAAGTCGGCTCATTTCTTACCAGTTAAAGCTACTTATGGAGCTGAAAAGTATGCCAAGTTGTACATTCATGAATTGGTAAGGTTACATGGAATTCCTTTGTCTATCATCTCGGATCGTGGTACTCAATTTACTTCTCACTTTTGGAAATCCTTTCAAAGGGGTCTTGGTACAAAGATAAAGCTTAGCACGACCTTCCACCTTCAAACAGATGGCCAAGCCGAAAGAACAATTCAAACCTTGGAGGATATGCTTAGAGCTTGTGTCTTAGAGTTGAAGGGTAATTGGGATGATCATCTTCCTTTGATTGAATTTGCATACAACAATAGTTATCATTCTAGTATCGGTATGGCTCCTTTTGAAGCTCTTTATGGTAGACGGTGTAGGTCACCAGTTGGGTGGTTCGAAGTTGGAGAGGTGGCCTTGTTGGGTCCGGATCTGGTCATGGATGCTCTTGAGAAGGTAAGGATGATTAGGGAAAGGTTGAAAACAGCCCAAAGTCGTCAAAAGTCTTATGCCGATGTGAGGACAAGAGATCTTGAATTCAAAGTGGATGATTGGGTTTATTTGAAAGTTTCTCCAATGGAAGGTATGGTTCGTTTTGGCAAGAAGGGAAAGTTGAGCCCTAGATATGTTGGTCCTTATGAGGTAATAAGGAGGGTTGGTAAAGTAGCCTATGAATTGGGGTTGCCAAAGGAAATGGAATTAGTTCATTCAGTGTTCCATGTCTCGATGTTGAGGAAATGTGTTGGTGATCCTAAAGTTATTGTACCTCTTAAAGTTGTTGGTGTCGTGGAAGATAATTTGACATATGAAGAGGTCCCGGTTCAGATCTTGGATAGACAAGTAAAGAAGTTGAGGAGCAAAGAAGTGGCGTCCGTTAAGGTGCTTTGGAGGAATCAACAAGTGAAGAGTGCAACTTGGGAGGCCGAAGTGGACATGCAAAGACGTTATCCTTATCTATTCAACTCCACTCAAGCCTAAGGTATTAAATCAATTCCTTTTTACTCCATTGAGTCTTACATTTCAGCCCCTATATCATTCATATGCATATATGTTTAAAATGATGAGTTATGGGTGTTTCACACTAAGTTTTGAAATTTTGAAGTGATGTTCTAAATGAAATCTTGCATTCACGTTGGGGCTGATATGTTCTTAATAAGTCTTGTCTTGTATGCCTTTTCCACATTCGGGGACGAATGTTCCCAAGGGGGAGATATTGAAACGACCCAAAAAAAAAAGTGTCTCGGAAGCCACCGGAAACTTGTTTTAGCTATATCTAAAAATCCATTTGTTATTTTGAAAATACGACTTCATATTCTTGTTTAGGGGGTCAAATGGAGTGGGAAATAGGTCTAACCCGAATTTTAGAGCAACCGTATCAAAATTCGAAATTTCCAAGTGAAGCCTTTTTGGAGGGTCTACTTTGGAGGGTCATATCTTTTAGCACACAAGGAATTGGTGGCCCATAATATATCTATGGAAAGCCCTGTGAGTTAGCTATCCAACGCACTTCGTTTCACCTCGTTCGGAGGTCGGACGAAGAAGTTATGCCCATTTTCGTAACCTCCGCCCGGGCAGAAAACGCAAATTCCAGTGAGCAGATTTACTGTTCACCCGCCCCATTATTTTTCTAAGTGTTGGAACCGTTTTTCCAAAGACGAATTTTATTTCCTATATAGCACTAAATAAGTTCCCATTCCTTAAAACATTTCCTAAAAGACATTTCCCACACTTAGAAATATTTCTCTCAAGAACTCAAGCCAAAACCCTCCAAAACCTTCATCAAGATTGAAGAGGTCCTTGCTCCAAGTTTCAAGCCTCCTTTGAAGACACTTCCAAGGCCTTCATAAGAACTCAAGGTATGTGGTGTTGAACTCATGGGTCCTTCCACCCATAGTGCTTAAACCCTAACTTACTCATTATTTCATGATTTTAAGTGAAGATTTACACATTGGCCTTGTTCATTGTATAAATTTTCTGCACAGTGAAATTCTAGCATGGGAAGGTGAATGTCTTGAACATGTTGTCACTCTAGAACTTGAATCTAAACTTGGGATTGATGTGGGGCTTTACATGTTGTCTTGGGAGTATGTCAAAGTGTTCATTGATGGTTGGTTCACTGATTTACTGCATGAGTCCTACTCCATTTTACACATTCTTTGATCCCCATTGCATGCCCCCAAGGTATTTGATAAAATGTCCAATTATGGAATTAAGAGGAATTGATGTTTTAAAGCTTGAGATAAGATGTGAATGAGGTTACAATGACATTTTGATGATAAACTAAACTCGTGTATATATTTATTTCTACATGAGAATTGCATTAGAGCCTATTGTAAATTCCTATATAAAGTGTTGCACAACCATACCCGGTCCGGGGGAGAAGAGCCGGATATCCATGATATGGGGGATACGTACTCATATTCACCTAGGGTGGCAAGGTGAGATTGTCACTATCCATGATATGGGGGATAAGTACTCATATTCACCTAGGGTGGCAAGGTGAGATTGTCACTATCCATAATATGGGGGATAAGTACTCATATTCACCTAGGGTGGCAAGGTGAGATTGTCACTATCCATGATATGGGGGATAAGTACTCATATTCACCTAGGGTGGCAAGGTGGGATTGTCACTATCCATGATATGGGGGATAAGTACTCATATTCACCTAGGGTGGCAAGGTGAGATTGTCACTATCCATGATATGGGGGATAAGTACTCATATCCACCTAGTGTGGCAAGGTGGGATTGCCACTATCCAGAAATAAGAGATAATACTTATTTCACCCAGATGAGGGGTTTATGCGTCATCAATTTGCTTGGCTCCACTTCAGATATGGTGCCTATTATGAAGATGGAATTACTTAAACATATTTGACTATACATTGATTATGCAAATGCATCTTGAACATATATTCTATGTCTAATGACCCATCTCTTGCATTTCGATTATGTATCTTATCTATTCTTGCATTGCACCCCACATACTTAGTACATTCCAAAGTACTAACGCATATTTTGCCTACATGATGTTACCATGTAGGGACCGGAGCCACTCTTGATCCTTCTCTCCATCTACGTGGCTAGTGCGGTGCTTATCCGGGATTGTTGGTGAGTCCTCAATGATTCGAGGACTATGTTATGTTTCCTACTCCTATGTTTTGAGATCTTAGCTTGTATTTGTATTTGACTATGAGGGGAGCCGGTAGTATGTCATGGCCCCCGTTCTATCGATATATGTAGAGGTGTACGTTGGACAAGTATTTTGCAAATGAGCTTGACTCTTAATCTATGATATTATTTTGAAATGGGTTGCCCTTAGTCCCTAATTCCCTTTATTTAATGTTGATTGTACTTCCGCGACCGATGAAGTGTGATGACAAGTTCGAGAGGCTTGTTTGGGGTTCCTTCGGGTTCCTCATTCGCCATGTCACGTTTAGGCCCTAGGCTTGGGTCGTGACAGCCATGCAACTATTCAATGTCCACTCTCTTGTCCAGACAATGAGGGCAACAGAAATCTGAGCCTTATTCTTGGGGCTTGTCTATCCAACCATTAATATTTTCAACTTCTGCTGGACGGTGACCCCATAGTACTAGCTGACAGTTTGCATGATACTTTACTAGGACCTCCAAACGTATTTCCGCATTAGTTCATCTCCCTATCGGCATTACTGGTATTGGCAATTCCATACAGGGTACTTTTTCGGTGTAGATTCATCTTCTGGAGAGGACTCCTAACCCGTTCCCTTGCCAACGTACCCCTTGTGTCGTCTTAGTCGACACTTACATGTACACGTTTACTGTGTGCTTCGACGGGCCACTTTGACAAGTACCTTGGCCTTTCTGTCCTCCGCTGAGATCTACGAATTCTCATTCCCCGGTGTTTTTACATTTGCTGCTGTGTCGTTCATAGATTTTTGGGTCAGACTCGCCGCACGGAGTGCATCATCTTCCAAGCTGGGCACTTTTTATCCAGTGTGTTCTCTGTTTGTTGGCGGTTGACTTGCGAAGCCTACATTTTGACATGCAAGGTGCTTACGCTTCAGTTCTGCCAACATCTTTAACGCCTCTGATTCTCACTGTATCATTGCGCATGGATGGAAGAAGCTGATATTCCCATCTCCTTTTTGGGGTAACCCCAAATTTGGATAATGATTTTAGCATATTTGACCTTCACACCCCTCCCCGGCCACTTCTGCGACTTTGGAAATGTGAGCGCCTTGCCTTTGCACTTGTGAATTATGCACTCCGGGTGTTTGATAATGTAGGTGTCTCATTTTTGGAATTCTCGCTTTGTCCTTAATTCTGTCTTCCGCCGGACGATTTCCTATACCCTTTAAAAAGTCCTTCGTGTTTATTCGTTGTCTTCGCGTGCGTGCTTTTGGCCTTGACTGAGCATCTTCCGCTTCGTTGACTTCCGCGTGCACACTGATGGGACATTTTGTTGTGAGTTAGACGTGCACTTTTGCCATTTCTACCATTGCTTTCAGCGCTCTGTACGCAGTATGCTGGTTTCTCTACACTAACCTGTTTGCATTCCATGAATATCGTTTCCATCAAATGTAGTAACTTACTTCAATGTGCTCTTTGAACCTTGCTATCCTAATTCTCCGAATTTCATGGCTAAGATTTGTGGTCGCCAGTTTTGCGCTTGTCAATTTATGACATATCATTTGGACTTGCACATGGACTTCTCAAACTTCTAACGCCCTGGCATAGTATATATGCAGTGATGATTATCTGCATCGACAATGGAGGCCGAATAAGGTCCGGACTTTATTTGTGGCATGCCTGCAAATTTTCACTTGCTAGGTATTCCGATGCAGGTGTTGTTTGGAGGCACGCCACTATTCAGTGTCCGCTCACTTCTCCCGAAGCTGAGTTTGGCAGAAATCTGAGCCTTAATCGCGCCCATTTCTGTTATATCCATTCGTCCATGAAACTACTGCTCTGGAACTGAACGTTAGCTTTTCGGGTTCCAATAGCGGGTCCTTCGAGGCAACTCTGCACTTCAGCTGCGCCTTGTTGGCCTCCCTTACTTTTCACGCCTCTTTTATTTTTATCGTTATGAAAGCGTATATCCTGGTTTCCAGCATTTGCACAATTTCGTGGCCTCAAGTTCACCGAGGACACTACTGCCACACTTTTGGGACTGCACTTGTGTTTTGCTCTCCTTTTTACAATGCTTTTCCTGTATCTTAATTTTTCAGCTCCCCAGGTTTCAGCGCATACATTACAACGTACATTTTCCTAACCGGGCGACCTGTTCCACCTGACGCACTTGAGTCAACCTGGCTCACAATGTTCAGCTTCCCTGATTATTCAACAAACTTTCTACCTGTTTCTCCACTTCTCCAAGTGGTAGAAAATCCTGAGGCAATGATGATTATTTACATCGAAAATAGAGAGTGAGGCAGTTCCTACTTTGGCCCTTATGTAGGCAGCCAGTTAAAAACAGGGGCTCTGTGTGAAATGCTAATATTTACTCCTTCCCCACTGCTCTGTGTGAAATGCTAATATTTACTCCTTCCCCCCGCCTGATTTGCTCTTTCTGGTTATGTTTATTTTACATTCCCTCTGACATTTTCCCCGTCTTTTGTGATGCAGGGTCTACAGGCACGCAACAACAACCTGAGCTCCTCCTCCAGCCGAGAAGAAGAAGCTTACCATGTGTATCTTTCTTCTAGATAGGTACGTACTGCCGTTTCGCAATAATCAATTCTCCTAGGTTGGACAACTGGCCCACTTTGCCTCGCTTTGTGCATCTCCTACGACCTACAGGAGTTAAACCTGCTCTTCTTCCTTTATTTTTATGCATGCATGAAATTTTATCCGCAGCGCATTCTGCCTTTCCTCCGTAGTAAATGCACCACACATAAACAATTAGTAGGATACACTTAACGACATACGCATTTTACTTACAACACAGATCTCCCATAGCACACGAAAAATAGTCAGATGTCTACTGGAAAAAGAAACCACATTGAATCCCAAATGGCGAAAAATATTCGTCGCCGCACTGCATATAGAGAAATGCCGCCGGAACAGAAGGCCGCACTTCTACAGCAACGCCGAGCAGCTTATGCTACAAGGAAGGAAGATGCTACTAAGAAGTCGCTAGATAACTTCTCCACTCAACCTCCTACTTCCCCGCGGGCTCCGTCCTCAGTCAATGGACAACATGAGTTACACATTACTGACAAGCCTACAACTTCCCGACCCGGTTTGTCTCCTGTGACTTTTACTAGACATTTCCATCGTTGGGACGCACGCCTAAAAATCTTAAATATCTTTGACCCAAGACGCGAACTACGGCCGCCTAGCTTGTGCAACGGCCTCAAGTTACCTACCTGCCTTGCTACTTTAAAAATGGTTCCGCCCTACAGCTTGTGCGCCGCAAGAAGATTCCCATACGAATCGCCCGGTTTCTGCTGCAACAACGGCTCTATAAAATTAGTTTCCCACCAGCTACCGTCAGAGTTAAAATGCCTGCATTACGGGAATTCTGACGAATCTAAGCACTTTCGTACTTACGTGCGACCATACAATAATATGTTTGCTTTCAATTCCCTGGGCATTACCTACGACAAAGCATTAGCCAGTAGGACCAAAGGTATATACACATTTAAAGTTCAGGGACAAATGTACCACTTCTTGCCCAGCCTGAATACTGTAGAGAATAGTGCCAAAAATATGCAGCTTTATTTCTTCGACAACGACTTTGACAAAATGAAGCAAATGGCCTTCTTAGAGAATCTGGACAAGTCCCTTATTCTACAGTTGCTACATATTCTAAAAATTAATCCATACTCCTCATTCTCGAAAACTCTATCACAACTCCCAGATTTATCCAACTTCTATATTGCGCTCAAATGCGACTCTACGCTAGACCAGCGTACATACAACTTACCCACCGTGTCTGAAGTTGCCGCTATATGGAGCGACAACAACGCTGACTGTCCAACTTCCACTCCACACATTCGTGTGTATACCCACAACAACATAACCCAGCTTGTTCACTATTATTACGGCTGCTACGACCCACTACAATATCCCCTATTATCCCGCACGGGGAGAACGGGTGGCATTGTGGTATCCAAAAAAATATGGATCGAGGCACGAGGAGTGGCAAGCGTAGTTATTGCAGATATGAGCATCTTCCCAGTGTCCAAACCATGTCCTCCACTGATGGATTCCTCAACAAAGAGGAAGAAATTTTACATCGAGATTGACAAAGAAAGAACACAGTGTCTTGCCGTGAATATTACTACTACAAGCTCCAAATTCGACCTACTGAAGAGAATGGAACTTTACATTCCGGCAGATTATTCCAGCAATATTCCGTAGACCAATACATTAAACTTGAAACACAACGACTAGACTTCCTTTTATTCAACCAGGATTTCGAAACCGAAGTGCTGTCAGGACTTATGGACCTTCAGCGAATTGGGGAAAGAGAGGCTTCAGGTATTGGTAGAAAGACATTCCTCCCCCCAAGCTTCACCGGCGGGCCGAGAGATATGCGACGTCGCTACATGGACGCCATCGCATTAGTGCAACATTTTTGAAAACCCGATATCTTCTTAACAATGACCTGTAATCCTTCTTGGCCGGAAATAACAAATTTGCTCCTTCCTACTGACGAGGTACAAAATAGGCCTGACCTAATAAGACGCGTATTAAGGGCAAAAGTTGAGGAACTAAAATTAGATATTGTTAAGAAAAAAATTTTCGGGAAAGTGGCTGCCTATATGTACAGTATTGAATTCCAGAAACGAGGTTTACCTCATGCACATTTTTTATTAATACTGTCGAATGAATATAAGTTACTAACCCTGGAGTCCTACATAGAATTGTTTGCGCTGAACTGTCGAATCCCAACAGTATTGAGTACTTGCACTCTTTAGTTACAAAACATATGATGCAAGGTCCATGTGGAAATCTAAATCCCAGTAATTCCTGTATGCAAAAAAAGGGGTCAGTGTAAATTCAAATATCCCACGAAATATTCCGCGAAAACTTCAAAAGGAGAGAATTCGTACCCTGCGTATAGAAGGCGAAATAATGAAAATTTGGTAAAGGTTAGGAACCAATATCTTGACAACGCTTGGGTTGTTCCATACAATCCATATCTACTATGCAAGTTTAACTGCCACATAAACGTTGAAATATGCGTAGATATTAGTTGTTAAATATATCTACAAGTACATCTGTAAAGGCCATGACAAAATAAGCTTCAACATTCAAGTCGATAACACTATCACAGAAATCGATGAAATCAGGGAATATAAATCCGCCAGATGGGTGTCACCACCTGAGGCTACCTGGTGTCTATACGCTTTCCCAATTAATGAAATAAACGCCGCTGTCTACCACCTGCAACTCCATCTTTCAAATCAACAATTTGTTTCGTTTAAGACAACATCAAGTCTGACTTCAATATTAAATAACCCTGGAAATAGAAGAACGATGCTAACAGAATTTTTTGCGATGAACGACGTAAATGTACCTGCCAGACAATTGAATTTGTTATACAAAGACTTCCCCCAACATTTCGTGTGGTCTACCACAGGGAAAATATGGACACAACGAAAATAGGCCTACGCTATTGGACGCATTGTAACATGTCATCCCACAGAGGGAGAAAGATATTACCTTAGGGTTTTACTCATGAACATCCGCGCCCCTACGTAATACACAAGCCTCCTTACTGTGACTGGAAAAACATGCAACACTTTTAGGGAATCCGCTGAAACACGAGGGTTACAAGCTTCTGACAGTAACTTATTTGACTGTTTGTTAGAGGCAAGTGAATATCAGATGCCATGTAGTTTACGACGTTTATTCGCCATACTGCTGGTGTACTGCAGCCCCGCTAATCCGAAAGATTTATGGAGTCGATTTGAAATCGCTATGTCTGAAGATTTTGCACGCACAACAAATATAGCGAAAATTGATATTCAATCACTTGTTCTTACTGAACTGAAGACTATATTGCAGTCAATGGGCCGAAATATCAACGACTTCACACTTGTAGCTGAGCCGATTACGTCCGGCTCATCTTCCTTCAGAGCTATACAGGAAGCTAGGGACATCTACCTTGAACGCAATATAAGTGTAAGCGAAGAGGAAATCTCCGTGCACAGCAGGCTCAACTGTGAACAACGGCTGGCCTAAGACACAATCCTCAAAAGAACATTTTCGCGTCAGCCCGGCGCTTTTTCTATTGATGGACCAAGAGGAACAGGAAATCCTATATCATGCCCTACTAGCATCTATAAGATCAAAGAAACAAATCGCTTAGCGACAGCAACGTCCGGCGTTGCAGCTTTCATCCTTCGTGGAGGACATACGGCGCACTCCCATTTAAACTACCCATCAATGTGACCGAAAGCTACAGCTGCAGCATCAACAAGCAAAGCTCCGTTGCCTCTCTAATTCGAGATGCACAATTAATAGTATGGGATGAAGTGACAATGGCAGCCAAAAAGCTTGTTGAAACACTTGATTTACTCCTACGTGATCTCATGGATACGAACACACTTTTCGGCGAAAAAGTTATCGTCTTTGGCGGTGACTTTCGCCAAACCTTGCCCGTAGTCAAACATGGAACAAAATCTGACTTCATTAACGAATGTTTACTGAACTCGCACATTTGGAACGATCTTGAGAAATTCAGCCTGACACAGAATATGCGTGCACGCACCGACCCCACGTTCTGCGGATACTTGCTAAGGATTGGGGATGGAAAAGAGAGCACAAATGACCACAACAAAATTGAACTTCCCGCACCTTTGCTAATTCCTTACACAACTGAAGAAGGCTCGCTGAATACCCTATTCGAAAATATTTACCCGAATTTACCAACGCTTGCAGATGACAAATGCGTTGTTACATCACGTGTTATCCTAACTACTAAAAATGATTTCGTTAATGAAATAAACGAAAGGTTCATAGAACGTTTCTCCACAGACACTACAACATTCATAGGCAGAGATGAAATTATTGAGCCAAAAGATCAATCCCAATTTGAAGATTTCTTACACACGGTAAATCCAGCGGGTCTACCACCTTATAGGTTACTTGTGACAAAAAATTGCCCGATCATGTTACTTCGCAACCTACACCCATCAGAGGGTTTATGCAACGGTACATGCTTAATTTGTTCGGACATCAGAAGCCATGTTATTAGCGCTACAGTTGCTACAGGAGATTTCAAAGGCAAACATGTTTTCATTCCTCGACTACCACTATTGTCTCCACAGGATGACAAATTACCCATTCCGTTTAAGAGAATACAATTTCCCATTCGTTTGTGCTTTGCTATGACTATTAACAAAGCCCAAGGTCAAACATTAGATTTCATAGCTATTTACCTTCGCGAGCCTGTATTTTCGCACGGCCAACTTTACGTCGCCTTATCCAGAGCCAAAACTTTAAAGTGTATAAAAATATTGATTCGCCCACCAACAGCAGATAGTTCTGATGACCATTCAACTCGAAATGTGGTATACACTGAAATTATCAAAAAAAGCATTCACCTCGATCACTTGAACACCTCACCTTCCACTATGCGCGGTATAACACATCATCCCTTGGCTCCTTCCACAAACCTTCAGCAACACACACGGCTGCATTTTTCATCACAACATATTTCACGCTCAGCCTTTCCACTTCTCTTGCAGGATATAAAGTATGGACAAACTACTCAGCATACAGGCAATTACACCGGACACAATGGACTGGACATGTAAAGTAAGGCCTATAGACATTGGGAAGCCCGACGAAGGAAAAGAACGGAAAATCAAATACATGAATATGATCTTCCAGGACGAACAGGTACTGTGTCGCTTATTAATGTTTTCACCTTGCTTTTCTGCCAACTCTTGCAACGACTGTTAATGCTTTGAACTGCTCTTCTAGGGTTTCCCCTTTACTGTACGTTTACACGCATTAAGTTACTTGGGTGCTTTTCTTATGTGCTTCTTTATGACTGCTCAACTATTTCCCACATCATTTGCAGGAAAATCAGGTTAAGGCAACTGTGTACGGGGATGACATCTTCCTTTACCAAGAGAGATTCACACTATTCCACAGCTATCTCATCACTGGTTCCCGAGTACAGCAACCAACCCTGCGATACGAAAGGCCCGTGCATATGTATGAATGGATTATTGACAAGAAAACGATAGTGGATCCCATTGATACTGAAAGTTCAGATGCTGCTATAGTTGATCCTTCTACGCCAGTTGAGTCATCTATCCATGCCCTACCACCACCAACAATCGTCAACATGGCCTCCTTCCAGGAAATCATTGATGAGGCTTCACGGAGTACCAGGGAGCAGCTTAGGAATGCAGAATTCAGTAGGCATTATTCACCCTCTCTAGGTAAGCGTATAAATTTCTACAAAAACTGACATTTACTCCTCCTTTGTCTTAATAGATGTGCTCGCAATTGTTGTGAACTGCTTCCCGCCAAGATACGTGACAAGCATGCAACGAAGACTCCAAGAGGTCATTGTCATTGACACCAAGTAAGTAACGGAATTATTTTGTCCCATTTCCTTATTGACAAATTGATAACTATGCTCCTGCGACAAACCAAACAAAAAAGGCTATTCAACACTTACCTTTTACATAGATTCTAAATAAACTGAAATGTATTTTGAGTGTATAGTCACCACAGTCTTTCGAATTAGGTATACCCCTTTCGCGCGCATTAACCATGAAGCACTGTGGATAATTTAGGGTTGCCCGACCTCCGCCCTTACGTTTGGGTGTCGCACTTACACAATGCGGCGCATACTAACTAGACTATCACTTAGCCCTTTAGGCCGCATCCCAATAATTAAACAACACAACATAAACACTTTGGAACGTCATAGGTACCTGCTCTAATCCGATACTCGACTCTCATGCTTGCCAGACCCAATCAGATAAAATATTACCTGATTTGCCAACAATTTGGGTGTGGGTTCTCCATGTATTCTGAATTACCATTGTAGCAATAACATGAAAGATTTGTTTCAGTGTCTACATTGGACATACCAGCTGCCTTACTAAGCTGACAAGTAACGGTAGGAGATGGAAGGTCGGCAGTGCTGCATGGGGTATAGGAGTTTGTTGCTTTGTCTTTACCTTTTGCATTTAATGATTTTTAAATACACATTTAAAAACAAAGGAGACTTTGATAGGAAACATTGACTGCTACCTGGAATGGTTATTTTCGGATGGTTTTACCCAAAAGGGGTGTTTACCATGCAAAAATTCTTCTCCTGTTTCATCAAACATGAACAACTTGAGCACTGGGTTAACATCTCTTTGACAAAGTTGTATGAAACGAGGATTTCACTGAAGCAGGTAAACACATCGGTTGTGCAAACTTAGCAGAGCACTTTGCTGTTTACACTAGCCCTGCATGTTATTGGTAGCTATCATTACTAAAGACATCACGCGTTTAGAAATATTGAACAACTTGGATCCTCCTCTTTGAGAGACATGGTTAAAAGGATGCTTTAATCATTGCTCACACTACACATTAATGTTCTCGAAAGCTAACCCTTTGGATAAAGACAGTTTAACTACTTCAAATGTCCCATCTCATGTACCTCTTTCCTTTTTAGTCTACTCACCTTAAATTGATACATATTTCTTTTGTGCGGCTATTTAATCTTGGCATCCTTGCACTAATTTAGACAACATGACTTGTTGGACGCCTACTGGATGTAAATGTTTCACTGTTTTATAGGGACGAAAAAATTAAGAAGACCCAAACCTATCACCACCGCTTATTTAAGCAAGTAGTTTTGCTACTTCGCATATACTGGACTTACATGTCAACGTACCCTTTTTTTAA
The DNA here is from genome assembly GCA_029948455.1 of Solanum rostratum. Lineage (NCBI taxonomy): Eukaryota > Viridiplantae > Streptophyta > Magnoliopsida > Solanales > Solanaceae > Solanum > Solanum rostratum. Next base: position 53,966,468 of record CM057049.1, read on the forward strand.
GTATATTGCGCAGTCAATAACTCCAGATAAAATGGAATGAGAGGAGTCATAGTTCTTACATGCCGCCTAGGAATATTAACGTTTTAGAGAAATTTTTGTTGTCTTTGGTTGGTCAAAAGCAGCTGCTGATAGAGTTTGCAAACCTGCTATAACTTAGACGAATATTAAATTTTAACTCCATAATTTCAGAGACCTTAAATGTTGCACCAACCATCAGATTAAAATCTCAGAATTTCCTATCAACAGGTGTCATTTTAATATGGCTGCATACTGTTGTTTTATTGCATATTAGCTTCCTACTAAACAAACTTGTGGTGGGTTGATGTTTGTCATGTCTATACTGACTGTAACGCTTTGTTGTTGTCTGATTAAATATTCTTCAAAGCCATGACTATGTCGACTCTTGTGCCCGTGACTCTGATTATCTTTGGTGGGGCACAAGCGAAATTTCATGAGGTGCTATGTTTTTCTATGTCACTAGGAGGATGAAAGCCCTGTAACGGTTATTGTTTTATTCGCATTGATTAGAAAGCACAATATTCTTACTGTACATGAATGACACATGCCCGATCCATAGTGATGGAACTGTAATATGTACAATCCCAGGCTGTAGCTCCTGTGAATGTTCATGGTCCCCTACTCTTTCCTTTGTAAATATTTACATGCTGAAAGATCAAACATTGCAGCAAACAAGCTTTCACATTCACCCTATGGGAAGAACGCCTTATCAACGACGAGGGCGCCACACTCCTAGCACAGTTTCCAAAGCATCCTATCATTTTCGCAAGGAGGGTCAGAGTGTCAAAGTACAACGGTAAGTAACTACACTCAAATTACAGTACATATCCGTGAAAAACCCCAGTTTCGCTGAGCCCACATTTACTCCCACCTTATTAAAGAGATGTTTTCCCTATTGCAGGCACATCACTTACAACAAAATCCAGCACCACAATACAAATTGATCCGCCTTACTCACAGTGCCTAAACCTGCAGTCATGGTAAATATTTCTGAGACAGATCTTGCAGTGCTTTGTTGAGCATTTCATATTCAATTACCCTCTGTCATCTACCTATCAAACAAGATCACATCAAACACAGAAATGTTGAACTCCTACGCACTACGCAGCATATCTCAGTCTAGTGGTCTCATCTCCGCTCCAGTCGAAGAGAAAATAGTACCTATCGCAGAAATCCAGACACAACAAGACGTACGAATCTTCCTTCCAATCTCTAACCAAGCATTACTTGCAACACACATCCGAAAAAATTAACTCATTACGCTATTGTTACGCAGGGACAGCCTTTCACAATTGCAGCGACAATCACCCCCAACCCCCCAAACAAAATTCAGCTCTTGCTACGTGTTAGCCTGCCCCAGCTATAGGCAAGAAGTGAGAAACCTCAGGAAAAGGAAGTTCCAGTGCGCAAACTGCGGCGAAGAAAACATGCTCACTTCCAGGTAATTTAACACGCACTTTCACCTACAACACAAAGGTACACATAGAATTTCCTTCACACAAAATCTACTCTTCCGAGCCACACGCACACACACGCACACACACGCACACACACATACATACATACATACACATATATGTGTATGTGTGTCTGTGTGATTGTGTGCTTGATTGTACCTGGGCATACATACATAAGTGCAGGTGTCGCTTTGAGGTGCTTCTCGAGGATGCTTCAGGATCAATAACTAGCATAATCATAGATGAGCAAGGAAAGCAGCTACTTGGCCTCAACGCAGAAGAGATTTATGCCAAAGCATCAAGTGAGGTAAGCAAGAACAAAGCCCCAGACACACACATCCACTTCACGTTACAGCAAAGGAAAACCAAAAAATAAAATTGCTCCCTCACAGGTTCAGCCAGAGTCCGGGCAAGATGAACAGCGGCAGATACAAAACAACTTCTACAAAATTCAAGTGAAAAATCCGCCCCCCACATTTCACGGCCCTCCTCCCCAAAGGTCCTTATTCTGAGTATTAGTAGAAAAGGAAAAAACCTGCCCTCGCTACCCTTACCTTCTAGCCCGAGCATTCAGGGAGACCACAAGAGGCAAAAGCAGGACCTCAATGCCCAAAATTAAGACACAACATCATCAAGGAAAAAACAAAACGTGGCAAAGCTCAGGGATTCAATTCACCCCCCAACTCCGGGGAAAATGAAATAAAGGTAAGAAAGACATTTTGTTCGCTGAGATTTCACTAAATACCCCAAGAGTTTCTAACCGTTTGACAATCCCTACATCAAACCATACCATCCAGCAAGGACATAATTTGTGAATTGCTAAATGCAGGCCACAGAAAGCTCTTTTGTGATCTCTTTTGCACCGTACAGATGTAAGGTAAGCGACTACATCTCGATCGACCGTAAAACACCAGCAACAACTACACCAGCTATGACCTAATGCCCAAAATGGCATTGCCTACTCCGAAGATGAAGTTCTAACATCTAAATTCCACTTACGCAGGCTCTTAAAAGGAGAGACGTGTCCTACAGGTCGCCGATTTTGGTTCCTCATCAGTTGCTGCTATCTAAGTGCGCCCAAACACCAAGGTAATCAAACCACACTTTAATTTGCTAGAGCCGCCACTACAGGCCCATAGATATGCTGCAAGATCAAAAGGTACCTCCAGAGTGAAAATTCCTCCATTAGGTGTTCTAAAACAGGGCCACCAACACACTTTGTTTTTGCAGCTGCTATTTACCAACGGCTGAACAAAAAATCAGGAAGGGACAAACGCAACCACTCAACCAAGAAAAAACATGTAAACTTGCTGGTATGCAACAACGCCATAATAGGCCCTTGGTTGAACTACAAGAATTCCTTCCAACGGATAGGCCGGAATCTGCCTCAGTGGCCCTTTTGCAACAGCCACCACTTTCCCATTCAGTGCATGAAGAAAACTCACTATATAATTATATAAAACGTAGGACCAAACTATACTCCTAATGAGCCCTGTTGATGCCCGCGCACAACCTATTATCTATAAAAGTTTGGAACTTCAGTTTACACATCCGTCTATTCCTTCTCACTCACCACTAATATGTTTATCGCCGCACGTGCCTCGCACGGGCACACGCCACTAGTATAGGAAAAAAAAGGGGGCTAAGCCCAAAATGCAGCAGCTATATCCCAGGTTCTGACCCCATGTGGATAGCAACCAGATTTCGGTACAAAAATCTTTCTTTTACTTATTTAATTATTTATTGTAATTTGTTTTCACTCTAACTCTTCTAATTTTAGTTTAATGTAATTAAATCCCTTAAAAGATGAACTGTTTTGTTATGTTGAGTTGAATGATTTTATTTAATTTTCACTTAGTCATTTTCTTTAACAAACTCAACTCTTTTCAAAATTACATCAAATGTCTAAGTTAATCTATTTTACAAAATGATTTTAAATGTGTCTATTTATTTAAATTATTCTTTCAAAAACGTAGTCATAAAAATTTTCAAAACATCAGATAAATGTACGTTAGCGTCTATTTTAAGTACTAATACCTTCTTGAAGTTGCAATAAGATCCTCTTACCCATATTCTCTAATTTTTTAAGACTTCACCTATTAGAGTCTTTTAAAATAAGCTTTCCTAACATTTTTAAAAAAAAATTAAGTGGTGATTCTTTTTTTTTAAAAAAAAAATCTTAAACAAGTTGAAATCAATTTTTTAGACGTCTTTTTTCCACATTAATTACAATATTACATCAAATGGGAGGAAGGAAGCATACAAGATTTAGAGATGTGATATCTAGTTATAAATTTTAGGGGAAAAAGGAAGCTTGTTGGGTTTTACTGTGGTCAGTGTTGTGCGGTTATACCCCAAAAACTAAAAAGTTGGAGTAAGGAAAAAAATGCAAAAAAAATTTCTAGTGCACTGATCTGTGGGCCCAATGTATAAACCGTAGAAGGTTCAATCGGTCATATAAACTAGTTGTGGAAAAGACCTTAGAAAATTTTGTTAAAATTTTGGAGATTTGACGAAGATCAACTACGAGTCTGGCAAGGAACCACGACCCATAAAATGGCTCATGGAAGAGGTCCTGAAATTCTTGAAAACAATTCAAGGCTTAGTGAATTTTGTATGAGTCAACAGGACGAGTCGTAGTATCTCCTATAGATAGTAGAAGTGGTTCATAGAATATCAACAACACTTAGAAGATTTCTAGATTTTTTATCAATTCCACGAGAGGTGTTTATGGGTCATAGACCCAACCATGAGTGGTGGTCCCATATTTGTGATTTTGGTCCAAATTTTGAGACTTGCAGTACTTTTATTACCATGGGTATTTTTGAACCGTAAAAAACTGGATGACTCGTAGATTGAATTCATGGTTTGAGATTCTAAGGCAGGAAATTTGGGAAGGTTTTACGAACAAGGTTCTACAGTCCGTAGATGGAACCAAGGATAGTACATGGCCCGTGTGATCATTGTTCGACAGTTATTTATCAAGATTATTTTAGTCTTTGCCTATTCTCATAAATCCTATACTGATATGCCGCCAAAATACGACACTTTTAATGCTTTTAACTTAGAATTTTATGCGTTCTCTAAGCGATATTAGTAGATTTGATATGTTATTATGTTGATTTTGTAGGATTACAGGATTCAGGGAGTTTCGTGATAATTTGCACAAGTTGCAGCTTTTTGTTGATGTATGAGACCATCTACGGTTCGTGGTTTGATCCACGAGCCATAGATGGGTTTCATAGTCCTGAACTAGTGAGGGCCTCTTTTGTTGAGGTTGAAACTACGAGTAATAGGATGGGTTGTGGTTTGTTCTACGACCGATAGGTCATTTCGTGACTTGAGGCCTAGAGAACTTATATGGTTGCTGAAAGTTAACAGGACGAAGGCATTTACAATCCGTAAGTCAATCTACAGACCGTGAAAGGAAGTTCCTACAATGATGACAGCTTGTGAGGATGCAAACTACAAAACCATTCAACGAGCTATCAACACATGCACAACCCGTAACTCATCTCGAGGATGGCTCCAATTCCAATTTTCTTAATCAGTTTAGGATTTTATTTCTTTTATTATAAATAGAGTTTTTAGGTATTTTTAGACGTACAGAACTTCAGACTTCATATTATCACTTTGTTTTAGTGTGTTCTTGGAGATTTTGAGACATAACTTTTGTACTTATCTTTGGATTTCATTATTATGATCTACGTGAAGATTTCAAATTTCTTGTTCATCAATTCTTCGTTGTAAGTGTTTAATTATGCAAATTCATATCATGATTTCTTCATCTACAACGAACATGAGTAGCTAAATCCACAACTATGGTTGTGGGAACCATGAAGAACTTATAAAGTAAAAATCAAATAATTTGTAATTCTTGGAAAGTGTGCATGCATGTTTTATTTATTCCTTCGCTTTGAATATTTTTAACAGTGGCAACGTTAGAACTCGCTGTGTTTTTACTTACCGGCCCAAGGGGGTAATGAATGAAAAAAAAGATAAAATAACAAGATTCAACAAGAGCACACTCATTTAATCAACTTGAACGGACCAAGAGATGGTTGTACTGGGACAAGGTAAGGTTTAGTAATGCAACATCCATTGACGGCTCAAGATGTGTGGTAAAATTTGCCTAGTCGCGACCCAAGAAATTAGGTGAACATAACTTACCAGTTCTGCATGTGACACAGTAGAAAAGGTTGCAATTATTAGGTTATACTACATTAGAAATTCATAGGGAACACAATACCCTAGGTACTTCTCTCTGAATCAGTAATACGTGCATTGACTATTGATCTTAGTTTAGGTTTAAATTATTGTTTTTACATCAAAATCCCCTTTTTGGAAGTAAGCCGATTAATTCATCCAAATTGCTTTAATTACTCCAAGTCTAAACCATATACCTTGTGGGGTTGACCCTAACCATCATTAGGTTCTATATTAGAATAACGACCACTTATATCTTAATTGAGAGGTGTAATTTGGGTATTCTCATACATTACGTTGTTTTGAGTTATTTTAAATGAGATTTAGTGGTTCCTATCAACCTAATCTTTCATTCTCTCAACTCCCAAGTCCCACCTAAAATTAGAAGATTCTCTCAAGGCTTTTCTCTCCCAAGGTCATCTTCCTCATCAAACTAGGGTTCCAAGGTTTTCAAATCTCCTTTTCAAGTTTCAAGGGTAGGGTCTACCTAACGTATGTGGGTATTAGCCCAAAATAATTTCATCTTTTTCCATGAATCTTCAATATAAAAGTTTAGGATTTTGATGATTAACATAGGATTTCATGAATTATGTTTCTACCCATTATCATTGATTCAATTATGCACGGAATGATAATTATTACATGAATTTAAGATTTTTCATCCAAGTTCTCCTAAATGCCATTTAGGTTTCATGAAATTCATTATGGATTCTTTCAATTATGATTTCAACTTTTTATCCAAATTACATTATTTTGAGTTAATTACTTTTGAACCCATGCTCTTACCCTAGTTTTCACTATGAATTATGATCATGAATGGGTAAGGTTCATACAAGCTTTATGAAAAGAATGAATTAAGCTTATAGGATATTCCCTAAAAAGGTATGAATGATTGTGAGGTTTTCTCACCAAAGTATGAAATCATAATGACGAAAGGAAAATGCTTACATTATGTGAATCATAATGAAATGAGTTATTCTATGATTAAGCATTTATGAAACGAATTGATAACTAATTAATGCATTTCCACATGTTAAGGTTTATAATTTATAACAAGTGCTCTATTGGAATTTGACTTAGAACCAAGTAGATTTTGAGGTGGGGACTCGACCTAAGGCGTCTCTTGTACCAATCTCTAGTAATATAACCACATGGCACCGTATGATTTTTGTCTTAATTGACGTGCTAGTAGATCCACATATAGCCTGTGTTATGACCCATTTACGAGGTAGCACCTTCCTTGACAAGTAGTCTCTCCTTTCTCTAGTATAGGGGTAACATTGAGATTCCATATTATAGTTAGCATCATCTTATAGTTAGTTATAGTTGATATCTCACATATGATAACAAATTCTTATGACTTGCACTTCTTTAAAGATTTACATTATGATTCTTACTATGCATTGTATAGACACATGTTTCAATCATACTTTTACTTTAAATGTTTATCATGCACTTTATTTTGGTCAATTACATATCATGGTTTATAACATGTTGCATGCTGACATCCTCGATACATTCAATCGGACTGACTGCATACTATTTTTTGCTATATTATTTTATAACCAGGTGAAGGCGTTCCTCTTATACGTGGTTAGTTGCTATCCTTTCATATTTTTGAAATTAGCAAGTCCTCATAGGTTCCTCCTACACGTGGCTAGTTGCTATCCTTTCAAATATCAAGATTTTAGAGTCCTTATGGTCTGAGGATGTGGTAGTGTTCATATTTAGACTTGTTACTTTCCTTAATTCAGCTCATGTTCAGCTATCGAGTTAACTAGAGCCTGTCCTAGTAACTCATCTATGTTTAGAGGCTATTCAAACATATGTTGTACTTGGAGTCTATGTTGTCTTTCATACTACTGCCATCCTATGTCGAATTTGTTAGATTCCCTTGTTTCCACATTCCTAATATCTTTACTTAGCTTATGTATGTGATGAATTCTAAGAGGCTTGATTGAAGTCCTTCGAGGTTCTAATCGACATGTCACATGTAAGCCCTAGCTTAGCTTAGGTCATGACATGGGCCCAAGAAATGATTTCATTATTTATCGAGTTCAAGGATACCCGTAGCAGAGAAGAAAGAGCTTGCAACTGAGCATTAGGGCTAGGGCTTGTGCAAGCATCTCCTACAGCCAGCATACATGATTTGCTGAAGGCATACTATATATGTGTGTTTTTTTTATTTGGTTTCAATTGGCATCTATGTTCTTCCAACTTTGGACATACAAAAATAAACACTTAAAGTTATATAAAGTTGAACAGGTAAACACATATGTCCTATGTAGCATATACAAATCAATTGAGTATATCTCGTGTGATGTGTGTTTCTATTTATTCAAATTTATACAAGAATTTACTTATATACACCCAAAGTTGAAGATTATAATTTCAGATATGTCAGATGAGACCAAGTTAAAAAGTACGTTTATGAATATTAAAAAAGACAGAATGGTAATATGCATAGGCAAAACTGCTATACTATTTTGAAAAAGGATTAGCATTTATACTTAGATCTATGAACAAATACAATGTGAGGAAGTACCTTTTGCTAAAATTTTGTGCCTTTAGAGACGTATAAGGTATGCATTAACGCAACTGATATTTCGAAACTTGTCTGTGACAATCAAGAATGGCCCTACACAATGCACTGAGAACGTCACAGCTTTTCAGTTATATACGATGAGAAATTTGAATGTTTATCCTAACATGAATGGAGTTGCTGATTATTGGCATGCTTTATCCGAAACTTATGACATCCTCAGAAAACTTATTCAAGTAGTTACATGCATTGTTACAGTTGTCATTAAGCTGAGAGTGGTGAAAATTGCTTCCCAAAATATTGTTGCCTCAGCAAGATAATTATCAGCTTAAGACCTGCAGCATATCAAACTTCTCTATACAGCACACTAATGTCCAACTTAGCCATCTACCTTACATTATCCTGCAATTTCCTTGTGTTTTTTGACATCAAAAGGTGCTTGGACAATGACTCCGCAATGAGTTGATGGCCAAACAAGTGAGAGTTCTTCAGAATTAAATTTCTAGTTGATGAATCAATAGCATAACCTTGAGCAGGCATCCACTTCAGTAACCAGAGAAGTAAATTCTTCTTTTCTGGTTTTGCAATGTAGCGTGATATAGCCAAATCAAATAATTCCTGAGAAGAGTGTTTCAAGAGATAGGTGATTTAGTATCTTTGACAAGATATGGTCCCACATTAAATGTTAAAGTTAATGTCGAAGTTATGCTTGCTTCTAATTCAACAATAGAGAAAAAGAACAAATTTAATTCCGTAAGTTGCATAAATGTTTGACAAACAGGTGTACCATAGTCAGGGGCGGACCCACATGTGGTTACAACAGGACGGATTTTATGATATGATCATTCAATGGTTGCAAGATATATCATTAATGGCTCTCCAGATTTCATTCTCTTTCAGAAACTAAAATTCTGGAAGAAAGATCTCGCTTGGAACAAGGAGGTCTTTGGAAAACTTAGTACAAAAATTAACAAAGCTATGAATGATCTGTCGATAGCAGAACAGGCAACTGAGGGAAGGGAATTGTCTCAAATTGACAGGAACAAGATCCTACGATTCAGACTATAGGTTCAGAACCGAGTAAAAGCAGAGGAAACTTCACTGAGACCAAAATTTAGATGTTCGCGGTTGAAGGAATGAGATAGACAACATACTTCCAAAGGCTAGCCAACTCCCACAGGAGGTACAATCACATTGACAGGTTACAGGTTGGTGATAACTTGATTGAAAGGAAAGAGCAGGTGAAAGAAGTGATTTTTGATTTCTATCAAAATTTATATGCTAAAAATGAACCCTGGAGGCCCACAGCCTCTTTTGAAGGTCTGGGTGACTTAAGCACATATGAGAAGAATGCTCTTGAATAAGCTTTCAAAGAAGAATTGGTTTTGAACACTATCAATTCTTGTGCTCCAGATAAATCCCAAGCCAAATGGCTTTTCAATGGCTTTTTACTAGAAGTTTTGGGAGTGTTATCAAGCTAGATATTTTGGGTACCCTCAAATCACTTTCACAGTAATTGTCAAATGGTGAAATCCTTCAATGCTTCTTTTATTGCACTTGTCCTTAAAAAGAAAGGTGCAGTAGAACTTAAGGACTTTAGGCCTATTAGCCTCATTGGTAGTGGGTACAAGATCCTTGCAAAGTGCTTGCTGAAAGGCTTAAGAAGGTGATCGGAGGTCTAGACTCTGGTTATCAGAATGCCTTTGTTCAAGGTTGCTAATGAAGTTTTGGGCTGGAGGCAGAAAAGTGGTACCACTGGTCTTCTTTTTAAGCTTGATATAGAGAAAGCGTTTGATAAGCTAAACTGGTCATTCCTTATCTCAATCCTAAGGTAGATAGGGTTTGTAGAAAGGTGGATTAGATGGATCAAATATAGTATCTTCTCCACAGTAAAGTATTCTGTGCTAGTAAATAGAAGTCCTGTGGGCTTTTTCTCTCCCATGAGAGGTGTTAGGCAAGGTGATCCCCTTATCACCCTTCTTAGGCTATGAAGGGGTTAAGTGGGATGTTAGAAAAGGCCAAATAATTACATTGACTAAAAGGATTTATGGTGGGCAATGGTTCTAGTCTAACAGTCTCTATATCACATCTCTTGTTTGCTGATGACCCACTGATCTTCTGTGAAGCTGAGAAATCCCGAGTGCAGTACCTTAACCTCACTTTTATGCTTCTTGAAGCCATGTCAGGACTCCACAATAACATGTCTACAAGTATTATCTACCCTGTTAATGAGGTCCCTGACTTTAGAGAATTTGGCAGACATCATGTGTTGCTCAATTGGCTCTTTTCCCACAACCAATTTGGGGTTACCACTGGGTGCTAGTTACAAATCAGTTGAGGCTTGGAGTGTATTTTATGGAGTGTGAAAGAAGATTGGCTTCCTGGCAGCAACAATATTTCTCACTAGGGGGTACACATCAATAGTCTTAGATAGTATTCCCGCCTATTTTATGTCCCTCTTCCCTAAGCCAGTGAGGTGCAAAACAAGTTAACAAGATTAGGATAGACTTCTTTTAGGAAGGCAATATTAAGGACCACCAATACTACCTTGTGAAATGGGCCAAAGTCCCCATGCCAAAGTAGTTCAGAGGCTTAGGGATTAAAGACCTGGCATTACATAACAAGTGTATGCTGGGCGGCACTAAAGGTATAATCAAGAGACAACTGGTCTATGCAAGGAGGTTATGCAAGCAAAATTTGGTAAAACTTGCCACTGGTGCTCTAATGAAGTCACAATTCCTTAGGACAGAAGAGTCTGGAAAACTATAAGGAAGTTGTGGGAGGTATTCTATAGCAATGCTACTCTCAAGGTGGGAAGTGAAGAGCACATCCAGTTTTTGAAAACACTTGGCTGCGAAACATTTCTCTTTTGAATGAATTTCCATGAATATTTCAAATTGACTCCAACCCAAACTTAACCATCTCTTAGTGAAGGGAAGATAATGTTTGGAATGTGACTCTGAGGAGAAATTTAAATGACTAGGAGTTGGAAGAATTTACGGCCACCATTCACACCAGCTCAGTCCACAGATAAAGCAGGGATAAACTCACTTGGGAAAGTAATAGGGCTGGCTCCTATTCGGTCAAAGAAGGTTACTTGCATCAAAGATCAAGGAAGACACTATTGATCTGCGGGCCTGGAAACTCATCTGGAGAACTAAGATGCCCCCCAAAATAATCTGTTTCAGCTGGGTTAGACTTAATGATTCTTGCTCAACGAAGGACAATCTTATGAGGAAGAAGTTCTATATAGCCAACAGATGTTACATGCGCCTGCACAACCCAGAATCTATCAATCACCTGTTTCTTCATTGCTCTGTCGCCACAAACCTTTGGAACATGTTCTTTTCTCTCTTTGGACTAACTTGGACCATGCCAAGCTCTTTGGGAGAGGCTTTTGTGTGTTGGAGCTCCTGGAAAATTGGGAAGTCCACTAACAGATTTGGTCTTTGATTCCTGCTTTTATTTTGTGGTGCTAATGGATAGAGAGGAACAAAAGGTGTTTTGATGGCATCCCAACTCCCATTTCCTCTCTTAAGCTAGATGTTTGATTAGTCTTTTTAGCTGGGGCAACCATTCCTCTATAATTACTGTTGAATCTTTCCTAAAATTTATCAGCTCCATAGATATATGTTGATAGTTGTGATGGCTTTTTTTCGCCTCTGGGAGCTGATAATCTCTTTGTAGTGCTTGCATCTTCTTGATGCTTTTTGTTAACGATATCCTTCCTATTTCATCAAAAAAAAGTTGGATAAAGTTGGTGCAAGATCTGGCAACTTTTATGTGAGCAATAGGGAAATCTTATCAGGAAATGTAGATCACTCAACAGGAAAAAGAAGGTTGGGTAGATCACTCAACAGAAAAGAAGGTTGCGTTTTGGCAGATTGCATGATGGCTTCTTCTCCTCTATTTCACCTTGAGTAGGGTATCAAATTAGGCCTATCCCAATGCCCAACGGTCTCCCCCTAAATTCTTTCTCCACTTTCACTTTCGATTGTTTCGAGATGGAACTAGGAAAACAATCTCTTCTTCCTTATAACTCTTCCCCTCAAGAGGTGATGGTGTAATAATGAAATAGGACTCAGATTCTCAAAGGGTAACATCCATACTGACCAAAGATCTCCCGGAAGGAGGGTTATAGTATATGTACCCTTTCTGTGTTGAAGTACCCAATAAACACACATTTCAGAGCCCAAAGATCAAGTTTCGCTGAGTTCCTAGTGTAAACAAAACAAACACACTCATTTACCTTTGCAGGAACAATATATTCATTCTTACCCTTTAAAGCTTCTCGGGTACTCTGAAAATCAAGGGTTTTTAAGAGTGCTAAAACATCATCCCTCCAATATGCTTTTGGTAAATGCATGGTAAATAGAAGGGATCTTGGCACTTCTAGCTGCATTCCTTACAAGTACAGTTTAGTTCCCTGGTAATGGAGCTAACAGATAACAGGTAAACAGGAAACTCAGGTACACAGAAGAATGGATGATATTGAACCTGTCCCAGAGACAGGAGCCATTGGCTATTTTGACATAGCCCCCTTTGCGACTACTAGAGTAGTTTTGAAAACCTTTAGAAGAGCCTGTCATGTGTCTATTTGCAGCAAACTCAATAATCCAAAGATAAAGATGAACATTAAAAGCAATAATTGACAGCAGATAATTGGAACTAGCAACCTTGGAAGAGTCAAATTTGTTCAGAAGATAACGAAGATATTGAACTTCATCTGCGGACAAAGTCTCTCCAGAAGTAGTACAGTAGTATCTCTGGATGTCTCCACCTTTTTTATGCAATATTAGCCTAATCTCCTGATGGTCATGGACCTACACGCATTCCACCACAACCTCTAGTTGATCTACCATGTAATTTCCAGCATGTCTCTCTTGTATGCTTTGACCTTAAAAAATAATCACAATGCAAGTGATCTTTATTAGAAGAAATGATTGTCTTTGGTTGATCATCAGACAGAATGAACCCAGACTTCTCTGTTGGTGCAAAATAAAACATGACCCCTCGTCGGCTCTCTTCCAGTTGAACATAAGAATATGCATCCTCAACAGAAGGAAAAGAAATCTTACCAATACTTGACCCCTGATCTGATCATACTCTTGGTTTGGGCATGTGCAAGACTAAGATGGTTTGGGCATGTGCAAATGAGGTGTGTCGACACTCCAGTTAGGACGTAGGAGAGGTTGGATTTAAGGGCTCCGCGGAGGGTAGGGTTAGACCGAAAAAGTATTGGGGAGAGGTGTTAGATAGGATATGGTACAACTTCATATCACCGAGGACATGACTTTAGACAAAAAAGAGTGGAGGTCACATATTAAGGTAGATAGCTAGTAGGGGTAGGTTGTTGTTTGCCTTGTGACGGTTAAGGATTGTTATAGGATTAGTCATGCCATTACAGTTGTGTTGTTATTGCTCTTCGACTATTTTGTTGCTTTTAATATTTTCTTGCAGAATTGACACTGCTTTTCGTTCTAGCCGATAATTTATATCTATTGTTTCTTCTTCTTCATTTAGGGTTGATACATTTGAACTGAGGGTGCTGTGAAAACAACCTCTCTATCTTCATGAGTTAGTGGTAAAATCTGCGTATGTTCTACCCTCCCATACCCCACTTGTGATATTTTATTGGGGATGTTATAAGTTTTTCCCGTGGTTTTGATTTATACAATTGTCACTTCTATTACAAATGTATCTACATTATTTTTGCACTTGTAAAATTTCTTTACGTCTGTTTTGATTTATACAATTGTTAGTTATATTTCAAGTGTCTATGATTTTGTTAAATATCATATAGTCTGATTTAACATCTTTTCGGTGCACTTCTTCAAAGATTGCACACCCTTAACTAAATTCCTAGCTATGCCACTTCTCGGTGCTATTTTAGATATTCTCTTAATATTAGAGAGATGCTGACAAATTTAATGTATTGTATACAAAGTTGGAATATCTAAAATTGACAAGTATGTTCTCTGTCTTTTATGATAGTTATTTATATTTTAATCCTCTCTACCTCATGTTAAATGGTTATTAATATTGTATTACCATTAAGGAAATATATAGAATATAAATTTGTCACTACCTCTATGTGGTAGTGGTAAGGTCTGCGTACATCTTACCCTGCCCAGACCCCACTTGTGGGATTCCTCTGGGTATGTTGTTGTTGTTTGTATAAATTTGTCATGTTTGTGCTATTCACCCTAATTTTTGTACTTCCCGTGTCTTTGCACATTTATGCATGCTACTCAGGTATAACGATATTTGCACATATAGCAAATATACATTTCTCCAATACTTGTGACCTATTGACATATTGCTTGAATACTTTTATTATTTCAAGATATATTGATTTCATCTTTAGTTGGTTCTGTTATTCCAGTTTCTACTCTTCAGCACTAAAGTGAGGTGACCTTCTCCCGTGATGATCACTTATGAGAGCACATATGCAACCTTCTTATCCCAACGAGCTTAGGTATTGTCAACTAAGATATGTCATGATTCATCTTAGAATGACACAAGTGCAGAACAAAAGGAAAAAAAAAAAACTAGTACAGTAGTATCAATGGGCATACTCAGTCAAACAGATTTACAATTAATCAATCTTATCGGTTGCTCCAGAAAAGTTGGAGTACCTTCTCATCTTATCATTAATTAAGTCCATGTTCCCTAATATTTAAAAGGATGGTGCTTGTCTAGTACATAATCATAGAGGAAAACTGAAACTAATTATTACCTGATCAATCTTGTGGCCAGAGTTATGCATGGCCTTCATCACATCATTGATTAAGTTTACATTGCCAAATCTCATGAAGTTGACAGAGAATTTTTTGATAGCCGGCTGGGAGATGAATCCTGCATTGTCCTGTACCTAGTTCATTAGATTACTTCATATGAAACAGCAAAATACAGATGGAAATTGCAAGAAAAACAAGGTACATAGTACCTTGACTACCACATAAGCATCTTTAAGAAGGCCCCCAGCAATCAAAATGTGCAAAATATTCTCATGAAGGGCTTTGGATA
Organism: Solanum rostratum; assembly: GCA_029948455.1. Classification (NCBI taxonomy): domain Eukaryota; kingdom Viridiplantae; phylum Streptophyta; class Magnoliopsida; order Solanales; family Solanaceae; genus Solanum; species Solanum rostratum. The sequence goes on from CM057049.1 coordinate 53,981,720, forward strand.
TGGTTCTTTTGCTATATCTCAACATGTTGTATATAGAAAATGCTTCTGAATGTCCACCTGTCCTACCAAGATGATAAATTAAAGAGGAACAAAGTCCCTGAAAAAGGAAGAAGTTGGACAAAGAAAGTGTGAGAATAAGAGACAACATTTAGATCATATTTTTCAATATAATTAACGATATATAGTGTAACAACTAGTACCCCGTGCAACTTTTGCAAGCATCATCATAGATTTAACAATCCATGAAAAAGCTAAAGTGAAACTTATAGCACAATTGGGGTCAAGAAGATAAAGAACAGAGGAACACGAACTTTTTAGCCTTTTCAAGGTAGAAGGAGGAACTCAATTATTCTATTCAAAAGCAAAAAAAGGGCAAATCCTTCTACCAGCTATCCAGCAATTTTATGTTAGTCATGCATTAGTGCAAAATAACACTGGACACCTAACAAATTAACAGACAAGCTGAATGTTAGTAATTCTGGGTCACCAAAATAGAGGACTTGAGACTGTTTCTATTTTGTTTTCAAAAAACATTTCTGATTCCATGTATTCTTTGTGGAGTGCATAACCAAATCTATTCCAATTCAAGCCACTATAAGTTATTCCGTCACACCTAGTTTCGTCTGCTTGATGGTTGACGTAATCCTGATGCACTGCAGTTTAGTTAAAATATAAAATTAGATGTCTCATTGAGCAACCCCACATGTGTTCACTTTTGACTCACATCAACCATAAAGGCAGAAAGAATTTTTGATGCCATGTGTTTATTCTCTGCAGAGTGCTTAATCAAATTTGTTCCAATTCAAGCCACTATAATGTACTACGCCACCACTCTTCTGGCTGCTTGATGGTTACTTAACCTGCTATACTGCAGTTGAGTTCAGTTCTATGATTCTTCGTGTCATTGAGCAACCCCATAAGTGTTCACTTTTGACTCATATCAACCAACACAAGCACACATCTGAGTTGAGCATATTGGTTTCTCAGATACTGGGCAAACCCAGGTAACAAAAAGTAAAACTGCTCACAGAAGACCAATAATAGTTAACCCTGCTACAAGTGCCACTTTCATGTCTTTTATTGATCAAAAGAATAGTGAGTTTTTAACTTCTGCCTACCTCCTCTGGCAGGTGACCTTTACTATGCATGTCCTCCATGGTACGGTAGGCAAGCAAATATAGCTTCTCCTTGCAGAAATATCTTATAAGAATATTAAAGGTATTCCAATCAGGACTAATTGCAGAGTCATCAATCTTCTTCATCATGCTCATTACATTTGCCATTTCTCCTGCTCTGCAGTAGGCATAGAGCATCGCATTCAAAATAACTATATCATATTTGTCATATTTTTCTTCAAATTCAGAAGCCAATTTCTTTGCATCTTCAAGAAGCCCATTGCGACAGTATGCAGAAATCATAATGCTATAGGAGTAGCCATCTGCTCATTTATAAACCAAAAGGACAAATCAAATTAATATAAATTACAAGTAAAATAACACAGAGCATAAGACTCTAAGCCATGAGGAGGAGCCGAGTATTTGCAATTTGCACCCGTAATGTATGCACTCTTTTATTATTTACACCTTATTTTATTTCTTTAATTAATTCGCACCCTAATCTCCTAAAATCCTTGTGAAACCATAAAAGATGCATTTCCTCAATTACTTATGAGGGTAAAATATAAAAATAAACAGCTAATATTGTTGACTTCTCCTCCACTCCTCCCCCCCCCCCCCCCCAAAACCACCCATTATTAACAGGTTCATGATTAAAACCATCAACTTTTACATATGTACAACAAAGAGAGAAAATTAAACCTTAACAACCAATTAGAAACAGTGGGAATTCAGAAAATCTTGAAGAGTGCCTAGATAATTCAAGGAAGACATGGCTTCTTCAAGTACTCCTAGACATTTCAAGGAAGACATGGCTTTAATTACTTTCTCAAACAACACAACATTAGAGATGTAGATAGTTCTGGTTGCTAACTCAACACCATAAACTTGGAAAGCTGGAGCGTAAAATTAATTTCCCACCATTTTTAAAAAAAAAAAATTAGATTACAACAACAACATACCTAGTGGAATACCCACAATTAGGGTTTAGGGAGGGTAAAATGTACACAAACCTTACTACTACCTCATAGAGATAGAGAGACTGTTTCAGGAAAACCCTCATTTAAAAAATCAAGCCCCATAAGCAGAAGATACTAGATATGGAAAAAAAAAGAAAAAAAAGGGAAAGGAAAGCAAAAAAGGAAAACGACTTATAATGAAAAGCAAATGATAGTATGTAAATATGATAAAAGTAACAAATATAAGACGAATAATGACAACACAAGATATAAAGACACGACTACTCCTACTAACCTACAATGTCATAAGGCCATACATCAACCTACTCTACTAGCCTATTAGCCTTCTACACTAATACGCGACCTCCAGTTTTTCTATCTAAGGTCATGCCTTAGGTGAGATGAAGTTTCGCCATATCTTGTCTGGTCACCTCCCCTCAATACTTCTTTGGTCTACCCTACCCCTCCATGTAACTCCTAAATCAACCTCTCGCACCTCCTAACAGAATCATCGGTACTTCTTCTCTGCACATGTCCAAACCATCACAACCTTGCTTCCCTCATCTTGTAAGCCATAGAGTCCATCTCTAACTTCTCCCAGATGGTCTTATTCCTAATCTAATCACTCCTGGTATGTCCACACATCCATCACGACATCCTTATCTACGTGACTTGCATCTTCTGAATATGTGAGTTTTTAATTGGTCAGAACCCCACCCCATATAGCAGAGACAGTCTAACCATCATTCCGTAAAACTTGCCTTTAAACTTAGGTGGTATAATTTTATTGCACAATACTCCAGAGGCAAGCTTCCATTTCGTCCATCCGGCTCCAATACGATGTGTGACATCATCGACGATATCGCCACTACTCTGGATGATGTACCCAAGATACTTAAAATTCTCTCTTAGGAATAGGTTGAATGGCAAGCGTCACTTCAATGTCTGCTTCATCTCTTACAACATTGAATTTTTCCCTCCAAGTATTATGTTTTGGTCCTACTCGGCTTGAACCCTTTGAATTCCAAAGGATATCTCCAAACTTTAGCCCGAGTCTCATCAATCGATACTATGTCATCTGCAAATAGCATACACCATGGCACCTCTTCCTGGATAGACCGTGTCAGCTCATCCATTACTAAAGCAAAAAGAAAAGGGCTCAACACAAATCCTTGATGAAGTCCCATTTCAACAGGAAAGTACTCTGAGTCTCCTCCCACTGTTCTTACGAGTTTTAGCTCTATCATACATGTCCTTAATCACCCTAATATACATCATTGGAACACCTTTCGCCTCTAGACATTTCCATAACACATCTCTTAGAACTTTCTCATAGGCCTTCTCAAGGTCAATGAATACCATATGAAGGTCCCTCTTTCTCTCCCTATATTTCTCTACTAATCTCCAAACAAGATGGATTGCTTCAGTAGTCGGTCGCGCTAGCATAAATCCGAACTGCTTCTTCGAAATAGACACTACTTTTCTCACCCTCATCTCCACCACTCTCTCTCAAACCTTCATAGTGTGACTTAACAACTTGATAACCCTGTAATTGTTACAGTTTTGAATATCACACTTGTTTTTGTACAATGGAACCATCGTACTCCTCCAATCGTCGGGCATCTTAGCAGTCTTCATCTTGTAATTGTTAGTCAACCACTCAACACCATCCTTGACTATGCTCTTCCAAAAATCCACCGAAATCTCATCGGGTCCAATCGCTCTCCCTTTGTTCATCCTACTAATAGTACGTCTAACTTCCTCAGCTCTGAAATGCTTGCAATAACCAAAATCTCAATGACTATCGGAGTGCGCCAAATCACCCAATCTCTGTCCCCTTTTTCGTTTAAGAGTTTATGAAAGTAAGCTTGCCACCTTAGCTTCATAGAAGTCTCATCCACCAACACCTCACCCTCCTCATCTTTAATGCACTTCACTTGGTCCAAGTCACGAGCTTTTTTCTCTCTCCTTCGCAAGCCTATACAATCTCTTGTGCTCGCCTTTTTCACCTAACTCCATATACAAGCGCTCAAAAGTTGTTGTCTTAGCACTCATCACTACCGCCTTCACTTCTGTCTTCACCGTCTTATAGATATCCATAAGCCTTCATTTTTCATCCTCATCCCTACATTCCAACCACTTCGTATAGGCAATCTTCTTAGCTTTCAATTTTCCTTGAACTTCTCCACTCCACTAACAATTACCTTGACGTCCACCAAAGGTCCCTCTCGAAACCCCTATTACCTCAGTGGCTACGTTTCTAATATAACTAGTCGTGGTATCCCACATATTATTCACATCTCCATTACTACTCCAAGCCCCAAAATCACTCAACTTTTCCCCATCTCCCGTGAAAGGACAGGAGTCAAGCCACCCCATCTAATCCTCGATTGAGCATAAATAACATTCTTCCTCTTGCCCCTCTTAGTCTCTAAGTCCATCACTAAACGCCTATATTGAGTGAAAATATTTTCACTCGGAATTATCTTGCAATTCTTACAAAGGCTTCTATAACCCTTCCGAAAGAGTAAGTAATCAATTTGGGTCTTAGCGACCTTACCACGAAAGGTAACCAAGTAATTTTCTCTCTTCGGGAAACATGGGTTAGCAATAACCAACTCAAAGGCTTTTGCAAAGTCAAAGAAAGACGTTTCACCTTCATTCCTCTCCCCAAAACCAAAGCCTCCATAGAGATCGTCAAAACCACTAGAAGTAGCACCGATATGTCCATTAAAATCTCCCCCAATGAAGATCTTTTTGCGTCCTGTATACCTCTCACAACCTCATCCAAATCTTCGCAAAAGAGTTTTTTGATTATAAATCATAATTTGTACGACAATAAAACTAAAAAATCAATAGTTGCACTATGTCATTTGACTAATTTCATCTCCTCATCTCTCTAAAAGGTCTAAAGAATCTTGAGGGATGAGAAGAGACTACACAAAAGTTACTCGGATTGGAGTAATGTTATAAACAGGGTCATGTGGATTGTCTTTTACTGGAGAAGAATGAGCAATGATCTATTATTCGGTGTTTTTATCTACTATTCAGTGTAACTTGTTTTTAAAGTTTAATTATGTTTTACATGATCTTATACTATGTAAAACATTCTTTTTGGCCGATTTGGTGAACATGATACAATAAAAGCAATTTTGAACTTTTTGGTGACCGCACATTTTTTTCTCGTCTCCATCGTCGTTAGGGTTTTCCGGTGACTCTTTTTCATTCTTTCTTGGTTTTCCAGCAGGGGTCAGCCACGTGATAGGTGGAAATACGTTACAAACTACAACAACTTATTGATTTGAAGAATTTTCCTATAACAAAATAAACAATCAGAAACACCACTACGTGGAAAAATTTGGAGAAAATCCCAACGAAATAACTCTGACATCCAAAAAATCAGACGGAGAGGCACGTAGTAATAAACACCACGAAACTCCGGCCGATCTCTGTCACAGTTATCTTTGTTCCAATTTTGCTTAGTTGGAGAAAACCCTAGATTTTGGGATTGTGGATAAATAGATTGTGGATTCAAGAAATCTGGATGTTTTGATCAAGAAAGAAAAATTTCGACGCTGGCAAAAGATGGAATTCAGCAGAACGAATCATTCCAGAAATTGCTCTTTAGTGATGTACTAACCAAGTTCTATCATTCCTTTTTCCTCTCTATTTTTGTCCAAGGTTTGAAAATTAAATATATAGTTGTAAAAATATATCAATTTTTTTGAAGTTGGGTTGTTTTTATTGTATTTGTTTAGTGTATCTAAGCCTCGTTTTGAGCTCAATTTCTGGCTATAGACTCGGGAGGCCTAGAGGTAGTTTTACTGGTGTTATTTCAGGATTTCGGGCGTGCGTCCCATTTTTCCCCATTTTTGTTGCAATTAGCCTTTCCCCCTCTCCCCCCCACCCCCATTTCTTGAGGTTTTAGCACCTAAACTGCCGTGTTAACGTTGTGATCAATGTTTTGACACCTAAGCAGCATTTGGAGGGCTCGCACGTACTGAGCCAAAGTACTTGTATTCATTTTCCAGGTAGGCTTGGCTGTCTATTAGACTGAGCTGAAATGTGTAACGATTGCCTGAATATTGTTGGAAACTATTGAGTTGAAGGTTGATTATGCTTGATTGAGGTTTGAGCACATTAATGACCGTTCTATTGTAATAATCAGATTTGGCGCTGGTTGGCTGTAAATGAATTGTTAAAGGCAATTGTAATCATATAAAATTTATTTAAAATATAAATTTTATAAAATAATTTGAATTATATTAAATTCAAAATATATTAGTCCAAGCAAATATTATGGATTAATATAATTGGGTTAATTATTTAAGTCCAGTAAAACATGAATTTAATTAAAGCCCAAATTCATTTATTTGGGCTACAAAAGAGGACCCACTTTACCAGGCTCAATATCTTCTCATCCTAGAGGCCCACTTGATGCCACATATCAGATGACGTGGCATGCTAAGTCAAACAAAGAAGCCAACAGGATCGTATCATGTATCAAAATGACATGACATTCCTATCTCAATCAACGGCCAATAAATAAGACCACCGAATTCAAGAACAAGCCCAAAAACCCTTGAATTCATAGAGATTGTAGAACTCACACCTTGAACTAAAATACTACGATTGCTGCAATATTTTTTCTTCCTTGATTATTGTTTTTTCAACGCGAATTTTATTGTTATACAAATTCTGGCATGCCTAGTGGGACAATCTCTACCTCTTATCTCAATTTTTCAACCATCAAAGAATATTGAAATGGCTTCTAATAAAATCTCCCAATCAACTTCCTCTAAGGTTGATGCTTCCAAGTTCTCTGTTGAAGTAGAGGGAATCCTTGGTGTTACTTTTGAAAGTGTTAGAGCTGTTACAAGGAGCAAAGTCACACTGCTGGGACAACAAACACTACGAGTGTCATCCACACCGACTCCTGATTTTATATCTTCAACCCCAAAGGGAGCAAGGTCCTTAACAAATGCTTCAGACGGAGGAAGTAATGTTGCTGAAAAGATCAAGAAGACTTTAGCTCTACTTAAGGTCTCTGGTTCCAAGAACTCTACTGCAAAGAAAGACCACGACTCATCCAATGAGTTGTCTCCATATGCATCGCATAATGTGAGCCATCTAAAGATCAACTCACAATAATCCATGCTACTCTTCAATGCCTCCAACAATCATGCAAGCGATGACAACTAATGCATCATCCATGGAGGAACAACTTGCAAATCTAGCAAAGATGATTGAAGGCTTGAACAAGCAGGTGCAACACCAAGAGTCGCACATCGATAAGTTGATGGACAGGGTGGATGGCTTACTCAATGGGGAATCTATCCATGCACCGGGGAAGGGTATCGAAGTTCAAGAGATAGAAAATCCTATGAAGTAAGCACCACCTATCAAGGAGATGTCAGTTTCTGCTGAAGGGATGATCCCACTCGATCAATTAAAGGAGTTTGTGACATTCGTAGGGCACGTGGTGTCCAAAGATGGCATTATGGCAGATCCAACTAAGATCAAGGCTATTCGTGGCTGGCCTAGGCCTATTTCTGTCACCGAGGTCAGGAGTTCTGTTAGTTTAATAGGGTTGTACAGGGGGTTTGACGAGAGGTTGTCTACTGTTGCAGCACTGTTGACTCATTTGACTTGCCAGGGTGTACCGTTTGTCTGGTCTGAGGGTGTAAGGCCAGCTTTCTGAGGCTAAAGGAGTTGTTAACCACCGCTCCTATTCTGACCCTGAGTAAGGGCTTTACAATATATTGTGATGCTTCCTATGTTGGCTTAGGTTGTGTTCTGATGCAGCGGGGTCGAGTTATTGCTTATGCGTCCCGACAGTTGAGAGTTTACGAGCGTAACTTACCCACTCACAATCTAGAGTTGGCAGCGGTAGTGTTTGCGCTCAAAATCTGGAGACATTACTTATATGGTGTTAGGGATGGGCGTTCTGTACTTCGGTTCGATTTTAGCAAATTTTGATTCGGTTCTTCGATTTAGAAAAAGTGTGCACCATATACCGAACCAAAATATTTTGGTTCGGTTCAATTTTTTCAAGTTCAGTTCAATTTTGTTCGGTGATTTAAAAATGGTTTTCTGGTGCAAACTAATGAAAAATTAAATGAGGACAAAATCTAAGTATAAGGCACTTAAAAACTTAAAATCATGCTAAGTGATTATGTGCTCCCATGGAACACTTATTGTGCTTAAAAATTATATTTATCTTTGTCAAGAACTTGCAGCTCCAACTATTGCTTGAGGAAAACAAGCATGAAGACATCCTTTACATGACATAAATCAGCAAAAATATGTTTAAATTTTTTTTGTTAAATAATATTTCAAGTTAACTATATGAATTATAAATTTGTTTCTACTTTGACTTGTTTCATGAATGATTTAATTGCTATTTTATATGTATATATGTAATTTTATTTTGAAAAAAGAACACCGAACCGAAAAATCGAAGAACCGAATTAGTTCGGTTCGGTTTGATTTTCCAATTTTTCGGTATTTATGTCCAACCCTATATGGTGTTCACTGTGATATATATAGATCATCGTAGCTTATAGTACATCATGAGTCAGAGGGACTTGAATTCCAGTCAGAGACAGTGGATTGAGTTACTAGCAGATTATGATCTTTTTATCCTCTATCATGCAAGCAAGGCAAACGTAGTAGCGGACGCCTTGGGTCGAAAGCCAGCAAGTATGGGTAGTTTGGCACATTTATCCATAGAGGAGCGGCCCTTGGCTTTGTACATTCCGTTCTTAGCTAATAGGTTAATTAGATTGGATATTTCAGATTCCAGACGGATATTAGCCTTTTTGGGGCTCAGTCTTTGTTAGTTGATCAGATCCATGCCAAAAAGTACAAGGATTAGACGTTGGTGGCCCTCAGAGATTGAGTTGCACGTGGTGTTGTGGTCAAGCTACTGTTTATTTAGATGACATTCTCATATTTGATGCAGGTAATGTGTTCCCAGAGTCGGGGGTTTGGTTCAGATATTCTATTCACCAAGGTACAGCGAAGATGTATCAAGATTTGAGGCAACATTACAAGTGGGAAGGCATGAAGAGAGAGATAATTGCTTGTGTATCTCCTTGTCTTAGCTATCAGCAGATCAAGGCCGAGCATCAGAGGTCTGGAGGAGAGCTTCAGAGACTACCCATTCATGAATATACATGGGAGCGGGTTATGATGGATTTTGTGGTAGATTTACTTCGGACTTCCAGGGGTTTTAATAGTATCTGGGTCATCGTTGATCGACTTACTATGTCGGCGCATTTTTCCCTGTCCGATCTACCTTTAGTGTTGAGCGATTGGCTCGTATCTACATTCAGGAGATAGTCTGTTTGCACAAAGTACCAGTATCCATTATATCAGATCGGGGTTCACAGTTTACCTCCAGCTTCTGGAGAGCATTTCAGATAGAGTTGAGCACTTGGGTTAATTTGAGTACGGCATTCCATCCCCAAACCGATGGCCAGAGGATATGTTGCAAGCGTGTGTGTTAGAGTTTCGCGGTCAATGGGATCAGTTCTTGCCCTTAGCTGAGTTTGAGTATAATAATAGCTACCATTCCAGTTTTAAAATGGTCTTGTTCGAGGCATTGTATGGTAGACATTGTCGTACTCCCATTGGCTGGTTTGAGTCCACAGAGTCGAGTCCATATAGCACAGATTTGCCTCAGGACGCTTTGGCTAGTGTTCGGGTTATTCAGGATAACCTAAAGTCTACATCAGAGTTACATCGACCGCAGATGCCGATTCTTATATGTCGAGGTTGGTGACAGAGTGTTTCTAAGAGTATCGCCCTTAAAAGGGGTGATGAGATTTGAACAACGAGGTAAGCTCAATCCCCGTTATATTGGGCCATTTGAGATCTTGGAGCGAGTTGGGCCAATTGCATCTGAGTTAGCCTTGCCTTCAGCATATTTAGTTATATACCCGGTTTTCCATGTATCGATGTTGCACCGGTACATACTAGACGAGTCACATGTGCTGCAATATAATTAAGTTGAATTGGATGATCGTTTGACGTTTGTTGAAGAGCCGGTAGCCATTTCGGCCAAAGATGTCAGGCAGTTGTGTTCCAGAGCTATACCGATTATTAAAGTCCAATGGCGCCATCGACCGATTGAGGAGGCCACCTGGGAGATAGAGCAGCAGTAGCAGTACCCCAGCCTGTTTGAGTCCTCCGGTATACCTACATTCTTACTTTCGCAGAAGAAAGTTCTTTCAACGGGGGATATTGTAATGACCCTCTAGGTCATTTTTGTGTTTCCGCATGTTATCTCGTTGGTTGGAGCATTTCTACAGCAACCTTAGGACATTTCGGGACTTGTTGGTGCAGTTGTCGAGTCGTTAATTTAGAAAATATGTAATTCTCCGTATTAGAAACCAATTGTAACCGAAAAATGAACTTTCGAGTAGAGTCCTATTAAACGGCCTCGGAATGAAATTGTGACAGTTCTATCAACTCTGAAATGGCCTAATTAGGTTAAAAATGTGGTTGACTCAAGACTCGAGGTTTTTTATGCGAGTTTAAACCACTTTTGGCAAATCCTGTTCAGAAACAAGCTAAAAGTTGACTTTGGTCAATAACCTTGGAAAACTTATCAGATGGGAATTCTAATAGCGCGGCCAGCTCCAGAGCGTCGAGTTTGGTCTAGAATGACTCTTCGTTTGGTACCGGGGGACTTCCGGATGCGATTTGACCCCTCAGTTCTTTTCGTTAAAAGGTTGGATATAAGGAAGTGGGACCCACATCGGATCATAACGACCTCCGATGGGAATTTCGTCTATGCCATTAGATCCGCAACATCAAAATTAGTGGAATTACATAGTTCGTTTGCGAAAATCGAATTCCGAATGAGCCCGGAACATCAGAAAAAGGGTTGGAAGGTTGTTGAAGTGAGGTGGTGACGTGGGTGAACTACATTACGCCACATGGCTAGATGTGATGAGGCCACATCCGCAAAGTAGCAACATATGTATACATGGCTTTCTCTAGGAAGCTTTTATATATAATTTTTTCAACTTTACACCTCATATTTTAGGTCATTTTCATCTGATTTTAGTGATTCAATAGGCTAAATTGCTTAGAATTTCGAGAGGAACATCATGGAAGTGTTGAAAATCAATTTTTGCTCGTCTTTCAAGGTAAATTTGTTATTTTTTGTGGCTGTCTCTGTTGGATTGTATCAGAAACTTCAGAATGCGATAACTTTGTTGACTGGAATCGAATTTTAGTGAAATTTTTGTCTAAATTAAAGAGTTCTTCGAGACGGGCGTTATGGTAACTCCGGATTCTGCTTTGTTTTGAGGTAAATTTAGCTGTTTTATTGATTATATAGCCGAATCTTATCGGAATTTTTTGAATATGATAACTTGGCTGTTTCTTATAGGAATTTAGTGAAATCTTGGTCTAAACTGAAGGATTTTCTGAGCTTAACATCGTAGTATAGTTGGATTCTGTTGATTTTATTGTATTTTGGAGAAACTTGATAAAAAAAACTATTGAAAACATAAGTTTTCCGATAAGAAATGTCATTTAGTTTTTGGGTTGTTTTCCATTGATCTGAGCCTCGTTTCGAGCTCAATTTCTGGCTATAGACTCGAGGAGGCATAGAGGTCATTTTACGAGGGTTATTTCGAGATTTCAGGTGTGGGCTCCATTTTTTCCCGTTTTAGTCACTAATTAGCCTTTTGAATCACTAAAATCGGATGAAAAATGGCCTAAAATGAGGTGTAAAGTTGAGAGACTTATATATACAAGCTTCCTGGAAAAAGCCATATATATATATATGCTGCCACATTACTGGCATGTGGCATCACCACATCCAGCCACGTGGCGTAATGTGGTTTAGCCACACCACCTCACTTCAGTAACCATACAACCCTTTTTTCGATGTTCGGGGTTCGTTCAAAATCCAATTTTCGCAGACGAACTATATAACCCCACTAATTTCGACTTTTCGGATCCAATGGTGCAGCCATCGGAGATCGTTACGATCGATATGGATCTCACTTCCTTGTATCCAACCTTTAACGAAAAGAGCCGAGGGATCAAATTGCATCCAGAAGTCCTCGGTAACAAACAAAGGGTCGTTCTAGACGAAACTCGGTGTTCCGGAGCTGACCGCACTATAAGAATTCCCATCCGAACACGCTTTCCATGGTTATTGACTAAAGTCAACTTTTAGCCCGTTTCTGAACTAAATTTGCCAAAAATGGTTTAAACTCGCACTGAAAACCTCGGGTCTTGAGTCAACTATGCTTTTAGCTTAATTTGGCCATTCCGGAGTTGATGGAATTGTCAGAATTCCGTTTCGAGGACATTTATTGGGACTTTACCTGAAAGTTCATTTTTCAATTATAATTGGCCTTCTACCACGAAAAATTGCATATTTTCCAAATGAACGACCTGACAACCGCACCATCAGCGCCAACAGTCCCAAATGTCCTAGGGTCGCAATAGAAATGCACCAATTGATGAGATACATGCGCAAACACAAGAATGACCTACAGGGTCATGGCAACTGATTTGTGTTTTCATCTTTGATTTGTTTGTTGTGAACATATATCGATTTTCTGGAATTGCTTTGTTTTTATTTGTCTATTGTAAAATTGAATTGGATTTTTCTTCTTCGACTTGTTTGTTGCGAAAATTTATCAAATTTCTTGAGTCGGGTGTTGTATTTAGCCTGTTATTATGAGATTGAATTGGATTTCTCTTATTTTACTTGTTTGTTGTGAAAATTTATTTTTAGGGAGTTTATTAAATTGCTTATTATTATTACTATCATATATTTTCCTGTACGTATATTATTGTATCGTTGGGCTGTTGTTTTAGAGTGATTGTATCTTCTTGATCTTCTGTAGTATATCGAGTTATTAGTTCTTAGTTTAGTTGCGTTGGGGACTGATGATGGACTAGGGTCATGTCTGCGGTTGTGGTAGGAGGTGAAGGGTAGTAGTGCTAAAAGGAGACACACTTACTTAAGTTGAGAGTAGGGTCATGAAACATAGGATCACTAACAGGGAAGTCCATAGAGCTAGTAAAGAGTCTTAAGAGCAGACAAATTAATATAGCATGTGTTCAGAAGACCAGATGGGTAGGCACCAAAGCCCGAGATGTGGATAGGTTTAAATTATGGTGCTCAGAAGGCTCTAGGAATAGATACGGAGTAGGTATCCTTATAGATGAGGATCTTAGGGAGTATGTGGTTGAGGTCACGAGGATTAATAATAGGATGATATCTATTAAACTTATTATCACTAGACATATAGTGAATATTGTTAGTGTCTATGCGCCTCAAGTGGCCTAGATGAGGATGTCAAAAAGCTCTTTGGGAGGATTTGGAGCAGGTTGTGAGTAGTACACTAGACACAGAAAAGATCTTCATTGGGGAAGACTTTAATGGCCATATTGGTGCAACTTAAGTAGTTCTCACAATGTTCATGGAGGCTTTGGTTTTGGGAGAGAAACGGAGGTGGGACATCTCTCTTAGATTTTGCTAAAGCCTTTGAGTTGGTTATTGCTAACTCATGTTTCCCAAAGAGGGAAAATCACTTGATAACCTTTCGTAGTACGGTAGCTAAGACTCAAATAGATTACTTACTCCTCCAGTAGGGTGACACAAGCCTTGTAAGAATTGGAAGGGTTCCGTTCAACATAGGCTTTTGGTAATGGACTTTAGAGGTTGAGAGGGATAAGAGGAAAAAGGCTTTTTATGATCGACCGATTAGATGGGGAGGCCCGACTCTTGCCCTTTCTCGGGTAATAAGGGAAAAGTTGAGTAGTTTGGGGCTTGGAGTGGTAGCGGGGATGTGAACATGTAGGACATAATTGTTGGTTGCATTAGAAAAGTAGCTACCGATATACTAGGGGTATCGAGAGGGACCTTTGGTGGATGCTTAGGAAATTAGTGGTAGAGTAGAGAAGTTCAACGCAAAGTGAAAGCTAAGAAGGTTGCGTATATAAAGTGGTTGGGGTGTATGGATGAGGATGAAAAATGAAGGCTTAAGATGGTAAAGACAGAAGCAAAGCAGGCAATCGCGATTGCTAAAGCGGTAGCATTTGAACGTGTGTATGTCGAGCTAGGTGAAAAAGGCGGAGATAAGAGATTGTATAGGCTTGCGAAAGAGAGAAAAGCTCCCAACTTGGACCAAGTGAAGTACATCAAGGAGGAGGATGGTAAGGTGTTGGTGGACAAGACTTCCACTAAGCAAAGATGGCAAGCTTACTTCCACAAACTCTTAAAATAAAGAGGGGACAGAGATATACAGCTGGGTGATTTGGTTCACTCTGATAGTCATCGAGATTTAGGTTACTACAGGCGTTTCAAGGTAGAGGAGGTTAGACGTGCTATTAGTAGGATGAACAGAGGGAAAGTGATTGAGCCCAATGCGATTCCGGTGAATTTTTGGAAAACGTTGTCAAGGATGGTATGGAGTGGTTGACTGGGTTATTTAATGCTATTTTGAAGACTGCTAAGATGCATGATGAATGGAGGAGTACAATGGTTCCATTGTACAAGAACAAGGGTGATATTCAAAATTGTAATAATTAAAGAGATATCAAGTTGCTAAGCCTCACTATGAAAGTTTGGGAAGGGTGGAAATGAGGGTGAGAAGAAAAGTATCTATTTCGGAGAACCAGTTCAAATTCACGCCAGGGTGATCGATTACTGAAGCAATCCATCTTGTTCGGAGACTGGTGGAGAAATATAGGGAAAGGAAGAGGGATCATATGGTATTTATTGATCTTGAGGAAGTCTATGACAAAGTTTCGAGGGATGTTCTATGGAAGTATCTAGAGGCGAAAGGTGTTCTTATGGTGTATATTAGGGTGATAAAGCACATGTATTGACAAAGCCAAAACTCAGGTAAGAACAGCGGAAGAAGACTCGAGGTATTTTCATGTTGAAATGGGACTTCATCAAGGATCTGTGCTGAGCCCTTTTCTTTTTTTGTCTTAGTAATGGATAAGTAGACACGATCTATTAAGGAGGAGGTTCCATGGTGTGTGCTATTTGCGGATGACATAGTACTGATTGATGAGACCCAGGATTAAGTCAATGATAGGTTGGAGGTTTGAAGACATACTCTGGAGTCCAAAGGGTTCAAATTGAGCAGGACCAAAACAAAATACTTGGGGTGCCGATTCAATGTTGCAAGGGATGAAGCAAACATTGAAGTGAGGCTTGCCACTCAATCCATTTCTAACAAAGAAGCTTTAAATATCTTTGGCCCATCATCTAGCGTAGTTGGGATATCGATGACAATGTCACACACTGTATTGGAGATACATGGATGAAATTTGCCTCTGGATTATTATTGTGTGATAAGAAGAAACCACCTAAACTTAAAGGTAAGTGTTACAGAATGGTGGTTATACCTTCTTTGCTATATAGGGTGGAGTGCTGACCAGTCAAAAACTCCCATGTTCAGCAGATGCAGGTGGTTGAAACAAGGATATTGAGATGGATATGTGGACATACCAAGTGTGATAAAATTAGGAATGAGATCATTCGGGAGAGGTTAGGGGTGGCCTCTGTCGCAAACAAGATGAGAAAAGCGAGACTGAGATGGTGTGGGCATGTGTAGAGGAGGAGTGTTGGCGCTCCTGTTTAGAGGTCCAAGAGGTTGGATTTAGGAGTTATGTAGAGGGGTAGAGGTAGACCGAAAAAGTATTGGGGGAAGGTGATTAGAGAGTATATGTGGCAACTTCATATCACCAAAGACATGACCTTAGATAGAAAGGAATGAAGGTTGCATATTAGGATAGAAGGTTAATAGGCTAGTCAAGGTAGGATGTTGTCTTGCCTTGTGATGTAATACGTTAGTAGGAATAGTCACGTCTTTATATATTTTGTTGTTATTGTCCCATCGTTTATTTTGCTACTTTGTGTATTTATAAAATTATCAATTGCTTTTCATTCTAATCATTAGTCTATATCTAAAATTTTTCTGCTTTTGGAGCTGAGATATTTGAGTTGAGGGTCTTCCAAAAACCACCTCCTAGCTCTATGAGGTAGTGATAAGGTTTGCGTACATTTTACCCTCCCCAGACTCTACTTGTGGGATTTCATTGGGTATGTTGTTATGATTTTATAATACTTTCCTATTTTTCCATCATAGATAATTGAGAAAATGTATCTTTCAAGGTTTTGCAAGGGACTAAAAAGACTAGAATGTGAATCATTAAAATAAATAGGATAAGGTGTAAATCACAAAAAAGTGTATACTTAGTAGTGCAAATTGAAACTAAGTTGCAGGAAAACCTCAAATACATGATAAGGTCACGCAATGATAGTGCGCAAGGAAAGGAAGACCCCATTGAGTTGGTAATATAAGGTTACAACCATCCCTTGGAAATACCAAATTGATAGTGAAGGCAACTTACAAAGAAGAAGCAATAGTTGATGCCCATTGTTTGAGAGCACAAATGCAGCACATAAAATATCGCAACGTAATTTACCAGCTTCAACTTATCAATGAGCGTGCAAATAATAAGCTCAAACCAGCTCAAGTATATTTTGACTGAACATACACATGAAGCAAAAGGCACCAAGTATATTCCAATCTGAACTGAGAAATGTTGGAAGCGCACAAGAAAACATATTCATTGATATCACTATAGCCTCTCACACTGAACTCCAACATTCTTAATTAGAAATTTAAGAATGGGCAATAGCCCATCCATGGTCTGAAAGATGCATACCGGTTTTCACCTGTTTTTCCATCATCTCATCAAATACTGATTTTGCTTCAAGAAGATGTCCAGACTTTGCCAGGCCATCCATTAGGAGACAAAATGGCATCTGTAAGTAGCATATTTCGTAAGCCACGGAACTCTCAAGAGTATAATATGAATTAAAGCAAGATCAAACAATCTGTAAGTGAATAACTTCAGGTATACGACTTTCAGTGGATTGATAAAAAAATCATAAGCACTTTCTCAACATTAGGAGCCATAAAGGAGGAGAGAAATCAGGAAAACAATTAAAGTGCCATTACTTTAGGAAAATGGAACCAATGACTATTCTGGTTTTAGGTGAAGAAAGGTGTAGAATTTGGGAAAGAAGAAAAGATTTCTTTGTATTTCAGTATCTCTTTACATTCCATGAGAAGTGATATCAATACAAGTAAATACTAACTAATTAAGGAAAGACAGTCAATTCTATTCCTATAAGTATGCTTAGGGAAGGAAAATTAAAGTCTCTTAAAATCGTGCTAATTAATTAACACAACTTGCAAACCAAGGTATGATAAGTCCTTTTGTTGATGATGTTTTATAAGAAAATCCGCTAGCTGTTTTCTGACAGTACATAAAGTGAATTCACGGTGCCACAAGTAACTTTTTCTTTGAAGAAAGGATGGTCAATTCAATATGTTCTGTTCAGTTTCTTTGAACAGATTATGTGTTATACTGATTGCAGCTTTGTTGTCACAGTAAAAGTAAAGTTTCCCTTTTCCAGACAACCTCAAATCTTCCAATGACTTTTGTAGCCAAAAAAGCTTACAAACATGATCAACCATAGTTGTATATTCTACTTCCGCACTTGATCTTGCAAGTATACTTTGCTTCTTATTTCTTCATGTAACTAGGTACACTCCTATGAGTGACAGTAACCGAATGTAGAATCTTCTGTCAACTAAAGATGCATTCCAATCCACGTCTGCAAAAGCTTCTCTCTGGAGATGACCATGTTGGAGAAACACAAACCTTTCCTTGGAGCAGACATCAGATATAGCAAATGTAAAAGACAACTTCCCTTATGAGGAACTCGGGGATCATGCATGAACTGACTAACCAAGTTGACTGAATAGACTGTCTAGTCTTGTATGATAGAGATAAATGAGTCTTCCGAACAACCTCTGATATTTCTCCTAATTGTCTAACCCTCCAATCCTTGTTTGTATCTTGTGATTGCTTCCGATAAGTGATTAGGTTGGCTTGCAACCTGTCACCCAGTTTCTTAAGAGATCTAGAATATACTTCCTTTGAGAGATAAAGATTACTCTTTTTGATCTCACAGCTCAATCCCCACGAAATACTGCAGCTTCTCTAGATCCTTGGGTGTTGATAACTTGAGCTGACAACTTCTTTAATCAGGTCATATCCTCTTTGCCATCTTCTGTCATTACTATGCTGTCATCAACATAACCTATGAGGAAAGTGAGTTCATCCTTTTGATATCTTATGAAAGGGTGTAATCGACATTGCTTTGTTCGTAACCAAAAGAAATCAAATCCATGACTGAATCGGTGTGACTGACCCCACTCCTTTTTTCTTTTTCCCTTTCAGATTTTTCAGCTGAGGGGTGACCCATTGACTCTGACATAGTGATAGACAGAGTTGGTGACTCCAGTAAACCTTGCACTTGCTTTGCATGGGCAATCATTTTGTTTAGACTAATGAAGTATATTAGTGTATTTAAATCCTAGAGTCTTGCTCTTTGAGTCGGTCTTGTAAAGTTGATTTTGGTTTGTGTTAGTGACGAGGTAACTTGAACTTCAAAAGTTTGAAAGTCACTAACTTTAAATTCTGAATACCTCTTAGACTTAAATATATAGTAGGTTGGCTTGTTGTTTAGTGAATGCTAGACTGGTTCAAAAACTTTATGGTATGCTTCCGATATAGAGGAAACTCTGACAAATCTTTTAGCATGAAAAATGGTCCAGGCTCGCTTGGTAGGCTTTAGGTTTACTGAACGCCGGTCATGTCTTAAGTGATTTTGATCGTGACAAAACAGTGTAGAAAATATAGCAGGTAACAAAGCAAACAATGCAGAGCCTACAAGAAAGAGACTAAACAACAAAATAGTGCAATAATTGAAACACATTAAACAACAAATGATGACAAATAATATAAGCAAGCATAATACAGCTAGTACAATGACAACACCAACAAGCCTACATCCTCGAAAAGCAATAACACCCCACTAAAACTTACTAACCTTCTACCCTAGTATGCAACCTCCATACTCTCCTATTTAAGGCCATGGCCTCCATAAGCTGAAGATGCATCATGTCCTGCCTAATCACCTCTCCATAATACTTCTTCGGCCTAGCCTTGCCTCTCTTCGGCCCCTCTATATTTATCCTTTCGCACTTCCTTATTGGGGCATCCTCACATCTCCTTTGCACAAACCATCTAAGTCTCCCTTCCCTCATCTTGTCTACCATGGAAACTACTCGTACTTTCACCCGAATATCCTCATTCCTGCTCTAACGCTCCTAGTATGCCCACATTTATCTCAACATCCTCATTTTCACCGGCATTTTCTAAAGATGAGAGTTCTCGACTTGCCAACATTTCACCCCATACAACAAAGCCGGTCTAACAACCACATTATAGAGCTTACCTTTAAGCTTAGGAGGTATCTTCTTTTCATACAAGACGTCAGATACAGGCCTCGATATCATCCATGCCGCACTAATACGAAGTGTGACATCATGTCAATCTCTCCATTTTCTTGGATCTGAGACCCCAAATACTCAAATCCTCTCTTGGGGATAATTTGAGTATGAAGTCCCACTTTGATGCCTTTCTCATAAGTATCATCACTACATTTACATTCCAAATACCATGTCTTGGTCCTACTCAACCTGAACCTTTTAGACTCCAAAGTTTGTCTCCACGTCTCTAATCTGTCGTTGACTCCGCCACAGTCTCCTCAATCAAAACAATGTCATCTACAAATAACATATACAATGCCACCTCACCTTGAATATACCGTGTCAATTTATCCATCACCAAGACAAACAAAAAGTTCTCGACGCTGATCCTTAGTCTCCTCTTTTTAATCTTACTCGAGTCTTGGCCCCATCATACATGTTCTTGTATACCATGGGTACACCTTTAGACTCCAAAATCGCCAAAAGACATCTCGTGGGACTTTATCGTAGGCCTTTTCAAGGCCAATGAACACCATATACAAGTGTTGTTCCCTCTTCCTATATTTCTCTATCGGTCTCAGCATCAGATGAATGGCTTCAATAGTCGAATACCCTGACATCAAAGTTATCAAATGTGAAAAGCATAAAAAGCCTCTTAGGTCTGTTAGGGCTTTAAGCGCAAAGCACAAATAAAGTGTGGGCTTAAATAAAATGACACAAAAAAGACAACAACATACCCAGTAAAATTCCACAAAGTAGGGTCCGGGGAGGGTAGAGAGTAAGCAGACCTTACAACGATCTCATGGAAGAAAAAAATATTAATATATATGTTTAGTCCAAGACTAATAATTTTAAACATGAATGACAAATATATACAAACAACAACAACCCAGTTAATTCCCACAAGTGGGGTCCGGGGAGGGTAGAGATGTACGCAGACCTTCCTACTACCTTGTAAGAAGTAAAGATGTTGTTTCCTGGGGACCCTCGACTCAACAACCCATAAGCAGAATAAACTAGATATAGCAAAAAGTACTAGAAATCGAAACAAAATAATGACTCTTTACAAAAAACACACGTCAATATGTAAATATGATGAATTCAACACACATACGACAGCTAAATACATCAATCATGCCTACCCCTGCTACCAACCAATCAGCCTGCTACTCTAATTCGCGACCTCCACTCCTTCCTATCTAAGGTCATGTCCTCGGTTAGATCTAGATTCTCCACATCTTGTCTGATCACCTCCCCCCAATACTTCTTCGGTCTACCTCTCCCTCTCCGTGTAGCTCCCAAAACCAACCTCTCGCACTTTCTAACAGGCGCATCGATACTCCGTCTCTGCACATGTCCAAACCATCGCAGTCTCGCTTCCCTCATCTTATCAGACACCGCCACCTCCAGCTTCTCCCGAATGATCTCATTCTTAATCTTATCCCTCCTTATGTGCCCACACATCCATCTCAACATCCTCATCTCTGCGACATGCATCTTCTGAACATGTGCATTCTATACTGGCCAACACTCCACCCCATAGAACAAAGATGGTCTAACCACCATTCTGTAAAACTTACCTTTGAGTTTAGGTGATATCTTCTTGTCACACAACACTCCCGAGGCAAGCCTCCATTTAGCCCAAGTTGCCCCAATACGATGTGTGACATCATCGATATCACCACTACTTTGGATGATAGACCCCATATATTTAATGTTATCCCTCTTGGGGATAGGTTGAGTGGTCAGCTTCAAATCAATGTCTGCTTCACCCATCTCAACACTGAATTTGCACTCCATGTATTCTGTTTTGGTCCTGCTCAGTTTGAATCCTTTGGACTCCAAGGCATGTCTCCAAGCCTCCAACCTATCATTAACTCTAGTTCGAGTCTCATCAATCAATACTATGTCATCTGCAAATAGCATACACCATGGTACCTCCTCCTGAATGGATCGTGTCAACTCATCCATCACTAGGGCAAACTGGAAAGGACTCAACACAGATCCTTGATGGAGTCCCATCTCAACAGGAAAATAATCCGAGTCTCCTCCCACTGTTCTTACCCGAGTCTTTGCTCCGTCGTACATATCCTTAATCGCCCTGATATATGCCATTGGGACACCTTTCACCTCTAGACATCTCCATAAGACATCCTTGGAACTTTGGAACGACAAATATAAGACCAAAGAAATTGAAAAAAATTATAATGAAGTGAATTATCAATTATTGAGTATCACTTTTTCAGAAGAGGCTCATTGATAGGAAAAAGTTTGCCTTGAAACCTTGATGACAATACGGAAACACACATAAAGCGAGGCAAAGCACTCAACGCATGTTGAGCCTCATTTCAGAGCTTAAGCACGCCTTTGACTACATACCCGGCATAAATCAAAATTGATTCTTAGAATGGGCACACCATCACCCTCTTCACCACCACCCTCTCCCAAACTTTCAAGGTATGACTCAACAACTTAATACACCTTAGTTGTTGCAATTCTGAATATAACCTTTGCTCTTGTACAATGGAATCATTGTAATCCACCCCCATTCATCGGGCATTTTGGTGTCTTTAAAATGACATTAATCAAACTAGTGAGCACTCCAAACCTGCCTTGTTAGTGCTCTTTCAAAATTCCACCATAATTTTATTTGGTCCAATCGCTCTACCTCGGCTTATCTTATGTAATAGCGCTATCAACCTCCTCAACCTGAGAAGACCTACAATAACCAAAATCTCGCTGACTCTCTTAGTCCTCTAAATCGCCCAACACTATGTCCCTATCCCTTTCTTCGTTCAAGAGTCTATAAGGTAAGCTTGCCATCTTAGTCTAATGTTTTCCTCTTCCATTAGCACTCTACCATCCTCATCTTTGATCCATCTCAATTTTCATTGCGAGCCTCCCTCTCTCACCTTGGTGAGTTTGTACAACTCCTTTTCTAGCTCGATATAAACAGGTCTAAATACAATAATATAGATACAAAATTTAATAACTTTTTTCTCTGGTAAATTAACATAGTATCAACACAAAGGGTCAAATATACCCCTATACTATTGAAAATAGTTTGAATAAACCTTCGTTGTACTTTGTGTCAACCTATACCCTTGCCATTATACTTTGAGTCCAAATAAACCCCTCTCATTATATTTTGGCACAAATTTATGATGACAAATATAAAGCTCAAAATCAAATGATTCATCCCCAATTTTATAAATCAAATTCCTTTACAAATCTACCATTTAGCTTGAACCTTTTTCTTTTTCCTTTTCAAGTTCTTCTCTCAAAACCCAAATCTAATTTTTGATAATATTACCAAAAAATGAATTTGTGCGGTCCTCGCATTCACAAACAAGCTACCAATCTTAGGAACACAATCGATTGATTTAAACAGAAAAGGGTGTCCAAAAAATTCAAAGTAAATTGAAGGGGGAAAATGCATCCAAATTATATACTACTAATATCCAATATGAATATGAAAAAATAATCAAATATGCCACAAATAAAAGATTGTTAATAATCAAATACGCGGAAAATAAAAGATTGTGCTTTTCATACAAGAAGTCCACAAAAAAAAGCTAACCAGTAGTAAATATTATCTAGTAAGCACTACATAAATTTTAGTCTAACAACAAAAAGTTTCGAGATTCACAACATTCAAAGAGGAAAAATAAAAATCTTGGTGTTAATTGATAAAGTGGTTCCATAGATCAACCAGGAAAAACACAACTTTGAGATTTCAGAAATTCATTAAAAATAAATTTGGTTCGTAGTTACTTGTTTTTTTAAATGGAAGGATAATTCCAGTGAACTCCATTCAGAAATCAGATTTGGATCTTTTCAGAGAAAAGATGAAAAGAGGGGGGAAAAAGAAAGCGGGTCATATTAGGTTAAAATAGTCAGATTAGATCGACATTTAAAATTGAAGATGAATAATTATATTCTGAGTTTAAAATATGTCCCTCCATTTAAATTAAAGGCAAATTTGTGCCAAAAATGAGAAGGGTACATTTAAACCCAACGGAAGGGGTATATTTGGACTAAAAGCATAACAAAGGGTATATTTAAACTATTTCTAATAGTACGGGGGTATATTTGACACTTTTTTGTAGTACCAAAGCCATCCTAAAATATCATCACCAAGTGCATTATTTTCTGACGGAAGATTATTAGGGCACAGCCGGATGACCAAAATCTGCTTTCTACAAGTTTTGCTCAAATCTAATAACACCTTAGGTCCGACATCTCTCCGTGACCAAACCCCTAACAAACGGCGCCATGAACTGACGCTCTACATGCCTCCACACACCGCGCAAAAGATGATCACCTCTGGCGAGATCTACCTATGCATTGGCGTATGAGCTCTGTTCTGGCCACTTTTCAGAGATTTTCTTTTTTCATATCTATTCATCTCTTTTCCCCACTTGTGGGATTTTTCACTGGGTATGTTGTTGTTATTCATCTCTTGATTCCCACACCAAATATTGAGGTTTTACTAGATTCTGAGCATTTGCCAACAAGGAAGTCACCTTTCTGACAAATCTACACCACAGTTTCTTGCAATTTTCCTTTTTCCACAAACACTCGCCCCTCAGTTTTGAGCATATTCATAGTGTTTACACCAGATTCCAACAAGTTTATGGAAGGGTAGCCCACTTTTCCCGCAACAATCAGATTCCAACAACTTTTCCAATTTCTGTCCAGTTTTTCAACTATTCAGATTACTTCTGAAGTTGACTCTTTGTTCTTGGGGGTGTTTCAAACATTTGAAGAGTGTAACCAAGATCCAATCATGCCTTTCAGCTTTGATGCTTCTAATTTCAACAATGATGACTTTCGGCTTAGATGTTTCTGATTCCAATAAAATGAGAGTTAAAAATTCAAGTCCTATGATTAATTCAGAACCCTAGTGAGGAGACCACAAAAAGTAAACGTCACAATCTACGAGGAATTGACGAGGAAGGGGTTGTTTTAGAAGATCTCAACCTAAGTAGAGTTATTGTAGTAGGCTTGGAAGCACTTGTAAGAAATGTTATTCTTTGCATGGTCAACCACCCAAAATGCCCATGTTGTTCCAGATGACCACCCAAAATGCCCATGTTGGTCAAACTGGAACTATACATAATCAACAGATTATTTGTCTTAACAGGAATAGGAACATAAAGAATACCTTCAATACCGAGTAAGTGAGCAGACATCACAAGCAACCTTGGTCGACAGACAGTCTAATCCCTTGGATCGTGGGTAGTGAACTCCAATGCTTCTGATCATATTTCTAGTGATAAATCATTTTTTGTCAAATATAGTTCATTCACTATCTCTTTCGGATATTACGTTAGCCATGGAATAGAGCCTCAAAATGTATACCTCTTTCATACGAGTTTATCACTAGTCAATTAAGCTTATCCATCGGAATGCAAAATGAAATGTTTGGAAAGTTTTGAACTAATTGAAATCCTAAAGAAAGAAGTGTAGCTCATCCTTAGCATAGCGAAAAGTTTCTAACTCCTTTAGAAGTTCCTTTGACTTCTCAATAAAACCTCATTTCACGTATACCTACGACAAAGTTATATAGATTTTCGGCGGTGCATGGGACATCGGATTGCGGCAATGCTAGTAGGGATTTGTTCATAGGGAGATACTGGACCTTTTGGTGGTGTTCGTTTTCGCACAAATTGACGAAAAATGGAATTACGCAAATCAAATCTAAGGAATCGCTAAAAACACACACGGTGACTGTTTTCGCTGTCCCCTGATGTTTCTCACTATGGCTTTGATATCATGTGAGAAATAATAGAGAAAAATATCATTGAATTAGATATCTACATTGTTACAATAAGGTATTTATAAAAACTATATTACAATCCTTTTCCATGTAGGATATTATATAGAAATCCTATTCATCTTCCTATTCTAACAGTGGGAATAAACTATCAAGAACTACTTTTGATAATTAAGAAGTAATTTTATTACTAAAATTTTGGTACCACGATGGTCGTAAGGTTGTACAAAAGTTGTTGAATTTATGTCATCTATAACTATAAAGATCCAAAGAAATTGAGTATTATATCAACATCATTAACAAAAGAAGCCTTAAACCATAGTTTCAGATATTGGATTATCTCTGTTTCACAAAAGCAGAAATTTCAAGTTTCCTCTCAAAGCATCCACAGTTTCGCTCTAGCCAAACAGTCCACAGCATGCATGAAGGAAGGTTTCTATATCAACCGCTATTTCTTCCTAGTCTTCCGTCCCTGCCAGCTGCAATGCTTGATTTAAGTTGTGTGGCACTACCCACTGAGTACCACATAGGTTCAGGAACATGCGTCAAATCTGCCAAGCATACTAGCAGTACATAAAAAATGATTTACAGTTTCAAAACCTCCATTGCATAGATAGCAGTATAGCACCAACTTGCATAATTTAATTCCTCCTTTGTAAGTTTGCCTAGATCCAGCCAAAGTATGCTACTTTGCTCGGAGCTTTTTGGTTTCCTAATTCTAAATCATCTTCCATGATCATTCAAAACCATTTCTAGGTGCATTCCTCACGAGTACTGATAGGATTTTGCCGAGAATGCAACATCCTTGCGGCCTATCCAGTACAAAGAATCTTCCTGTGTGGCTTCCAAAGTGAGATTACCTCATAGTCTCTAGAAACTCCCTTGTTCTTTTGATTTCTTAATCGCTAATGTTCCTTGTAAACTGACAATTTCAGCTTCTTCTATCCCAACAGTCAGCTATACTGCCTTCTATTAATCACCATGTTAGACAAATCAGGGAAGTTTTCTGCCATTGAATTTCACCCAAACCTTTTGTCCTCCAAAATTTAATTTTCTGACATCACATACTTTTAACCTTATTTTCTCTTGAAACTAATTCAACAGATTGTTGATATGTTTCCAAACTGCAACTCCATGTGGAGAATATTTTGAAGATGGGCACCATGGATAAGGTATGCCATAATGGAATTTAATGAAACACAGCTATATCATACTCCTTTTGTGCTTACACCAATCACTGACAATAACCAGGAATCTATGTAATATAGAGCCTCAAAGGATATTCTTTTTCAGTACGAGTTTATCGCTTTATATCAATAAACTTCACAAAATATACTATTAATTAGAATTCAAAAAAAAAATGTGAAGATTTTGAACACATGAAATACTAAAAAAAGAAGTGCACCTCATCCTTAGCATAGCCAAGAGCTTCTAACTCCTTTAGTAGTTCCTTTGACTTCTCAAATAAACCTCCTTTCACGTATACCTTCAACAAAGTTGTATAGATTACCTGCAACACACCATGAACAGCAATGAGCATTTGACAAAAATTTCTATAGCTAGTAACGAAGAGCTTTTCTCCCTCTGGCGAATACATTGCTCTCCCTTCGCCGTTGCTCTTAAGGCGAAGATTTTTTGTTGTTACTCCTTCTCTTCTCTCTTTCACGCTTGGTTTATAAATCCTAAACCCTTTTTACTTCTTGCCGCCAGCCATCGCAGCACTAGCTGATGGGCTACTTACCGGGAGTTCCGAGTTCGTTGACATTCTGTAACTGAAGTGCAGTGTCTTTTTTGCCAGCTTGTTTGGAGGGTTCTTTCAAGTGTGCTATTGAGGTTATACGGACAATTTGCAATTGGGGTTATACAGATAATTGATACCAACATTTTACAACGCCTTCATCAGATCTGGTTGTCTCTTTCATCTTCTTTCAGAGGAGAAGAACGACAAGAAGGCCCAAGATTTTCCAGCAGAGCAGATTCAGCACGATTCCGATAGCGTCAAGATAATCCAGGGACGTGCAATTTCAGTTTCTAGTCAAAATCTTTCAGGTGATATCTTCCCTTTTTCCTTAGTTTCGGTCAGAATCTTGTCCCTTCTTATTCAATTTTTGCTATTTCTTCTTGTTTCTTGTTCAATTCTTACCATTTCTTATTCTATTTCTGCCAATTGTACTAGTTTTGGGTTCTTGTTACTGTTTATCAGTTCTCTAAATTGGACTGCATTATTGAGTATTAGGTGAGAAAAATTTCATTAAATGTTCATAGCGACTGATTCTGAGTGGGATTGTAATATTTTTTGGCTGTGGGCAGTGTTTTGGACGGCGAAAGGCGACAAAAGGCGACAAGGCTCTGCCTCGCCTCACGGCGAGGCGAGCGGCGAGGCGCTCGCCTTTTTGAATTGAGGCGCCAATTTATACCAAAATCTTAAAATATTTAATTGCACATATAAATATGATTACAAAGATATTTTTTTAAAAAAAAAATGAGAACTGGCAGTATTTAATAGAGAAGAGAAGAAGAAGAAATTGAGCAAACAGAGAAAGAGAACTGGAGGTCTGAAACTGAAGAAAACAGAGAAAGAGAAGGAAAAAAAAGAAAGAATGAAGGAGAAGAAGAAGAAGAAAGAAGAAAGGAAGAAAAGAGACGCGACTTACTTGAAGAGCTGGAGAATGAACTGAAGAATAGAGTCGGAGCTTGTTGGTGTTGCGTCACGACTCGCGTCGCCTAAAGGCCCTGAACTAAAGAACAGGCCAGTCGCCGGAATTGAAGAACAGGTGAGTCGCGTCGCCGAAATTGAAAAACAGAGTCGCCTGAACTAAAGAAGTGTCGCGTCCTCTTGCGTCGTGAGGAAGAGAGTCGTAAATTGCAAGAGAAGAGTGAAGTCGCTAAAGGCTAAACCCTAATAATTTTTTTTTAAATCATTTAACCAAGTCGTTTTTAAAAAAATATCAAAAGGCGAGGCCTCTGCGCCTCGCCTCGCCTTAGCGCCTCTCGCCTTTGTATCGCCTTACGTCGCCTTTTGAACCAGCGCCTTGCCTCACCTGTAAATGGCGACAAGCCATCGCCTCGCCTCGCCTCTCGCCTTAGGCGCTGAGGCGAGCGCCTTTCACAACACTGGCTGTGGGTATCAACTGTTTGCTGCAAATCAAATTTTTTTCTACTTGAATTTATTGTTACAGTTACTCTCAAATTTTCTACTTGTCCGTGTGTAATTGAATTGGGTTTCCTTTTCTTTACGTGTTTGTTCGTTGTAGAATGTATTTGTTAAGGAAAATCAATTTGTAATTTTTTGTTGTTTTGAGTTTTATTGTTGATTATTGAATATCGTATATTATCCCTAGCATATATTTCTTGATTTGTTTCTTTTTGATCTTTGTAGCTTAGTGAGTTATTAGTGCTTAATTTAGTGGCGTCAAGAGCTTATGGTGGATTAGGGTCATGTTATCGTTGGGGTCGGAGGTGAGGGGTAAGGGTGCTAAGAGGGGCTAGGGAGTATCTAAGTTAAGGATAGGATCGTGGAATATAGGGTCACTTACAGGGAAATCCATAGAGCTAGTGAAGTGTCTTAAGAGGAGACATATCAACAAAGCGTGTGCTCAGAAGACTAGATGGGTAGGGACCAAAGCTCAGGACATAGACGGATTCAAGTTATGGTACTCGAGTGGTTCTAGGAATAGAAATGGTGTAGGTATTCTAGTAGACGAGGACCTTAAGAAATATGTGGTGGAGGTTAGGATATTTAACAATAGGATGATGTCTATTAAACTTGTGGTTGGTAGGCATGTAGTGAATGTGGTTAGTGCCCATGCACCCCAAGTGGGCCTGGGATAAGGAAGTTAAAAGGCTCTTTTGGGAAGATTTGGATGAGGTTGTGAGAGGCATACCAGAGATGAGACTTTAATGGACATATTAGGGCAACACTAGTGGGTTTGAAGATGTCCATGGAGGCTTTGGTTTTGGGGAAAGGAATGGAGGTGGGACGTCTCTCTTGGATTTTGCCAAAGCCTTTGAGTTAGTTATTGGTAACTCATGTTTCCCGAAGAGGGAGAATCGCTTGATTACCTTTTGTAGTGCGGTAGCTAAGACTCAGATTGATTACATACTTTTTCGAAAGGGCGATAGACACCTTTGTAAGAATTGCAAGGTTATTCTGAGTGAGAATATATCCACTCAACATAGGCTTCTCGTGATGGATTTAGAGATTAAGAGAAAAAAGAAGTAGGTTATTAATGCCCAACCGAGGATTAGATGGGGAGGCCTAACCCCTGCCCTTTCACGAGAAACTAAAGAAAAGTTGGGTAATTTACACGAAGTGGCTGGAGGGTAGGGATGAAGAGGAAAAACGAATGCTTAAAGAGACGTAGAAGATGGCTAAGTCAGATGCAAAGAGAGCGGTGGCGAGAGCTAAGACAGCAGCTTTTGAGTGTTTGTATGAGGAGCTAAGTGATAAAGGCGGGGGCCAAGAGATTATATAGGCTCGCTAAAGAGAGAGAAAGGAGAGCTTGTGACCTGGACCAAGTGAAGTGCATCAAGGATGAGGAGGGTGCGGTGTTGGTGGATGACACTTCCATTAAAATAAGGTGGCAAGCTTACTTTCATAAACTCTTAAATGAAAAAGGCGATAGAATCATTGACCTGGGTAAGTTGACACACTCCGATAGTCATCGCGATTTTGGTTATTGTAGGCGGTTCAGAGCAGAGGAGGTTAGAAGGGCCATCAGTAGGATGAAGAGAGGGAGGGCAGTTGGACCTGACGAGATTCTCGTAGATTTTTGGAAGAACATGGTCAAGGATGGCATAGAGTGGCTGACTAGAATGTTCAATGCTATAATGAAGAATGCCAAAATGCCTGATGAATGGAGGAGTACAATGGTTCCATTGTACAAGAACAAAGGGGATATTCAGAATTGTAACAATTACCGGGGTATCAAGTTGTTAAATCACACTATGAAGGTCTGGGAGAGAGTGGTGGAGATAAGGGTGAGAAAGGTAGTGTCTATTTGGAGAATCAGTTTGGATTCATGCGGGGGCGGTCGACTACTGAAGCAATTCACCTTGTTCGGAGATTGGTGGAGAAATATAGGGAAAGAAAGAAGGAACTTCATATGGTGTTCATTGATCTCGAGAAGGCCTATGACAAAGTGCCAAGGGATGTCCTATGGAGGTGCCTAGAGGTGAAAGGTGTCCCAATGGCATATATCAAGGCGATTAAGGATATGTATGACAGAGCCAAAACTCGGGTAAGAACAGTGGGAGAAGACTCAGAATATTTTCCTGTAGAGATGGAACTCCATCAAGGATCAGTGTTGAGCCCTTTCCTGTTTGCCCTAGTGATGGATGAGTTGACGCGATCTATCCAAGAGGAGGTTCCATGGTGTATGCTATTTGCAGATGACATAGTATTGATTGATGAGACTCGAGCTAAAGTTAATGACAGGTTGGAGGCGTGGAGACATGTCCTGGAGTCTAAAGGATTCAAACTAAGCAGGACCAAAACAGAGTACTAGGAGTGCAAATTTAGTGTCGCAAGGGATGAAGCAGGCATTGATGTGAGGCTAGACACCCAACCTATCCCTAGGAGGAAAAACTTTAAGTACCTGGGGTCCATCATCCAGAGTAGTGGCGATATCGACAATGATGTCACACATCGTATTGGGGCAGCATGGTTTAAATGGAGGCTTGCCTCTGGAATATTGTGTGACAAGAAGATACCACCTAAACTCAAAGGTAAGTTTTACAGAATGGTGGTTAGACCATCTTTGTTGTACAGGGTGGAGTGTTGGCCAATCAAAAATGCACATGTTCAGAAGATGCACGTCACAGAGATAAGGATGCTGAGATGGATGTGTGGACACACAAGGAGGGACAAGATTAGGAATGAGACCATTCGGGAGAAGCTAGAGGTGGCTCCAGTGGCTGACAAGATGAGGGAAGCGAGACTGCGATGGTTTGGACATGTGCAGAGAAGAGATATCAATGCTCCTGTAAGGAGGTGCGAGAGGTTGGATTTAGGAGTCACTAGGAGAAGTAGAGGTAGACGAAAGAAGTATTGGGGGGAGGTGATTAGACAGGATATGGCGAGACTTGATCTCACGGAAAACATGACCTTAGATAGGAAGGAGTAGAGGGCGCGAATTAGAGTAGAAGGTTAATAGGTTAGCAGGGTAAGGCTGATGACTAGCGAGCAATAGGTAGTGTCGAGTCCGTATATCGAGTGGTGTCTTTATCTGTATTATATGTGCTAAAATCTATTGTATTTACATATTACCATGTGTTTTTTCATTAGTAGTTGCTCTCCCTATGCATTTCTTTTCCTTTCCATTTCGTCATATCTAGTATTCTGCTTATGGGTTGTTGAGACGAGGGTTCCCAGGAAACAACCTCTCTACTTCTATGAAGTAGTGGTAAGGTCTACGTATATTCTACCCTTCCTAGACCCCACTTGTAGGATTCCATTAGGTATGTTGTTGTTGTTGTAGTGGGGAAAATGTGAACGATATGTGGGACACTATTGTTGATTACATTAGAAGAGTAGCTACCGAGGTACTAGGGGTATCGAGAGGGGCCTTTGGTGGATATCAGGGTGATTGGTGGTGGAATGACGAAGTTCAAGGCAAAATGAAAGCCAAGAAGGCTGCTTATACAAAGTGGCCGGAGTTTAGGGATGAGGATGAAAAACAAAGGCTTAAGGAGATATATAAGACGGCTAAGACAGAGGCATAGATGGCGGTGACGAGTGCTAAGACAGCAGCGTTTGAGCGCCTATATGAGGAGCTAAGTGATAAAGGCGGGGAAAAGAGATTGTATAGGCTCACTGAGGAGAGAGAAAGGAAAGCTCGAGAATTAGACCAAGTGAAGTGTATCAAGGATGAAAAGGGTGAAGTGTTGGTGGATGAGACGTCCATTAAACTAAGGTGGCAAGCTTACTTTCATAAGTTCCTAAACGAAAAAAGGAGAAAGAGGTATTGAGCTGGGTAAGTTGGCACACTCCGAAAATCATCGAGATTTTGGTTATTGCAGGCGGTTCAGAGTGGAGGAGGTTAGACGTGCTATTAGTGGGATGAAGAGAGGGAGGGCCATCGAACCCGATGAGATCCCGGTGGAGTTTTGGAAGAACATGGTCAAGGATGGCATAGAGTAGTTGACTAGACTGTTCAATGCTATTATGAAGATTGCCTTGATGCCTAATGAATGGAGGAGGAGTATAATGGTCCCATTGTACAAGAATAAGGGTGATATTCAAAACTGTAACAATTACAGGAGTATCAAGTTGTTAAGTCACACTATGAAGGTCTGGGAGAGAGTGGTGGAGATGAGGGTGAGAAAAGTAGTGTCTATCTTTCAATTCGGATTCATGCCGAGATGGTCGACTACTGAAGCAATTCATCTTATTCGAAGATTAGTGGAGAAATATAGGGAAAGAAAAAAAGACCTTCATATGGTGTTTATTGATCTCGAGAAAGCCTATGACAAAGTTCCGAGGGATGTCCTATGGAAGTGTCTAGAGGCGAAAAGTGTCCCAATGGCATATATTAGGGTGATAAAGGACATGTACAACGGAGCCAAAACTCGGGTAAGAACGGTCGGAGGAGACTCAGAGTATTTTCCTGTTGAGATGGGACTTCATCAAGTATCTGTGTTGAGCCCTTTTCTGTTTGCCCCGGTGATTGATGAGCTGACGCGGTCTATCCAGGAGGAGGTCCCTTGGTGTATGCTATTTGTAGATGATATATTACTGATTGATGAGACCCAGACTAGAGTTAATGATAGATTGGAGGTTTGGAGACACGCTTTGGAATCCAAAGATTTCAAATTGAGTAGAACCAAAACTGAATACATGGAGTGCAATTTTAATGTTGTGAGGGATAGCAAACACTGATATGAGGCTTGCCACTCAATCTATCCCCAAGAGAGATAACTTTAAGTATCTTGGGTCCATCATCCAGAGTAGTGGCGATATCGACGATGATGTCACACACCGTATTGGGGCAGCATGGACGAAATGGAGGCTTGCCTCAGGAGTATTGTGTGATAAAAAGATACCACCTAAGCTTAAAGGCAAGTTTGACAGAATGGTGGTTAGACCATCTTTCCTATATGGGGTGGAGTGTTGGCCTATTAAAAATTCACATGTTCAGAAGATGCCGGTTGCAGAGATGAGGATGTTGAGATGGATGTTTGGACATACCAGGAGTGATAAGATTAGGAATGAGATCATCCAGGAGAAGCTAGAGGTAGCTCTTGTGGCTGACAAGATGAGAGAAGCGAGACTGTGTTGGTATTGATAAGGATAGCCACAACCTTCCCTTTGCACACTTATGACATGAGCTATTCTGTGTATTGATAAGGATGGGCACAACCCTCCCTTTACACAGTGTATTGATAAGGATAGGTACAACCTTCCTTTTACACATGCAAGCATGTTTGTTTGATGATTATGTCTATGGACTCTAATACGACTTTCAAGGACTCATGATGATTTCTAACAAGTTTGCCTTCATGAACATATATATGTTTATGCACTGTGGCTTTCATGTAACACTGTCATGCAGGTTATCACTATATACCTATATTATGTTGCATGCCCACATACTTAGTATATTCAAACGTATTAGCGCATACTCTATGCCTACATTATATCACAATGTAGGTGCAGGTGATCCTCTTCTCCATCCTCGTGGCTAGATCCACATTATTAGCTGATCCGGATTGGGTGAGTCCTCATACTTTGAGGACAGAGCCTTCTTTCGTTATTCTTATGCCATGCTATGTATTTGAGATTGTCTTTTCTTTATGTTGAGAGTGAGCCAGGACCTATCTGAGCCCCCATCTACGATCATTAGTCAGAGGCATTTATTGGACCTATGTATTCATTTCAAATTTCAGTCTTATATTACTCTTATGATTTGAGTTATGTTACGCATTGTTTCCGCTTATGTTGTTCTATTCCTGTTTACCTTGTATTCTTGATGTTATGCTGAGAGGCTTGGGTGAGATACCTTCGGGTTTGTCATTTGTCGTGTTACGACTAAGCCCTAAGCTTGGGTTGTGACAATACGACGCTTGCTCCATCCTGCCAAAGCCATACTTGTGGCAAATCACATGTAGGCATGCGTCATGTCTTGATCGGAGAGTGCTTTCGATGTGGTCAATTAGGACATTGCATCAAGGACTGCCCTCTACCTCTGAGAAATCCCAACCATGCTTCTACTCAGTTATCTGCACCTACTCAAACTACTCATGATGCTTCAGGTACTGCCGGTACAAGAAATAGAGGTGAATTGGCAAGGATTTTAAGAAAAATGTTGCAGCATTTTATCAGACCAAATGAGAAGTATTATAAACATAGTTAAATAAATGAATGAGTGCTCTATCTAATAGCTTAAGCTTTTAAATGAGGTCAAGAACTGCTTTTGGGAGGATTTGGACAAGGTGGTAAGGGGTATACAGCTTTTTGAGAAGTCATTCATATAGCGAAGTTTCGATGGTCACATCGGGTCAACAACTAGCGGATTTGACAGGGTGTATGAAGGTTTTGGTTTAGGGTGAGAAACATACTAAGTGATCACTTTCAAATTCAAAGAAACCCTGAAATTAACAAAAATAGGCAATCCTGAGCCAAGAAGGAGAAGTGTCAGTTCTAGATTTTGCTAGAGATTTTGAGTATGTGATAGCTAATTCAAGCTTTTTAAAAAAAGAGGAGCACTTGGTTACCTTCCAAAGTAAGGTGGTCAAAGTTGAAGCCTTTGTAAGGACTGCAAGGTTATCCTAAGTGAGTCTTACTACCTAGCATAAACTTCTAACAATGGACTTAGGGATTAAGACGAAGGGAAAGAAGAAAACTGTGTATGCTCGACCAAGGATCAATAGGATGGCTTGACCCCTGTCGTAAGATATAGGGGAGAAATTAATGACAATGGGGGCTTAGGAGACTAGTGGAAATGTAAACAGTATGTGGGATAAAACAATCAATTGCATTAGGAAGTAGCTAAGGAGGTGTTATGGGTTTCAAGGGGCAACTTTGGTGCCATAGAGGGGATTGATGGTAGAATGAAGAAGTACAAGGTAAAGTGGAAAAGAAAGAAGGTGGTTTATGCTATGTTGCTGGAAAGTAAAGACAAGGAGGAGAGAAGGATAAACACGGTAAGGTATAAGGTAGTGAAAAAGGATGCAAAAATAGCAGTTACGACAACAACTTTTGAATGCTTGTATGTCTAGCTAAGAGACAAACGCAGAGACAAGAAGTTGTGTAGGGCTAGGTAAGGCAAGGAAGGCTCCTAACTTGGATCAAGTGAAGTGCATCAAGGATGAGGACAGTGAAGTGCTAGGGGAAGAGGCACAAATTAGATGAAGATGGCAAACACAGACTCTTGAATGAAACGGGGAACAGGGTCATTGTGTTGGGTGATTTAAAGAACTCAGAGTCCATAGGATTTTGGATTCTATAAGTATTTTAAGGTTGAGGTTAAGGGTGCTATGCGTAAGATGAGTCGAGGTAGTGCAATCGGACCTGATAAGATTTCGGTAGAGTTTTGGCAAAGCACAAAAAAGGCAGGTTTGGAGTAGTAGACTAGGTGCTTAATGTCATTCTCAAGACGGCTAAAATGCCCAACAAATGGAGGTAGAGTATAATGATTTTATTGTACGGAACAAGGGTGATATCCAAAAATGCAATAATTATAGGGGTATGAAGCTGTTGAGTTGCACCATGAAAGTTCGGAGAAGGTGGTAGGGATGGGGATGAGAAGGGATGTGCATGTGCCCATTTCAAGAACCACTTTGGATTCATGCCAGGGCATTCAACTACTAAAGCAATTCATCTTGTGAGGAGATTTATGGAGAAATATAGGAAGAGGAAAAGGATTTGCATATAGTGTTCATTGACCTTGAAAAGACCTATGACAAAATCCTTAGAGAGAAGTTCTCTGATGTTGTTTGGAGTCTAGGTATACCAGTGACCTACATTAGGGAGATAAGGGACATGTATGATATAGCCAAGAATGCAATAATTATAGGGGTATGAAGCTGTTGAGTCGCACCATGAAAGTTCGGAGAAGGTGGTAGGGATGGGGATGAGAAGGGATGTGCCCATTTCAAGAACACCTTGAAAAGACCTATGACAAAATCCTTAGAGAGAAGTTCTTTGATGTTGTTTGGAGTCTAGGTATACCAGTGGCCTACATTAGGGAGATAAGGGACATGTATGATATAGCCAAGACTCAAATAAGAACAATGTGAGGAGACTCAAAGCATTTTCCAACCAAGATGGGGTTTCACCAGGGATTAGCATTTAGCCCATTTCTATTTGCCTTGGAGATGGATAAATTGATGCAACATATTTAGGGAGAGGTGCCATGGTTATGTTATTTGTAGATGACATTGTTTTGATCGAAGAGACTCATGGTGGAGTAAACGATAACTTAGAGGTAGGGGACAGACTCAGGAGTCTAAAGGGTTCAGCTTGAGCAAGATCAAGACAAAAGAGTATTAAAAAATGTACATTCAATGATGTGATGCATGAGGTAGGCGTGGAAGTGGGACTTGATACACAAATGGTCTTAGAGAGAAAATTTAAGCATATAGGGTCCCTGACCCAAGGAATGGGGAGACCAACGATGATGTCACACATGGTATTGGTGCGATGTGGATAAAGTCTAGGCTTGTATATGGCGCCTTACGTAACAACAAAGTACCACCAAAACTTAATAATAAGTTACATAGACTGATGGTTAGATCGACTTTGTTATATTGGCGGAGTGTTGGTCAGTCAAGAACTTTAGGTTAAAAAGATGCAAGTGGCGGAAATGAGGATGTTGATATAAATGTGTGGGCATACTAGTAGCAATAGGATTAGGAATAAGGATAAAGTGGGAGTGACCTTTATGGTGAACAAGATGAGAGATGGGAGATTGAGATGATTTGGACATAACAACAATAACATACCCAGTATGGTTTGGACATACAAAGAGGATATATATGAATACCTTAGCTAAGAGGTATGAAAGGTTGGATATAGTAGTGTCAGAGAAAAGTAGAGATAGGCCAAAGAAGTATTGGAGAGGTTATTAGATATGATATCTTACCGAGGACATGACTTAAGATAAGAGATATGGAAGTCGTGGATAAGGGCAGAAGGTTAATAGATAGTTAAAATTGTCCTATTACTAGCTTGTTCTTATCTTTGGTTTGGTGGTGGTATAGAGCACCATGTTTGTTGTAGTATTAGCCTATTCATGTAGTCTTTGGCTTTCGGTATTTGATATCATCTGTGGTTTGTTGTGTTAGGTGACAACACCTTGTTACGATTCCTTGCATATATGCTCCGCACTGCTTTGCTATGTCATGCTTCTCCCCACTACTTTTTTCGTTTAGTTACTAATTTGATTTGCTTGAGTCGAGGGTCCTTCGGAAAAAGTCTCTCTACCATAGAGAGGTAGTGTTAAGAACAGCACACACTCTACCCTTCGAAGACCCCATGTTATGGGGTTTCCATGGGTTTTTGTTGCAATTTTTGTTTTTAGATGAGATGGTCACGCAGTTCAATATTATACCAAAGCAAAGAGGTTCAGGGTTCAAGTCTCACTTTCAGCCT
Organism: Solanum rostratum; assembly: GCA_029948455.1. NCBI lineage: Eukaryota > Viridiplantae > Streptophyta > Magnoliopsida > Solanales > Solanaceae > Solanum > Solanum rostratum. Next base: position 54,019,570 of record CM057049.1, read on the forward strand.
TTGTCAAAAAGAAATTTTACATGCTTGGCCATGAGAAAAAAATTAGGCTCACATGTGAGGAAGGAATCATAGTCATGCCATTTGCATTGACCTCTCTTTGGTTCCTAACGTGCAAATCTTTCCTCTCTTATTTGGCTGTGACCAGGAAAAAGGAAATGAACAAAACTCTGCCCACAAAGGTACTGACAGTAACAACAACCACAGGCTCTTGGAAGGCCAACTAGAAACTCCAATGTTACTCCCAAATCTGCTATCTTGGAAGTAAACATACATAAAAGCAAAGATGTGTATATTGATATTTTATTTACTTTACAGGTAAGACCGTTTAATGACTAACCTTATTTAATACTAAACCTGCAGATCTCATCTCTTCAATCAATGCCTCAGCCTTCTCATAATTTCTGTCAGCAGAGTAAGCATTAAGCAAAGAGCTATAATGGTAGACATTAGGAGAATGACCTTCATCTTTCATCTTCTGAAAGTACTTTGCAGCTTCATGGCACTCTTTATGTGAAGCACAGACAGAAAGGAGTGACCCATAAGTCACAGCATCCATTTGCAGTCCATTAGAATTCAGCTCCTGAACCAGCTCTAGTGCTTTATGGTATCCGTTGTTTACTTTGGCACAACCTGCAAGAAGCTAAATACGGTAGATGAAAGTTAAACAAGAGCTTAACACAAATTGTACTAGAGTTTCTGTAATCAACAAGTTTACTTTTGGGAATTAGCAAGATATTAAGCAGTTCTGTGTTTCTATTGCCAATTCTATGATTCAACAACCCTCTTTAACACAACTAGGTTATAACTTCTAGGAATAGAAATGATTTCTACTTGGAAGTATCATACCTTGCTATATGTTTTCTATAGCCAATTCTATGATTTAACAACCCTCTTTAACACAACTAGGTGATAACTTCTAGGAATAGGAATGATTTCTACTTGGAAGCATCATACCGTGCTATATGTGACAACATCTGGTACTAAACCATCTCGCTTCATTTGAGTAAACAGTTTGAGACTGCTCTCAGGTTTTCCATTTTTTATCAGAGAACTAAGAAATGCATTACAGACTGAGACATTATACTTCATCGACCTGTTTTTGATGCTTCTGTACATTTCTACAGCATCAACACAACTGAGGCTCTTCCCCATAAATTTTACATAACTGCTGTATGATGCAACATTAATCTTCTGATTCTGCTGCATCCACTCAAACACCTGGGTAATAACACAAATACGAAATAGAACAATAAATTGAAAAAACTTTCACGTAGGCAAATAGTATATGCCAAATCTGAACAATTTCATGTCTATTAAATCTTGAAAGGATGCATATACTAGGACATTCAAATACTCTCTCCGTCCCATTTTATGTGGCATCTGACCGTCCCAAAAAGAATGTCGCTTTACTATGATTAAAAATAATTTAATCTTAAAATTCCCTTATAGCCCTTAATGAAATGATCTACAACCACACAAATATTTAAAAATTGTTTTAGACCACAAGTTTCAAAAGTTTTCCCTTTTTTCTTAAACATCATGCCAAGTGAAAGGTGCCGCATAAAATATGGCAGAGGGAATAAAAATAATAAAAATGTTTAAAAAATTGCATGGTATTAAGAATATTATGTATCTTGAATCAATTAAGGAGATATTGTTCATAATTGTGTAGATTTCTACACTAGTTTAGAATACATGTACATACTTTTTATTTTGAAACTGGTAATTTAATATGTGTACATACTATTTTAACTACCTATTGAGAGAATACATTCTTCATCTTTTTCTGATAAATCTTTCACATGGTATCATAGCATTATTGAGAAACTAGTCATTGTGCCAACCTAAAACTGCCCATTCAAAGGTCGTGCCTTTCATTGGTGTTGTGCAAAACCAACAAACAAAGGACCGTATCTATAACAACCCAACTGGTCATTCTGAATTATAGAACCCATTTTCCCTATTTGAGACTTTTTGCGGGTTCTTTTGGTGATTTATGACTTGCCGGTTTGGGTGGCACAGGTCCCGAGGGGCTTGGGAGACTTCGGAGCACTTGAATCTAAATTAGAGGCTTAAAGTTCATCGAGTTGACCAAAGACAAATTTTTGGATTAATCGGAATTAGATTCGTGGTTTAAAGGTTTATATAAAAGTATGATGATTTTGGACGTGTACCTATATACAGGCTGAGACCTGAGGGAGGTCGGATGAGTTTCAGATGCCAAATCCCATTGCAACTTCACCAAATTTTATTTTCTTTTTTCCAGCAGCTTCTTTCTTCACTTTCACGAGGCAAGGTGTCACATTCGCGGAGGCTTGGGCCACAACAATTATCAAACTGATAATTGCATAACTTATGTTTCCTATTCAGTCATTTGGACCTTGAGTCATTGGATCAAGAGCCTCCAATTATATTTCATAAAAAAATCTCTTTACTCTTTCATTTTAATTATCAATCTCTGTGTATTGTCATATCAGCCAATGGTTCACAAAACCATGGCACTTACAGTAGGCCATGTTATCCTATTTCCCTCTATGACTTTAAACACAATTCTTATGTTGCTAGTTATCCTTCCAATCATATATTCATAGGCAAGGTAATATGAATGTTCTATCATGCTGCATCCATACTGTAAAAGGGGTACGATACATCTGGTGTGGAAGTAGGCCGACATTTCTATTGGCAAATAGGGGGTTTCCATGGCCAAATATTTATTATTTCTTGGTGTTACAAAATGTATATAGACATAATTCTTAGTAATATACATAGTTATAATTAGCTAGCAGATCTTTAGGAATCCCTTGTAATTACTAGCAGATCTTTAGAAATCTCTCTTTATTTTCTTTCCTAAATTAGCACCTAATGTATTGTATTTATATCTTGCTTACCTATTGAAATAAAGAATCAACTTTTATTCGATTACATGGTATCCGAGCCTATAGGCTCCTTGATCCTGTTTTGGCTTTTTTGAAAAAAAAAAGACAACTCGATCTTGTTTTGTTGTCTTTCGGGATTCAACATCTAGTGTATCTAGTCAGTTACTATCCTGAGTTTGGTTTGGTTTAATACATTGTTTGGAGAACACTTCATCACTTCCAGGTTCCTAGGTTTCTAAAAACTACTTCCAGGATCATATTTTCTTTGTAGCTTCAGCGATTCAGATCTGGTTTTCTGTTTGGTGCTGCTGCGATTATCAAGTTTTGTCCAATATTAGTGTTTTGTGGATGTTCTTGATTTTGAGCATTGGCTACCATTATTTTGCTGGGTGAATTGGCTTCTACTTTTTCTTGGAATCTAATATTATTGGGGACCTTTTGAAGCTTGGTTATTCTTAAATTCTTCATTGAAAAGGAAGTATGGCTACAAATCAGAAGGGCGAGAAAATTTTGGTTTCGGCGGATGAGTTCGCACAATTCTCTCAGTATCACGAATCCATTAAAGAATTCACTTCAGTTACTACCCTTGTTGATTCAAGAAAAGCATGTTTGGTCTCCTCTCCGAACAATTGGGTGATTGATTCAGGTGCTACAGATCATATGACAGGTAATCCTAATATATTTTCTACCTTTCGATCACACAAAGCACCCTCTCCTGTCACAGTAGCCAATGGGTCAACATGTAACATTGTGGGATCTGGGACAGTCAAAGCAACCTCCTCTATTACCCTGTCATCTGTATTAGATTTACCGAAGTTGGCCTTCAATTTGATTTCTGTGAGTAAACTTACCAGAGATCTTAACTGTTATATTTCCTTCTTTCCTGATCATTGCTTGTTTCGTGATCTTGCGACGCATAAGGTTATTGGTAAAGGACATGTAATTGATGATCTATATATCCTTGATGAATATGAGTCTCGATTTGTTGTCTACTCAAGTGTCATCTCTCCATTTGAAGCACATTGTCGATTGGGACATCTTTCTTTACCTTTGTTAAAGAAGCTTTGTCCCCACTTTCAAAATGTTCCTTCTTTGGAGTGTGAATCATGCCGATTTGCAAAATATCACCGCATCACATTAGCTCCAAGGGCTAATAAGCGAGTTGGGTCAGCTTTTGAGTTAATTCATTCTGATGTTTGGGGACCATGTCCTGTTGTTTCTAAAATTGGATATAAGTACTTTGTCACTTTTGTGGATGATTTCTCTCGGATGATTTGGATTTATTTTATGAAAAGTCGCTCTGAAGTGTTTACTCACTTTTGTGCCTTTTGTGTTGAAGTCAAAACTCAATTCAATGCTTCAATGCGTATTTTAAGGAGTGATAATGCAAAAGAATACATGTCAGAGTGGTTTCAATCCTACATGAGACAACATGGTGTGCTCCATCAGTCATCATGTGTTGATACACCATCTCAAAATGGAATTGCTGAGAGGAAGAATAGGCATCTACTTGAGACAGCCCGAGCACTTTTGTTCCAAATGAAAGTTCCTAAACAATTTTGGGCTGATGCAGTCTCTACTGCTTGTTTTCTGATTAATCGCATGCCATCGGTAGTGCTTATTAGTAATACACCTTATAATGTTCTTTTTCCAAACAAGACATTATTCCCCGTGGAACCAAAAGTATTCGGAAGCACTTGTTATGTTCGAGATGTACGACCATCTGTTACTAAGTTGGACCCTAAGGCATTGAAGTGTGTTTTCTTGGGTTATTCTTGTCTTCAAAAAGGGTATCGATGTTATTATACTACACTTGGCAAATATCTAGTGTCAAATGATGTGATATTTTCAGAGAGTACGCCTTTCTTTTATAACCCTCCTAGTTCTACAAGTCAGGGGGAGGAAGATGAGTGGTTAGTTTATCAGGTTACTCGTGTTGAGCAATCAAGTGATGCTACTCTTCCATCTCCTAGTTACTCTATTGAGCACCACTCGACTACTGCGCCTTCAACACATGTTCCAGCAAGACCACCTATTGTTCAAGTTTATTCGAGGAGACAAGAGACTAATCCTACATGCCCTGCACCAATTCCTCCTTTATCTGATCCTCCTCCATCAGACCCTCCAGAAAATCTTGACCTTCCTATTCCTCTCCGTAAAGGTACACGGACTTGCAAATCCACATATTCTATTGCTAACTTTGTTTCCTATGATCGCTTGTCTCCTGCATCTAGATCCTCGATTGCTTCTTTAGACTCTGTTTCTACGCCCAAAAGTGTGAAAGAGGCTTTGCATCATCCCGGATGGTCAAATGCGATGCTTGAGGAAATACATGCATTGGAGGAAAATCACACATGGGATTTGGTGGATTTACCAGACGGGAAGAAACCAGTAGGATGTAAGTGGGTGTTCACAGTGAAAGTTAATCCAGATAGTTCCGTGGCAAGACTTAAGGCCAGGCTTGTGGCTAAAGGATATGCTCAAACTTATGGAGTGGACTATTCAGACACCTTTTCTCCGGTTGCCAAACTCACTTCTGTGCGCTTGTTCATTTCTTTAGCTGCTTCTGAGAATTGGCCTTTACATCAACTAGATATCAAGAACGCATTTCTTCATGGTGATCTTCAAGAGGAAGTATCTATGGAGCAACCACCCGGTTTTATTGCTCAGGGGTAGTATAGAAAAGTCTGTCATTTGAAGAAATCCTTGTATGGATTGAAGCAGAGTCCACGGGCTTGGTTTGGCAAGTTCAGTGAGGTAGTTCAGGAGTTTGGGCTGAAAATGAGCAAATGTGATCACTCGGTCTTCTACCGACTATCTGCAGCTGGCAGTATCCTTCTTGTTGTATATGTTGATGACATTGTCATCACAGGAGGTGATTCCGAGAGGATATCTTCTCTTAAGTCTTTCTTGCATACTAGGTTCCATACAAAGGACTTAGGCCAGTTGAAATACTTTTTGGGAGTAGAAATAAATAGAAGTAAGAAGGGAATTCTTCTATCTCAAAGAAAGTATATTCTTGACCTACTTGCAGAATCTGGAAAATTAGCAGCCAAACCTTGCAGTACTCCAATGGTTCCCGGTGTACATCTTATGAAAGATGATAGCGAGCCTTTTGATAACCCAGAGAGATATAGGATGATAGCTGGGAAGTTAAACTACCTCACGGTGACTCGTCCAGATATTGCTTTTGCGGTAAGTGTCGTTGGTCAATTCATGTCTACACCTACGGTGAAGCATTGGGCAACTTTGGAACAGATTCTATGTTACTTGAAAGGAGCTCCGGGACTTGGCATACTGTACAGCAATCACAACCATACTCGTATTGAGTGTTTCGCAGATGCCGATTGGGCTGGTTCCAAAATTGACAGAAGATCTACTACAGGCTATTGTGTCTTTGTTGGAGGAAACTTAGTATCATGGAGGAGTAAGAAGCAAAGTGTTGTATCTCGATCCAGTGCAGAATCTGAGTATAGAGCTATGTCACAGTCAACGAGTGAAATCATGTGGATACATCATCTTTTAACTGAAATTGGGTTGAAGCATCATATGCCGGCAAAACTTTGGTGTGATAATCAAGTTGCTATTCATATTGCCTCAAACCCAGTGTATCATGAAAGAACTAAACATATTGAAGTTGACTGCCACTTTATTTGTGAGAAGATTTAAGAAAACTTGATTACTAGTTATGTGAAGCCAGGAGAGCAGGTAGCTGATTTGCTTACAAAGGCAGTGAATGGAACTCGGATTGATTACCTTTGCAACAAGTTGGGCATGATCAATATCTATGCTCCAACTTGAGTGGGAGTGTTACAAAATGTATATAGACATCATTCTTAGTAATATACATAGTCATAATTAGCTAGCAGATATTTAGGAATCCCTTGTAATTACTAGCAGATCTTTAGGAATCTCTCTTTATTTTCTTTCCTAAATTAGCACCTAATGTATTGTATTTATATCTTGCTTACCTATTGAAATAAAGAATCAACTTCTATTCGATTATACTTGGGTTGTAATTGTTATCTTATTAGGTTCGGCCACTATAGTAGTTCAGAACCCACAAACCATTCCGACCAAGGTCTAAATTTCTTCAAATATGTTCTTGAATGCATTTGAGATGTGAGTAAAACTCAAACTGGAAAACAATATGGGCCTTGGGTTCCTTTTATTGGCACTATATTTTTGTTTCTAATTGGTCGGGACCACACCTGTAACCCTAGTCAATTCAAAAAGTTTATCCGTCGGTGAGATATGCACGAAATACATGCAGGATCATCATTAGGACCATCATATTTGCCGACCATCAATAAACTGGCATACTTTAACTGAACTCATGAAGGATTTATTCAAATATAGGCCATCAAGTTTCTACAAGAAAGATATAAGTTTCTCAAGCTTTTCTCGAGTGTCCCCAACAATTCCACATACCACTGCACTTTAATGCTGAAATGAACAGAAAGTTCTATCATCCAGAAACATTGCAAGATGCGCAAATGAAAAAACATATAGCTGATATTACTGATTAGATAACCTAACCATGAGACAGATTGTCCAACGAAACATCATTTTTTTAATAACCGCGATATACAGACCATCTTATGTGCACCCTGATTAATTCGACATAATACAAAGAAATCACCTAGTGTTTTTATCTCCTCACACTTCAGTGACCACTAGGTCACACCTGGGTGCTTGTTCATTAGGACATCATTATAAGCATAAAAAAGAAAACTTAATAGGTTTGTTGACAGAACCTGATAAAGCTCCCGTCGTCTACTTAGCTTCCCCAAATAGCGCAAAATCACATTCATATCTTGTACATTAAGTGTGTCACCATGCCTGAAAAGCAGATAATACAATTGAACCATGGGTCGTTCTAAAGATTCCGCAGAAAGTTGTAAATACCCAGAAAATAGGGTATCCACTTTCAGCGCCAAAGCACATACAAGAACCAACACCACTTACACAATCACCCATGTATACTAAAGCAATAAGCAAAAGAGTGTATACAGAAAAAAATTTCCTGTTGTAACATTAGGATGATCGTTATTAAGGTCGACAAATATGTTTACAGGACAATACCAGATACACGTGGCCCAAAACGGTTATCAAAACAACATGGATACAGGATAATTGAAACAAGTAATACCAAATATTTAGTAGAAAATGACTCCCAACCATAAGCATCGGAGTTAATTTCGAAAATATATTTTACTATCAAATTTGAAGGTATATAATAATTCAGGATTAAACTTTCCGTCGTACAAGCTTAATTCGAGAGAGTGTGTGTGGAAACCTTGCAAGAGCAGAACCCAAGTCAGATGACTCCTGAATTTGAAGAATTGCGGACTGTCTATCACTACAGGAACTAGGAAACTGATTTGAAGAGACATAATCCGTGAGCACATTCTGAAATTCACCTAGCTTAGAGCAACCTGTACTTATTACTGATTTCGAAGACCGAAACTTGTGAATGCGTCTGTTTCTATCGGAAGCTGGTTGGAGAGGTGGCAAAGAAGAAAAGAATGAAGGTGATGAAAGAGCCATAGCCCCCATATTTGTTGGATGAATTTTTATGCCCTCTTGCACACACTTATAAACCTTTTCATTTTTTGTATGGGTAACCTACACAAATCTCATTATGTATACTGGCTAATTATTCTTTTTTCCACAATTTTATCTTATTACATGAAATCTCCTAAATAATGAAAAAGTGGGTGCATGCAAAAGTTTTTATCCGAACAATTCATTTTAAAAATTTATAATTATTTATATATTAAAATTAAATAAATCCCTAAAGGATAAGTGTCTAGGGACATTTAATTAAGGGTGACAACTTTCTTTGAAAATTAAAAAAAAGTGACCCTAGTTTTAACAATTAGGTGTAGATGACAAAAATTTAATTAATTGTTAATGATTTAAGACAATGTTCAAAAAGGTCCCCAAGTTCAATTTTTTACACTTTAACCCATCAATAGACAATACCCAAAATTCCCCTAAAACCCCCCAACGTTACCCACCCAGTTCCCGCGACAATTTTTCCCTCATTTGCATCGGTTCCTTTGCTTTTCTTGTTGTTGTAGTTGTTGTTCTTCTTCTTCTTCTTGTTCTCCTTCTCCTCCTCCTCCTCCTCCTCCTCCTCCTCCTTCTTCTTCTTCTTCTTCTTCTTCTTCTTCTTGTCACTATTTGAGCTTCTAACTTGAGTGAAAAGAAATCAATTTTTTTGGGGCATTTGTTCGGGTAGCCTTCGAAATTACTTGAAAAGTAAGTTTTAATCATTATTATAACCGATAAAAGTGTATGTGGTGCTATTTATTTGGGTTATATATTTTTTTTTATGTTTCCACCATTGTTGTCATATCTTCACTGTTGAGCCATTTTGGGGAAGACGCAGCAGCTGCTGGACAAAGTGCAGCAGCTGCTGGACTGAAACAGTGAGCTTCCGCGACATGTCCGCGTCGCGGAGGTGTCGCGCACCTGCTACGAAATTCCCAGCAGCTGTTGTACATTTCCCAGCAAATGCTGTACATTTCCCAGCAACTACTAAGAACAATTCAGCAACTTGCGAACTTGCTAGAACAAATTCAAACAAAATGTTTACTATTACCATATTGACGCAATGTATTATAAAACATATTGTTTGTATATTATAAAACATATTGACGCAACCAAGTAATACTCAATTTTCATAATCACTAGCACTTACATATGCAATTGCTCAATATATTATTTATTACTTGTGAGTAAGCGAAGTCAATGTATAAGATCACTCATGAATTTAACATTTAATTTGAAGTCGGAGTAACAAAACTCAACTTATCACTACATATGGCTGATACCATCCCCTTATAGTCATCTTCCTATACGTATTAACAAAAAATCAAAGGTCGGGTCCAGCAGCTGCTGGGAATAATACAGCAGCTGCTGTACATTTCCCAGCAAATGCTGCACATTTCCCAGCAGCTGCTGGACCCGACCTTTGATTTTTCGTTAGTACTTATAGGAAGATGACTATAAGGTGATGGTATCAGCCATATGTAATGATAAGTTGAGTTTGTTACTCCGACTTCAAATAAAATGCTAAATTCATGAGTGATCTTATACATTGTCTTCGCTTACTCACAAGTAATAAACAATCTATTGAACAATTGCATATGTAAGTGATGTGACTAAGTAAAATGACTATTACTTGGTTGCGTCGATACATTTTGTAATACATTACTACTTATCTTATGCGTTGAGGTGGATCAGTAGTGATCTTATACATTGAGATAGTACTTACACAAACAATACGATGGCAGATCTAAATCAGACTTATTTCGGTGGCTTTTTCCATTAATTAGTCCATGTGCTCATCGTTACAAATGAATATAAGGAATTTAATCCAATTCAACAATATAAATAACTCGATGGAAAATATTTTGTTAGAACTTGTTGTAGCAAGTTGGCAAGTTGCTGGATTATTCTCAGCAGCTGCTGGGAAATGTACAACATTTGCTGGAAAATGTACAGCAGCTGCTGTATTATGTACAGCAGCTGTTGGACCCGACCTTTGATTTTTCGTTAGTACCTATAAGAAGATGACTATAAGGTGATGGTATCAGCCATATGTAGTGATAAGTTGAGTTTTGTTACTCTGACTTCAAATAAAATGCTAAATTCACGAGTGATCTTATACATTGTCTTCGCTTACTCACAAATAATAAACAATCTATTGAGCAATTGCATATGTAAGTGATGGTGACTAAGTAAAGTGACTATTACTTGGTTGCGTCGATACGTTTTGTAATAAATTACTACTTATCTTATGCGTTGAGGTGGATCAGTAGTGATCTTATACATTGAAATAGTACATACACAAACAATACGATGGTAGTTCTAAATCAGACTTATTTCGGTGGCTTTTTCCATTAATTAGTCCATGTGCTCATCGTTATAGACGAATATAAGGAATTTAGTCCAATTCAACAATAGAAATAACTCGATGGAAAACATTTTGTTAGAACTTGTTGTAGCAAGTTGGCAAGTTGCTGGGTTATTCTCAGCAGCTGCTGGAAAATGTACAGCAGCTGCTGGGAATTTTGTAGCAGGTGCGCGACACCTCCGCGACGCAGACATGTCGCGGAGGATCACTGTTTTTGTGCCCAAAAATTTTGGAATTTTTTGCTACGGGCCCCGAAAAATTCACTTGTTATAGCAAGTTGCTGGATTATTCTCAGCAGCTGCTGGGAAATGTACAACATTTGCTGGTAAATGTACGGCAGCTGCTGTATTATTTCCAGCAGCTGCTGGGAATTTCGTAGCAGGTGCGCGACACCTCCGCGACGCGGACATGTCGCGGAGGGTCACTATTTTCGTGCCCCAAATTTTTTACAGCAGTTGCTGTATTATTTCCAGCAGCTGCTGGGAATTTCGTAGCAGGTGCGCGACACTTCCGCGACGCGGACATGTCGCGGAGGGTCACTATTTTCGTGCCCTAAAATTTTGGGATTTTTCGCTACGGGCCCCGAAAAATTCACCGGCCACCTACACATCCTTCAAAATATTAAGACATGTTGGTTTAGCAAAAAAAAAACTCTCAAAAAAACTCCCGGGTCAAACGAAAAATGACGAAATATTTTCTCCACAGAAAATAGGCAGGTGCGCGACGCGGAGACGTCGCGGAGGGTCACTGTTTCGGGCAAATTATTTTTAGAAATTTTTAGATAAAGGCTCCGAAAAATTTCTCGAACAATGGACTACGCTTCAAAACAACAGTATTTGTTATTTCAACAAAAAAAATGACAAAAACAAACCGGATTGCGGAAAAAAATTATGCTACAATTTTGGACCAAGAACAGTTTATTAACTGTATCCGCGCGACGCGGACGTGTCGCGGAGAGTCCGAAATCTCCTGACTGGATTTTTTTTTAAAAAAGATATTATTTTTTTAAAAAAAATATTTTTTTTAAAAAAAATAAGTTTTTTTAAAAATATATATATTTTTTTTAAGAAAATAAGTTTTTTTAACAGATGGATTCCAAAAGTTTTAAAACTTTACACTTACACCCATCATTAACTTAATCACAACATTAACTTAACTAATGACAAATTTGACCGGTCAAGGTCAAACTTGTCACCAATACTAATTTCAAATACTTTTTTGTCACCACCCTCTCAATTTTCACAAGTGTCTATGTTTTAATTTCATTTTATCACTATTTAAAATGATTATTCATTAATTCATTACTTATAGATACTATTAGTGTAATATACTACATATACAATAAATTATAGTTGAAAATTATAAAGTGACAAAACTAAATCAAAATTCATGCAGACTGAGACGTGTATATCTCACTCTCTTTTTGTATAATGAATATAGATGAGGACTTTAAATTTTTTCTTTGTCTTAACTCTCTCTTTCACCATAATAACTCCATTACACACTATAATATTTATTCACACTTCAGATTTTTCTCCTCATATTTCACAAAAAAGGAAACATCACTATCTATAGATGAGAAATTCATCCTTGTTAAATACAATTAATGTGAATAGTAATATAAGTAAATGAATAGAAGAATTATGCCTTGGAGGTTACATGAGTTATAAGGCATAATGAGGTAGAATATGACTTAGATGTTACATGAGTTACAAGGCACTATAGTCATATGAGTTACAAAAAACTAATGACCATAAAGTTACAAGAACTAATGGTCATATAAGTTACAAGAATAAATAATCATTTTCACCACAATTTATACCCACTAATATATGCACTTAATATTTTATTTAATAAATAAAATGCATATATACCAATATTCTCACACTCATTTTAATATTAAAATAAGTGAATTTACCAATTTAGTTAAAGGTAGACTATTATGCATAATAAAGAAGTGTTCTGCATTGAACCTCCACTTAGTAAATCAATAACCTTTACTCCAAAGTCAATATTGGTCTCAAACTTAAACTACGACTGTTTAAGGAAACTAAAGTATCGTTGCTTACACACAACAATCAGGGTATTGACATACACCTTTTTAGCCAGCAGATTATGGCTTTGTGTTATCCTGATTTTCATGGATGTTTTTGAGAACTAGCCCATTCCCATAGAAAGTGTCCTACTTTCACACTCACGTAGGTGAAATCTGTCAAGGGTATTCCTATAATTTGACACCCCACTCATATGAGATACAAATTTTTATTAAGAGTTCATAGACTCAACCTCCATAAATTATTATAGGATAAATGCACTTCACATCATAGGGAATGAATAAAATGTAATATTAGTGCATTTCACAACAAGTCATCATATAATTCATTTTATTGAACTTGATTGTAGGTTCTCTAGTCCTAAATTGAGTTTCCTCATAGATGACTCAGGATTTATAGGCTTCAGTCTTATCTCCATTGATGTGCTTCAGACCCTTTATCTTGTTAAGTTCTTAGTTTATTAATTTGCAAGATTATCACAAGTTTTAACACATTTAATATTAATGGTATACTACTGATAAACATGATCTCATAATATTGTGTTTTCTTATCAGATTTATGATTATAATAACAACTTTTGTACTCTACCAATAATATTGGTGCTATCACAATTAATCAAAATGGAAAAAATCAATTTCTTAAAATAAAGTTCTTGATTTAATAAAATCAGTTCACTTTGTCACTAATTGAAGCTAAAAAATAATTAACTTCAACCTCCATGGTAGAGTTAGTAAATAATAATTTACTTTTCTTTTCTCGACAAATTGAACCAAAATTTTCTAATATGGTTTGCATGTACCTTCTAAGTACTTTTATTGCAAAACATAATATCAATTCCAACTGTCAATTACGTGTATCATATTTGTAATTAGATTAGCAAACTCCCTTTTTTTCTCTGTCACGCCATTTTCATACAATTAAAGCAAAAGAAGTTACAAGTTTCATACAACCAATAAAATTGTCTTTCGCAATTTTCTCAACATGACATGATTTGACAAAAAAAATTCTATCACATATTTTATGGTGTTTTTAATTCCAAGAATGAAATTTATTTCACCTTAATATTTCATATCAATATGGCTTCTCAACAATTTTTTCCTTATAATTTTTTTAATAACATGTTAGAACCAAAACTCACCAAATCATATGCAAAAATTAAGATGTGATTTATTTCAAAATAAATTCATGCACTTGTAATACTCTTTTATACGGTATTTCTCAAAGATGCAAGAATCATATTTTCACAATGACTTTTTTATAAACACTCACTATTTCTAGAATTTTGATATCACTTCGTTCATGAAAAGGAATGTCATTTTATTCATAAAATTATTAGGTAAAAGATTTTTTTCCCTTTTTGCCTTTTCTCCACTTGAATTGAGCAAGTAAAAATTAGATTTTACATGTACATCTCTTTTCTTCCATATCTTGATGTAACGACTTGACCTAGAGATCTAGTCGTCACGGCGAATGAGATACCCAAGGCACCTCACCCAAGCCATCTCAAGCATTTTGAGCATTCATAGGTACTTAATGAAAATAAATTGCGAAAAAATCTACGAAAAAAGGGATTAAGGTCCAATTTGACAATCAAGCAACATCAAAAACAGTGGAAATACTACAATCATCTTGTTCGTCTATATGCATATCAACTACATCATAAGCAGATGAGATGGTATCGATCGATCTCCATCAAATAGAAAGAAGTCTAAAATAGTGCAACATAGAACACAAATGTCTTAGAAGAGCTACAAATACATTGTCTGAAATAAAGTAAAGATACAAGATAGAAGGAAAAACTGGAGGACTCCTGAACTAAAGGCTTACCATGAACAACAAAGCTAGTCTTGAACGCTGAATACTAGCCACGAGCCGGTGGAGGAGTGCTTGTCCCTACATGGTTAAATCATGTAGGCGAAATATGTATTAGTATGTTTTAATGTACTATGTATGTGAGATGCAATGCATGGATAAAATTGTAATGCCATCATTATTAAACTTAACATATACGTATACATATGAATAAAAGATACATAAAGTAAGTTTAAGCATGCACAAGGAATATGGCGCAAGATCAATATGAGACAATGCATAAGGAAGCACATATAGTGAAAATATAACATGAAATCATAAGCTTGTGGGAATAAACCATAACTGATAATAACACCATGTGAGATACTACATGGAATCCAATGAATTCCTTCCATTGGGAATAGACCAATGCACTCCTTCCATTGAGAAAAAGAGAATCTACTTGCCAAGGTAGATATCAAAAACTTAATAACTTTATAATTGCCTCTTTCATAACATTTGGACCTACGTGGATCCACTAGCCTAGCTTATTGTAACACTTCGTGTTTTCTATATGTTAGTTCTCTCTATATGACACTTGGCATAGGCTTATGGTATAGGTGAAGGACTAAGAGTTTTCCTAAGAGGGGTGATATATTTGAATTGGATTGAGAGTTGTTGTGATATCACACATGTTTCAGCGAGTATGAGTCTAAGTTAAACTTGACGAAAACATTTAAATCTAAGATAATAAGATGCTATATAAGTTGGAAGTCTGTTAAAGTAAAGTATTAAGACACAATATATGGGATTAACATTTGAAAAATGAGGTAAGATAATGAGTTGCTTGCTTGACTTAATGAAGCAAGTAGGTGTATCACCTACTTAGACGTTTGACCAGCATGGAGGGCCAAGTAGTTGCACCACCTACTAAGACTTTTTGGCCATCTTATAGGGCCCAAGGTCACTAAGTATTTACTTGAAAAATGTGGCCCAGCTTAAGTAAAGGAAAAAGAGAAAAATGGGCAGCCAAGTGTCACGACCCGGGGTCGGGGCCTAGATGTGACACCGCGAATGGGGACCCGAAAGCCCCCAACAAGCCTCAAAATTTCCAGAATTCAAATTCAAGTAAAAAGGAGAACATTCTAAAACCAAAAGGGAGAACATATTCCATAGTCCATAGATAACAAAATGAGAAGAGTTTATACAATGTCCAACAAGTGCCTCTAATCAAGGAACGGGGGCCGGGACAAGTTCCAGCCTCACCCTCAACAAAACTATATACATAGATAAAGTGTACAAGAACAAAAGCATGCCCTCGAAAGACGGGGATCACCACATAATATATAGAAAGGGGAAAAACTACTCGTCCGGCGGATACTGCTCAAACTACTCGGTCCCTACATGGTAAAAGCATGCAGGCATAGAGTATGTGTTAGTACGTTGAATGTACTAAGTATGCGGGTATGCAATGCACGTGAATTATTGAACCGGCATAATCATGTTAAGTGGCAAGGGCACATAATATACAAGGAATATATAAACAATGGAAATTTAATATACAAGACGCCATGAAATGCGAGATGCGTGCAATACGATAGGGCTCCTATATAACGGGGATGGACTATAACCGACAAACCAAATCCATGCGAGCTATTACATGAACTGGACCGATTTGGACCTCTCATTGGTAGGGAGAAGATTACTTGCCAAGGGTAATCTACATCACACCTTACGACCCGTTTTTCGGTGGATGGACACCCTCTTTACGACCCGATTTTCGGAAGGATTTACAGAATCAGAACAAGACAAATCATAATCATATACAGATAGACGAATTACATCCGTCCCTATGTAGGCACATAGTTCAAGGAAAGGGGGAGGACCCCCAATCCATCGGTGCTAAGTCTTACACATCCCACAAGAATACTTATATATATACTTATGCTTTCAAGAGAGTCAAGTGCAAGTTCATGACGTTCAAGACATATTTGGGCTTAACACCAATTTACAAGATCATATTCAAGATGGCAATGCAAGGAATAGCTCATCTACAAGTACAAGATGGTGCAAGCACCCAAGATGCTCCAAGAGCCAAGATTATAGACATACCGGTGATCACCTTCTTGTCATACCCCATGTCTTACCAAAATTCACATTATAATTCCTCTTTTGGGCAAAATTGGGCTTAACCCCACATTTCTGGAATTTCCATGTAAAAATGTCATGAATGTGATGCAATGCATAGTGTAGGAATGGCATGGGTAATGTAGAGTATATTAAAACAAGATATAATGTAAGACTAGGAAATTCAAATAAAATTTATAGAAATGGTAGTAAATATCACCCATGCTTAATAACACATTTAAAAGGACATACATGTTCATAATTTCATAATTCAAATAGTTCTTTACCAAAAAACTAACATAAATCATGATAAGGAGTCTTAACTAACACATGCATGGTTCAAAACACCAAGAACAAGTAGTAAAATTTACATTTTAAGGAGTCAAGTTCATAATTTAGTTTAAAAGGGAATTTTGATCTTCTTGGTTGAAAGGAACCAAGAATCAAACCCCAGATACCTGGTTATAGACAAACTTGAGAAGGAAATTGACTCACAATCTTGGCCCCTAGCTTGAACAATCTTAGAGAGAGGATGGAGAGTTTTGAGAGGGATGAATTAGAGAGAGAATAGAAGTGTAAAAATGGCTGAAAAATGAGAGTGTTTACTTATATAAGGGGCTTAGGAAGGGTGGGAAAAGACCAAATTTTCGTTGGAATAAACCAGTATTTCAAAAATGTCATTAATGAAATGGAGCAGAAAATGGTCCGTCTGAGGCATACGGACCGGTAAACGGTCCGTCTAGGCTCACACGAGCAGTTTACAGGTCCGTGGCCTTAGACTTAGATTTTTCGGAGACAATATTTTTTTGACTAAGTGTCACCACACTGTCCAGTAAACGGACCGTCTAGTGTCACACGGGCCGTTTACTGGACCATGACCCCAGACTTAGAATTTTCAGAGGCAAAATTTTTCTTTCGGATCAAGTGTCACCAAACGGTCCGGTAAACGGACCGTTTAAGGTCACACAGACCGTGCAAGGGTCCGTATGAAGGTACCAAGGAATTACACACACTTAGAACACAATTTGGCAAGAAATTTATGGGCCAAAGCAGCCTCACGGACTGTTTGATGCCACACGGTCCGTGTGGCTTGCTTGTACGAACAGTTTGAACGAAAACGAGCATAACTCCTTGGTCCGAGCTCGGAATTAGGTGAAACTAGGTGCGTTGGAAAACTAATTCAAAGAGCTTTAATTTGATATGTCATGGGCCACCCAGTTCATTTTTAGCTAAGAGATATGCCCACTGAAAGTTTACCCTCCTATCTGTACCTGAGAAAAGTTTAGCCAA
The DNA here is from genome assembly GCA_029948455.1 of Solanum rostratum. Taxonomy (NCBI): domain Eukaryota; kingdom Viridiplantae; phylum Streptophyta; class Magnoliopsida; order Solanales; family Solanaceae; genus Solanum; species Solanum rostratum. The sequence continues at coordinate 54,037,635 of CM057049.1, forward strand.
GGGAATCCCTTGAGGTCGTTAAACACATTTCCGGGTCCTTACATCATCTACCCCTTGGGAACATTCGTCCTCGAATGTGCAAGAACAAGGCTCGAAAAGTTAGAGTTTAGGCAAGATAGTTCCGACTCAAGACACAATGCACAACTCAACTCAAATTATAAGGTTTGTACATAAAATCTTTTGTCACTAATCAAATTATAGTTCAAAACCAATTCATGTCAAAATTGTATTCAACTCCTTTGCCAAGAAAGGAAAATCCTTTAATGTACACATATGCATGTCATGCCATGAGACTGAAGAAGGAAAGAAAATGATACAATTGATAGGGAAAGATTCCTAGTACCTTAGGCTTGAGTAGATTGGAAAAGATGGGGGTATCGTTTCATCATGTCTAACTCCGCCTCCCAAGTAGCACTCTCCACTAGTTGGTTTCTCCATAGTACCTTTACCAAAGCCACATCCTTGTTGCGAAGTCGTTTAATTTGCCTATCCAAAATTGCCACCGACACCTCCTCATAAGTCAAATTTTCCTCAACCTCAATCCCTTCAAAAGGCACAATGGAGCTAGGATCGCCAACAAACTTTCTCAACATAGATACATGAAAGACCGGATGGATGGAACCCAAACCCGGAGGTAACTCCAACTTATTAGCCACATCTCCAATCCACTCAACAATTTCATACGGACCAACATACCGGGGGCTCAACTTGCCCTTTTTGCCAAAACGCTTAACGCCCTTCATAGGAGAGACTTTCACGTAAACCCAATCCCCTACATGAAACTCGAGGTCCCTCCTCCTACTATCCTCATAGGACTTTTGGCGACTTTGGGCCGCTTTCAATCTCTCCCTAATCACCTTTACCTTCTCCATAGCATCCATCACCAAATCCGGGCCAACCAAGGCCATTTCCCTCACTTCAAACCACCCCACCGGGGATCTACATCTTCTCCCATACAAAGCTTCAAACGGCGCGATGCCAATACTAGCATGGAAGCTATTATTATAGGCAAACTCAATGAGTGGAAGATGATCATCCCAATTTCCTTTAAACTCCAACACACATGCTCTCAACATGTCCTCCAAAGTTTGAATAGTCCTCTCCGCTTGGCCATCGATTTGGGGATGAAAAGCGGAGCTCAACTTAATTTTGGTCCCAAGGCCCTTCATGAAAGACTTCCAAAAGTGGGAAGTGAATTGAGTACCTCGATCCGATATGATAGATCTAGGTATGCCATGCAACCTCACCAACTCTTGAATATACAACCTTGCGTAATCCTCGGCACTGTAGGTAGTCTTGACCGGTAAAAAGTGAGCTGATTTCATCATTCGGTCCACGACAACCCAAATGGAGTTGAATTGCCTTCGGGTCCGAGGCAACCCAACCACGAAGTCCATATTCACATCCTCCCACTTCCAAGTGGGAATTTCAATGTCTTGGGCCAAACCACCGGGCCTTTGGTGTTTAACCTTTACCTGCTGACAACTCGAGCGTTCAGACACGAACTTGGCAATATCCCTCTTCATACCATGCCACCAATAAACCTCTCTCAGATCCCGGTATATCTTGGTAGACCCTGGGTGAATAGAGTAACGAGAGTTGTGGGCCTCACTCATAATCACCTTCCTAAGGTCATCCACATCGGGAACACAAAACTGGTTTTGGTATTAAAGTACACCATCTCCCCCTTGGGGGAAAGCCTCAATCTCTTTTGCAGCAACCAACTTCTTCAACTCACATAATGACGAATCTAGATCTTGCTTAGCTTTCACCTCATCCACCACTGATGATTCTGACCCGTTCTGAACCCGTATACCACCCGTGCTACAATCAGTCAACCTGACACCCAACCTAGCCAACCGGTGAACCTCCCTTGCTAGCTCCCTTTTCTCATTTTCAACATGCGCCACACTCCCCATAGACAGTCTGCTAAGAGCATCGGCTACGACATTGGCCTTGCCCGGATGATACAACACGCTCATGTCATAATCCTTTAAAAACTCCAACCACCTCCTTTGCCTGAGATTAAGATCCCTTTGGGAGAAGACATATTGCAAACTTTTGTGATCGATGAATATATCAACATGGATCCCATACAAATAATGCCTCCAAATTTTCAAAGCAAACACCACCGCTATTAATTCAAGGTCGTGAGTGGGATAGTTTCGTTCATGCACCTTCAACTGTCTTGACGCGTACGCTATCGCCTTACCATTCCGCATAAGTACACAACCTAAGCCAACCCTCAAGGCATCACAATACACTACGAATCCTTCTGAACCACTTGGCAAGGTCAAAACGGGAGCTAATGTAAGCCGATCCTTCAAAGTTTGAAAACTCCTCTCACATTCATCCGACCATACAAACTTCACCTGCTTCTGGGTTAACTTGGTCAACAGAGATGCAATAGAGGAGAAACCTTCTACAAACCTTTTGTAGTACCCGGCCAACCCAAGAAAACTGCGGTATCCAAAGGAGTCAATGCCCTAGGCCAATTTTTCACAGCCTCTGTCTTCCTTGGATCTACCTTGATACCATCCCCGGACACCACATGCCCGAGGAAAACCACTTCGCCCAACCAGAACTCGCACTTGCTAAATTTGGCATACAGTTTCTTTTACCTCAGAGTTTGGAGGGCGATCCTCAAATGATTCCCGTGTTCTTGTTCACTTCGGGAGTAAACGAGGATATCATCGATAAATACCACCACAAAGCTATCCAGGAAAGGTTTAAACACCATGTTCATTAAATCCATAAATGCGGCCGGAGCATTAGTTAGACCAAACGACATCACCACAAATTCGAAATGCCCATACCTTGTCCGAAAAGCTGTTTTGAGGATATTACACTCTCTAACCTTCAATTGATGGTACCCGAAATGGAGATCAATTTTTGAGAAGTGAGTGGCACCTTGTAGTTGGTCAAAAAAATCATCAATCCTCGGCAATGGGTACTTGTTCTTAACTGTCACTTTATTCAACTGTCTGTAATCAATACACATACGGAGAGACCCGTCCTTCTTCACAAACAACACGGGAGCACTCCACGGTGATGTACTAGGCCGAATAAAGCCCTTCTCTAAGAAGTCCCTTAATTGCTCCTTCAACTCTTTCAATTCTGCCGGGGCCATCCGATACAGAGAGATTTAAATAGGCTGAGTATCTGGAAGAAGATCTATGCCGAAATCTATCTCTCTATTCGGAGGAATGCCCGGTAAGTCCTCGGGGAACATATCCAAAAATTCATTCACCACAAGGACTGACTCGAGAGTAGGCACCTCAGAATCTGCATCTCAGACCCTTACCAAATGGTAGATACACCCCTTAGAAATCATTTTCTGCGCCTTGAGGTAGGAAATAAACCTACCTTTAACTGAGAAATCACAACCTTTCCATTCAAGAACTGGCTCACCGGGAGGTTGGAACAGGACCTTTTGGGTTCTATAATCTATGGAAGCATAAGATGCATGGAGCCAATCCATTCCAAGAATCACATCAAAATCAAATATTTCAAGTTCCACAAGATCACATGGAAAGATTTTATGCAACACTGCAATAGGACACCCATGATAGACTCTATGAGCAACAATAGATTCACCCACGGGGGTGTAGACCGAGAAAGGCTCTCTTAGAATCTGGGGTTTCAAACCGAGCTTAACGGCCAATAGCGGAGTAACAAAAGACAAGTTTGCACTTGGGTCAAGCAAAATGTAAGCATCAAAATAAAAAACTTTTAACATACCCGTCACAACATCTGGAGCCTCCTCGACATCCTGGCGAGCATAGAGTGCATAAAACCTGTTGTTCCTTGGGGCAACACCTTGGGGACTCTTTTGGTGACCCTGCCCGCCTCACGCTACTTGAACTCGACCTTCACGCGTGCCCCTCGGGCAATCAACAACTTTATAGTCCTTGCTTCCACATCCGAAGCAAAGTCCCAATTCCCTCCGGCAGGCACCTGTTTGGGGCCTCCCGCACTTGTCACACATCAAATATCCCCCCGATTCACCACCTACCTGAACTCCGGGTGGGGGTTCCCGAGCATTAGCCACCCGAGCTCCCGAGCCTTGGTCCTACTGAAAGCGACCAAAACCAACATTCTTAGCTCCGGAGAACCTACCATCAACGCGGGCCCTCTTGGGATCATATGCCCTCTTCTCCTTGAGTTTCTCCGCCTCAATCTGCTCAGCATACACCATGAGTCGGGCAACATCCATGTCCCCAATCAGCATAGCAGTCCGACATTCTTTCACCAGCAAGTCAAAAATACCTGAAAAAAATTTGTGCATTCTTGCACGGGGATCGGCCACCATGGACGGAGCATATTTGGACAATTTGGTAAATTTGAGGGCGTAATCCCTCACACTCATGCTCCCCTGCTTGAGGTTAATAAAATCGGTCATTTTGGCCTCCCTCAGCTCAAATGGGAAAAAACGGTCCAGGAAGGCAGTTTTGAACTCTCCCCATTTAACATCACTATCATCAACCCGCTCCATAGCCCACTACATATACCATACCTGGGCCACATCTTTCAACTGGTAGGCAGCCAATCCAGCTTTTTCCTCGGAAGAGACGCCCATAATATTCAGTATTTTTGAGAGCTCATCAATGAACTCCTGAGCATCCTCGTAAGCCCTTGACCCGTAGAATTCTGGAGGATTCATCCTGATAAAATCCCTCACAATGGAAGCAGGTGGAGGGTCCCATGACAAGTTGGCCTGCCTTGCCTGAGCTGTCACTGCCTGCGCAAGCATGGCGAAAGCGGCACGAAATTCACCATTAAAGATAGGCTCCTCCATAGGCTCGGGAGGGGCCTGATCCTCGGCAACCAGAGCCAGCCTAGGGAGTGGAGGTCTTCCTCGAGGCATTTTCTGAAAAGGGATCAACGACACCATAAGTCAGGGAATTCATAAGCTAGCCATAGCACGATATAAGACACAAAGAAGGGAGAATTCCCTAATACGTCTTTGTAGCCTCCTATTCATAGGTATGGTGCACTTCACACCCATGAATAAGACTTTACTCAACGCGGCATGCTGAGCTCCGAGGACTATTATAAACCCAAGGCTCTGATACCACCTTTTGTCATGACCCGGGGTCGGGGCCTAGATGTGACACGGCGAATGGGGACCCGAAAGCCCCCAAAACAAGCGTAAAAATTTCCAGAACTCAAATTCAAATAAAAAGGAGAACATTCTAAAACCAAAAGGGAGAACATATTCCATAGATAACAAAAGGAGAAGAGTTTATACAATGTCCAACAAGTGCCTCTAATCAAGGAACGGGGGCCGGGACAAGTTCCGGGCTCACCCTTAACAAAACTACATATATAGATAAAGCGTACAAGAACAAAAGCATACCCTCGAAAGACGGAGCTCACCACATAATATCTAGAAAGGGGAAAAACTACTCGTCCGGCGGATACTGCTCAAACTGCTCGGCCCCTTCATGGTAAAAGCATGCAGGCATAGAGTATGCGTTAGTACGTTGAATATACTAAGTATGCGGGTATGCAATGCACGTGACTTATCGAACCTGCATAATCATATTAAGTGGCAAGGGCACATAATATACAAGGAATATATAAACAATGGAAATTTAATATACAAGACGCCATGAAATGCGTGATGCGCGCAATGCGATAGTGCTCCTATATAACGGGGATGGACTATAACTGACAAACCAAATCCATGCGAGCTATTACATAAACGGGATCGATTTGGACCTCCCATCAGTAGGGAGAAGATTACTTGCCAAGGGTAATCTACATCACACCTTATGACCCGCTTTTCGGTGGATGGACACCTTCCTTACGACCCGCTTTTCGGAAGGATTTACAGAATCAGAACAAGAAAAATCATAATCATATACAGATAGACGAACTACATCCGTCCCTATATAGGCACATAGTTCAAGGAAAGGGGGAGGACCCCCAATCCATCGGTGCTAAGTCTTACACATCCCACAAGAATACTTATATATATACTTATGCTTTTAAGAGAGTCAAGTGCAAATTCATAACGTTCAAGACATATTTGGGCTTAACACAAATTTACAAGATCATATTCAAGATGGCAATGCAAGGAATAGCTCTTCTACAAGTACAAGATGGTGCAAGCACCCAAGATGCTCCAAGAGCCAAGATTATAGACATACCAGTGATCACCTTCTTGTCATATCCCATGTCTTACCAAAATTCACATTATAATTCCCCTTTTTGGCAAAATTGGGCTTAACCTCACATTTTCGGAATTTCCATGTAAAAATGTCATAAATGTGATGCAATGCATAATGTAGGAATGACATGGGTAATGTAGAGTATATTAAAAACAAGATACAATGTAAGACTAGGAAATTCAAATAAAATTTATAGAAATGGTAGTAAATATCACCCATGCTTATAACACATTTAAAGGGATATACATGTTCATAATTTCATAATTCAAATAGTTTTTTACCATAAAACTAACATAAATCATGATAAGGAGTTTGAACTAACACATGCATGGTTCAAAACACCAAGAACAAGTAGTAAAATTTACATTTTAAGGAGTCAAGTTCATAATTTAGTTTAAAAGGGAATTTGGGTCTTCTTGGTTGAAAGGAACCAAGAATCAAAACCCACATACCTGGTTATAGACAAACTTGAGAAGGAAATTGACTCACAATCTTGGCCCCTAGCTTGAACAATCTTAGAGAGAGGATGGAGAGTCTTGAGAGGGATGAATTAGAGAGAGAGTAGAAGTGTAAAAATGACTGAAAAATGAGAGTGTTTACTTATATAGGGGGTTCAGGAAGGGTGGGAAAAGACCAAATTTTTGTTGGAATTAACCAATATTTCAAAAATGTCATTAATGAAATGGAGCAGAAAATGGTCCGTTTGAGGCATACGGACCGGTAAACGGTCTGTCTAAGCTCACACGGGCCGTTTACAGGTCCGTGGCCTTAGACTTAGATTTTTCGGAGACAATATTTTTTTGACTAAGTGTCACCACACTGTCTAGTAAACGGACTATCTAGTGTCACACGGGCCGTTTACTGGACCATGACCCCAGACTTAAAATTTTTAGAGGCAAAATTTTTCTTTCGGATCAAGTGTCACCAAACGGTCCGGTAAATGAACCGTTTAAGGTCACACGGACCGTGAAAGGGTCCATATGAACGTAACAAGGAAGTAGACATACTTAGAACACAATTTGGCAAGAAATTTGTGGGCAAAATCAGCCTCGCGGACCGTTTGATGCCACACGGTCCGTGTGGCTTGCCTTCACGAATAGTCTGAACAAAAATGAGCATAACTCCTTGGTCCGAGCTCGGAATTAGGTGAAACCAGGTGCGTTGGAAAGCTAATTCAAAGAGATTTAATTTGATATGTCATGGGCCACCTAGTTCATTTTAAGCTAAGAGATATGCTCAGTTAAATGTGACCCTTCTATCGGTACTTGAGAAAAGTTTAGCCAAGGGAATCCCTTGAGGTTGTTAAACACATTTCCGGGTCCTTACACCAAGACCCAATAAGTTGAGATCCATGAAGGCCCAAGATAAAAGGCCACGTAGGTGCGTCACCTACTTAGTAAATTATGGCCTAATATTGAGGAGAATGTCGGCCAAAGTTTGTCCCTTTAAAAGGGAATATAACCAGCTCTTTTTATCCATTTTTCACATGAGAAAAATCTGATTCCTAAGGTTCTCTTTCTTTCCTCTTCTATCTTCATATAACAGCCATAAAAACCCTTAAGGTTCTTGAGTATTGTACCTCATCTCAACCTAGGATTGAAAGGGAGTTCAACCCTTGGAAAATATAAGTTAAAAGAGCAAGAATCCCGAACAAGTAAGGAAAGCTACTACACTTTTCTCCCTCTTTTGTGCTTGAATTAATTAGAGAATTTTATATGTGTCAACAATGTCGGAGTGGTCCCTTTTATATGATGTGATCTCGTGGGAAGGTTTGTTAGTGGTTTGTGCATGTTAGGACATCCATGAAGGGAGTCCCCTTTAACTTCAAGTCTAAGCACATTTTAGAATTTAAAGTGTAGTGTTAGTAGAAACTCATGAGACAATGCTTGGATACCATAAGTTCACGTTGCTCTTGCAACATTATGATATTTGTAGGCTATTTTATATGTGTGATAGTAAGAGGTGTGACCACAAATGCAATTAAAATTGAAGGAACACCCTTAGTTTGGTAATTGCGGGTTTACTGCCTGGGTATAACTTGTGGGTGTGAGTGAGATGTCTACATGTGTTTATTCACTACTAATACTAGTTTTATCACCTACTCAATTATAGACAAATATTTGGAAAAAGGGGGAGGTTACATTGCAGTGATAACGAGGTGGCACAACAAGGTATGTAAGACTATCCGATTCCATATTCTTTGGTATGAAATCTAACACTCGTGTCACTATCGACTAGTAAGCTTTTCAAATGCTATTCTAATAGTGGCGACATTGTTTATTAGTAGTTTTATTCTTTCAAGCACTAGCATGAGGAGACCACTTTCATTCGTAAAGCCAATTGTGTCCTTTATACTCCTGAGTAGTACGTAAATATCACATTTGATTCTTATATTATGCTACTACCTTAAATGATGATTGTCCTATCTTATGTTACTAGTACATAGTTTTGAAGCTTAAAAATCAGCATGACCACCAAAGTAACAATCTCAAAGTATTAAAGAATAATTTGAAGCAATGTTCATAGTATGTGGGTGGCAACCCAGGGGCGAAAGCCTAGCATGGGTCGATCTCACTTGTGCATAAGGGTGGTAGCACAGGGGCGAGAGCCTAGCATGGGTCGATCCCAATTTGTAAAGTTATGAGGATAACATCCCTGGGGTTAAAACGCCTAGCATGGGTTATCCTCTTTGACCACTGATCAGCTGGTCATTCGTATTACATTCCTAAAAGGAAATTATAAAGTATTGACGAGTAAAGAAAAGAATGTAATGTACGTAACTCCACAAGTACAACAAATGTGGTCATTTATTATGACATGTGCATTTAAGTATTGCTAATTGGTTTCACTTGAGTTCTCATTTTACATATGCTATTGCCTTATATATTTAGTACATTATTTCATACTGACATCCTTTTTGGGGGATGCTGCAATTTATGTTACAGGTGCAGGTACCCTAGCTAGTAGACCTTCAGCGTAGGCACACCTGACACTCAACTGCTTTTGGTGAGCTCCAAGTTGATCCGGGGCTTTACTAAGTCTGTAGTATATGCATTTTGGTGTTGTGTTATACTTTAAAGTAAGACGCGGCCTGTTCCGACCTATGTTATCTTGTAGAGACTTTGTAAACTTATTGTATATGGCTCAGTTGCATCTTGTTTCTAAACAATTATGGCCTCAACGACCAAGTCTGGTATATAGGTTTTGGTGCTATTTATTTTGATCTCTTATCTCTATAGCTTTTATGAACTTGTCATCAATATGTAGTTGTCACAGTCATATGCATAGTAAGCACAAGTTGTATGTTGGTTCTCTCGGGCCTCTAGGGCATCTAGTGCATGTCCGTCCTTATAGATTTGAAGGCGTGACACCTATAAAGGCTCATATAGGGGCATATAGGTAGGGACATTGAGATTTAGCTTCAAGGGCTCATGCCTCAACTAATGGAATGAGTCACAATCTTTAGTCCTTTCAGTGCGAAGTCATCCCACGAAATCTTTAGAACATACTCTTAGAACCATAGGTAGCAATCAATAAGAGTAGCTCAAAACTTAGGAATCTTTCCTAAACATCTTTTAGGGCAATTAATATCATGCTTATATCTTTAATAAACTTAACTTTGAAGCTCTTCATTGGTTTCCTAATCATCGTCGTAAGTCATAAAAAACTTTATTTGAAAACTAGGTGGGCTTAGTTTTATCATGGAACAATCATAAATCACAGAAGTCATAAGGAAATTTCTCTTTAAAGGACCATTGAAAACGCCCATCTTTTATCATATCAAAAGCCATCATGAAATCAACATCATCCTTCAAATATGTATATATTTACTTAGTAAAATAGTAGCTAAACTTCATGAGTATCATATAATAACATAATTACCATGAAATCATCGTAAACATGCACATTAACTTGAGGACCCTGAAAAAAGGTAAAAATACTTAATAGGAAACTTTGTGGGTGAAAGGATACTCATAAAACAACTCACATATCTAGAGAAACTAGAGAGAAGTGAAATTGAAGTCTTTGAGGAAGAAACCTTGGAAACCCTAGCCTTGTTCTTGAGAGCTTCTTGCCTTAGGAATGTGGAATTGGAACAATGGGAGAATGAAGGGTGATTCTAGGGCTTAAAGGCTAATATAGGTTCCCTTTTCCATCCCCCAAATAACATGGTTTAGGAATAAAAAGGACAAAAATAATAAAATTACCCCTCATTAAAAGTGTTGGGATTGACTTATGAGACCCATATTACGAGCTGTAAGTTGATCCATGGGCCGTAAGTCCCTTTGTCTAATAACACATTTGAAATTTCCCAAAAATTGACTTTGTTGGACTCAAAACCACGGACACATATTACGGGCCGTATAATCATTTGTAGTTCATGGTTGAACTCGTAAAGTCCTTCCGAACTTAACCATTTTCACCTTATTCTTGGCCTCATTCCACGAAGAACCTTTACAGGCCGTATCCTATTTTATGGGCCGTCTGATAACTCGTAGGTCATTCTTCAGAAATCTCTAAATTTTCTTCATCCTGGGTCCTACTCATGAAACCATATATAAGCCGTAAGGTATCCTATAGGTCGTTACTTGGTCCGTGGGTTACCCCACACTTAGAAAATTTTTCCTTTCTTAAAGTTCTATGTTTAAGAAAAGAACCTACTGGCTGTAAGTCACCCTCGTATACCATACTTCAGGTCATTTTTCAGGCCAACTTTTCTGTACTCAAGGCTCCTAAACTGGGCGTCGTTACAATATCTCCTCCTTGAGAACATTCGTCCACGAATGTACTTAAAGGTTGGCTCTAAAGAGTAACTTAGCAGCCAATAACCCAGTATGCATGCAAAATGTAAATTAAACATCATTTCTCAAACGTTCCAAATTTTATACTTAAAACATGTCTTAAAATAGTTCATAAGCATCAAAATGAGTGCACACATCATGAAAAACTGAAATGCGTGGAATTGGAGGTTTTTGAAAGAATTTCTTAATACCTTAGGATTGAGTAGAGTGTAATAGATGTGGATAACGCTTCATCATATACGTTTCCGCTTCCCATGTAGCACCCTTAACTTGTTAGTTTCTCCAAAGCACTTTAATGGATGCAACTTCTTTATTCCGTAGCTTTTTCACTTGCCGATCTACAATTTTAACCGACACCTCTTCATAACTCAAATCCTCTTCAATGTTCACATCATGCAAAGGAACAACGGAACTTGGGTCACTTATGAATTTCCTCAGCATCAACTCATGAAAGACCGGATTAATCAAATATAACTCGTTGGGTAGATCCAACTCACATGCCACTTTCCTCACTCTTCTCACCACTTTATAGGATCCCGTATATCTAGGACTTAACTTCTCTTTCTTACCGAACTGGAGCACACCTTTTATAGGAAGCACCTTCAAGTAGACCCGATCACTAACTTGGAACTCGAGTTCCTTTCTTCTCACATCAGAGTAGGACTCTTTTCAGCTTTGGGCTGTTTGCAATTTCTCCCTTATGCTTTTAATTTTCTCCATGAATTCATCACCAAGTTCGGCCTTATTTATGCAATCACACTGACTTTGAACCACCCGATACACGATCTAGATCATCTACCGTACAATTCTTCAAATGATGTCATCCCAATACTTGCATAAAAGCTATTGTTGTAAGCAAACTCGATAAATGACAAGTGTTTATCCCAACTCCACTTGAATTCCAATACACAAGTTCTCAACAAGTCTTCTAACGTTTGAATAGTCCTTTCGGCTTGCCCATCAGTTTGGGAATGAAAAGCCGTACTCAACTTCACCACAGTGCCAAGTCTTCTTTTAAAAGACTTCTAAAAGTGAGATGTGAATTGAACTCTACGATCTGATATGATAGACAATGGAATTCCATGCAAGCTCACCAACTCTTGGATATACAAGTGGGCATAGTCATTGAATGTAATCTTGGTGGGTAGGAAGTGAGCCGACTTTGTCATGCGATCAACTATCATCCATATGAAGTCAAAATGCTTTTTAGTCTTTGGCAAGGGAACTACGAAGTCTATGTTGATCTCTTCCCACTTCCAAGTAGGAATATCAATGTCTTTTGCTAGGACACCTGCCCTTGGTGTTCGACCTTGACTTGTTGGTAATAAGCACACTTGGACACAAATTAAGTAATATCCTTCTTCATTCCATTCCACCAATAAATCTCCCTCAAGTCTCCATACATCTTGGTAGTGCCGGGATCGATGGAATATGAAGAGTTATGGGCTTCTTGCATGATCAACTTCTTCAACTCATCATCATTAGACACACCCACCCACCCTTGATAACAGAGTACGCAATCTCCACCTTGTGAGAAGATTTCTATATTTCCATCTTTCACTAAGGCTTTCAACTCAACCAAGTTAGGATCAAGATCTTGCTTGGCCTTAACCTTATCAACCAAAGAAGATGCGGACCCATGAATAACCATTGCACTACCACTTCCTGACTCACTCAATTTCGCTCCCAGTCTAGTAAACCTATGAATATCTTGGCTATCTCACCTTTTTCATCATCTTCAATTTGGGACACACTACCCATAGAAATCCTACTAAGGGCATCAACTACCACAACGACTTTTCCAAGGTGGTACTTAACACTCATATAACAATCCTTGAATAACTCTAACCACCTTTGTTGCCTCAAGTTGAGATCCTTTTGGGTGAATATGTGTTGGAGTCTCTTGTGCTTAGTAAAAACATCCATATGAACTCCATACAAGTATTGTCACCAAATCTTTAATGCAAACACCACCGCCGAAAACTCAAGATCATGATTTGGGTAATTCTTCTCATACACTTTCAACTTCCTTGAAGCATAGACAATCACTTTACCATTTTGCATTAACACATAACCCAACCCAACCCTTGATGCATCGCAATACACGACGAGCCCATCATTCCCTTCCGACAATTTTAATATAGGGGTTGAAGTCAACCGATACTTCAATGTTTGGAAACTCCTCTTGCATTCATCCGTCCATACAAACTTAGCCTTCTTTTGAGTTAGCTTGGTAAGTAGAAATGAAATTGTGCAAAAGTCTTGCACAAACCATCTATAGTAACCTGCTAGACCTAAGAAACTCCTTATGTCAGTGGGATTCAATGGCCTTGGCCAATTTCTCACTGCTTCTTTCTTCTTAGGATCAACTTTGATACCCTCTCTAGATACCACATGCCCAAGGAAGGCAACCTCATCTAGACAAAACTCGCATTTATCAAACTTTGCATCAAGCTTCTATTCCCTCAAGGTTTGCATGACTACCCTCAAGTGTTCCATGTGCTCTTGCTCACCTCTGGAGTAGTTAAGGATGTCATCAATAAACACCATAACGAACATGTCGAGGTAAGGCTTGAAAACCGTATTCATAAGGTCCATGAATGTGGTTGGTTTGTTAGTAAGGCCAAATGACATCACGAAAAACACAAAATGACCATATCTAGGCCGGAAAGCTATCTTAGGGATGTCACTTTCGCTCTACCTCAACTGGTAATAACCAAATCTCAAATCAATTTTGGAGAAATGAGTAGCCCCTTGTAGTTGATCAAACAAATCATCTATGCTCGAAAGGAATACTTATTCTTGATGGTGATCATATTGAGTTGCCAGTAATCAATGTACATGTAGAGTGAATCATCCTTCTTCCTTACAAATAACACCGGGGTACCCCATGAAGATCGGCTATATCTAATAAAACCCTTATCCAACAAATCCTTCAGTTGTTCCTTTAATTCATTCAATTCTGTGGGAGCCTTTCTATAAGGAAGGATTGAGATAGGTTGAGTGTGAGACCACGTGTTTCTCGTCTTCCATTATTCAAATAGTGTGGCATTATATAAGGAACATGTGATTTTTGCTAGAACCTAAAAATAATACTGCTGCAAATAAGTGTTAATATCAAGGACCTAAAGTTTTAAGCCAAAGGAATACCCTAAGTGCACGTTCGGGATTACAGAAATGAACAGAATGGCACCTCGCCCTTTTCAAAAGGTTTAAATTAGGTTTCACTTTTCGGATGGGACTAAAAGTGTATAATTTGCTAATAATGGATTTCTTTATGCTATTTTGATAGCACAAAGTTCATACATTAAGTTTTTGGAATCAAGAAAGATGCAAGATAAAGGTTGGCCAAAGTTACCGTAAGTTTCTTTATGAAATCCTTCTTAAATTTGGGTCAAATATATCAGCTCATATCTCCCAAACTATGAAAAGTTAGAAGGTCCATGACCAATCATATTGAAGATCTATGAGTCTTGTTTGCAATGCAGAAAACCGCGCATCAAACCGACCTCAGAATAAAGAGTTATGACCATTTTAACGAGACTGCCCGAGCTGGATACCGGGTCATGGGTCGGGTCGGTCGGGTTGACCCAACTTAATGTCGGCTAATTTGAGCTTTTTAAAGCTGAAATCACTTCCATTTCGTCCCCAACAGCTTAGAAACTGAAGGAAAACTCCCCTCAAGGTTCCAAAGGGAATGAGTAAGTTTTTTCGCATTTTTACTGTTAAAATTTGTCTGTGTGCCTAGAAATGCGTGCCTTACGCTTTGCAATTGTTTTCCTCTCGTATTAGCTATGTTTGGAGCTGTTTTTGGGCAATAAAAAAAGGTGGTGTTCTTGCTGATATTGTTGGTTTGCAGCTGGTGTGTTTAGGTAATAATTTTGGGGCTCTTTTACGGTTATTTTTACGAAGTTTTACGGACATTTCCTTGCGTAAATGCTCCTTGCCAAATCTGTTCATTAATGCTGAATTTTTGACTGTTTATAGGTGTCTTTAAGTGCGTATATATAGTCGTTACGAAGCTTAGGACGTAAGGAACAACTTTCGTGAAGAAACTTTTGGCAATCGGATGTTCGTTGGAGAGGTATGTTAAGGCTAAGCTCCATCTCTCCTTTTAGCACGAAATCTGGGAAGTTTCCCAAAACGTCAAATGCGATATCTTACTATTCTGTTGCTAGAAATACCTTCTATGAAAGGCATTGGGATTGCAGCTGAGTTATATTCACAATGGTATTAGGTTGAAATTCCATTCATTCGCTTAAACTGGACATTCAATTTTTATATACCATTTTATCGGTTTCCCGGCCACCTATTCACATGTCCAAGGTGTTTCTCTTCTTGGTGTAGTGCCATTAGAATAAATGTAGAATGCAAAGGGAATGTAGTATTCAAAAATCAATCCTTCTTCCATAAAAAAATATAATTAAAGAATTTTACTAGTAACGCGATGGTTTCCAATATTCCCTAGTGAAATGCTCCCGTCTAAACTACTAAGGCACTTGATCCTGTTTAAATACATTCTTTTACTAATTGACATGGGACCAAATATAATCATTATGTAAAGCACCTTTATGAACATTTCAAAGTTAAGGCTTCACTCTAAATGTTGGGTTAAATTCCCAAACTTGTTAAAAAGACAGGTATGATCCTATGAGCCAAAAAGTGGCTGAATGACAATGATTATGATGCTATGAGAATAAGTGTACCGATGAGACAAGATTGGCTAAGTTCTTGTTATGGCTCACTATGTGCATTCAACATTCATATCATACATTGCATGTTATGCATGGACTTCGAGCTATAATCGAAGGTATAGGGCCTATTTGCTCAACTATATATATGTATATGGTACAGATGGCCACAGGTTGGCAGATATGATGTCAATTAGCTACCGGAAAGGACCACCAGTGCTAGCAATTTGGTTGGGTATGTCATGCATTTGCATCTATGACATGCGATACTCGAGCGTACTTTGCATTTTTTTATCACTAGAAGATGGCTTATTGGTCATTAAGGCTACTTGAGTTTTGGCTACAGGTGGTATTTCTATTAACCTTTTTACTACGGTTATTATGATTTTACTTCCCTCCTTACATACCAGTACATGTTTATTCGTACTGACGTCCCTTTGCCTGGGGACGCTGTATTTTATTTCGTGCGTGCAGGTTCAGGTAGGGGTTCTGATTACCCGTCCACTAGGAGCCCATTTATCTATGAGTTGGTAAGCTCCACCTCTTCCTGGAGCTTTCATAGGATGTTTACTTTTTGTTGTACAGTTGGGTATGTCAGGGCCCTGTGCTGACAGTGTTAGTGATTCTCATCGAGGCTATTGTGGACATGTTATTGTGGGTTGGTCCTTTTGTGTCTTTCAGACTCCAGTCATAAGATTGGCATGTATATATGGTGTGTTCCTGTACCTCTGTGGTGCCAGCCTTGTCAGCTAGCTAGTACTTTATCATTTGGGTTTACTTATATTGATGTACGTGATTTACTGTTGACCAGGTCATAACCTAAAATGTCTAGGCTTTGTCTTTCAGAGGTTATGCTGCTCGATTTTCTTCTGGTCACTAGTTAGTTCTCTAGCATGTTTAGTGGCTTACCCGACCAATAACGGTATCGGGTGCCAATCGCGCCTCCCCTCTCTTTGGGGCATGACAAATATGGTATCAGAGCAGGTCGTGTCCCAGGGAGTCCACAATGCCGTGTCTAGTAGAGTCTTACTTATGGTTGTGTTGTGCACTACACTTATAATCAGAAGGCTACGAGGCATTTAGGGATGGTTTTATTTCTTTCACTGAATAGATCGTGCTATAGAGCAAATCTATAGGAACATATGAAATCTATATCATGTTATGTTGTTCTTATTTAATGGGTTACCTATGCCCAGGAGATGGCACAACATGAGATAAGTATGGTTCCATGAGAAGGTACCAATCATGTCTTGCTTGGTGAGGAAGATATAGTCTTTATTGAGGCACATAGGGAGCGTCCATTGCCCACAGTACTAGATTCATCAGCATCTGTTGGGGCCTAAGGAGATCTAGTACCCCAAGCCCTATTAGATACTGGGGATCAGGGGATGAAGGAGGTTATTCAACTACTAACTATGATGGTTTCTATTCATGAGAGACAACTAAAGGTGAGAGCAGACGCCAGAGGATCTTTCTCGTTGAAATTGGGGTATCCGTAGGGATAGGGAGAAGAATAAGAGGGCTTGTACTATGGGTCCTATAGGGAGCCACATGGTGAATTTAGGCCTCCTTTTCATTGATATCCACCTCCGTCAGTAGGTAGTTTCCAACCACAAGTGCAGGGCCAACGATTTGATTGTTATAGTTAAACAGGGCTAGGGCTG
The DNA here is from genome assembly GCA_029948455.1 of Solanum rostratum. Lineage (NCBI taxonomy): Eukaryota > Viridiplantae > Streptophyta > Magnoliopsida > Solanales > Solanaceae > Solanum > Solanum rostratum. The sequence continues at coordinate 54,054,968 of CM057049.1, forward strand.
AGTTTTGGCCAGCTTGATAGCCATCGACATAAATATTCTGCACAAATGAGACAGCCTACTCCACCATGTACACAATGCGGTAAGCTTCATACTAGGCAGTGTAGAAAGGGTTAAGGTGGATGTTACCATTACGGGAAGACATGATATTTTATTAGCAACTGGCCCTTTAGTCAGTCCCTACTGTGAATGAATTCATGATAATATTCCCCGATGAGCTTCCCGAGATCCCCTGAAAAGTATATCAATTTTTCTTTAGATTTTCTCCCTGATATGCAACGTATACCCATTCCTCTAAAAAAAAGTGGCTCCTATAGAACTAAGAGATTTGAAGGAACAACTGAAGAGCTTGCTTGATAAAGACCTTATTAGGCCAAGCACATCTCCATGGGGTACTCTAAGGCTCTTTGCTTGGAAGGAAGATGACTCTTTACAGATGTGTATCGATTATAGATAGCGAAAAATTCACTATCAAGAATAAGTATCTTTTTATGTGGATTGATGGTTTTTCAAAGATTGACTTGTGACCCAGGTACTACCAGCTACGAGTCGGGGATGTTGATATTCCAAAGGCAATATTTAGGATGAGTCAGGAGTTGAGCATGCAAGACCACTTGCGAGTTATATTATAGATTCTCCATGACAATAAGTTATATGCTGAATTCTCCAAATGTGAATTTTGGTTAACTTCTATAGCTTTCGTGGACATGTTATTACTAGCAATAGTATCAAGGTCGACGGCTAGAAAATTGAAGCAATAATGGTCTGGCCGAGACCCTTGAATCTGATAGAGGTCCATAGCTTTTTGAGCTTTGCAGGATATTTTGTTGTGGGATTCTCCACTACCTCTACACCATTAACGAGGTTGACGTATAAAGAAGCTAAGCTTCAGTGGACTAAATTGTGTGAATAGAGTTTTCAAGAGCTAACGAAAAGGCTTACCACCGCACCTATCTTGGCTCTTTCGGATGGAAATGAAGGCTACGTTGTATATTGTGATGCCTCGAGAATTGTCCTAGGTTGTGTTCTTATGCAGCATGGTAAAGTTATTGCATATGCTTCCAAAAAGTTGCGAAAGAATGAACAAAACTATCCTACCCTTGATTCTGAGTTTGCCGCAGTTGTTTTTGCCCTAAAGATTTGGTAGCATTATCTATACAGAGTTCATGTTGATGTTTTTACCGACCACCAAAGCCTCCAATATTTATTCAAGCATAAGGAGTTGAACCTATGACAAAAGAGGTGGCTAGAATTACTAAAAGATTATGATGTTGACATTTTGTACCACCTCGGTAAAGCTAATCTTGTTGCTGATGCACTTAGCTGAAAGTCCATGAGAAGTCTAAGTCATGTTGAAGCTGATAAGATTGGAATGACAAAAGATTTACTTCAGCTAACTAGTTTGCAGGTGCGATTAACAGATGCGAAAGGTGGAGGTGTGATTGTTCAAATACAATAGAATCTTTTATTGTTATGGAAGTAAAAGAGCTACAACGTGAGGATCATAAGCTTATGATATGGAGGGAAAGTGTTCCACAACGGCAACATCCTCTAATTGAGCTAACTTGAGATGGAGTCCTTCAGTACCGCGGCCTCTTATGTGTGCCAAACATCGGAGGGCTCCGTGCCAAGATTCACATTGAGGCTTATTATCCTAGATATTCGTCTCCTGGGGCAAAAAAAGGGGGCGTTGAGACCTACGACAGATTTATTGGTGGAATGACATGAAAAAGATATTCTAAAGATGGTGGCCAATGCCCCCAACTACCAGCATGGTAAAATAGAACATTAGAGGCCTGAAGGCCTAGCTAAGTGTACTGATTTTACATTCTGGAAATGGGACATGATAAATATGGGCTTCATCACTAGGTTGCCTCATACTCTATGTAGGATGTCTCTATTTGGGTAATCATTGATACATTGATAAAATCTGCTCATTTCTTGCTAGTAAAAATGACATATTCAACAGAGGATTATGCTAAGCTTTATATTCAAGAGATTGTTTGCCTTCAAAGAGTTCCATTATCTATTATCTCTAATCAAGGGGCTCAATTTACGGTACATTTTTTTTGAAGTCTTTTCAGAAGGGTCTGGGCACTCAGATGAATCTCAGCACCGCTTTTCATCCATAAACTGATGGCAGGTAGAGCGTACCGTCCAGACCGTTGAGGATATGTTATGTGCCTGTGTGCTAGACTTTAAAGGAAACTGGGATGATCATCTACCTCTTATTGAGTTTGCTTATAATAATAGCTTTCATGCTAATATTCAAATGGACCCTTAGGGAGCACTATACTGGCGAAGATGTAGGGCACTGATTGATTAGTTTGCAGTTAGGGAGGAAAAGTTTCTAGACCCTAATCTAGTTCAACAAGCAACAAAAAAAAAAGAAACCTATTAGAGATTACCGCAAAGGGCCCAGAATCAGCAGAGGTCTTCTTAAAGGTATCACTTATGAAGGTATCACTTATGAAGGGAATCATGCGGTTTGGAAAGACAGGAAAGCTCAGTCCTAAATATGTTGAGCTGTATAAGGTTATTAGAGAAATTAGCAAGGTAACATATGAGCTTAATTTCCTTTTAGAATTGAGAGTACTCTATCCAGTGTCTCATGTATGTATGTTGCGGAAGTACATTAGGGATCCTTCGTGTATTACTCACATTAAGGATACCACCATTGCTGAAGAATTTACTTATGATGAGGTACGAGTGACTGTTTTAGATTGACAAATAAGAAAGCTTCGAAATAAAAAGTGGCCTTCGTGAAAGTGTTGTGGAAGAAAAAATATATATTGAGGAAATAGCTTGGGAAGCCAAAGAAAGAAATGATGAGGAATCACCCTAGCTATTTATAACCTAAGGTGGGTGGTGTTCAAAAACTGGAAATTATCTTTTATCTAGTAAAGTAAGTTTTAAAGGATTTGGAAGTGTAACTTGTATGTTTTGTCGCGGGGTAGCTATACAAGCTTAGTAATTGGAGTTTTTGGAAGTTGATTTATGGTTTTCAAGGGTAATAGATGTATCCCCAAAAAAAACATTTTTGTAGATGGTAATTCAACCAAGGGGCTGTTTTGACACATTTGCGGACGAATGTTCTTAAGGGGGGGAGACTGTGAGACCACGCGTTTCTCGTCTTCCATTATTTAAATAGTGTAGCATTATATAAGGCACATGTGATTTTTGCTAGCACCTAAGGATAATACCGCTGCAAATAAGTGTTAATATCAAGGACCTAAAGTTTTAAGCCAAAGGAATACCCTAAGTGCACGTTCAGGATTAAAGAAATGAACAGAGTGGCACCTCGCCCTTTTCGGAAGGTTTAAATTAGGTTTCACTTTTCGGATGGGACTAAAAGTGTATAATTTGCTAATAGTGGATTTCTTTAAGCTTTTTTGATGGCACAAAGTTCATACATTAAGTTTTGGAATCAAGAAAGATGCAAGATCAAGGTTGGCAAATGTTACCGTAAGTTTTTTTATGAAATCCTTCTTAAATTTGGGTCAAATGTATCAGCTCATATCTCCCAAACTATAAGGATTTAGAAATGACCTATACAATTGAAGATCTATAAGTCTAGTTTGCAACGTAGAAAACTGTGCATCAAACTGACCTCAGAATAAGGAGTTATGACCGTTTTAACGAGACTTCCTGAGCTGGAAACCGGTTCATGGGTCGGGTCGGGTCGACCCAACTTAATGTCGGCTAATTTGAGCTTTTTAAAGCTTAAATCACTTCCATTTCGTCCCCAACAACTTAGAAACTTAAGGAAAACTCCCCTCAAGGTTCCAAAGGGATTGAGTAAGTTTTTTCGCATTTTTACCGTTAAAATTTGTCCGTGTACCTAGAAATGCGTGCCTTACGCTTTGCAATTGTTTTTCTCTCGTATTAGCTGTGTTTGGAGCTGTTTTTGGGATGTAAAAAAAGGTGGTGTTCTTTCTGGTATTGTTGGTTTGCAGCTGGTGTATTTAGGTAATAATTTTGGGGCTCTTTTACGGTTATTTCACGAAGTTTTACGGACATTTCCTCGCGTAAATGCTCCTTGCCAAATCTGTTCATTAATGCTGAATTTTTGGCTATTTATATGTCTTTAAGATGCGTATATATAGTCGTTGTGAAGCTTAGGACGTAAGGAACAACTTTCGTGAAGAAACTTTTGGCAGTCAGACGTTCGTTGGAGAGGTATGTTAAGGCTAAGCTCCGTCTCTCCTTTTAGCACGAAATCCGGGAAGTTTCCCAAAACGTCAAATGCGATATCTTACTATTCTGTTGCTAGAAATACCTTCTATGAAAGGCATCGGGATTGCAACTGAGTTATATTCACAATGGTATTAGGTTGAAATTCCATTCATTCGCTTAAACTGGACATTCAATTTTTATATACCATTTTGTCGGTTTCCCGGCCACCTATTCACATGTTTAAGGTGTTTCTCTTCTTGGTGTAGTACCGTTAAAATAAATGTAGAATGCAAAGGGAATGTAAAAAATCAATCCTTCTTCCATAAAAAATATTATTGAAGAATTTTACCAGTAACGCGATGGTTTCCAATATTCCCTAGTGAAATGTTCCCGTCTAAACTACTAAGGCACTTGATCCTGTTTAAATATATTATTTTACTAATTGACATGGGACCAAATATAATTATTATCTAAAGAACCTTTATGAACATTTTCAAAGTTAAGGCATCACTCTAAATGTTGGGTTAAATTCCCAAACTTGTTAAAAAGACAGGTATGATCCTATGAGCCAAAAAGTGGCTGAATGACAATGATTATGATGCTATGAGAATAAGTGTACCGATGAGCCAAGATTGGCTAAGTTCTTTTTATGGCTTACTATGTGCATTCAACATTCATATCATACATTGAACGTTATGCATGGACTTCAAGCTATAATTGAAGGTATGGGGCCTATTTGCCCAACTATATATATGTATATGGTACAGATGGCCACAGGTTGGCAGATATGATGCCGGTTAGCTACCGGAAAGGACCACCAGTGCTAGCATTTGGTTGGATATGTCATGTATTTGCATCTATATATATGTATTCATGACATGCAATACTCGAGCATACTATGCATTTTTTTTTATCACTAGAAGATGACTTATTGGCCATTAAGGCTACTTGAGTTTTGGCTACAGGTGGTATTTCTATTAACCTTTTTACTACGGTTATTATGATTTTACTTCCTGCCTTACATACCAGTACATGTTTATTCGTACTGACGTCCCTTTGCCTGGGGATGCTGTATTTTATTTCGTGCGTGCAGGTTCAAGTAGGGATTCTAATTACCCCTCCACTAGGAGCCCATTAAGCTATGAGTTGGTAAGCTCCACCTCTTCCTGGAGCTTTCATAGGATGTTTACTTTTTGTTGTACAGTTGGGTATGTCAGGACCCTGTTTTGACAGTGTTAGTGATTCTCATAGAGGCTATTGTGGACATGTTATTGTGGGTTGGTCCTTTTGTGTCTTTCAGACTCCAGTCATAAGATTGGCATGTAAATATGGTTTGTGCCTGTACCTCTGTGGTGCCAGCCTTGTCGACTAGCTAGTACTTTGTTGCTTGGGTTTACTTATCTTGATGTACGTGATTTACAGATGACCAGGTCATGACCTAAAATGTCAAGGCTTAGTCTTTCAGAGGTTATGCTGCTCGATTTTCTTCTGGTCCCTAGTTAGTTCTCTAGCATGTTTAGTGGCTTACCCGAACAATAACAGTATCGGGTGCCAATCGCATCTCCCCTCTCTTTGGTGCATGACGTTGAGTATCGGGTTAGAGGTCTACACCAGAATCTATCTCCCTCTCGGGAGGAACACCCGATAACTCATTTGGAAAGACACCAGGGAACTCACTTACAATGGAGACCAACTCAAGAGAAGGGACATTGGAAGAGACATCTTTGACCCTTAATAAAAGATAGATGCATCCCTTGGAAATCATTTTACGGGCCTTTACAAAAGAAATGAACCAACCCCTACATGAAGAGTTGCTACCCTTCCATTCAAGAAGTAGCTCATTAGGGAATTAGAATTTAACCCTACGAGTTCTACAATCAATGGAAGCACACAAAGCATGCAACCAATCTATCACTAGAATCACATCGAAGTCTACCATGAAAAGCTCAACTAAGTCACATGGAATCACTTTATGCAAGATAGAAATAGGACAACTTCTATTGATTCTTCGGGTTATTATAGACTCAAATACGGGTTTGCTCAACTCATAGGGCTCATGAGGATTTCGGGACATACACGAAACTTATATTGCAAGGAATGAGGTTACAAAAGACAAATTTGCTCCCGAATCTAAAAGTGTATATGTATCATAAAGAAAAAACTCTTAACATACCGGTAACCACATCCAAAGCTTCTTCAAACTCTTGGTGACCATGAAGATCATAAAACCGGTTGGTCCTTTGGGCACCTTGGATGTTACTACCCAAAATGGATCGCAACCAATAGGAGGACAAAATAAAGTGAAAACTATCTCAACATAACATAACAAATCTCCCAAAATTTGGAGCCATGAGTACAAGAGAATCTAAAGCAATACAGAAGTATCAATACACATGTCTCAAATGAAATACAAGGTTGTCACATAGAGTCTGATACAAGTTTTAAAAGAAAAGTAAATGAAATCCCAAGAATCCATAGCGACTCGAAGTCTGAGCCTCACCGGTAAGATCACGATTGACGGAGAAAAATCTAAAAGACTGAATCAACTACCATGTGTGGGCTCCCGTGCTAGATTCCCAGGGATGAAACAGAGTAGGGGTGAGTACACCGAAATATACCCAGTAGGTTCAACCGACTGGGTAAGAGAAATTGGAACAAACATGTAATAACGAAGAACCCTATCCCTGTATTTTAAAAGGTTAGTGCGAATACAATATGCACAATAATACTGAGCTAAGATATCCTCAAGAACCCATAAATACCATATAACCATAATATGAATATGATGCACAACTCATCATTCTACATACCAAGTATATCACGACCTTGCCACCTGCCTGTGGTCATGGTAATATTAGAAGGCCACAACCTTGCCACCTGCTCATGGTCAAGGTATATGAAGTATGAATCTCACCCTTACCTCTTGCCCGGGTCAGGGGGTGGCACCAATGTGGATCATAATGCCTTTGCCTCCTACCCGGGTCAAGGGATGATACAAGCAACAAAGAATAGATGTAAATCAATAGTGCAACCCAAATATGAGTCACATATAAATCAATGATACCGGACCTAACTCGTCCCAACTAGTCTCACAAATATCATTAGTCACATTTGACCTCAAGTCATCATCATTTCATCATATTTCATCTTAATTCATCGATAGGATTGAAATTACATCATAATTCGGCTCAACTGGAATGACTTTTCTATCATTATTTCAACACATTAACTCAATTGCATGATTATTCATCTAAATCTCACAATTATCTCATGAACGTGATCAATAACTCAAATCCAGTCCCAAAAGGTTAGTCGGACCGACCTCGATACCGAAACCGAATTTGGACTAGCTTTTAACCAACTTAAGTCCTTAAATCTGTCACAGGGCCTAGGAGTGACATAACGAATGAAACTCAAGAGTCCCTAAACAAGCCTCATAGCATCTACATACACATCATCGGTTCGGAAGCACGTAGTAAGACAATATACATATAATTCTAAGGGACGGAAAAGTATGACTCATGCTACAGGGATGTCATAGCGATAGGGATTTGCATGGATTCACATAGAACATAAAAACTGAGGGGCGGGTAAGTATGACTCACGCTATGGGGATAGACGGGACTTGGGACTTTTCACATTTCCACATTTCATCAATAAAATGGTTAAATTATGTAGACAAATATGCATTAGTAGTTTGAATGTACTAAGTATGTGATATGCAATGCATGGATGAAATTGTAATACCGTCATAATTAAACATAACATATAAGTATATATAAGGTTAATGAGACATGAAATAAGCTTAAACATGTACAAGTAATATGGCTGAGACCAATATGAGACAATGCACATTTAACATACAAACTCAAGACATATCATGGAATCATATAAACTTGTGGGAAATGATCATAACCGACAGTAAGACCATGTGATCTACTACATGGAATCCAATGAACTCTTTCCATTAGGAAAAGGCCAACACAATCCTTCCATTGGGAAAAGTGAAATATACTTGCCAAGGTAGATATTCAAAACTTAGTATCTTTCATAACTTTGGGGCCTATGAGGATCCACTAACCTAGCCCACAAGGCTCCTATGGTGGCACATAATTAGTGACATCGACATTTAGCTTCAAGGGGTCATGCCTCAACTAATGGGATAGGTCCCAATCTCAAGCCTTTGCGGTGCTAAGTTATCCCACAGAATCTTTAATCATAATTCAGAATTATAAATAACAATCAATAGGAGCAGCTCGAACTTAAGAGTCTTTCTTAAATATCTTTTAGGGAAATGATCACTATACACATATCTTTGGAAAACTTAACTTTGAAGCTCTTCATAAGTTCCCTATTCATAGTCATAATTCATAAGAACTTTCATTGAAAGATAAGATAGGCTTATTAGATGCATGAAAAAATTATAAATGATATAAGTCTTAAGAAATTTCTTTGAAAGAAACATCGAATTGTCCAACCTTAATCATATCAAAGCCCATCTTAGAATCAAAACCACATTTCAAAATATATATACATTTACTTAATAAAATAGTCATTGAACTTTAGGAACATCATATAGTAGCATAGGAACTATAAAATTATCATAAGCATGCATTAAAACTTAGGAACTTAAAGACAAGGAAAAAGGCATAATAGAAAACTTTATGGGTGAAAGGATACTCATAAGTCAACTCACATACCTGAGAAACTAGAGGGAATCAGAATTGAAGTCTTGAGGAAGAAACTTGGGAAACCCTAGCCTTGTTCTTGAGAGCTCTTGCTTTAGGAATTTGGAATTAAAGACATAGGAGAATGAGGGGTGTTTCTAGGGCTTAAAGACTAATATAGATCTCCCTTTCTGTCCCCCAAATGATGTAGTATAGGAATAAAATTATGGGAAATGACCAAACTGCCCCTCAATTAAAATTGCTAGAAGCCATCTACGAGATCCCAACTATAGGTCGTAGATTGGTTTACGTGTCGTAGACCCTTTTGTCTGATGGCTCATCAGAGAATCCTAAAATATGGCCTTTGCTAAATTGGGAACTATGAACAACAGGATGGGCCGTACTATTTTCTATAAACCGTAGTTGGACTTGCAGAGTGCTTCCACACTTAGCCAAATTCTCACCTTGTATCTGACCTCTTTATACTAAACCTTATACGAGTCGTGTAACATTCTATGGGCCATCTGATAAGTCGTGGATTACATTCCTGAAAACTCCAAATTTCTTCATATTTGGAAGTCCACTCACAAACCTATCTACAAGTCGTAGAACAATCCATGGGCCGTAGACTTTCTCGTGAACAAAGTTCTCAGTCATTTTTTTTAGCCAATATTTCTACACTCAGGGCTCCTAAACTGGAGGTCGTTACACAAAATGATCAAATTTTTGCTAAAATATAAAGTTCCCAAATCTAAAAAATAACTTTAAAATCAAGTTCTATGCAAAAAATGGAGTTCATGGATGGAAATCCTATTATCATCAAGATAACATTGAATGGGAAGTCAATATTTAAAGTTTGAATCACATAGTCTAAAAATCCCCAATTTTGGGTGTTCAATTTCATGAAATCAAAGATAAAATCAAGATAAAACTTATAAAAAATGGTTAATTGAGTGTTAGAAATACTTACCCAACAAAAATCTTCGAAAACATTTCTTCAAAATCGCTTTAAAGAGCTTGGAAGTTCGAAAATGGATTAAAAATGGTGTTTTACGAGTTTAAAACTGTCCAGGTATCTACTCCATGATCACGAAGCTCATCCCGCGAACGTGGAGACCAAACAGGTCACACCGTGAATTCGGGATACAGTCCACAAATGCAGAGCTCAATAGACCCACACCCTCCATAAAGGCGGAGAAGAAACCTACCAGCACCAGATATCTGCAAAAAAATAGCAGCCCAAGTCCAATTTCTCTACTTATAATGGACCCTTGAAACTCATCTAAACTCAGAATTTCACAAAAAAATATGTATCCATACCAGAAATAGCAATCTGCACTCAATAGAATTATTAGAAATCAGTTTCATGGACTCCTCGCCACATTTACCAGTGCAATTCGATAAAACTATTTTAAAACTCAAAATACAAAAACTGCTCTTGGCAGCTTCAAAATAGTATTAGTTTCACCATTTGACATCAGAATTTTGATCCAAGCTTCCGAACTTCGAATGTTGACCAAGGTCAAACTTTGGTTCCGGAAAAGACTAAAATCACAACTTTGCACGTAAAAACCTCATGTAACTCCGAATTAAGTTCTGTAACTTCCTATAGTTCAGTTTCAACATTCGGGAGCTAATGGAATAAATAGATTTCCAATCAAAAACTCACTTTTCCAATAACTTAAATTGAAAAAAGGCCAAAACTCATATTTTTAACTTTTAACACTCAGGATTTCAATTCCAACTATACAGATAGTTCAAATTAGGCCCAAAGCAACTTACGAAAGGGTAAAACAAAACTTTTCATAAATAAGGCCAAAAATGACCAACCAGGTCATTACTTCACACCACTAAAAATAATGTTCATCCTCGAACATAAAGAAAAAAGAAGTACCTGAAGCCACAAAAAGGCTGGGATGTCTGGCATGCACGTTAGACTCCAACTCTTAAGTAGCCTCATCAACAGCATGATGCCGCTACTGAACCTTCACAGAAGGTATATCATTAGATCTCAATCTCCAGACCTGCCTATAAAATATAGCTATAGGTTCTTCTTCAAAGGACAAATCTGGGCGTAGCTTAACAGAGTCATAAGAAATCACGTGGGACTCGTTGGGAATATATCGATGGAGCATAGAAACATGAAAAATAGGATGAACAAAAGGTAATCTCAGTGGTAAATCTAACTCATAAGCTGCCTCACGAACTCTCCTCTAAATCTCAAATGAGCCAATGAATCTGGGACTAAGCTTTCCCCTCTCCTCGAATCTCATCACACCCTTCATGGGTGAAAATATTAGACAAGCACTATCACCAATAGAGAACTTAAGAGGCCTAACCCTCTTATCAACATAACTCTTCTGGCGACTCTAAGCAGTCAAAGTTTACTCTAAATTAGTCACACCTATGGCAGGCAACGACACAGGAACCGGTACCACCGGACTGGCATTAACCGGTATCAAGACCGCAACCGATTGTGGGGGGGGGGGGGGGTATTTTTCTCGGATTCAGACCGGAATCGGTACCGGTGGTACCGGGAAAATATACCCTTACCTTACCGGTCCGGTACCAACCGGGACCGGACCGGTAAACCAGAATTTAATTTAAAAAAAAATTATATATTAAATTAATATGTTAAATTAATTGTTAATATTTAAAATTTTGAATTCAAGTTTAAAATTTTAAAGGTTAAATTAAAATTTTAAAATGGTAGTATTATTATTCATTAATCATTATATAAATTTTTTAAAATTTAAAATGAAGTTTGAAACTTTGAATTTAAAGTTGTTATAACTTATAAAATATAAGTATAAGAGTTTTATATAATATTAAAATATAAATATATAACTAAAATATTTAAAGTGTAAAATTAAAATTTTCAATCTTTCTACTATAAAATTTTAAATTTGTGAAACCCCGTGTTCCTCGTCTTCTATATATACATAGGGTGGTGTGTCATATAAGACATACATGAATTTGTATAGAACCTAAGGATAATAAGGTTGTCAATAAGTGGTAATTTCAAGGACCTAAAATTTTAAGCAAAAGGAATACCCTAAATATATATTTGGGATTAAAGAAATGACCCAAGTGGCACCTCGCCCTTTTCGGAAGGTCTAAATTAGGTTTCACTTTTCAGATGGAATTAAAAGTTTATAATTTGCTAATTATGGATTTCTTTAAGTTATTTTAATAGCGCAAAGGTCATACATTAAGTTTTGGAATCAAGAAAGTTGCAAGATAAAGGTTGGCCAAAGTTACCGTAACTTTCTTTAAGAAATCCTTCTTAAATTTGGGTCAAATGTATTGGGTTATATCTCCCAAACTATAAGGAGTTAGAAGGTCCATGACCTATCAAATTGAAGATCTATGAGTCCAGTTTGCATCGCATAAACCGCGCATCAAACAGACCTCAGAATAAAGAGTTATGACTATTTTACCGAGACTGCCCGAGCTGGAAATCGGGTCATGTGTCGGGTCGGGTTGACCCGACTTAAATGTCGGCTATTTTGACTCTTTAAGGCTCAAAATTGAGCCATTTTCGTCCCAAATAAGTTTACAACAGAAGAGAAAGCTCCCAAGGGTCCTCTAAGCGATTTAGGTAAGTTTTTCGCATTTTTACCGTTAAAATTCGTCTTCGTGCCTAGAAGTGCATGCCTTACGCTTTGGAATTGTTTTTCCCTCATATTAGCTGTGATTGGAGCTGTTCTTGGGCTGTAAAAAAAGTGGTGTTCTTGCTGGTATTGTTGGTTTGCAGCTGGTGTGTTTAGGTTATAATTGTGGAGCTCTTTTTCGTTAATTTTACGAAGTTTTACGGACATTTCCTCGCGTAAATGCTCCTTGCCGAATCTGGTCATTAATGCTGAATTTTTGACTGTTTATAGGTGTCTTTAAGCTGCGTATATATAGTCGTTGCGAAGCTTAGGACGTAAGGAACAACTTTGGTGAAGGAACTTTTGGCAATCGAACGTTCGTTGGAGAGGTATGTTAAGGCTAAGCTCCGTCCCTCCTTTTAGCACGAAATCTGGGAAGTTCCCCAAAATGTCAAATGCGATATCTTACTATTCTGTTGTTAGAAAGACCTTCTGTGAAAGGCACTGGGATTACAGCTGAGTTATTTTCACGGTGGTATTAGGTTGAAATTCCATTCGTTCATTTAAACCGAACATTCAATTTCTATATATTATTTTGTTGGTCTTCCGGCTACCTATTCATAGGTTAGAGGCGTTTCTCTTCTTGGTGTAGTGTCACTAAAATAAATGTAGAATGCAAGGGAAAACTTGTTAAAAAGGACATGTATAATTCCACGAGCCATATGTATATGTTGTGACAACGATTATGATGTTATGAGAATAAATGTATCAATGAGCCAAGATTGGATAAATGACAATGACTGTGATGCTATGAAAATAAGTGTACCAAAGAGCCATGATTTTCTAAGTTCTTGCTATGGCTTACTATGTGCATTCAACATTCATATCATACATTGCACGTTATGCATGGACTTCGAGCTATAATCGAAGGTATGGGGCCTATTTGCCCAACTATATATGTATATGGTCCAGATGGCCACAGGTTGGCAGATATGATGCCGGTTAGCTACCGGAAAGGACCACCAGTGCTAGCATTTGGTTGGATATGTCATGCATTTGCAACTATATATATGTATTCATGACATACGATACTCGAGCATACCATGCATTTTTTTATCATTAGGAGGTGGCTTATTGGCCATTAAGGCTACTTGAGTTTTAGTTACAGGTGGTATTTCTATTAACCTTTTTACTATGGTTATCCATGATTTTACTTCCTGCCTTACATACCAGTACATGTTTATTCGTACTGACGTCCCTTTGCCTGGGAACGCTGCATTTTATTTCGTGCGTGCAGGTTCAGGTAAGGACTCTGATTGACCCCTTCACTAGGAGCCCTGGTCAGATGTGAGTTGGTAAGCTCCACCTCTTCCTGGAGCTTTCACAGGATACTTGCTTTTTGTTATACAGTTGGGTATAGTCGGGGCCCTGTCCCGACAGTATTAGTAGTTCTCTTAGAGGCTATTGTGGACATGTTATTATGGGCTGGTCCTTTTGTACCCTTCAGTCTCCGGTCATCAGATTGGCATGTATATATAGTGTGTGTCTATACCTCCGTTGTGGCAGCCTTGCCGGCTAGCTAGTACTTTATTATTTTGGCTTACTTCTCTTAATGTACATAACCTGTTGTTGACCAGGTCATGACCTAAATGGTCCCAACTTAGTTTCTTATTTTTCTAAACATTATGCTGCCCGATTTTCTTCTGGTCCAAAGGTTAGTTAACTAGTATGTTTAGTGGCTTACCCGGCCAATAACGGTATCGGGTGCCAGTCGCGCCTCCCCTCTTTTTGGGGCGTGACAAAATTTCTAATTTTTTAAATATAAAATTATAAAGTTTAATTTTTAACGATTAAATTTTGAATGTTTCTTTTTATATTTTAAACTTTAAAGTTAATAAAGATTTGAGAAATAAAAGGGCAAATATATTAAAAAGAAGTCAAAACTTAAATTAAGATTAAGTGAAGATAATAAAATTAAAAAAAGAAATAAGGCGAATAGCTTCTAATTTTATTATGTAATTTTAAAATTTAAATTATACAATATAGTGAGGTAAGATATTAGAAATCAACCTAATTTACGCAGCCATCTTCTAGGAAGGGTTCTGTTTCAACTAGGTATTATTAATTGTAAATTAGTAATACAATAAAATTTAATCACTAATATCTTAAACTACTTTGAAACTCTTGTCTAAGAGTTTCTAACATTTTAAGTGTGACATTTTCTAGAATCGGCTCATGAACTTGTTCTTCCAGAAATTTCATGTCGTTTTCGCTTGATTCCGATATAACATTATCGATATCGGCTTCAAACTGAGAAAGCAATGTCGGACGCCCTAAATTCCTCCGCTCCGCATTTATCCAGTCTCGAAATAAGACTGAAACTTCCAAGCTATCAGCTGCTAGTGAATGCTTATAGTCTCCTAATTGGAACCTAGCAGCACTAGAAGCGCCTTCTGAAGCCACTGAAGAAGCTTGAATTGCCAAGACATCACGAACCACCCGTTGAAGTCTTGGAAAATTTTTTCCACGATTATTCCACCATGCCAAAAGCTGCGGCTTCCCCTCTGCGTCCTTGATAGCTTTCTGGTGCCTAGTTAAGATATTCATCAAAATCGTTGTTTTCATTAGCTTTTAGTCCAAGTTGAAATTCTAACATTGCGTCAATATCATCATCGTATCTAGGCCTAGTAAGTTGTGGTTGGTATTGTACATTTTGTACTAAATTATATTGTTCTAAATCATATAGTTTCCTAGCTTCTGATCTAATGTTACTTAGAACTGCGTCTAAATTATGTGATTGATTTTGTTAATCGTATTCTATTTCTATGTCTGTATATATACTGACTACCATTCTAGATACACCGAATTCTTTATAAGCAGAATTAAATAAACAAGCAGTTAAATAAATCTGAGGGATTGAGAAAAAGTATTTCCTAAATTTTTCAATCATTTTTTTAACAGGTTCACTAAATTTTGTATTATTTTTAAACAAAGCAAATTTATTATAAATAGCACAAATATTGGGCAACACAGAACAAATAGTAGGATAGTAAAGACCGGATATTTGTTTAGTTTCTAAATAAAAAACTTTTAAAAAATCAACTAAATCTTTAATATCAACCCAATCATTTTCATCTAGCCGGGAGGTGGAATCTGAATTATGTGCATTCCAGACTATTGTAAGTGGTCTCCTATATTCATAAGCTACTTTTAACATTTCCTATAATGAATTTCACCTAGTTACTACGGTTTTAGGAATTTTTCGAACAGACAAATTACATTAAATGCAACGCTGCTCAAATTCCTTACGCCTAGCCCTTACTTGACATTTAAAAATAAAGTGGCATGCAGCTTCTACTTTATTACATCCGTTTTCAAATAAAGAAACACCATCTCTAACAATTAAATTATAAATATGAGCAGCACATTTAATATGAAAACCATCTTCATAAGTTGGACAAATAATAGGTTTTAAAAAATCTACAGCACGTTTATTACTACTAGAGTTATCTAAAGTTACACTAATTATTTTTCTAGTTATACCCAAAAATTGTAAAACATCAAGAATAGTTTGCGAAATATAAGAACCTGTTTTGCGCAATTCACGACTTTTACATCCTAAAATTCTTTTTTGCATATTCCAATTATTATCTATCCAGTGGGCAGTAATTGTAAAGTAATCGTTACCGGTTACACTACGTCCCATATCAGAAGTTATTGCTAGCCTACAATTATTATAAGCAAATAAACATCTAAGGTATTGTACATGTCATGCTTGAAAATCAAAAACAGCTTTTTTGATTATATTTCTAGAAAAACCATTAAAAGACGGGTTATAAACAATTTGAATATAATGGACAAAACCGGGATTTTCAGCAAAACTAAAAGGCAAATCAGTAACAACAATCATTTTAGAAAGCTCATCTAGGTCACGTTGTCTACTATAAGGTCTATGTGTACTAGGACCGGAAATATTAGTAGGGTTTAGTTGCGATTGCACCATATTTGAGCCTCCCACCGATTCATCAGGAATGGGAGTTCCAAATTTTTTGGCGTCCGCAACTACTTGGGCATGCAAAAATTTCAATTTACAACAATGCATAAGGTGATTTTTCAAATGACCCGTCCCGCCCCCCTTTCCCGAAGTTTTATGGTTAAAAACGTGTTTACATTTGTTACAAATTGATTTTGTTTTATCTTCATTTTGCGTTAAAAATTGCCAAACAACAGATTTTTTTGCGCGTTCCGTCTTAGGCCTATTAGATGACGAAGGTTGTAGGGGGAGAGCGGGAGCGGGGGGGGTGGGGGTAGTAGTACTATATGGGGGTTGAGTTTCATCGTCATAAAAAATATCTTCATTTTTATTAATTTCAAAATCATCTTCTGGTAAATCTTCATTAAAACCAAAACGTTGTTCAAGAAATTCATGGTCTAATTCCATGTTAGAGTCAATATTAAAACACGTATTGTCTATGTGAGTAGAATCTTCGGTATTTAATCTAAGTGGTGGTTGTCTTGTAGACGAACTACCACCAGATTTTTTACCGGTTAAAGCTTTTTTTATTTCACCAAAAAATGTACTTTTCCCCTTTCTTTTTTCACCGGAATCTATGTTAAATTTAATTAAACAAATAACGATTATATGCAAAAATTCAAGTTTATGTATGTAAAAAAAATTAATTCAAGGAGACAACAAGTAAAAGTAATCAAATAAGTAATTAGAAGAACAAATAAGTAGGATTTAGGAACGAAGGTACCAAACGTCTATGTAAATACAGACGTAGAAGCCGAAATTGATGAAAGTTGAAGCTTGAATATGCTCCAAATTGATCCACCAAAATTTGCTCCAAATTGCAATTAACCAAACTAAATAGTAATTTTAAATAATAATTGAGAGAGTAGATATCCACCAAAATTTGCTCCAAATTGCAATTAACCAAACTAAATAGTAATTTTAAATATTAATTGAGAGAGTAGATAATTTATATATAATATATAATATTTGAGAGTAGTATATAATATATATATAATTATAAATTTGTAATAGTAAGTGGAGAGAGTTGGATTGAATTGAGAGAATTAGATTGAGAGAATTGAAGTGAAAAATTATGAAAGATTTAGGGGTATTTATAGTTGAGAAATTATTGAATTTAAAAAAATAATAATTAAAAATTGACCAAAAAGGGTCAAAAACGGCTGGAAAATAATTGTTACCGTTGATGGGCCCCACCCCAACGGTAACAACATTAAAAAATTAAAAAACAAATTAAACCTATTACCGGTTCGGTATCGGCCCGGGACCGGTAAACCGGTACCGGTAATTACCAGTAAAAAATACCCCTCCCTTCCCGGTACCCCTTCCCGTACTCCCCCTCCCCCACCGGTATGAACCGGTATAGTATCGGGACCGGCATTGAACCGGTACCGAAACCGGTACTTACTGGTTCCGTTGCCAGCCATAGTCACACCCAATCCATGGCATCCTGAAGCAAATCAACACCCAACACCTCAGCTGAACCTGAATCAAACCATCCAATGGGTGATCTACACCTCCGACCATACAAGGCCTCAAAAGGTGCCATATGGATTCTGGAATGGTAACTATTGTTATATGCAAACTCTGCCTATGGTAAGTGTTTGTCCCGTTAGGCCCCAAATCAATAACATAGGCCCTAAGAATGTCTTCCAACACCTGAATGGTGTGCTCTGACTAACCTTCAATCTGAGGGTGAAAAACTAAACTCAAATCCATTCTAGTACCCAAACCACGCTATAGAGCCCACCAAAAGTGGGAAGTAAACGCAGACCATTTGTCTGATATTATAGACATTGGCACACCATGCAATTTGACAATGTCTTGGATATATAACCTAGCCAGCCGCTCCGCACTATAGCTAGTCTTCACTAGTAGGAAGTGTGCCGACTTAGTCAATCGATCAACGACCATCAACTTTAAATCAAACTTGCCCAAGGCCATAGGTAAACCCATAAAAAAATACATAGTCACTCTCTCCCACTTCCATTTGAGAATGAGCATCCTTTGCATCAATCCACCGGGCTTTTGATGCTCATACTTCACCTGTTGACAATTCAAACTTGCTCACAAAGTTGGATATGTCTCTTCTCATACTATACCACTAATAATGTTGTTTAAGATCATGGTACATCTTAGTCACACCTAGATGGATGGAATATTTAGCAGAGTGGGCCTCCTCTACTATCAATCTAACTCAATCCACAACTTTTAGCACACAAATTCTACCATTAACCCTCAAAACACCATCAGAATCAATAATAGCCACCTTGAATTCACCTCTCAATACTTTATCATGAATCATGCATAATCTGGGGTCCTCAAACTAATGAGCACATATATGATGAAACAAGAGAGATTAGCCTCAACAAATGCCAAAACATTCTGAGGAGGAAAAATATCCAAATGAACCATCTGTCTAGCCAGAGACTGAACCTCCAAAGCTAAGGGCTTCTCCTCAGCCCTCAAGAATGCCAGACTCCCCACACTAGTAGCCTTTCAGCTCAAAGCATCTGACACGACATAAGCTCTCTCATGGTGATATAGAATAGAGATATCATAGTCTTTAAGCAAACTGAGTCCTCAAGCTGATGAGCACATATATGATGAAACAAGAGAGATTAGCCTCAACAAAGGCCAAAACACTCCGAGGAGGAGAAATATCCAAATGAACCATCTGTATAGCAAGAGACTGAACCTCCAAAGCTAAGGGCCTCTCCTTAGCCCTCAAGAATGCCAGACTCCCCACACTAGTAGCCTTTCGGCTCAAAGCACCTAACACGACATTGGCTCTCTCATGGTGATATAGAATGGAGATATCATTTTCTTTAAGCAACTCCAACCACCTACACTATCTCATTTTTAGATTAGGCTGAGAAAAGATGTATTTGAGACTGGTGATAGGTAAAGATCTCATAATGCACCCCATAAAGATAATGTCGCCACAACTTTAACACGAACACAACTACAACCAACTTTAAGTCATGGGTAGGGTAGTTTCTCTGATGTACCTTCAGCTGTCTAGAAGCATAGACGATCACCCTTCCCTTATACATCAATATACCACCCAAACCCATGCTAGAAGCATCACAATATACAACTAATAGAACTCCCTCTTCAAGTAAAACAAGAGGTGTTGAAGTCAACAAATCCTTGAGCTTTTGGAAGCTCAACTCATAATCATCCGACCACTAAAATGCCATAACCTTCTGAGTCAGTCTAGTCAATGGGTCTGTTACAGAAAAAAAACCCTAAACAAAATGCCGATAATACCCTGCTAAACTAAGGAAGCTCTGAATCTCAATCCACAAAGTAGGCCTAGCTTACATATAAACAACTGCTACCTTGGCCGAATCAACTATAATACCCTTTTTTGACACAACATGGCCAAAAAATACAATACACTCTAGCCAAAACTTGCACTTTGAGAACTTGGCATACAACTTCTCTTTCCTCCATTTTTGTAGTACGGTCCTCAAGTGTTGCACATGATTTGCCTCACTCTTGGAATAAACCAAGATATCATCTATGAACACATTCACAAAGATGTCTAAATAGGGCTTGAACACTCAGTTCATCAACTCCGTAAAAGCAGCCGGGACATTAGTTAACCCGAATGACATAACCACAAACCCATAATGCCTATAATGGGTCCTAAAAGTTGTCTTCAGGATGTTAGACTCCCGAATTCTCAAATGATGATACCTGGACCTCAAGTCAATCTTTGAGAATACCGAGACACCCTACAATTGGTTAAAAAGATCATCAATATGAGGCAAGGAATATTTATTCTTGATGGTCACTTTTTTAAGCTATTGAAAGTCAATAAAAATATGCATAATGTCATTCATCTTCTTCACAAATAATGTAGGAACACCCAAGAGAGATGTACTCGGACAAATAAAGCCTTTCTTCAACAAGTCTTCCAATTGTTCCTTCAACTCCTTTAATTCAGATGGAGCCATTTGATAAGGGGCAATAGATATGGGCTTAGTGCCCAACTCCACATCCATAGCAAAGTCAATATCATGATCTAATGGAACACTAGGCTTAGTCGAAAATACATCCATAAACTTTCTAGCAACTCTAGTACTCTCCAATTATGGGGACTCCTGAGAAACAACCCAGACATGAGTGAAATATGCCAAACACCTTCCCCATCAATCGACAAATAGTCATATAAGAAATAATACCCTTAGGATAGGAACTAGGTGCTCCATTCCACATCTACTAAGGTAAGTCAGGGCAAGATAGGGTCATGGTCTTCGCATGATAATCAAGAATAACATGATAAGGTGACAATCAATCCATACCAAATATCACATCGAAATCTACCCTATCCAACAACATCAAATCAACAACAATATCTCTCTCCATAAAATTACAACGCAACCCCGATAAACCTTATTCACTACTAAAATTTACTTACCAATGTGGATACACATATAGGCTCGACAAGCGGCTCACACATAATATCAATATCAGATGCAAAATAGGTCAGCACACAGGAATAAATAGAGCCTGGATCAAATAAAATTGAAGGTGAACAATGGCACACTAGAACTATACTTGTGATGATTGCATCAGAGGCCTCTACCTCAGCTCTATTTGGAATAGCATAACAAACTCTATGACCATCACCATCCTGTAGGCCTTCGTGGGCTGCACATTACCCTGTATCACTACCTCTTCTAGCACCACCTCTCATACCTTGAGAGGTGTCTCTGGCTGTTGCCTGTGGTCCTGAATCTTGAGTAGAAAACACCTGATATGGACAATGGTTGGCGAAGTGCCCAACCTCATCACAAGTATAACAAACCTTTGTGTCTCACCTTTGAGATGAATGTGCCGAAGAACCACCATGTCTAGCTGAACCAAGGGAGCTATCACAACCTGTCTTGGTTGGCCTAAACCTGTTACCACTGTCAAATGCTGGAAAAGCTTCCTAAACTGCCCAACTCTGATGGCCTTGTCTTTGAAACCCTTTGTCATGGGGCTGGGGTGCACTAAATTGTCCATGCTGATGGATTATCTTCTCGCCGCTCTATCTATCATGCCTGATGTACTCTATCATACGAGCATGATCCACAACACCCAGAAAAGTGCCTCTAGCCAACACCAAAGAAGTTGTAGCCTCCTGAAGATACCCTGCCAAGCCCTTGACAACCGTCGAATCCTCTCGAACTCAGTAGGAATGCTAGACAAGGTATATTTGGACAATGTATGAAATCCAGCCTCATAGTGAAAAACATACATGGAACCCTACTGTAGCCTATCAAACTCATCCCAACAGCTATCTTAGAGGTTATATGGCATACATCTCTCCAAAAATATCTCAGTGAACTGCCCCAGGTCATAGCTGGGGATCCAACATTTTTTTTGAACTACTACTGACCTCCAGCACTCCTTGGCAAGACTAGTGAACTGGTATGAACTGTAGGCAACCCCATGCGACATAAGAATATCCAGGTTACACAATTAGTCCTTGCACTCTAACAGAAAATCATAGGCTCTATCGCCAGGGGTGCCATTAAATCGCAGGGGAGACAATCGCACAAACCTCTCAATGCTCTTCTGCTCCGCTGTAGACATGGCTGGGCTGGCAGAAGATGGTGGCACCATAAACAAGGGAGGTGCAATAGATAGAGCAATAGCCAAATTCTAAAACTAAGAACTCGAACTTGGTTTAGATATCCAAGGCGGAACCCTAGAAGTCATAGGAGAATCTGCCGGAACTATAGAAGGACCAACATGGATCATAGCTAGCTCGGATGGGGATATAGAAAGGCCAACCAGTGTTATAGAGATTGGTACATCAACAATAGTTGGGGCGGGAGGTGCTTTCTCGAATCTAGCCAATACCCTCAAAAGTAAGTCCTTAATCCAGGGTGTAGTCTCTGGGGCTGACGTTAACGGAATAAGATTCGTAAGCCCCTCTGGTTCATAAGTAGCCTCTGGAGAAGCTGATCTAGACTGTCCCTTAGGTGGAGCTACACCTCTAGCAATGCCTCGGCCCCTGGCCCTATCCAAACTCGGCCTCGTACTCATGTGGAAGCCACATCAACTACCTCGTGCTCTCTCACTGATCGTCAGGATTTGGTAATCAACATCTGCACAGAAGGTGTAGTATACTTTCAAAGTGGATAACATACAGATATGCACGAATAGAAATAAGATGTGAAAGTCTTTTCCTAACAAGTGACCCATAGCCTTCCAAAGATGGGTGTGGACGTCCACACTGATCCGTGAGACTCTAGTAGTCACCCTGCTCTTGATTCACGAGCATGACAAACCTAGAGCTCTAATGCCAAACTTGTCACGACCCAAAATGGATTGCAACCAATAGGAGGATAAAATAAAGCAGAAACCATCTTAACATAACATAATAAATCCCCCAAAATCTGGAGTCATGAGTACAAGATTATCTAAAGCAATACAAAAGTATCAATACACATCTCTCAAATGCAAAACAAGGCTATCTCATAGAATCTAATACAAGTCTAAAAAGAAAAATAAAGGAAATCCCAAGGATCCATGACGACTCAAAGTTTGAGCCTCACCGGTAAGATTAGGTTGAATGGAAAAATGTCCAAAAGACTGAACTAGCTACCATGTGTGGGTCCCTGTGCTCTATCTGCAGGGATGAAATAGAGTAGGGGTGAGTACACCAAAATGTACCCAGTAGGTTCCACCGATTGGGTAAGAGAAATTGAAACAAACATATAATAACGAAGAACCCTATCCCTGTATTTCAAAAGGTTAGTATGCTATACAATATACACAATAATACTGAGCTAAGATATCCTCAAGAACCTATAAATACCATATAAGCATAATGTGAATAGGATACACATCTCATCAATCTAAATACCAAGTGTGTCACGATCTTGCCACCTACCCATGGTCAAGGTAATATCCGTATGCCACAACCTTGCCACCTGGTTGTGGTCAAAGAATATCACGATGCCACGTTCTTTCCACCTACACGTGGTCAAGGTATATGACATATGAATTTCACCCTTGCCTCCTCCCCGGGTCAAGGGGTGGTACCAATATAGATTATAATGCCCTTGCCTCCTACACTGGTCAAGGGAAACAAGCAACAAAATATAGACTTAAATCAAAAGTGCAATTCAAATATGCATGTAAACATGTCGAATAACTTTACAACAAAAATATGTTTGTATGAAACTCATAAAAATCATATGTACTCAAGGAGTAATATCAAGTGTCATAACTAATATCTAGACCGTCATCATATTTTAGATCATCATAATTATATCAATAGTCAAGAGTGTCAATAATATCAAACCTTACTCTTCCTAAGTATGCAAGAATATCTATAATACTAGACCTAACTCATCTCAACAATACAACTATAAATTAGTGATTCCGGACCTAACTTGTCCCAACTAGTCTCACAAATATCATTAGTCACATTTGACCTCAAGTCATCATCATTTCATCATATTTCATCTCAGTTCATCGATAGGATCAAAATTATATCATAATTTGGCTCAACCAAAATCACTTTTCCATCATTATTTCAACACATCAACTCAATTGCATGATTATCCATCAAAATCTCATAATTATCACATGAACATGATCAATAACTCAAATCCAGCCCCAAAAGGTTAGCCGAACCTAACTGGATGCCGAAATCGCCCTTGGACAAGCTTTCAACCAACTCAAGTCCTCAAATCGATCCCCCAATTCGATCAACCACTATCAACAATAGAATTGCTCATCAATAGTAACATTTTGATAGCCATATTGGCTAAGTTAGGGTTAGGGGGAAAATGATCAAATTAAGGGCTAAAATCTGAAGTTTCGAAATCTGAAAAATAACTTTAAAATCAAGTTCTATGCGAAAAATGGAGTTCATAGGTGAAAATCCCATTAAAATCAAGCTTACATTGAATGGGAAGTTGATATAACGTTTGAAAAACGTAGTCTAAAAATCTCCAAATTTTGGCGTTCAATTTCATAAAATCAAAGATAAAATCAAGATAAGACTCATAGAAAATGATTAATTTAGTGTTAGAAACACTTACCTAACAAAAATCTTCGAAAACCTTTCCTCATAATTGCCTCAAAGAGATTGAAACTTCAAAAATAAATTAAAAATAATGTCTTATGTGTTTAAAACTGTCCACGTATAAAAATTACTCCGCCTTCGTGGAGCCCATCCCGCGAACGCGGAGACTAAACATGTCACAACTCCGTGAACGCGGGATAGAGTCCACGAACGCGGAGCTCAGTAGACCTACACCCATTGTGAACCATAGAGACTTCTCTACGAAAGCGAAGAAGAAACCCAGTTGCACCAGATATTAGCAAAAAACCAGCAACCCAAGTCCAATTTCTTTACTCATAATGGACCCCCCAAACTCATCTGAACTCAGGATTTTACAAACTTAATATGTATCCATACTAGAAACAACAATCCAAACCCAACAGAATCATTAGAAATTTGTTTCAGGGCCTCCTCCCCAAATTTACCACTGCAAGTCGTTAATACTAGTTTAAAATTCAAAATACCAAAACTGCCCTCGGCAACTCCAAAAATTATTTTGAAACCATTTCTAGCATTAGTTTCACCATTTGGAACTGGTGAAATTGTCGAAATTTTGATTCGAGCTTTTGAAGTCCGAATGTTTACCAAGGTCAAACTTTGATTTCAAAAACGACTAAAATCACAACTTCACACCTACAACCTCATTTTAGCTCCGAATTTAGTTCTGTAACTTCCAATAGTTTAGTTTCAACGTGTTGGAGCTAATGGAATCAACAGATCTTTGATTCAACACTCAAAACTTAGAATGACATAAAAACACACTTTTTCAACAACTTAAGTTTCCCAAAAGGCGAAAATTCATATTTCAACTTTTAAAAGTCAGGAATTTAATTCCAACAATACGGATAGTTCAAATTAATCCCAAAGATACTTACAAAAGAGTAAAATAATATTTTTCATAGATAAAGCCAAAATGACTGACTAAGTCATTGCATTGGAGTGGACCCCTTTAGTCTTTAGTCCTTGTGCCTCCGCTCCTGCAATTCTTAGCATGGTGGCTAGGCTTCTCACAAGTGAAACAAGTGTTTGACCCAGCTAAGCATTCTCTTTTATGAGGCTTCCCGCACTTAGGGAAATTTGGACTTTGAGGCTTGGGAGCCGCCCTTTTGTCCTTCCGGGGAGGAGTAGTGTTGATGGATTTTTGCCCACTTTGCTTTGAGCCACCTTGGAGTTTGTGACCATCACCCCTTTGGTAAAGGTAGTTCCCACCTTCAACTCGAGCTCTCTTTGACTCCCTTGCCCTTTTACAAAACTTCTCCTCTTTAATTTACTCTGCATGCATCATCAAGTGGGAAATATCCATCTCCTTGACCAACATGGCCATCTTACAATCCTTAGAGACCAACTCGGAGACACCCAAAATAAAATTGTTCATGTGAGCCCTTGGATCTGCGACTATAAATGGAGCATACTTTGACAATTTTGTGAACTTAAGGCCATACTCTCTCACGCTCATGGTCCCTTGCATCAAATTAATGAATTCTTGGACCTTTGCCTCCCTAAGCTCGATTAGGAAGAATCGGTCTAAAAAGTCACATTTTAATTCCTCCCAACGAATAGGATCTGCACTTTGGCCTCTCTCATCAACCCATTGCTCATACCAAATCTTGATGACTCTCTTGAGCTGGTAAGCTACTAACTCAGCCTTTTCTTTTGACGGAATTCCCATCACCACAACCACTTGGTAGGCCCCTCTATAAAGCCAATTAGGTCCTCATCCATCTTTGACCCATGGAACTCCGACGGGTTCATCCACATAAAATCTCGTACTCTGGCGGCCGGAGCAAGTAGTTGAGGAGGTACTGCTATCTCTTGGTTGGGATGGTTGGCCAATGCTTGGGCCATTAGGGTTGACGAAGCTCTAAGCACCGCATGAGACACTCCATCATCCTATTGGAGTGGAGGGACTTGTTATTTTGGACTTGTTTTTGGGGAGCTCTTCGTGGCGTCATGATATAGAAATAAGCAAAATCCTATCATTAGTTTGCGAAAAATCTTATCCAACTCTAAGGAACAACATGAATAAGAAAGAAGGGAAGACTTTCCTAAACCATCTCATAGCCTCTAAGTCAAGAGAGTGGGTCAATTCACAACGTTGAATGAGACTCTATACTACGGGGTATGCATGAACATTCAGGAATATTTTAGAATCTCATGCTCCGATATCAAGTTTATAATGACCCGACCAAGGGGCCTAGTCATCACACGGCAAATAAGATACCTGAAGGCACCTTACCGAAGCCATTTCAAGAATCTTAAATATTCATTGGTACTTAATGAAAATAAATTGAGGAAAATCTAAGGGAAAGGGGACTAAGGGCCAATTTGACAATGAAACAACATTAAAAATAGTAGAAATACTACAATTATCTTATTTGTCTATATGCATACCAACTACATCATAAGCAGATAAAACCGGTATTGGTCGATCTCCATCAAATAGACTGAAGTCTAAAATAGTACAACATAGAACGTAAATGCCTTAGAAGGGCTCTAAATACATTGTCTTAAACAAAGAAAAGATGCAAGATAAAAGGAAAAAGTAGAGGAGTCCCGAACTAAGCGCTCACTATAAACAATAAAGCTAGTCTTGAATATTGAGTACTAGCCACATGTTGGTAGAGGAGTGTCTGTCGCTACATGATTAAATCATGCAGGCAAAATATGCATTAGTACGTTTTAATGTACTATGTATGTGAGATGCAATGCATGGATGAAATTGCAATGCCATTATTATTAAACTTAACATATAAGTATACATATGATAAAGATACATAAAATAAGCTTAAACCTGCACAGGGGATATGACTCAAGATCAATATGACACAATGCATAAGGAAGCATATATAATGAAAACATAATATGAGATCATAAGCTTGTTGGAATAGACCATAACCGACACTGAAGCATAATAATATTGAGATCTTCTATCTTGATATGTGCATTTCTATCAAACTATAACAAAAACATGAATCTCCTTAAAGTTGCTAGTGTAATATATCATATTTACAATAAATTTCTGTTGAAAAAAGAAGAGAGTGAGATATCTGCGCCTCATCTTGAATGAATTTTAATACAATTATGTCATTTTATAATTTCAATTGTAATTTATTGTGTATGTGGTATATTACACCAAATATTTTATGGAGATTCAAGTGCACTATGGCATAATCTACACCAATCCAACAATAATACTCTTAACTTGTCCCCTCTAGGATTAAGAAAAATCCAACGAAATTGTATATCTCAAACAACTCCGAATTAGTTAAAGAGTCTGAATCTTCGCACAAAAAACCTATTTATATAGTAAATAAGTATTTTTTTATGTGGAGCTTTGGACTCTTCAACTAATCGAGGAGTTGTTTGAGTCATACAATGTCGTTAGGTTATTGTATCCTGGAAGGGACAAGTTAAGAGTATTACTGCTGGATCATTGTAGATTATGCCGCAGTGGGCTTGAATCTCCTTAAAATTGTTGGTGTAATATACCACATATACAACAAAGTACAATCGAAAATATAAAATGACAAAATTGAATCAAAAATCATTCAGGCTGAGGCGCAGATATCTCGTTTTGTTTTTTTGTATAGTGAACAAAAGACTTAGATTTTTTTCTTTATCTCAACTTTCTCTTTCACTACAATTTTTTAATTGTCTCAACTCTCTTTTTCACTATACTAACTTCATTACACACTACAATATTTATCCATACTTCACATTTTTCTCCTTATCTTTCATAACGAAAGAATCATCACTATTTATAGGTAAGAAATTTATCCTTGTCTTGAATAGGATTAATATGGACAGTAATGTAAGTAAATAAATAGAGGAATTATACCATTGAGGTTATATGAGTTACAAGGAATAATGAGGTTAAAAAAGACTTAGTGGTTACATAAGTTACAAGACACTAATGGTCATATAAGTTACAAGAACAAATAATCATTTCTACTACAATTTACACCCATGACATATGCACTTACTATTTTATTTTGATAATAAAATGCATATACACCAATAGATATTATCTATACTATATAAGTGCGATATGCATCTGGACGACCAAGGGTGCATTCGTAATGTTATCTTCGCCTCGGTGTTGTCTCTACTACACGCGTGGTTCCTATTCATGTAAGACAATCTCTGCAGCTCGCGCTTTGTCTGTCCACCTATTTTTCTCCCATTGTTGCTATGATATTTCAAGGTAAAATATAACTTTCTCTTGCTTTCTGACTCTAAAAGCTCAAGGATTTTTGTCTGCCTAGGGTCGGTGTTCCTAGGAACGATGAAGGTATGGCTTTCTTCACGTGTGTTAAATCTGCAAATATTCTTTTATTCCTAGTTTTTACTGAGTTAATTCCATTTTCTTCTTTATAAATTTGGTATCTCGCTTAATTTTGCCTGTCGTTGCTCCTAATTTTTGTTGGATAAATTAGTACTCCTTTTTTTGTTATTCTAGAATAGCGATTGGAATTTTTTTACTTTTTATAGTCATGATGATGCAGAATATGTTCTATTAGATTCCAAGTGTAAAAGGGAAAATCTCCATATCATGAATAGATAGACTTTATCAAAATTGCATTTATGCGTAGCAACACTTTGAAAATATGCCTTTATATGTACTAAGAAATTTAAATGGAATTGGGAGATGAGTTGCAAATATTGAGAGAAATACTTACCTGAAATAGGAAGATCTTACTATGAATGAATACACCTAAACCTCAACCCAATCAATGTTTGTTACAAATTCTTTTCCATGTATGGACAGAGACTTTGGGCTCTATGAATGTGTTAGATTATTCTACTCACTTTTTTTTACTTCTTTGTCTGTAGTTGTGAAAACAAAATTGACAAACTCCAAAAAGGCCTAGTAAAAATTTCAAATAGGATGTTTAATTGTGCCGATATTTTGGTATTTTTCTATATCCATGTACGAAAGCTTCCTTTTCTCAACCATTACACTCCTGGACCCACTATGAATCTCTCTTGAACCCCATCTTCTTTAAATCGTGTTAAATCTGCCATCACCATGCACATTTGCATGTATCTTCATATCACTTTTTCCCTACTTGTTAAAATCAAACATATTCTTATTCCTATCAAATTCACCATCTGTAACACCAACTTTATATCACTTTTTCCCTACTTGTTAAAATCAAACATATTCTTATTCCTATCAAATTCACCATCTGTAACACCAACTTTTTTCATAAAAAAATATGGCTATCCAAATTGACTCATCACTTGACCTTATTCGTTACAAATCCATACGCTAAATGCTCATACTCATTCATTACGAATCTTTATGTTAAATACTTGCAAAAATCACGTAGATAATGTTAATGACATATGTTTAGTGAGTAGTGCCATTGCAGATTGCCTAGTGGAATTTCTCGAAAAAGGGTTATGCCCCTTAACTATTGTCTTTTGCAAGCAAATCGAGTGAATTAACCTACTTATCTCCCAAAAAAAGGAGGTTTTATAATTTGCAGAAAGTAAACCTAAACTAGAACAAGTGTTGTGAAACCAGTGAGAAGAGTAACTAGGGTATTATGTTCCCCATGATTCCCTAACTTGGTATTACCAGATAATCGTAGTCTTTTCTAGTGTGTTGCATGCAGAACGATAAGTTAAGTTTACCAACCCCTTTGATCCAAACGAGAGATAAATTTACTATGTGATTTGATCCATCCTCGCAGTGTGACATTACTAACCCTTACTTATTGTTCTAGTACAACCTCCTTTTTATCCAGTTCGGTTGATTAGATGAGAAGAAATCAATCGAATCCTGTTTACTAATCTCTTTTCCCATTCATTACTACCTTGATCCATTCAGTAACAATTAGATGAGTTCTAATGTTGGCCACCGTTAAAAAGCAATCAAAACGAAGAGAATTAATTAATACATGTATGCACACTTTTCAAGAATTACGAATTATCCAATTTTATCTTGTTAGTTCGTCATGGTTCCCACAACCCTAGTTGTGGATTTAGCTATGCATAATCATTGTAGGTGCAAGAATCATGATATAGAATAACATAATTAAACACTTACAATGACAAAGTTAAGAACAAGAAATCCCAAATTCTTCACTAGAAATCACAAAGTATTGTTAAAAATCACAAAGTTATTATCCAAGTGTCTCGTGTGTCTCTTTGTACTTCTCTTATCATTCTGTATCTAAAATAAACTAAAACCCCTATCTATAATAACTAAAATACACGTCTAAAACAAAATCAAAAAACTGGATTCGATGGGCATTATGAATGGGGTTACAGGTCGTACAAAGTTCTACGGCCCGTACCTGGACTTCATGGTCTTCATTCTTCAAAACTAAGCATCACTTCTATGAGACCTTTCTACAGGCCGTATTCAGACTTATGATCCGTATAGGATTTCATCTGACAACTTTCCAAAAACTCCTCCAATTCTAATCCTCAAGGCACGAAACCTAATCAACAACTCGTATAAAATTCCAAGACTCGTCTGATAGTTTGTGGATGCAACTTCAAAGAATAAGGCTTTCACTGGTTCTTAACCGTACGGCTCATGGAATTTTCCACGGCCCATAGAGTGCTTTGTACTTCATAAAAAAATTTGCATCTGCAATACTTTGCCCGAAATCATGTCAAATCCTGTAATACTAAAAAAACATAAAAACACATCAAAACCCACTAACATCACTTTTAGAACACATAAAATTTAAAATTTTAAGCATCAAAAGTGTTGTATTTTGACAACACATCAATAAGGTGCTCAACCCTAGAGTTCAAGGTGGTAATGGTAGCCAAATTATCCCTAGGTGTGGAAGGTGTGGTAAAAATCATGGTGATAGATGCTACAAGGACATGGGTGCTTGCTTTGGGTGTGGAAAAATTGGCCACGAGATTGGGGATTGTCCAAACAAGGGTAGAGATGGACATCCTCAAGGACAAGACACTCATGGTGATCAAAGGGAGCAAGGAGGTCAACAAGGGGGTGCTCCACGTTTCAATAATTTATATGTTCTTCAAGAAAAGTAAGAGGTGGATGAGGCACCTGATGTTGTTACTAGTATGTTAAAGATCTACAATCTTGATGTGTATTTTCTGTTGGATCAGGGTGTTACTCTCTCTTTCATTACTCCCTTAGTTGCTCATAGACTTCATGTGTATCCTGAGTTGTTGTATGAACCCTTTAAAGTGTCTACCCCTGTTGGTGAGTCCATTGTTGCTAAAAGAGTTTATAGGGGTTGTCCCGTGTCTATTTCACATAAAGTCTTACCTTGTGATTTTGTTGAACTTGACATGGTAGATTTTGATATTAATCTTGGGATGGATTGGTTACATGCATATCATGCTTCTATTGATTGTAGGACCCACAAGGTTAGGTTCCAATTTCCTAATGAGCCCATCCTTGAGTGGGTAGGTCATGATTCGGTGGCTAAGGGTAGGTTCATGTCTTGTCTTAAGGCTCAGAAATTGATTTCTAAGGGTTGCATATATCATCTTGTACTATAAGAAAAAAGACTATTAATGACCATTTATTAATGAAGGGAAATGAATCCAATCATTATAAATACACTTATAGTGACCAAATTTTTTTTCGATCATTATTAATACACTTATAATGATCAATTTTTTTTCTGATTGTTAAAGATAAATTTTAATCCAACATTAACAAGAAGATAAATTTAATCGTTAAAAAGCATAACATCCCATCTTTAAAATATATTAGTTAGTGTAAAAATATGTTTTAATTAATATGAGTGCAAAGATATCAGAGCAAATCATGTTATAAATGTTACAAGAGGTGTTTTGTTTATCATTCCATCATTCTGATAAGAATCCTCCAACTTTTATAATTTTTCTTATTTCATAAAAAAAGTTTAACAAAAAATATATTGATGTATTATTTTCTAATAACTCTATCCATCATTATTATTGTAGTGAATTATATAAAATTTTGAAATATTATAAAAGCATTTAGTTACAATCTTTTTGGCACAATTTGTTTTAACTTAAATATTTTCTTGATATAGTTTCTATATATGTTTTTATTTTGAAAGACAATTTATTAATCTTTACTTGACCTATTTAAAGATGCAAGATGAAGTAGATCAAAACAAAAAATTGTAATGAAACAAAAAAAATTAAAAATAGAATTAATAATATTAAATATATAATTATGAGCTTATGAGATTAATTTAAGGTAGAAAAATTATATAAATGTGGTAGTAAGTAATTTTCTCAAGAGGATAGATGTTTCTCTACTTACAAATTACCTCGATCAATAGATTTAAGAATTAGTATTCAGTAATAACGTTTCTTCTAATAAAAAAATACATATTGTGTCAACTTGTTTTCATTATTGATTGTGAAACTAACAGGTGTATACAAAAAAAATCATTCGTTTGATTTAGAAAAGTATAAAGTGAAATTTTACAAATAGAAAATTTAAAAAGTTTTACATGACATATAATCAACTACAAATTAATTAAGGAATCATGATTTTTTTTATTATATAAAATTTAAGATGATATAATTGATTTGTATCTTATGATAATTTTAATGATATTGAATTATTTATATTAGGTGAATACCATTAGTATAAAAATTGAAACTAAAAGAACTTGGGGGTTTTATCCATGAAGCAATGCGCAAAAAGTCAATAAATTAAGGTACAAAATACAAAACAAACACCTTTATGTCAAGAACTAGAAGTTCCAACTATCTTTTTATTTGGTTGTGAGAACAGAAACAAATTTTATATTTTATTAGGGTTAATCTTTGATTTTTTGAAAAAGAAAAAAGAAGATAATAGTTACTAGGAGTGTTATTAATAACCTTACATGAAGTTTATATACTTGTCTTTTGACAGATCATGCAGTTTGAAGGACTCATCCTCGGAAAATGTAAAGGTGTATAAGCAACGAAAAATTTTTGAAGCACAAGAAGAATGCATTTCGTATTTCAAGAATTGTTTAAAGATATTCTTGTTTTTCTTTTACTAAGAGATAAGAAATATAATATCATACAATTTGTATGTCTATATTTTTGTGACGTTACACAGTATCATCCTTTATAGTTAACCATAAAATTTTATATGAATATAATTAATTTATATGTTTTTATATGTGCATATATTTGTATATGTGTGTGTATATATATGTATTTTTACTAATATTATTTGTGGTTATAGGTTTTAATAAGTAGAACTGAAGGAAGTCTTGGAGTAACTAGTAAAGTTATAAGTAAGGTCACGAGTTCAAACCTTGCTAACATCCTCTGGCAGAATTGCAAGGTAAGGCTACTTACAATAGATCCTTGTGGTCAGGCCCTTCCCCGAAAGTGCACCGGTCTTGCCTCCTTTTTTAAATAACTAGAATATCAATTAGTGAAGGCAAAATCTGGTTGCTGAAAAGTGGTATGACGACTGAATTTTTGTCGTTGTTAAATCTTTTTAACCCGATCGTTAACTTTCAATGACCAAGCTTTTAACGATCGGTGATGATGAGATTTTTACCACGATTGGATTTATACTTTTAGCGACTAAATTTCCCCATGTTAAAGAACTTTTTTCTTGTAGTGTTGTGAGGGTTAGAGATGTTGAGTCTAAAGTCTCTTCTATTGAGTTTGTTATGGTGGTTAATGAGTTTCTTAATATCTTTCTCATGAACTTCCCGCTGTCCCTCCCGAAAGGGGGATAGATTTTGGTATAGAACTCTCGATACCCAATCCATTTCTATTCCTCCTTACAACAAGGCACCGATGGAGTTGAAAGAGTTGAGGGACCAATTAAAAGATTTGTTCAAGAAGGGTTTCATATGGCCTAGCAAGTCACCCTGGGGTGCACCAGTGTTATTTGTAAGGAAGAAAGATGGCTCCCTTAAAATATGCATCGAGTACCGATAACTCAACAAGGTCATTGTGAAGAACAAGTATTCCTTGCCTAGGATAGATGACTAATTGGATCAACTACAAGGGGCTAGACACTTTTCAAAGATTGACCTTCGGTCTAGGTATCATCAATTGAGGGTGAGGGAGTGTGATATTCCCAAAACGGCCTTCCAAACAAGGTATGGGCATTTTGAGTTCTTGGTAATATCCTTTGGCTAAATTTGCTCTAGCAATATTCATGGATTTTATGAATAGGATCTTTAAACCCTACCTTGACATATTTGTGGTTGTCTTCATTGATGATATTTTGATCTATTCCTAGAGTGAAGAGGAGCATGTGAAACATTTGAGGGTAGTTTTGCAAACATTGAGGGAAGAAAGATTATTTGCCAAGTTTGACAAACGTGAATTTTGGTTAAAGGAAGTTGCCTTTCTAGGGCATGTGGTATTAGCTGAAGAGATTAAAATGGATCCAAAAAAGATGGAGGTTGTAAGGAATTGGCCTAAACCCTTAAGTCCCATGGATATTAGGAGTTTCTTGGGTTTGGTAGGGTATAACTACCGAAGATTTGACAAGGATTTCTCTTCAATTGCTTCTCCGTTGACAAAGTTGACACAAAAAAGGCCAAATTTGTATGGACTGATGAATGTGAAAGAAGTTTTTAAACTTTGAAAGATAAGCTTTCATCCACTCCTATTTTGGCTCTACCAGAAGGGTTAGAACGATTTGTGGTGTATTGTGATGCTTCGAGGGTTGGTTGGTTTGGGGTGTATTTATACAAAACGGCAAAGGCATTGCCTATGCTTCTAAGCAACTAAAGGTGCATGAATGCAATTACCATACCCATGATCTTGAATTAGCGGACATGGTATTTTCCTTGAAGATATGGCATCACTATTTCTATGGGATTCATGTAGATGTGTTCACCGACCATAAGAGTCGCTCATATGTTTTCATCTAAAGGGATCTAAACTTAAGGCAATGGAGGTGGTTGAGACTCCTTAAAGATAAGCTGTATTGACAGAGCAAAACCACTCTTTCAAAGGTGGGATCAATCCCAACCTATTCTTCTTAGCCTATTTTGACATAAGCATGCACTATTATCCGGGCAAAGCGAATGTTGAGGCCGATGCCCTAAGTCAGGTATCCATGGGGAGTATGGCTTATGTTGATGATGGCAAGAAAGAATTAGTGAGAGAAGTTCACTAGTTGGGCAGATTGGGAGTTAGGTTGGATGAGGCCGAAAATGGAGGTGTGGTGGTTGTGGATGGTTCTAAGTCTTCCTTGATTGAAGAGGTCAAAACCAAACAAGACCTTAACCCCACATTGTTAGAATTGAAAGCTTTGGTGAAGGATAGCAAGGTGGAGGTTTTCTCCCAAGGGAGAGATAGTGTCTTTAGGTACAAAGGTAGGTTATGTGTGCCATATGTGGATGGCTTGAGAGACTTGATCTTGAATGAGTCTTATAATTCATGTTATTCCATTCACCCCAGTTCTACCAAGATGTATAGGGATTTGAGAGAAGTGTATTGATGGGATGTTATTAAAAATTATATTGCCAAGTTTGTGTCAGTTGCCATAATTGTCAACAAGTCAAAGCCAAACACCAAAGGCTGAGTGGCCTAGCTAAATACATTGATATTCTTACTTGGAAGTGAGACGAAACCAACATGAATTTTGTACTTAGGTTACCAAAGACTCGGAGGCATTTTGATTCTATTTGGGTTATCATTAATAGAATGACAAAGTCGACTCACTTCCTACAAGTTGAAATGACTTATGGTGCTGAAGATTATGCCAAGTTGTACATTCATGAGTTGGTTAGATTTCACGGGGTTCTGTTAGCCATTATCTTGGATCGTGGTGCTAAATTTACTTAGCACTTTTGTAGGTTCTTTCAAAAGGGACTTGGTATAAAGTCAAGCTTAGCACGACATTTCTCCCACAAATAGATTGTCAAGTTGAGAGAACCATTCAAACTCTTAAGATATGCTTAGAGCTTGTGTCTTGGAGTTTAAAGGTAGATGGGATAAACAGCTTCCGCTCATAGAGTTTGCTTATGATAATAGCTATCCCTCTAGCATTAGAATGACTCCCTTTGAAGCTCTATATGGGAGACATTGTAGATTTCTGATTGGGTGGTTTAAAGTGGGTGATATTGCTTTGTTAGGTTCGAATTTGGTTACCGAAGCTTTAGGGAAGGTGAGGATGATAAGGAAAGATCGAAGATGACTCAAATTTGGCAAAAGTCTTATGCCGACACTAGGAGGAAGGACCTTGAATTTAAAGTTGATGATTTGGTGTATTTGAAGTTTTCACCAATGAAAGGTGTAGTCCAATTTGGCAATAAGGGCAAATTAAGCCCTAGATATGTAGGGCCTTACCAGATTTCAAGATATGTTGGTAATGTAGCACACGAATTAGAGTTGCCTATGGAAATGAGCATGATTTATCCAGTCTTCCATGTATCCATGTTAAGGAAGTATGTTGGAGACCCTAATTCCATTGTGCCCTTAGAGGTGGTTAATGTTGAAGAGAATTTGGCTAATGAGGAAGTTGTGATGGAAATCTTGGATAGGCAAGAGACAAGGTTGAGAAATAAGGATGTTGCATCTATCAAAGTCCTTTGGACGAACCAACAAGTTGAAAGCGCTACTTGTGAAGCCAAAGCCAATATCAAGAAGCGATACCCTTATCTCCTCCATTCTAATCAAGCTTGACGTACTAAGATCTTCCTATTTAGGAACACTCCTTGCATGTCATGTTTGTGTTATCCATGCATAAGTATGTGATTTAAAGGTGCATTATAAATGTTATTTGACGCATGGTTTGAAAATTCTCATGGTGACATGTTGCATTTTGCATATGATGCATGTATCCTATTCCTTAGAGCTTGCCTTTAGTACATTCGGGGATGAATGTTACAAAGGAGGAGATATTGTAAGGCCCGGCATGTTGGAGGGTGTAAAAGTGCCTAAGAAATGAAATCTGGAAATTTTCTGAGTACCAGTGGGTCTACGAAAGGGTCTAGGGGCCGTAAGTGTCACCACAGGCCATATCTTAGGCTTGTGGAATATTGGGCAGACTTGGTGAAAAGACAGATTTCTGAAGTTGAGTATACGAACTATCAAATGGCCCATAGATGGACTTACAAGCTATAAGTCTTGTTGTAGGTTGAGGATCAGAGAGGGTTTTTGAGGGTCCATATCTTATCAAATGAAACCCCCTCTTCAATGGCGCGTAGACTAGACCACGACCCATAAGTGGGGTCTCGTGGTCCCGTCTGACAGGAAATTTTAAAGGGCAAATTCGACCTTTTCTATTATCCTAATGTTATACTACGTCATTTAATCCTTCAAAAAGACGCCTTATCAGCCATATACAACCCTAATTCACTCTGTTCCAACTCAATCTCAAAAATACCATAAGTCTAACCTCTCCTAAACTCTCTCAAGCTCCTCAACACATTCATGCAAAGGGTGCCATCTAGGGTTTTGGAATTTCTTTACTTTCCTACAAGATTTTCCATCTTCAAATAACCAAGGTATGTGGGTTTGATTATGGAGACCTTTCCTGCACAAGTTCAACTATTCTTCTTCCTCGCATACATGAAATACTTGGATATTTATGGATGTTTTATGAACTCCTTAATATGATAATATTATGTGGAGATTTATGGTGTTTCTCTTTTGCGCATGATTATCCATTGAAAAGCCATGTGAAATTTATGGATTTTACGAGGGTTGATGATACCCTACCAAAGTCTTATTATTGTTATGGTGGGTTATTTCAAATAATGTTCAAATGGTTCCATTACTCTTCTCAAGTCTTTTACTTTTGAATTTCATGGTTTTAAACCTATGTACATAAAGTTGAGGGCCTTATAGAAAGATTTTGCAAATTATGAATGATATGAATTTTGGAAGGGCTATTGTGCATGTTATGAGAATATTGAGAAAAATTATGAGAGTAATGAATCCCCTATTATGATGTTATGAAGCTTTGGTTTTGATGAGCTACTCTATGAAAATATTATGATATTATGATGCTTTGCACATTATGGCTATAAGTATGATCTTTAAATATTCCTTGAGATTGTGACCTAGCATTGAGGGGACCTTGGTAGATAACC
This sequence comes from Solanum rostratum, assembly GCA_029948455.1. NCBI lineage: Eukaryota > Viridiplantae > Streptophyta > Magnoliopsida > Solanales > Solanaceae > Solanum > Solanum rostratum. Next base: position 54,093,526 of record CM057049.1, read on the forward strand.
ATTGTCCCATAACTATGTTGCCACCATAGTTTTATGAATTAGCTAATGGATCCATATAGCTCATTTTACATGGTTGACCAAAAAGGGTGGTGTTCCTGTAACGCGAATGTTAGTTAAATATCAAAATGGGTGGTGTTCCCGTAAGGTTGTTATTATAAGTTAACCAAAAAGGAAGGGGTTCCCATAAGGTATTTATGAAGCACTTTCCAAAAAGGGGGAGTTCTCGTCAAGTGAATGTTTGGTTTACCTTGGCAAAGTAGACCACTCTTAGTCTGGTGTGGAGTGAACATTGGGAGTCCAAGTAGTAGCTCGTTTGATCTTATATATCAGTTATGGTCCCTTCCCATCTATGTATGATGTGTTATATGATTTAATGATTCCTCATGCATACTTTAATTAAGGCATTGAGCATCTATGATATATTGAGCTTATACACATTGGTTATGATTATGCATATTACTTAATTATGGCTTGTGTTCTTTGTTGCATTTCACCCTGCATACTTAGTAGATTCCAAGTACTAATGCATGCTTTTTGCCTACATGATCTAACCATGTAGGGACCGAAGCAACTATCTATCTTCTTCTTCAACGTGGCTAGATGACTCGGTTGAAGACCACTTTGGTTGAGTCCTTCACTTCAGGGACAATAGCCATTTACTTTCTTGCCTTACTAAGACTTGTACTTTTATAGATATTATCTTTTGAGGGTGAGCCCCGGATATGTCTTGGCCTCTGTTCCATTCATACTAGAGGTGTTGTTGGATATTTGAATATGTATATATTGAGCCCGTCTCTTATTATGCTATGTATTATGAAAGACTCCCTTAGTCCCTTACTCCCTCTTATGTGTTGAATGCTTGTTGTATGGATAAGATAAAAGTACCAAGACCCTAATTTCCCTGATAGTGTGAGTCATATTTACCCAGCCCTTAGACTTTATTTTCTATGTGATCCATGTTAATCCTCTTCCCTACAACATCCCCATAGTGTGAGTCCAAAGTCCCATTTCCCCTAGAAATTATGTGTTATTTTCCTTAACTGAGGCTTGTTCGGGTTCTCAATTTACCGTGTCATATCTAAGCCCTAGGCTTGGGTCGTAATAGGCACATGAGACAAATCTACTATGAATACAAACTCAGAGCAAGCTAAGATTAATGAAGATGTAATGCAAGTGTTAGTGGGGATTAGTACCAATGTAGGGTTGCTGATGAAGCAGAGCTAAGAATGAGTAAATGCAGTTAGTCATTATCCTCCAAGAGCACCCATGTATGAAGAGCCATATTATGAGAAGGAGAAGTGCTTTGTAGTTGATCAGATGAGAGGTTTCCAGACCAACACTTAGGGGTCCAATCAGGACTATTGGCACCAAGGTCAAGGGAATCAAGGTCAGAACTATAACATAGGCAACAATCGAGGAGGATATTACGACAAAAACGGGGAACAAGACAAAAATGGTGATTAGGGTCGCAGAGATGGGTACATGAATGGTCCATATGTGGCACCACATAATAGTAATTCTTGGGTTGGTAGTTTGAGGATTGAGGAGATGTTTGATAAGTTGTTAAAGAAAGCTGACGCATAGGATGAGACCTTGGAGGGGATGAAAGTTGAGATTTCAGGCATTAATCAAAAAATCGAGTCTTATACTATAGCTATTAAGTAGTTGGAGCAACAATTGGTCAGATGTCTATACAGTTGAATCAGCATTAGAAGGGTGCATTACCAAGTAACATAGTACAGAATCTAAAGAATGATAGATAGTGCATAACAATGACCATATGAGGTGGAAAGCGAATGGCCGACCCACCAATGCTAGTATATGATGATAAAGTTCGTGAGGAGATGGTAAAGAGAAAAGTTGCAAAGATTGGAGATAACAAGGCTATGGATGGGGTAAGCGACGAAGTGATGACACCAAGGAAGTTAAAGCCCATACCTAGGCCTTCACCACCTTTCCCTTAAAGACTCAAGAAGAAGGAAGAGGAAGGTAAGTTTTAGAATTTTATCTCCATGTTGAGGTAACTATCTATCAACATTCCCCTCATTAAGATATTGGATCGAATGCCTGGGAATGCCAAGTTCATGAAGAACCTGGTGACGATGAGTCAATATCTCTCTCAAGAGCTTCAACATTGTGGTTCTATTGTAACAAGGTCCTAGTGTAGAATAAAGAGGACCCTAGAGCATTCACCATACCCTGCACCATTGGAGATGTAAACTTTGCAAAGGAATTATGCAACTTAGGAGCCAACATCAACTTAATGCCTCTAACAGTGTTCAAGCAGTTGGGCTTGGGAGCCCCTACACTGACAAGTACGCAGTTGTTGATGGTTGATAGGATAGTGAAGAAGCTTATGGGGATATTGTAAGACGTTCTACTCAAAGTGGAAAAGTTCATATTCCCAGGACTTTGTATTCTGGATTGTGAGGTTGAATTCAATGTCCAAATAATCTTGGGAAGGCCTTTATTATCCACTAGATGAGCACTGGTGGACATGGAGTAGGGCCAACTCAAGTTTAGATTAAACGACGAAGAAATTATCTTCAATATCTATCCATCCATGAAGAGACCTGATGATCTGAAGATGGAGGTATGGACACTTGGTGAAGTCTAAGTATCCAAGTAGCCTAAGTCGTGTCGCAACACTAAATCAGGTGCTACTTAGGAGGTAACCATCTTAGTTGTAATTCTTATGTATTATGGTTAGTTTTGGTTTTCAAACTCATAGGTAGATTAATTTCTATATTTTTGTTATAATTTTGGATACAGACACTATAAAATTATAGGGTAATAGTTTTTTTAACCAAGAATGTGCAGGAACAGGGTTACGACAACAAACTGGTGCAAAAAAGGGAGAAAAGTTTGTTCTATGACTAGTCTCATGAGCCATGGGTCATACCACAACACGTATACTAACTCGTAGAACCATTTCAAATTTGCAAAAATTTCTACACTAGTCCGCGAGCCAACTTTACGGTTTGTAGATACAACTACAGGTCGTGAATGGGGTACGTGGACCCCAGGTAAGATTCTGAAATTTTGTCAAGTGTTGGGGGCACTCACAAACTAACCTACGAGCCGTATGTCAATCTACAACTTGTAAGAAGATTCATACAACTAAATCTCTAAAAAAGGGATTCTGAAACCATGAGACTAGGTCTTACAGGCTATAGAAAGTCTACCAGCCAGTGAAATAAAAGAGGGATAATTTCTTTCCCAATTATTTCCACAATACCCTAAGACTTTTTCCTTTTTCTCCAAGTCTAATCACAACCAAATTCCACCACCACACTTTCCAGCTAAGATTTCGGCCAATTTATGGCCACCAACCCACTATATCGGAAAGCTAGGATCCAAGATTTTTGATTCTTTTTTCTAGTTTTCTTGGCTTTTCAATCAATATTACAGTATGCGCTCTTGTTGAAATTTCATTTTTTGCTAGAAATTGTGATATAGGTTTTGGACCCTATTGAGGTTGATTGTATAATTTTCTTGCCCTAATTGTTAATATTGCCTAAAAGTTGGGTGTATCATATGCTCCTCATTGTTGGATTGCCTTTATTTGCCATGTAACCAATAAGCTAATCTGAATATCATTATTTGAAATTGTTCCATTCCTTGTCGTATAAGTTAATATTATTTATCTTGTTAAAATCGATAAGGTAGTGTAATGAGTTGAATATTGGAATAAAAAACTGATTAAATTGGCCATGAAACTAATCTATTGGTATGAGTGCCATTGTCTGAAATTATGCAATCACTTGTCTAAGTTGTGCTAAATTATTTTGATAAAATCGATTAAGTGGTTACGTGAATTGAATGATGTCATGCAGAACATTTGGTCCAGTGGTAGTTGTTGTGATGTTTGAATATATCTGAGTGAATTGATGGTTGAAGGGTAGAATACTGATTAGCACATGTTTCAGTTTTGGGTTGGATTAATTGGTGATAATGCACTATGTATATGTAGTTCGTAACTTGTTGAATGTGTTTAATTTGGTTTGAGTGCCATTGCTTCGATATTGTTTATTTTTTATATGCCCTATTACTGTGCCTAGTCGTTATTCTTCAAACAATCATTCAATTTTAACTTGACTAGGATTTGACTGTAATTTTGGTTGCATATTGGTATAATGGAATTGAATGGTGACCTTAGAAAACTTAGGTTGCTATTTTTAAACAACGTGAGGGTCTTCCATGACCCGTGGATTAGTCTATGGATCATAGCTTAGATCAACCATTTTGTTTTTTGGGATGTTATTAGACGAATCTACTTACGAGTCACAGTTTAGACTATGGCCCATAAACATGGTTCATAGGTTCCTTACCTGCATGAATAGAATCCTAGCATTGTACCTATGACCCAGTCTACGACTCATAGTCTTTTCTACAAGCTGTGACTGGGATCGTAAATACATTTTTAGTGACTCAATTTACTTTATCCTATTTCCTATGAAGGCCTTCCATGACTCGTAGCTTTCCCTACTACTCGTAGGTGAGACTTCGTAGGCCCTTCTGTGCACATTTGTAAACTTTTTACCTTCTTATCTATACTCGTAGGGCTCATGTTTACTTGTATTTTGGTGTTTTCACGTATTATGGCTCCTCGATCAAAGAACGATGAGATAAAAGCCTTGCAAACCCGACTACGTGATGAGTCTATAAACACCGAGGCCAATGGGTCCTTTAGAGGTGCTCAACGTCTAGCTAGACGAGGGTGTTAAACAACGACACACTGGGGAGGCATCTAGATAGTGCTATACTAGATATAGGCCATAGTTGCTTGTCCTCCCCAGTCTGAAGAGGGAGGTGCCCAGTAGAGCAGCTCGATCCAAATGGAAAGACTCTGACAAGGGGTCTCGATCATGGTTAGGAGATGGAGAGGACTCTGGTTTAGGTGAGGATTCAGGTTCTGAGTCCACAAAGTCCACCCTAGCACAAACAGCCCCTCCAACTAGATTAACAAAACGGTGGTGTGTCCGGCGCATACAGGATATATACTAAGAGGACGTCCAGCATGACGAGCTGGGTCGACAAGCCAGCACCATATTTGAGGATTGACGGATCATTAGATCTAGGCTTGAGAGTGCTCCTATGCTGGGAGACACTATGGCTCGCTACAGACTAGATTGGTTAGTAGCCTTATTAGGGAAATACTCCCTACAACTAGTGCATGAGTTCTATTTTCTTTGTGATTTTGTGGTTAGTCTTTGAATCTAGAAAGAATACTATGTAACCTATGCTGCTACTATTATTGTTCGAGCCGAAAAAGGGAAAGTTCCTTGCACAGCCCCAGTTGACACTGATGATGGTGCGTGGAGTCCCCGTCGACATATTTGAGACCACCATCCGATGATTCTTATTTGGTCTTGAGTACTAGGCCTCTATGACCACCGTTAAGTATGACTACAGGTTGGGGTAGACCTATGACAGAGCACTGATAAGAGATACAACCCGAAAGGCCACCTTGATGATATGGATTGTGGAGCACGTAGTTGAACCGGGCCAGGACCCTAACTAGATATCTTGTTCAATGGCGATCGTGAAGGCTTTACTCAGCTTTGCTCGCAAGTTTTGGTGGGTTGTTGTATGTACGCTGATCCGACCTACCCAAGCGAAAAACACTTTGACGCTGAATCGCGTTGTATTGGTTGTCAACATTATTGTTGGCTATGATATAGATTGGGCTTATTTGATTTGTGAAGAGATACAAGAGCGGGCCGTGAAGAGGTCCACCTCCATCTCGTTCCCGTGCCTGGTCTAACATTTATGTATAGAGACGGGTGTGGAGATATTGCATGTTCATCGAGGCACCACATCCTGAGCCTACTACCTCCACTGCTGTTGCTCCAAATATAGAGAGGGCCCCATAAACGGATACTAAGAGAGATACATGGCCCACTACTACTTCCTCTATTGTACCAGAGGTTGTGCCTACACGTCCTCCCTCCACAAGCATGGTATACATGTTTCTGAAGTTGACTTAGGCTTTTGTACAACGACAGGTTCGCACTGAGTCCTAGTTGACTATGTTCTTACAAAAGATATGGCCTTGGGTTCGCTAGGGCATAAGATAGTCTGAGGAGCATATACAGACGCATTTAACGGACACTATTAAGGACAAACTTCCAACATTTCATGGCCATGTTGATGCTTTCTAGAGGCGAGTGGAGTAGAGCCTCAGATCGACTCGGACTCCTGATATGATAGCTATCAAGGAGATCCAGCAGTTTTGTACTCAGATGAGGGCAATGTCATCCACACCTTTGGTGATTCCCATTACTGTCGATACTTTTTGAGGTGGTGGACCTATTTGCTGATGAGCCTCTAGTCCTCGCTTCTAGGAAGAGGCGTTGTTATGATGATGATTATATCCTTGAGGCTACATAGATCAAGGCCGCTAGAAAAGCCTTCATTGTTGATAAAAGAGACCGAAAAGCATGACAACTAGAGTTAGCGAAAGGTGTTGAACCCTTCATACATGCCACCACTACTAAGAAGACCAGCTAACATGCTGAAGGTGGTGATGCACGGACAGACATCGATGCTTAGGGGCCCAAGTATGTCCATTTTTTACCCCAATATGATATGTTGGTTTATTTTGTTGGATTGAGGATAATGCAAATGATTTTCGATGGGATGTGGATAGTTATAGGCCTTAGCAACGTTTGAGTAACTGAGGTGTATATCTATTCCAATTTTTGAATCCGTGGGGTTTTCTTGTATGTGTTCTTTCCCTAATGAAATTTATTTTTTATTGAATCGACATGCTTAGGATGTGTAAGTAGTATTAGTAGAATATTATATCAAAATTTGTGGCATATGTTCGTTTTTGTTGAAAAATAATACAGATTTTGTTGAAAAATGCTACCCCCTATTTTTGTGAGGAATAATGTGTTGCTCGGTAGTTGTGATAACAACTATGTTTAATCAGTGATTGATAGTGTGTATTTTGACAAGTTAGGACTTAATTGTGATAAAAGGCATGATCTGAAAGTCTAAGTTGACAGTGTATTCAGCGTCAAGTGCGTGTGAGCTTTATTGTATGATTCTTATACTATGTTTCAATTCAGAACTTACCTGTTACTCTTACTCAGACTATAGGTTAGTTGGTTAGGAAAGGATCATAGGTTATTGTTCATATTAGTCCACTCAACCTAAAAGTAACCAACTAAATGCTTTAGGTGTCCATTGATCATAATGTTTGAGTCTTACATATACTCTTTTTTTGTAGACACCTGAGTAACCGGCCTTTTTGTCTGTGTAATCTTGAAATCATCCCTGGTCCCTTGAATATTATGTACCTCAACTCAGGCTAATAGCCTAAGTTGAGGGTGGCTACCAAAAGTGCCCTGGTTCATAGGTTGGATATTGTGCACCTCAACTCAGGCCAAAAGCCTAAGTTGAGGGTAGTTGTTGCAAGAAAATCACACCAAACAAGGAAGGAAGCATAGTGATGCAATAAAAAAGGGAAAATCTAAAGTGGGTGAAAGAAAAAAATAGATGCCTAAATTATGAGCTAAAAAGTAAAAGAACTGAAAAAAATAAAAGGCAATGAGCTGAAAATTTTGAATAAGGCACCCAAAAAGGTTTTAAATAGGAAGAGGGCATTAATGATTTGAAAAATGTTAGTGTTGGTAAGATAAAAGTGAAAAATAGTGCAGAGTAAAGGAGGGCAATACTCACTATGTCTCAAACATATCACGCCAAAGTCCCCCTACTTTACAAACTAAGAAAGGTCTATAGTGATCATAAGTCAACTATTCAAATGTCATGGTCAGGAGTATAGGGGCAAGCCTATGATATTGTACGCTATGTTTCAATGTTTATTGTGAGCATAAGTGTTTTTATCAGTCCCGAGCATTGAATTTGAAGCTATCATTCTGAGTGAAATATATGACTTCTTTTTGTGAAGGCACTTGCAGTAAAGTGTTGACTTTAGGATGCCTCGGTGTTTGTTGCTTATCTATGTTGCCTTTCTTATCATAGTTGTACTGCCGTCTATTGGTCCGCATGAGTTTGATAACTGTCTTATATATGTACTGATGAGTTTGGTTGGGTATTTGCGATTTGTTGATATATGATGTATGCCATGAGGTTGAGGTCTTTGTGCTGTTATATTGCTTATGTAAATTAAGTCCGTCGCTTGAGGACAAGCAATAATATTAAGTTGGGGGTGTTAATGTGCCACCAAAATATGATACTTTTGATGCTTTAAACTTAGAATTTTGTGTGTTCTCAAAGTGATGTTTGTAGATTTGATGTGTTTTTGTGTTGATTTTATAGGATATCAGGAATTAGGATGATTTTGGCCCAAGTTATATAGATCGCAGAATTTTAATGATGTATGAATAGCTAAATCCACAACTAGGGTTGTGGGAACTATGAAGAACTAAAAAAGTAAAAATCGGATAGTTCATAATTCTTGGAAAGTGTACGTGCTTGTATTAATTATCTCTTCGATATGAATGCTTTTTAACGGTGGCCAACGTTAAAATATGCCCAATTCTTACTTACTGGATCAAGTAGGTAATGAATGGGATAAGAGATAATTAACAAGATTCGATGTGATTACTCTCGTCTAATCAACCTAAACGGATCAAAGAATAGTTGTACTAGGACAAGGTAAAGGTTAGTAATACAATACCTTTGGGATGGATCAAATCACGTGGTGAAATATTCCTAGCGCCTGGATTAAAGGGTTAGGTGAACATAACTTACCAGTTCTACATGCTACATATTAGAAAAGGTTATAAATATCTGGTTACACTAAGTTAGGAATTCATGGGGAACATAATACCCAAGTTACTTCTCTCACTGATTTCACAACACTTTCACTTGACGGTTTGATTCTAGTTTAACTTTATTTATTGCATTTTACCAACCCCTCCTTTAAGGAAATAAGTGGACTAATTCATTTCAGTTCCTCATAATTATTCCATGTCTAGACCTTATTCCTTGTGGGATCGACTCTAACCATTGTTAGGTTTTATATTTTGAACAACGATCGCTTATACCTTGATTTGAAGGTGTAGTTTGGGCATGATCTGCGTTTACTTTTTATGTAGCACAATTATGGATTCTTTTCTATTTTATAGAAACTGATCATTATCGGTTCCATCCATTGATGTATTAGTTGGTATGCTTATAACAAAGTATGTTAGTCATTCTTACTGCTTTTAATGTTGCTTCATTGCTTAAAATGGCCCATAGTCCCTTTTCACTTATTTTTCTGCAATTGTTTTTATTAAATGCCTATGAATGCTTAAAATGCTTGAGATGTCTTGGGTGAGGTGCCTTTGGATATCTTATTCACTATGTGATGACTAAGCCCCTAGGTCAAGTCGTTACAAACTTGATATCAGAACACAGGGTTTTAAAATATTCCTCAGATGTCCATGCATACCCCGTAGCGTAGAGTCTCATTCAAGATTGTGAAGCGTGCCACTATCTTGAGTGAGAGGCTATGAGACGGTTTAGCAAATTCTTCCTTTCTTTCTTATCTATGTCATGCCTTAGAGTTGAATAAGGTTTTCTATTAACTAATGATGGCCTTTTGTTTGTTTTTAGATCATGCCACCATGAAGAGCTCCCCATCAACGAGACACTCCCGAACAACAAGTTCCTTAACTCCAACAAGACAATGGAGTGTCTCATACGGAGTTTCGAGCCACCTTTACCTTGTTGGTCCAAGCATTTGCCAACCAAGCCGGCCGGAAGATAGTCGTTCCTCTCCAAGTGCCTACTCCAGCCACTAGGGTATGTGACTTCATGCAGATGAAGTCGTCGAAATTTCATGTGTCTAAGATGGAGGAGGACCCTATTGACTTTATTGAGAAGCTTTACTGGGTAGTTGCGGTGATGGGCATTCCATCAGAAGAGAAAGTCGAGTTGGGGACCTACCAACTCAAAGGGGTCACCAAGATTTGGTATGAACAATGGGCTGATGTGAGGGGCCAATAAATAGGTCCTATCGGTTGGGAAGAGTTCAAGTGTGCTTTCTTGGACCGGTTCTTCCTAATTGATCTTAGGGAGGTGAAGGTCCAGGAATTTATCAATCTTAAGCTAGGGACCATGAGTGTGAAGGGGTACTCTCAAATTCACCAAGCTATTAAAGTATGCTCCCTTTATAGTTGCAGATCTGAGGGATTGCATGAGCAAGTTCATCTCCAGTGTCTCTGATTTGGTCTCCAAAGAATGCAAGATAGCCATGCTAGTCAAGGAGATGTACATCTCCCGTTTGATGACATATGCGGAGCAAATTGAAGAAAATAAGCTCCAACATAGGGCAAAGGAGTCCAAGATGGATCAAATTGATGGTGGGAGCTATTCTCACCAAAGGAGAGGTGGTCATAAGTTTCAAGGTGGCAAAAAACAAGGTGTTCAAGGATCTATAGACACTCCTCCACCCCGAACTTCAAAGGACAAGGGGGTGTCTCTTAATCCCCAAAGCCCGAGTTGCCTAAAGTGTGAAAGACTCCATAAGAGAGAATGTCTAGCTAGGTCCAGTCCTTGCTTCACTTGTGGGAAGCTTAGCTACCATGCCAAGGATTGTAAAAAGGGCAGAACAAGGCCCCAAGGGGTCAAGCTCAAGGTGCCCAAAGGACTAACCGATTTTATATTCTTCATGGTCGCCAAGAGGCCGAAGAGTCTCCTGACGTGGTCACCGGTATGTTAAGAGTCATTGATTATGATGCATATGCACTTTTAGATTCGGGAGAAAATTTATCATCTGTAACCCTATTCCTTTCCAATAAATTTCAGGCATGTCCCAAAGTCCATTATGATCCCTATGAGGTAAGTAACCCCATAAGAGAGTCCATTATAGCTCGAAGAGTGTACAAGAGCTATCCTATCTCCATATTTCATAAAGTGATCTCAGGTGACTTAGTTAAGCTTTCTATAGTAGACTTTGATGTGATCCTTGGGATGGATTGATTACATGCTTCCATTAAGTAGAACCTATAGGGTCTAGTTCCAATTCCCTAATGAGCCAATTCTTGAGCGGGAGGGTAGTAACTCTTCATGTAGGGGCCGGTTCATTTCCTTCTTAAAAGCTCGTAAAATGATTTTCAAGGGGTACATCTATCATTAAGTAAGAACCAGATATGCCACTTTTAAAGTTCCTTCTCTTGAGTCGATCCTCATTGTAAATGAGTTTCCCGATGTCTTTCCGGATGAGTTACCTGGTGTTCCTCCTGAAAGGGAAATAAAATTTGGTATAGACATCTTACCTGATACTCAACATGACTCAATCTCTACATATAGAATGGATCTCATGGAGTTGAAAAAGCAAAAAGAGAAATTGAGGGATTTGTTTAAGAAGGGTTTCATTAGACCTAGCCGGTCTCCATTGGGTTGCCCGGTTTTATTTGTAAGGAAGAAGTACAGGTTGTTCCACATGTGTATTGTCTACCAACAACTTGATAAGGTCACCATAGAGAATAAGTATCCCTTTTTAAGAATAGATGACTTGTTTGATCAAGTTCAAGGGACTACACAAGACCTACCTTGATATATTCTTTGTGGTGCTCATTGATGACATCCTTATCTACTCTTGAGGTAAAAAAGAGCACATGGAACACTTGATGGTGGTATTACGAACCCTAAGGGAACAAAATCTTTATGTAAAGTTTGACAAATGGGAGTTTTGGCTAAATGAGGTTGCATTCCTTGGGCGTATGGTATCTAGTGAGGGTATCAAAGTTGATCCTCAGAAGACTGAAGCAGTGAGAAATTGGCCAAGGCCATTGATTCCTACCGACATAAGGAGTTTCTTGGGCCTAGTCAGTTACTATAGAAGGTTTGTATAAGATTTCTCCACTATTTTGTCCCCACTTACCAAGTTAACTCAAAATAAAGCTAAGTTTGTATGGATGGATGAATGTGAGAGAAGTTTTCAAACTTTAAAGGATCGATTGACTTTAGCCCCAATATTGACCCAGAAGGAAATGATGGGTTCATCGTGTATTGTGACGCATCAAGGATTGAGTTGGGTTTTGTGTTAATGAAACATAATAAGGTGATATCCTATGCCTCAAGGCAATTGAAAGTGCATGAGAAGAATTACCCAATTCATGATCTTGAGCTTGCAGCGGTGGTGTTTGCGTTGAAGATTTGGCGACATTACTTGTATAGTGTTCATGTGGATGTCTTCACCGACGACAATAGCTTCCAACATGTGTTCACCCAAAAGGATCTCAAGTTGAGGCAACAGAGGTGGTTTGAGCTACTCAAGGATTACGACATGAATGTGAAGTATCACCCCGGAAAGGCCAATGATGTAACTGACACCCTTAGTAGAGTTTCCATGGGTAGTATGTCTCATCTTGAAGATGATAGAAAAAGGGATTTAGCCAAAGATGTTCATAAGTTGGCTAGATTGCAAGTGAAATTGGGTGAGTCCGGGAATGGTTGTACAATGGTGCTTCATGAGTCTAAATCTTCTTTGATTGAGGAGATTAAGGCTAAGCAGGAACATGATCCCGCCTTGGTTTAGTTGAAAGCCTTAGTTAAAGAGGGAAATATAGAGGCTTTCTCACAAGGGGGAGATGGTTTAGTTCAATATCAAGGGAGGTAGTGTGTGCCCAATGATGGTGAGTTGAAGAAGTTGAGCTCATAATTCTTCATATTCCATTCATCCCGGCACTAGAAAGATGATAAAGACTTAAGGGAGATTTATTAGTGGAATAGAATGAAGAAGGACACTGCTCAATTTGTGTCTGAATGTGCCAATTGCCAATAGGTCAAAGTTGAATACCAAAGCCCGGGTGGCCTAGAACAAGACATTGACATTTCTACTTATAAGTGGGAAGAGATCAACATGGACTTTGTAGTTGGTTTTCCAAAATCCAAAAAGCATTTTTACTCCCTACGGGTGATAGTTAATCATATGACAAAGTCTGCTCATTTCCTACCGGTCAAGACTATATTCATTATCGATGATAATGCCTATTTGTATATCTGAAAGTTTCATGGAATTCCACTGTCCATCATATTGAATTGTGGATTTCAATTCACTTTTCACTTTTGGAAGTATTTTCAAAAGGGGATTGGTATTAAGGTGAAGTTAAGTACCTCTTTTCATCCCTAAACTGATGGAAAAGCTAAAAGGACTATTCAGACATTGGAAGACATGTTGAGAACTTATGTGTTGGAGTTTAAGGGGAGTTGGGATGAGCATTTTCAACTTATCGAGTTTGCCTGCAACAATAGCTTTCATGCAAGTATTAAGATGGCACCATTTAAGGTGTTGTATGGTAGATAGTGTAGATCCTCATCAGGTGGTTTGATGTTGGTGAGGTGGCATTAACTAGACTAGACTTGGAATGCTATGGAGAAAATACAAAGCATAAGAGAGAAATTGCAATCATCCCAAAGCCGACAAAAGTCCTACTCCAATGTTAGAAGAAGGGAACTTGAGTTCCATGTTGGTGATTGGGTCTACTTGAAGGTGTATCCGACGAAAGGTGTGATCCAGTTTTGTAAGAAAAGGAGGTATTTGGGGCCCTATAAGGTTCTAAGAAGAATGGGAAAGTGGCTTATAAGTTGGATCTACCCAATGAGTTGCATTTAATTCATCTGATTTTCCATGTGTCAAAGTTGAGGAAATTTTGTAGGCAATCCAAATTCCATAGTTCATTTGCACGATGTGAACATTGAAAAGGATTTGACTTATGAGGAGGGACCGGTTGAAATTCTAGACCGGCAAGTGAAAAAAGTAAGGAACAAGGAAGTTGCATCTGTCAAAATACCTTGGAGAAACTAACAAGTTGAGGGTGCTACGTGGGAAGCAGAGCGAATATGATGAAGCATTACCCCCATCTATTCCACTCTACTCAAGCCTAAGGTATTAAGAAATTCTTCCTAAAACCTCAACTTCCATACATTTTATTTTTTTTCATAATGTATGCATTTATTTTGATGTTTATGGACTATTTTGAAACATGTTTTGAAAGCGAGTTTTGGAAATTTTGTGAAATGATGTTAAAGTAGTATTTTTGCATGCATACAGGGTTATTAGGTACTACTTTACTCCTTAAAGTCTTCTTTTAAGTACATTAGAGGTTGAATGTTCCAAAAGAGGAGATACTCTAATGACCCCCAGTTTGGGAGCCTAAGAGTGCAGAAAGTTGGCTTGAAAAATGACATACAGTTAAGTTTACAGAGTGACTTACAGCCCGTAAGTAGTCATACGACCCACAGGTTTTGTCCTTTAAAATGAACTTTGGGAAAAGGAAAACGTTTCCAAGTGTAGGGTAACCTACGGACACAAGTGACGGACCGTAAGCTCCACTAAGGTCCATAGATAGGGTCATGAGTGAGACTATCAGACATGAAAAAAATTTAGAGTTTGCTGGAAGATGATCTACATGTTACCAGATGGCACATAGAACAATGCACAACCCATAGAACCCCTTTGTCGAATGAGATTAAGAAAATGAGAAAAATGTTCACTATGGACGGACTTTACGAGTCCAACCACGACCTTAAGATTTTACATGGCCTGCAAGAAGGCTTCATGGTTTTGGGTCTAGCAAAAGTAGAAAATCGTGATGGAAAAGTGTGAGGAGAATGGCATAATATGCTGGAGAATAAGAAGTCCTTGTTGCTGGTTACCTAAGCTCGACTTCGGAATTGAAGCTCCTTTAATCAACAATAAGAGGGAAGTGCTTGAGCGAAAGGAGAAGGCAAAAAAAAAGATGCCTTTATCTCTAGAGATGCAGGAGCTTGCCTTAGGACAAAAACTGCTGATATCTGAATGGCGTACGAAGCTGCTTAGCCTAACACTTCAACTCCATCTTACATTGATTTCAGATGTATTACCAAATAAATGGGATGATAATTTTTAATGAGGGAAAATTTGGTTAAGTCCGTAACTTCTATTCCTAAACTCAATCATTTTGGAATCTAAGGGGTCTTAAATTAGGTCCCAAACCCTAAGAAGCTTTCATTCTCTCAACTCTCAAAATTTTATAAGGCAAAAGCTTTCAAAGAAAAGGAAAGGCAAGAACTAGGGTTTCAAAGTTCTTCACCGAAGATTCCAAGTTTATTCTTCCCAAGTCCCTTACAAAATGTGAGTGATTTATGGATACCCTTCCATCCATAAATTAAAGTTGTTTTTTAACCATTTTACCTTTTCCTTAAGTTCCTTTAAGATATTATGCATGCTTATGATGATTTCGTGATGTTTTATGTTATTAAATGCTATTTATGATATCCTATGATGTTTTACTAAGTATATATGCATGTTTTGAGCTATTGATGATGACCCCAATGATGGGTTTCAACAACGATAAAGAGGGCGCATTTTTTATGGTCCTTAAAAAGAGAAATTTTCTCATGTTTTATGTGATTTATGATTGTTTCATTTAAAAGGCCTAGCCCACATAGTTTTCAAGTAAAGCTTTGCATGATTTATGATGACGATTAGTGCATTAAACTTAAGTTTTAAGTAATGATTTGTCAAAAATATAAGCATGTTGACAATTTCCTTAAAGATATTTAAGAAAGGTCCCAAAGATGAAAGGACAATACTCACTTGGTGGTTCCTAAATTCGATCTATTCCTAAGATTGGTACTTATGATTCTAAGTTGTATTTTTAAAGATTCTGTAGGATGATTAACACCGAATGTGACATTGTGGTGGGTTTCGGTAAGGGAACCTTAGAAGCAACCCTTTGTCGCATTAACTATGTTCCACCATATGAGCCCTTATAGGCTAGGCTAGTGGATCCACGTAGGTCATTTATGTAGTAGATCACATGGTCTTAAATATCGGTTAAGGTCTACTCACACAAGTTTATGATTTTAAAATATGTTTTTAATTACATGTTTTTTGTCATGCATTGACTCTTATTCATATTAAGCTATATTCCTTGTGCATGCGTAAGCTCACTTTATGTATTTTTCATCTCATACGTACTTATACGTTATATTTATAAATGATAGTATTACATTTTAATACATGCATTGCATCTCACATACTTAGTTCATTCCAATGTACTAACGCATATTTTGCCTGCATGATTTAATCATGTAGGGACAGGCACTCCTCCATCGGTTCATGGCTAGTATTCAACGTTCAAGACTAGCATTGTTATTTGTGGTAAGCCCTTTAGACGGGACTCTACCATTTTCCTTCTAGCTTGTATTATGTACTTTTGAGACAATGTATTTGTAACCGTTTTGAGGCGTTTACTTTCTACGTTGCACAATTATGGATTCTTTTCTATTCGATGGAAATCAACCACTACTGGTTCCATCCATCGATGTGTTAATTGGTATGCTTATGGAAAAAGTATGTTAGTCATTCTTACTACTTTTTCAATGTTGCTTCATTGCTTAAAATGGTCCATAGTTTCTTTTCTCTTATTTTTCTACAAATATTTTTATTAAATGTCTATGAATGCTTAAGATGTATGAGATGGCTTGGGTGAGGTGCCTTCGAGTATCTCATTGTCATGTGATGACTAGGACCTTAGTTCGGGTCGTTACAAAAAGGACTAAGAGATTGAGGCTCATCCTTTTAGTTGAGGCATGACCTGTTAGTAGTGAATCTCATTGTCCCATAACTGCGTGCCACCATAGCTTAAAAGATCACTTGTTAGATGAGATTGACTCCTAAGAGGTATCATACACTAGATGAGACTTGATTCCCTAGATGGACCACCCATTAGTAGAGGCTTGCTCACTAGTAAGCTTTAGTGGATCCACTTAGGCATAATGGATGTTCACCTTGGCAAGTGACTTCCTCTTTCCTCTGATGTAGAGGTAATATCGGGACTTCATGTTATAGCTCACATGGTTTATGTCGGTCATGATGACTCTCATATTTGACTATGGACTCTTTTATGTTTTTATGATATCTCACCTATGTTCAAGATCTCTTACAATGTTAAAGGTTTTCATACAAAGGCTTATGGCAGATTTTCCATGACTTATTACTCTTACCATGATTTCAAGTTTCATTATGACTTATTATATTTTACAAGGCACACGGTTTTCTTAAGTGACTCTTAACTATATTGTGAACTATGTCATTCATGGCATCTCGATATGATGGTCTCTTCTATACTTGGTTTCCATATATATATATACATATGTCCTTGCTCATGTTTCATGGATATGTAGGTTACTATTATACATCCATATTGTATTGTATTTCGCATACTTAGCACATTCAAAAGTACCAATGCATATTGTATACCTGCATTACATTAAAATGCAGGTGCTAGTGTCCCTATCATCCATCCCCATGGCTAGATCCAGATATTCGATGATCCAGATTGGGTAAGTCCTCAAGATTTGAGGACAACACCTTCTATCTTATCTTTCATATATTTCATTTACATTTCTAAAGATAGTCTTTTGCTTATGTTCAAGGTGAGCTAGGGCCTGTCTAAGCCTTTATCTTATCTCATGAGTTACAGGCATATATTTGGACCTATGTGTTACTTCAGTTTCAGACTTGTATCTCTTATGCTACGATCTATCTTAATTCATGACTCATGTTATATATATGCTTCTGCTTACATATTTATCATTGAATCGCCTTGAATGCTTGATTGAATGCTAAGGGGTTAGTTTGAGGTTCTCTCGGGGATCTCATTCACCATGCTACGGCTATGCCCTAGGCTTAGGTCGTGACACCCATCATAACATTCAAAACATAGATTGTAAAGCATAAGAACTGTCTCACAATTATTCAACCTCGTAACATATCGTATCATTGAATCTATATAACTCATAAAACTAAAAATACATCATAATATCAATATTTAAAGAGATTTCATGCAACTCATAAATTTTCCATACTTGAAAATAAGTAAAATAAGGAATATACTTGAGCTTTGTAGGTGAAAGGGGCAAAATCATGACCTACATACTTGAATTGGAATACTAAGAAAGAAACTTGAGTTTGGAGAAGAGGACTTGAAACCCTACCCTTCCTCGAGTCTTGAAGAGGTGGGAGCCTTAGAGAGATTTGTGAGGGATATGAGTTGGGAGTGAACGGGAGTGTAATGGTAGGGTTGGGGACTGATATGGGTAGAAGTAGGCACAAAATAACATAGTATTGGACTTAGGATGGCAGGGAACGGTTGAATTTTCCCTTCATTAAAATCTATTGGGGCCCATCTACGAACCCGATCTATGGGTTGTAGATCATTCTATGGGTCATTAGTTGGGGTTTCGTCCTAGTTACACAATGGAAGTCCTAAAACATGTTTCTGAACCTCATTTCACGAACCGCCTTCTACGGCTTGTAGTTCAGACTATGGGCTGTGAAGTCCCCTCGTAAATCACCCATACACTTAGAATTTTTCACCCTTTCAGAACTTAAACCATGATCCCACTCTATGGCTCGAAACACAAACCACGATGCATAAAGGGCTTTCATCTAGTGACACATCCTGAACTTTGGAAAACCAATTTTATCCCTCTAGCCTATGAACCTATGTTTATGGCTCGTAAACACTATTAGGGGTTGTATATACCCTTCTATGAGGCTTGTCTATGACTCAAGATTAGAACCACGAGCAATAGATGGGCTCGTACTTCCTATGCCAGACCCCAATTATGCAAACTCTTCTAGATTTTGGCCTTTTAACCTATGGGATCTTACAATATCTACCATTTAGAAATTATCATCCTCGAATGTGATAAAAGCAAGCTTGAATGGAGTAAACAAATAACTAAAAACCCATCATGGATATAAAGTTGAACTTAAACTTCATTTTCATGGAATTTTCAAACTCATGCTTTAATTATCATTCAAATGTAGTCTCATAAGAATGTAAGTATGCATAATAATATGAAAAACTAAAGTGCATGGAATTTGAGGTTTTTCGGAAAGAAATAACTTAACAACTTAGATTGTGAAGAGCAAAAGAGATGAGGGTATCATTTTATCATATCCTTTTTCTCTTCTCATGTAGCACTTTCAACTTGTAGATTCCTCCAAAGGACTTTGACGAATGCAACTTATTTGTTCCTCGACTTCTTCACTTGCTGATCTAGGGTCTCAATCAAAATCTCTTCAAAGGTCAAATTTTTCTTCCACACTCATATCTTCCAACATTGTCATATGGAAAATTGGATGAACCATACTCATCTCTATAGACAACTCTAATTCATAAGCCACCAACCAATCCTCTTGAGAATTTTACAAGGACCTATATACCTCGGTCTTAATTTCCTCTTTTTACCAAACTGGACCACACCCTTCATAGGTGAAACCTTTAAGTAGACTCGATCATCCACATTGAACTCAAGATCCCTCTTTCGAACATCAAAGTATGACTTTTGGAAACTTTGAGCCATCTTCAACTTCTCCCTTATGAGTCTCGCCTTCTCAATAGCATCCAAAACCAAAATCAAGTTCAATCAAATCCACTTCACCAACCTCAAAGCAGTCCACCGAAGACCTACATCACCTCATATTTAAGTCTTCAAATGTTGCCATCTTTATGCTAGAGTGATAATTATTATTGTAGGCGAATTAGTAAGTGGTAAATGGTCATCCCAACTTCTTTTTAACTCTAACACACAAGACCTCAACATATCCTCAAGTCTTTGGATTGTCCTCTCGGCTTGCCCATCTGTTTGATAATGAAAAGCGATACTCAACTTCACCTTGGTACCTAGACCTCTTTGAAATGACTTCCAAAAGTGAGAAGTGAACTGGGAACCACAATCTGATATAATGCGTAATGTCACACCATGCAACCTTACTAAGTTTCAGATATACAACTTGGCGTATGCTTGAGCAATATATAAAGTCTTGGCCAGAAGAAAATGAGCTAACTTCATCATTCTGTCAACAATCACCAAAAGTGAGTTATATCACTTTCGAGTGTGGGTATCCCTACTTCAAATCTATGTTCACATACTCCCTCTTCCAAGTGGAGTTGTCAATATTTTGAGCTAGGCCACTATAACACCCCGTACGTCAAAAAGTTGAAAATTGGAAAAGTCGTGGAAAATCATTTCTGGCCCAGGTAAGTACGAGCCAATATGACTTATGGTTTGATTCATGGGACACAGATAGGTCTCATGGATAGTCAATAGACTTGGTCAAATTTTGAAGTCTACAAGTCAAAGCACAAAAAGCGTTTTATGACCCGTAGAAGGGTCTACAAGCCATAGAAAAGTGCTCGTAGGCCAGAGGTTGAAACAAGTTTTAGAAGTTTGGACATATTACTAGACGAGGGATTTTCATTTATCATTATCTATTTTATGGGTCGTAACTTGTGTTCGTGGTTTGGGTCCTAAGAGGTGAAATTGTCTAAGTCTCGGAAAAAATTATGAGGGCCATCTGTGACTTGTAAAATGAACTATAGTACATAGAAATGGGTTCACATATAAGGATCAGAGACTTATTTCAGAAGCCCAAAAGTGTAACTAGGATGAAACCCATGGTCCACGAGCCATAGTTTAAACTATAAGTTGTAGATCATGCTCGTGGTTCAAGTCCGACAGTTCTTAATGAAGGGCTTTTTGGTCATTTCCTACCCATTTAAGCCCTAAACTATGTCGTTTTAAGCCTATAACAACTTGTAACTGCCCCTCACTCTTTCAAAACATACTCATACTCATTCTTTCCAAAATTCTCCTAAAATTTATAAGGTTTCTCTGTCAAAGGTTCTCCGTTGAAGCAACCTAGGGTTTCAAGTTCTCCAAGGAATTCAAGGCCAAATTCTTCCAAATTTCTCGAGCCTTTTCATCTAGGTATGTGGGTTTTTCACCCATGAGTCTAATTTCTCCACAGATCCCAAAATCAACTCAATCATATTTCAATTTTCAATGTGTAATTTTATAAGTTTCATTATTTTACTCTCAAAAGTCATGATGTATGATACATACATGATTTCTAAATTCAATTATATTTGTAGTACTATCAATTGCACAAATTGCACGATTTTTTATTGAATTTCAAGGAATTTTACTTACCTATTATCTAGGACTTATAAATTTTAATGGTTTCTCTTTATTGTGATTTGAGTTGTCTCCAATTACATGAATATGCATGAATTTCACTCAATTATATGATTTTAAACTCAATTGACTATGAACTCATATTTTTCCCTAACTTTCATATCAAGCCATGATGTTTGAAGAAGATTACAAGTATTTGAGTATGATAATCATGATTATGAAGGGTGACTCAAGACCCTATTTGTAAAACAAGTTGACAAGATAGGGAACATACCCACGTTCTATGCAAGCTAGGAATATGGACTTTTCTTATGATTCGAATTGGTTTACTTAGTCATCATGCTTACTTTACAAATTGCGAGATTATCATTACTACAAACTATATATATGATGTTGATTATTGTATTTTATGTTTATGTATTATGTAGGATTTGACTTAGAATCGAATGAGGCTTGAGGTGGGGGCTCGACCTAAGGGGTCCTCATATAAAGTTTCAAGTCTCATAACTACATACCATCATATGATTATGTTGCCAATATGTCCTAGCTAGTGGGTCCACATATAGCATTATGTTTTATGATATCCACCTACTTAGGCAGAGTTCTACCTTGGCAAGTAGGCACCTCTTTCTTCGATGTAAAGGCAACACTGGGATTTTATGTAGTAGCACACATGGTCTTATTGTCGATTATTATCCTATTCCCACATAAGTATGTATATAATGATTTGAATTTTTTTATTTTACTCCAACTCATGATTAAAAAATTCCTTGATCATTTTGTATCTCTTGTGCCTTATGTCATTGATATATTTATACATATTGCTTTCTATGATATGATTCTTACTTATTGTATAGCATGTCTATATACTTAGTACATTCCAATGTACTAACGCATACTTTTACCTACATTATATCACAATGTAGGGACAAGTGATGATTCCACTCCAACTTAACGTGGCTTGAACCGGGCACTAATTTGAAGATATTTGGTGAGTTAGAAACATGCCCTATTATCCATGCATTATGTTGTTATATTGAGATACTTTTGTGTTTCTTTCTTTAGTTGAAGGTGAGCTAGTGACATATTCTAGTCCCTGCCAAGTTCTAAAGAAGTAGAGGCATGTTTAGGAAAAAGATGACGTACATCCATTTAATGGAGAAGGTTCTTATTTTGCATTCTTATATATGGTTTTGAGACTTATTTTCAGTTGTATTATATTGATACTTAATTACCTTATGCTTATGATATTCTAAGAGGCTTGGGTGGGGCACCTTTGTGTTCTATAATCATCGTGTTACGTCTAAGCCATAAGCTTGGGTTATGAAAAACTTGGTATCAGAGTAGAAGATTTTTAAATATCCTAAGGAGTCCAACATGTCACTTCTAGTATAGTCTTGTTCATAGGTATGAAGCGCCCCATATCTATGAATGGGAAGTTATGAGACACTTAGGAATATTCTCACATCTTTCATGATCTATGCCACGCCCTAATATGTCTTAAGACTCCTTCTCTCTAATGCTCAAACATTAAAATTTTTAGAAAATGCCACAACATCGGGCACCATTGCAAAGAGGAGTTGATGCTAATAAGGATCAAGCTCTTCTAGGTCCTCAATCTCCATAAGATCCTCTAGTTGACCATGTGAAAATGTAGAATTCTGTACCGCTATCACTATGTTTGACCAAGTCATGTCTACTCAAGTCAATCAAGGTTTTGTTGCTCCTATCTCGACTTCTGCGGTTAGAGACTTTGCAAGGATGAATCCTCCGGAGTTCTATGGTACAAGGGTGGACAAAGATCCACAAGAGTTCATCAACAATGTCTATAAAGTGGTGGAAATAATAGGGGTATCTTCCAAGGAAAAGGTGGATTTGATGGCCTACCAGCTCAAGGGAGTTGTTAAAAAAAGGTTTACTCAATGGAAATCCAAAAGCGTTGATGAGGGTCCCATTGATTAGGAAATACTCAAAACTGCATTTCTTGATCATTTCTTTTTACTTGAGCTAAGGGAAGCTAAGATGATGGAGTTTATGAATCTCAAGCAAGGATATATGAGTGTAAGGGAGTATACCTTCAAATTCACTAAGTTGTCCAAGTATGCACCTTCTATGCTAGTCGATCCAGAGCCCGCATTAATAAGCTTATTTTGGGTGTATCCAACTTGGTGGTGATGGAGTGCAAAACTGTAATGCTTGTGAAAGCTATGGATATTTTTTGGCAAATGACTCATGCTGAGCAAATTGAGAGTGAGAAACTTAATAAGATGAGGATGAGGAAGTCGAAGAGAGCTCATATTGAAGGTGGATTTTCAAATTCAAAGTCTAGTGGTAATGGTTGTTTCCAACATGGCTAAGAGTCACAAGGTCAAGGGTCACCTAAGGTTGTTAATCAAAGGTTTGATAGAGATAGGGTGTCTACCCCTTGGGTCCAAGGTGAAGGTGCTACAGTGGGTTGTTCTATTTTCCCTAAGTGTCTCAAGTGCGGGAGGAATCATGGTGGTAATTTCTTAAGGGGAATGAATGCTTGCTATGAGTGTGGTAAGATACGACACAGAATCTCTGAGTGTCCTAGGGCTACCAACAAAAGGAGAAGAAGGCATCCTCAAGGTTAAACAACTCAAAGAGGTCAAGTGCAAAAAGGTGTTCAAGCTCATCAAGGAGGTGGTCTACATCATAACTGGTTTTATGCTCTTCATTCTAGACAAGAGGTGGAGGAGTCTCCCGATCTGGTCACGAGTATGTTAAGGGTCTTTGATCTTGATGTGTATGCTTTAGTTAACTCTGGTGTAAATTTTTCTTTTGTTACTTATTATCTTTTCATAAAATTTGATGTGTCTCCCAAAGTTTTGTTAGACCCTTATTTGCTATGTACACTAGTTTGTGAGCCGATTTTGGCCAAAAACGTCTATAGAAATTGTCCCATGTTGGTCTTGCATAGACTTTTTCCTTGTGATCTTGTTGAACTTGACATGATCAATTTTAATGTTATTCTTGGTATGGATTGGTTGCATGCTTCATACACCTCCATTGATTGTAGAACTCGTACGGCCAAGTTTCAATTCTATAATGAACCTATTATTGAGTGGAAGGGCACTAATTCAATGCTCAAGGGTAAATTCATTTCATATTTGAAAGCTCAAAAAATGACTTCTACGGGGTATATATACCACAGTGCTTTGGTTAGGAATATAGATTCTAAAGTTCTTGCTCTTGATTTGGTACCAATTATTAATGAATTCCCCGATAACTTTTTTGATAATTTACTCGGTCTGCCTCACAAAAGGGAAATTAACTTTGGCATTGATATCCTACCCAAAATTCAGTGCATCTTCATACCTCCTTATCGAATAGCCTCGGTGGAGCTGAAGGAATTAAAAGAACAATTGAGGGATTTGCTTGACAAGAGGTTCATAAGGCTAAGTGTATCATCATGGGGTGATCCTATGCTATTTGTGAGAAAGAAGGATGGTTCACTTCAGATATGTGTGGATTATCGACAATTGAATAATGTTGGCATCAAAAATAAGTATCCTATTCTGAGGATCGATGACCTACTTGATCGACTCTAAGGTGCAAGCAACTTCTCCAAAATTGATCTTTGATCTGTATATCACCAATTGAGGGTGAAGGAGTGTGACATTCCAACGATGGCATTTAGAACTCAGTATGCTCATTTCAAATTTTTTGTTTATGTCTTTTGGACTAAGGAGTGCTCCCATGGCTTTTATGGACTTGATGAGCAGGGTCTTCACCCATATTTGGACATGTTCATGGTTGTCTTCATAGATGACATTGGTCTACTTGTGGGATGAGAAGAAGCATGAGGATCACTTGCAGATTGTGTTACAAACATTGAGGGATAATCAACTTTTTTCCAAGTTTAGAAGATGTGAATTTGGTTGAAATAGGTGCCATTCCTTGGCCATATTGTTTCGGGTAATGATATTATGGTTGAAAGAAAGTAGATCGAGGTAGTAAAAAATTGGTCCAAAGCATTATCTCCTTTTGATATTAGGAGCTTTCTAAGTTTAGCTAGATATTATAGAAGGTTCATTGAAGGTTCTCTTCCATTGCTTCGCCTTTGACTAAATTTACCCAAAAGAAGGTGAGATTCCAATGTCTGATGATTGTGAGAAAAGTTTCCAAATATTAAAAGAACCGTCTTATATCAGCTCTTATTTTGACATGCCCGAAGGTTTGGATGGATTTGTGTTTTATTATGATGCCTCATGTATAGGTTGGGTTGTGTTTTGATGTAACATGGAAAGGTCATTGCCTATGCCTCAAGGCAATTGAAGTTGCATGATGGAACTTTTCGATCCATGATATTAAGCTAGCGATCATGCTATTTGCATTGAAAATTTGGTGTCATTACCTATATGGGGTGCATGTTGACATATTTATCGACCATAAGAGTTTGCACTATGTGTTTAGTCAAAGAGACTTGAACCTAAGGCAAAGAAGGTGGTTGGAACTTCTCAAGGACTATGACATAATTGTGATGTATCATCCCGACAAAGCTAATGTTGTGGCTGATGCACTTAGTAGAGTATCTATGGGTAGCGTTTCACATGTTGAGAATAAAATGAAGGAGTTAGCCAAAGAAGTGCATCATTTTTCCTGGATGGGTGTGAGACTAAGTAGTTTAAACAAAGGTGGTGTACGTGTACAAAATGGGGCAAAATAGTCTTTAGTAGTTGAGGTTAAGGCAAAGTAAGACATAGACCCTACATTAATTAAATTGATGAAATTGGTGATTGATAAGAAGATTGAGGTTTTCTCTTAAGGGGGAGATAGAGTACTTCATTACCAAGAGTGGTTATGTGTTTTAAATGTCGATGGCCTAAGGGAGAAAGTGCTAGATGAAACCCATAATTCTCGATATTTTATTCATCCAGGATGCACACAAATATATAGATATTTGCTAGATGTATATTGTGGAATGACATAAAATGACGACATAGCAAGGTGTGTGGCAGAATGTCCAAATTTTCAACAAGTGAAGGTTAAACATCAAAGGCCAGGTGGTCTAGCCTAAGATATTGAGATTCTAACTTGGTAGTGGGGGAATGTGAACATGGACTTCATCACAGGTTTGCCTAGAACCCAAAAGCAATATGACTCAATTTGGGTGGTGGTGGATCGAATGACGAAATTTTCCCATTTCTTGCTAATGAAGACTCCATTTAGTGTCGACGACTATGCTAAGGTTTATATCCGAGAATTGCTGAAATTGCATAGGAATCCCTTGTCTATCATATCAGACCATAGTATTCAAGTCACTTCTTATTTTTGGAAGTTATTTAAAAGGGGTCTTAGTACCAAGGTAAACTAAGTACCGTGTTTCATCTTCAAACTAATAAGTAACCTGAAAGAACATGTAACGACCCGCAAGCCTAAAGTTGAGACTAAGGCAAAAAGATGATATTTGATCACTAGATTGAAACCACAAGACCTAAGTATGGGTCATTATTTGGTTCATAGACCATACAAAGCCCTCATGGATTAGGCCTTGGGAAAATTGAAGTCTGGAAAGGAAATACGGAAAGGATTATCGGTCATGAAGTGTTTTATGGGTCGTCACATGTAGTCGTAAATAGGGTCCTGGAGATTGTAATTTTAGTTAAGTGTGGAAAGGAACTACGATAGATTTTTATGGATCCTGATCCATTTATATGGGTCATAAGATGGTCCGTGATTTTGGTACCAAAAATAATGGTTTTTGGATCTTTGCCTATGAACAAAAGTACGAGTCATGCTTCTTTTTATGACCTGAAAACTAGGCTCTCGTGGTTTGGACTGTCAGATTCACTAAGGGCATTTTCAACCTTTCCTATTCTCTTAAATCCTTAACAACCTTATCTATCCCCTCCATGACTCCTCATGTAATTCCAAGCCCCTTCCCATCAAGTCGAGTTCAAACCAATCCAATCGCCTAAGTCATAGCACGAGTTTATATAGGTGTCTATTTTAAATGATCATATCTCTTAGCACATAATGAATTAGATGTTGGACTACCTACCAAACAAAATCGCTTTGAATTATCTTTCCAATGTCATTGCTTTCATCTCATTCCGAGTTTGGACCAAAATGTTATACCCATTTTAATGAAGCACTATCAGGCCACCTGCACATACGACCCATACTATGGCCTATAGTGTTGTTGACAGATTGTGGATGGCCTTCTTAGAAGGTTTCGTCTAGACATCCTTTTAGGTTTCAAGTGGGGTCTTTTGAGTCATTTCCCTTACAAATGTTTTAGTATCCTAAGGGAGGTTTAGACCTTTTTACCCTCTCATACCTATACTAATACGCTCAACCCTCTCTCAATCAAACTATTCAACCCCAAAAAAAAATAACTCCCTTAAGCTCTCTCTTCCTCAAGTTCAAGAGAAAACTAACCTAGGGTTTTAAGTTCTTCTTCCTAAATCAAGGTTCTTTTATAGTTCTTCTACCAAGGTATGTGGGTTTCATCCATGGGTTCCTTTCACCCATGGAGACTCCAATTATTTTCTACTCTACTCTTTAATTTCAAGTATGCAATTCTTCATGGATTTTCATATTATGATTCTAGTTGCATATTTATGACTTTATTAATGTTAGTATATTATTATAAAATAATGTTTACTTTTATAGGAAAGATGATATGTCTTGAATTACTATATTATGGAAGTTAGGGTTTTAAGAAATTTGATGGGTTTCCTAAAATTAGTTTTAAATTGATGGATACTACTATCTACATGCATGAGAAACTATAAACTAAGTTATTTTATTTGGAATTTATGAATTTATTTGAGGTTTCTTTACAAGCCAAGATGAGGGTTATGAAGATTATGATATGGGTTCCTTAAATTATCTTTTAAATTGATGAATCGTACTACACTCATACATGGATAGCTAGTCATTTTCATGATTCCATAGATATTTACAATTTTTCCTTACTTATGGAATTTTGGGTTATGAAGTTGATGGAGGTTGCTTGATTTTAATTAAATTCATTCTTCCTTTATTATTATTGTATATGAATCAAGTATAAATCACATAATTTTATGAATTGGTGTATTTACTCATGTATCTTACTGATTTCGAGTAATGGGTCTGTGAATTGGTTTATGGGTTACTTCAAATATAGGTTCGTTGCCATTATACATTTGAGTATGCATATTTCCTTCAAGTTTCACGATATTAAAGCTAATTTACATGTATTAACGCATTGGATCATGAGATATCCCATGACATGACATATTCTTAGAATGGTATTTGAAGTCAAGAATGAATGAATGATTGAAATGTTAGTTTTCTCACATAACTACGATTATGAGTTGATGATAGCCCATTAGTAGAGGCATAGACAAGATTTAAGAGTTATTATTATGACGATGGTTAATGTTCTAAATGCTAATGGGGTGGGTTAGTAGAATACCTCTCCATATTAAATGACTCTCTGATTCATGCTTATGTTATTCCATGAGAGTTTTACTTGGCACTGAGTGCACTTTGGAACGAATGTGGAAGCTCTCCATCAGAAGAGGTATCAGACCATTAGTAGAATCCCATTGTCCCATAACTACGTGCCACCATAGGTAATAGGAGTCACCCCCTAGTAAAGGTTGATTTCTAGGCCACCCGTTAGTAGAGACTTGCTCAATAGTTAGCTTTAGTGGATCCACTTAGGCATCTTTGGAGGTCACCTTGGCAAGTGATCTCCCCCTTTCTTCCGGTATAGGGGAAACATCGGGACTCTTTGGATTATGTCAGTTAAAGGTTGCTCTCACATATGTTCATGTGTTCCTTATGTTCCCAAGGTGTCCTTTTATGATGATTTATGTCTTCAAACATGTAAGGTAGTCTCTATTATAATTACTAATCTTTCTTTCATAACAAAAAAATCTTTTATGTAAAGTGATGTATTGTTCACCCAAGGATATTAATATTTTAACTGTTCATAACAATATGTAATTTCTCACTCATCTAAGTTCATGTGCCTTATCATGCATTCAAGTAAGGGTAAATTTATTATTTCTCATATGCATTATCTCATGTTCTACCACATAAGGTGGCAAGATGATATCTTGAGCAATTACATATCCAGGACCCTTGATACAAATAGACACGTCAAAAGTTCCATATAATTTACTTCTCAATACAATTTCTTTCAAATTAATTAAAATTTTATGTACCGATTCTTGAATGCCCGTTATGGTAAAATATTCATGTGGGACTTTCTCAAATTTTACACGTGTGATACATGTTCCTTCTATTTCCCCAAGTAAAGCTCTTCACATTGCAATGCCTATTATGTCGGCTTGGTCTTTCATAAGTGGAGATAGAATAAAAAGTCCATCAAAAAGGTGTTTACTATCTGTTCTTGATTCAACACACTTCCACTATAGTGTGTGAGTAGATACTGTTACTTTCTCTCGAACTATCCGTAAGTAATTTGTTAATTGATCAGCGATATGTATGTTCTCCTCATACTTCAAAGATGTTTCTCCTATGGTATATGATTTAAATACCTAAAATTCATGGATGTTCCAAGTTTTATGATTTTCTTATTTACAACTATGTTTATTTATGCATCCGACTAAGTTCTTTTGAAATTTGCCTTTTTATGTTTAAATTATATTGGATTGATTATGACTTACTAATGCCCTTGTAAATATATGATTTTAACATGAGACTTAGCTTGAACCATCTTATCATTGTTTCCATGTCATGCATTGCGTACCTACATACCAATACATTAAAAGTACTGGCGCATACTCTATGCCTACATGATTTAACCAATTAAGAATGGGCGCTCCTCAATATTTATCTCCATGTAGCTAACTTTGAATCATTGAAGGAGAAAGTTGGTGATTCCTCTAGTTTATGGACGACATCCTAGTTTTATTTCTATCTTGATGTATTAAAACAGGTTAGTTTTCAGTTTTATAATTTCTTTTGCTACGATTTATTTGAGGGTGATCTTGAACATGTCTTAGCCCCTGCCAAGTCTATGTTAAAGATATTATTGGACACATGTTATGGTTGTATCCAGGTCTTTTATCTCATTATGGTTTTATGTTATGGTCCTTAGCCCTGTTTCCCTTAGTTTCCTATTTTATTTTTATGTCATTACATATGATATGTTGGATTTGCGAAGATGGCTTGGATGAGGTGTCTATGAGTGTCTCATTTTTCGTGTGACGACTAGGCCCTAGATCCAGGTCGTTACAGAACAATCCAAACATTGGAAGATATGTTGAGGACATGTATAGTAAACTTCAAGAGAAATAGGGATGATCACCTACCTCTTATTAAATTTGCTTACAACAATAGTTACCCCTCAAGTACGAGATGGCACTTTTTAAAGCCTTGTATGGTAGACAATGTAGGTCACTGGTGGGATGGTTTGAAGTTGGAGAAATGTTATTGATTGGACCCAACATGGTACTTGATGCTATGTAGAAGGTGAGAGTTATAAGGAAAAAGCTAAAGGTTGACTAAAGTCGCCAAAAGTCATATTCCGACATTAAGAGAAGGGACCTTAAGTTCGATGAAGGTGATTGAGTCTATTTGAAAGCTTCACCCATGAAGGGTGTAATGCATTTTCACAAAAGAGTTAAATTGAGCCCAAGGTATGTGGGGCCTTATAAGGTCCTCAAGCGAATTGGGAAGGTAGCCTATGAACTAGACTTGCCATTGGAGTTACCTATGGTTCATCTGGTGTTTTATATGTCGATATTGAGGAAGTTCATGGGTGATCCAATCTCTATTGTTCCATTGGAGTAAAATGTGACTATTGAAGATAATTTGACTTATGAGGACGTACCAATTGAAATTTTGGACTGACAAGTTATGGGATTAAGAAACAAGGAAGTTACGTCCTTTGAGATGTTGTGGAGAAACCGACAAATTGAGAGTGCTACATGGGAAGCTAAAGTGGACATGATGATGCTATCCTTATCTATTTCCTTCTATTCAAGCCTAAGGCACCTAGGTATAAGCTATTCCTCCAAATTCTTATAAATCTATTTGTCCTTATCATATTGCATACATCTATGATCATGAGACTATTTTGAATGATATTTGATGCATTGGTTTAAGGATTTATGAAATTGATGTTTTAAGTTGCATTCATTCTGGGTTGTTGGTTGTCTCCCTACTCTATTCAAGCTTGTTTTTATCTCATTTAGGACAACTTTTCCCAAAGGGGAGATATTGTAACACCCTATACATTGGAAAGCTAGAAACTAGAAAAGTTGCAGAAAATTATTAGTGGGTAGGTAAGTACGAGCCCATGTACGGCTCATCGTTTGATTCATAGGGTGTAGATAAGTCTCATGGATGTGTAGTAGACTTGGTAGAATTTTGAAGTCCAGAAGCCAAAGCATAAAAAGGACTTTACGACCCGTAGAATAGTCTACGAGCCGTAGAAGGGAACTCATATACTAGGGGATGAAACAAGTTTCTGAAGTTTAGACGTGTCACCAAGTGAGGAGTTTTTAAGGACCATAATTTGTGTTTGTGGTTTAGGTCTTGAGAGGTGAAATTTTTCCAAGTCTAGGATGGAACTATGAAGACTATCTATAACCTAGAAAAGGAATTATGGGCCATGGAATTGGGTTCCCAGATAAGGATCAAGGACCCATTTCAGAAGCCAAGAAGTGTAACAAGGACAAAAACATGGTCCACAAGCCATATTTAAAACTAAGAGCCATAGATCATGCTTGTGGATCAGGTCCAACAGTTTTTAATAAAAAGATTTTTGGTCATTTCCTACTCATTTAAGCCCTAAACTACGTCATTTTAAGTCTATAACTACCTATAACCGCCCCTCACCCGTTAAAAACATACTCATTCTCATTGTTTCCAAAATCTCCAAATATTTCTAAGGTTTCTCTCTAAAAGGTTCTCCGTTGAAGCAAGCTAGGTGTCACGTTCTCCAAGGATTCAAGGACAAATTCTTCCAAATTTCTAGAGTCTCTTCATCTAGGTATGTGGGTCTTCACCCATGGGTCCAATTCATCCATAGGGTCCCAACATCAACTCAATCCTCTATCGATTTCAAAGTATAATTTTATTTTATTATTTAATCTCAAAAATAATGATTTATGATACATACATGATTTTCGTATTCAATTGTATTTGTATTAATATCAATTGCATGAATTGCATGATTTTTCATTGAGTTCCAAGGAATTTTACTTACCCATTATGTAGGGCTTATAAATTGTAATGGATTCTCTTCATTGTGATTTGAATTGACTCTAAGTATATGAATACGCATGAATTTCACTCAATTTCATGATTTCAAACTCAATTGATTATGGGCCCATGTTTTCCCTCGTATCAATCCATGATGTATGAACAAGATTACTAATATTTAAGTATTATTATGAAGGGGACTCAAGATCCTATTTTTTAAACAAGTTGACAAGACAAGAAATATAATCACATTGCATGCAAGCTAGAAAGATAGATTGTTCTTATGATATGAATTGGTTTACTTATTCATCATGCTTACTTTTACAAATTATGAGATTATCATCACTGCAAACTATAAGTATAATGTTGAATATCGTATTTTATGTTATGTATTGCATGAGATTTGACTTAGTACTCAATGAGGCTTGAGGTGGGGGCTTGACCTAAGGGGGCCTTATATAAAGTCTCAAGTCTCATAACTATGTGACACTATAGGATTATGTTGCCAATATGGCCTTCCACATATAGCATTATGTTTTATGACACACACCTAGAGGGGCAGGGTTCTACCTTGGCGAGTAGGCACCACCTCTTTAGTCGATGTAGAGGCAACATTGGAATTTAGAAAAATAGATTAGATATAAATTAGATAAAATAAATGAGTTGAATAAAAAAGATTTCATGTAATAGCCCGCGTGGTCTTATTGTCGATCGTGGTCCTATTCCTACATAAGTATGTATATAATGATTTAAATTGTTTTCATTTGCTCGAACTCATGATTTAAAGATGCATTGATCATTCTTCATGAATATTTCTTACTATGATATGATGATTTCTTGTTGCAATATATGCCTACATACTTAGTATATTCCAATGTATTAACACATTCTTTTGCCTACATTATTTCACAATGTAGGGACAAATGATGATTCTACTCCTACTTATCATGGCTTGATCTGGACACTACTTTGAAGACATTTGGTGAGTTTTCATGCTTCGAAAATAAGTCTTTTTATAAATGTCATATGTTGTTACGTTGAGACACTTTTGCATTTTCTTGCTTTAGTTGAGGGTGAATTAGTGGCATGTTCTAGTCCAGACCAAGATCTAGACAAGTAGAGGTATGTTTTGGACAATGATGATGTAATTCCTTTAATAGGGAAGGTTCTGGTCTTGTATTATTAGATTGACCTATTTCCACTTGCTTTATTATATTGATGCTTAATTACCTTAAGTATGCTTATGGTATGCTAAAAAGCTTGGATAGGGCACATTGAGGTTCCACATTCGTCGTGTTATGTCTAGGCCCTAGGATTGGATCGTGACAACCCCCCGGCCTCTGATGTTCAGCTTTCACTTGTTGGCAATTAGGATATTCTGCCACAAAATTTTCTATATCTTTCTTCATCTCATTCCACCAATACACTTTTCTTAGGCTTTTATACATATTGGCAAATCTAAGGTGGATGGAATATTGCAAATTATGATTTTTATTCAAGATCATCTCTGATATTCCATCAATAGTAGGGACACATAGTCGCCCTTGATAATGGAGGACGCAATCTCTCCCTTGAGAAAAGACTTCGATTTTCTTCTCTACTACTAACCTCTTCAATTCCACTATCATCAAGTCTAAGTCTTGCTTGGCCTTAACATCCGCTCTCAAGGATTATTAGGAATCATTTTGCACAAGAACACCACCTTTACTAGAACCATTCAACCTCACCCCTAAACGGGCCAAACGATATACATCTTTCACCAACTCCTTTTTCCCATCTTCAATGTGTGACACACTACCCACAAACAACCTGCTAAGTGTGTTGGCCACTACATTTGCCTTACCCAAATGATACATCACACTCAGCATCATAATCTTTGAGAAGCTCCAACCATCTTCTTTGCCTTAGGTTGAGGTTCCTTTAGCTAAACATGTATTGTAGGAATTTTGTGGTTGGTGAACACATATACATACACCCCATAAAAATTATGATGCCAAATTTTCAATGTGAAGACAACCAGCGCAAGCTCAAGATCATGGATTGGATAGTTCTTCTTTTGCACCTTCAATTAACTTGAAGCATAGGCTATTATCTTTCATGTTGCATCAACACACATCTCAATTCAACTCGTGAAGCATCAGTATAGAAAACAAATCATTCGGTACCCTGCGATAAGGCTAAGATTAGAGCCGAAGTTAGCTGGTCTTTCAAGGTTTGGAAGCTCTTTTCAGACTCATCCGTCCACACAAACTTTTCTTTCTTTTGAGTCTACTTTGTCATTGGCAAATAAATAGGGGATAACCCTTCAACTAACATCTTGTTATACCCATCTAGGCCCAAAAGTCTCCTAATGTCTGATGTGTCCGTCTTCTTAGTATCAACCTTAATTCCTTCACTGGACACCACATGTCCTAGAAATGCTACTTCCTACACCCAAAACTAATACGTGCTAAACCTGGCAAACTATTCCCTTTCCCTCAAGGTATGAAGCACAATCCTTATAAGGTTAATGTGCTCTTCCCTACTCCAAGAATACACCAAAATTTCATCTATGAAGACGACCATAAAAGCATCAAGGTAAGGCTTGAACACCCTATTCATTAGATCCATAAATATCGTCGACTTATTAGTCAAACCAAATGACATCACCAAGAATTCAAAAATGACCATACCTTATCCAAAAAGTTGTCTTGGGAATATCACACTACCTCACCTTAGTTGATGACAATCGAACTAGAGATCAATCTTGGAGAAGTGCCTAGCCCCTTGTAATTGGTCAAACAAGTCATCCATCCTCAAAAGTGGATACGTTTTCTTTATGGTCACCTTATTCAATTGTTAGTAATCTATGCACATCCTAAGTGACCTATCCTTCTTCCTCAATGTCAACTCGAGAGCACCCCATGAAGACTGACTTGGTGTAATGAAATCCTTCTCTAATAAATCAATTAATTTCTCTTTTAACTCTGTCGGGGCCATACTATATGGAAGAATGAAGATAGGTTGGGTATGGGAAAGGAGACCTATGCCAAAATCTATTTTTCTTTTGGGATGAACACCAGGAAAATCTAAAGATATTAGATAACTCATTAACAACGGGAACCAACTCATGAGAAAAAAACTCGGGTGTGACATCACTAACCCTCACTAGGTGATAAAAACACCCCTTAGAAATCATTATATAGGCTTTAAGACAAAAAAATAAATTGACCCTTACATGCCGAGTTGTTATACTCCCACTCAAGATGGGCTCATTTGGGAATTGAAATTGGACTCGACATGTCACGATCCAAACCTAGGGCCTAGGTGTGACACAGTGAATATAAACTTGAAGGTCCCCAAACAAGCCTCTTAGTTCATACATGCACTTCATAGGTTCAAATATTAAATAATAGACAAGTGACAATATGAAATGGGGAATGGAACTAAGGGAAAAATCATAGCTAAAAGCGGAAGCTCAACTTAATAGTTCAAGACATAATCAAAGTGAAGTAGTAGTCCAAACACACCTCTAAACAAAAGACAATGGAGCAAAAAATACAAGTCTGGACCCCTCAATACAAACTCATAGAATAAAAAGCATAATTTGTCTGAAATATCAAAAGTAAAGCTAGGAGATAAGGGCTCTGTTCCCAATGGATGGGAATTCACCAAGAGCTCAAAGTCTTCATGATCAATCCAAGCACAAAAAGGAGAATAAGATAGATCACTTGTTCCTAAATAATTATAAACATGTAGACGAGATTTGATTAGTACTTCGGAATGTACTAAGCATGCAGGTATGCAATGCAACAAGTAAATATAATGACAAAGAATATGTACCAGATATGCCCAATCCCGAAGTTTTAACAATATAATCTGTTTGATAATAAAGCGTAACATAATACTACAGTAATGGAAAGGAAGCACATAAGGAAATAGGTTTGGGAATAAGACTATAATCGACAAAATCTTATGAGCTATAATATGGAAGACCGATGTTATACTCTATACAGGCCAAAGAGTGAGTCTACTTGCCAAGGTAGACTCCAAAAACAAAAATACTAGGTAGATCCAATAGTCGGAAGGCCTAAAAATGCATAATCAAAATATCATACGATGGCATGAAGTTATGAGATTAGAAGCTTTATATAAGACCTCATAAGAGTGGGGTAGTCCAAATTCCGCGAATGGACAATGCATAATCAAAATAATCAAAACTCAACTTAATTCGCAAGGTCTTAGCTTGTCAAAGCATATTCAACTTGTACTTAAGAATAGCTCCTTAACAAAGATTTGGAATAATTCAGAGTAAGTATTGAGTCACCATATATCAATTCAATCTTACAGTTCTTATCCTTGTTAGAAATCATATACTAAAGTTAATGCCATAAAGGTCAATATTTGGAATTCATAAATCAACTTAGTTCATATTTTGGGTATGTCAAATAACCTTAAAATCATGTAATTGAATCATAATCAAGCTTAAAATAATTAATTAAGCAATATAGGGTCAAAATCATACTACCCCATAAGAGAGTTCCATGCTTGAAAGTATAGATTAGGTTAAATCATGCAAATTCGTAATGCTTGAATTAAATTATGTAAAACCTTAACAGATATTCCTAAATAATCATAAAAATGCATTAATAACCATAATATAAGTAAATATCAGTTAATACGCATTTACCCATAAATCAAAGATTAAAAATTCATAATTCAAAATTTAGTTTTCAAAAGGGACTTTTTGGTTGAAAGGAAACCAAGAATCAAAGCTACATACCTTTACCTTTGAAATTACTTGAAGGAGACTTGAAAGAATCACTTGAGTTTTCAATCTTCAATGAAAGCTCTTGAGAATCTTGGAATTGGATAGGGAATTTTGGGGATGATTTCGAGAGGGAATTAGGACTAAAATATCTTAGAAGAGTGTATGTGGGTTTTTAGGTTGAAACCCCTTCTTGGGAAAGTATAAATATTATCAAAAGGTAAAAAAATGTATTTTAATATGTCTCGACGGAGAAATCGATGGTCCAGGGGTCTCATCGTTAAACCATTTGGAAGTACGTGAAATGGGACCTTCAAACCGCCTTTTTTGATAGTTTTTGAGACTTTTTGGAGCAATTTGGCAAATAGTTTGGCAGATCACTTAACGTATTCGGCCGTCAATCTGACTATCGCCCATTTCGATAGCCTAGATAGGCTTCAGTAACACGGTCATAACTTTTAACTCTAAATTCAGAATAAGGTTAAATTGGATGCATTGGAGAGATAATTAAAAGACCTATAATTATGTAGGTAGTGGGTCACCTAATTAATTATATATGTACTAAGAGATATGCCCGTTTGAAGTTGGCTCTTATACGAATTCACACTAAAACTTACGCTATTGGAATCCTTTAGCCTTGGCTCAACGTTAAAGATTCCTCATGACCCCAAACCCTATTTAATCAGCTTTGAATACTTAGAAACATATCCCACCACATTAGAATCGGCAAGTTAAGCCTATATATTAGGAGGAATGACTCGGGTCCTAGCTTAAGATCTAGGGTGTTACAATATCTCCCCCATGGGAACATTCGTGCTTGAATGTGATGGAAACATGCTTGGAAGGAGTAACAAGGCAAATTACAACCCTAACATAAATGCATCAATCTAACTTAAACATTATTTTCATGAAATCTCAAACTTATGCATCAAACATTATCAAAACATGTCATTATGAGCATGTATGCATGCAATATGACATTGAAGGGTTGAGTACATGACTTGACACCAAAGATAGGATTAATTTATTACCTTAGACTTGACTAGAGTAGAAAAGATAAGGATATCGCTTCTTCATGTCCGCTTCAGCTTCCCAAGTAGCAGTTTTGACTTGTGGATTCCTCCAAAGAGTTTTGACGGATGCTACATCTTGGTTCTTCACCCCTTTTACTTGTCTATCCAATATTTCCACCGAAACTTCTTCATGTGTCAAGTTTTCCTCCACAACACCTACAACTTCCAAAGGCACTATAGAGTTTGGCTCACCTACACACTTCCTCCAAATAGACACATGGAAAACGAGGTGAACCAACTCCATCTCATTAGGAAACTCAATTTCATAAGCTATCTTACCAACCTTTTTCAAAATTTTGTAAAAACCCATAAACATTCGCTCATATATAAAACAAGAAGGATGATTCCTTCTTCTTCACATACTAGTGAACGCCTAGGCCCAACATGAACTGTTCGTGTAGGGAAGAACATATAGCTCTTTTTTGGAATGCTTAAATAGGAATTTTACACTTGAAATGTTGGGTCTAGATAAGGTATATACCAAATCTAATATTTGGTCTTGTACTTGGCTAGCAGATTCTGTTTCTTTTTTATAGGGAAGCTAATTAAAAAAGTACCTTGCACCTTCTTGTTCACCGCTGGCTGCTGAAGATACTTTCTCAAATAAATGTATTCCTTTCAACCCTATGTATAAGTTTCATTGTTGCTGCATTCAAGTTTAGAGTAGATTATATCCCAAGGTTCTATAAACAAATCAACCAAAAGAGAACCTATAAACCATAATGTAAGAGCAAATATACAAATATTAGAAAACAAAGCTCAATAATCAGGAAAGAAATAGACATTGAACCTAACTCAACTCCAAAGGTTAACTCAAAAGGTGACCATATATAGAGGTGAACAACTCATTCTCAAACCAACTATTAGACACCTAAGACCTTCCACCCCTACCATTAGATCATAGATAACATAACATGATCTGCCGGTATCATGACACATAACAACAAGGATACCTTTAACTTCCAATCATTAGAGAGAGCTTAAGAGGTTACAAATAACTCGTTTCTCAAGCAATGGGAGACATGTAACCTATATGTGTAACGCCCGATAAAATTACCAAAATACCCCTAGAGGAGAGATGTGCGCTTAGTGCATCTTTTAATGCTTAGATGGAAAATACGAGGCTAGATTCGTAATCAGCAAAAAAATTGAGTAGGGGAGAGGTCTCAGTTAATTTTTAGAGCGACCGAGACAAAAGATAATTTTTCGTTCCAAAACAAGAAACAGTAAGAGTTCGCAATAGAGCCGCGTCATAGACCAATCGCAAAGGAAGACTTATGTCTTTTCTAAATTTTTCGACGGGGTTGAGAAAACTTGATCGGGAGGATTTTTGTCAAAAATGAGCTATACGCGACCAATCCGCGTCACGGACTATGTTATGTCGCGGTTGGAAAATTTCTATAATTTTGAGGGGCATCGTGGTCCTTCCTAGCATCTTCTAAAACCCATATACAACCAATATAAGTTGATTTCGCGAAGAAAGGGTCTAAAATCCCATTCTAAATCCTCTTCCTAACAACGCTAATACGCTAGGGCTTGAGGAGAGTAGAGGAGAAACGAGATTGAGGGGAGTAGAGGAAGTTCCACGGGAGTTGTATTGATAGAAATCATCCTAGGTATGTAAGGCTAATCTAAAGCATGGGATTGTTCTACCATGTGCCCCCTTTGAGTAAATTGAGTCTATGATTGAAGATGATGAGTTGTATGTGAAAATCCTTGAGTATTTTACTGAGAATCTTCTTAATTCATGTATTTTTCTTAAATTGATGATCATCATAAACTTGAGTTACTAGATAAGTTTTTTTCATGAATGTTTACAAAATTTTATGTCTATTTTACGCAAGAAAAAAATAAAGAACTTAGGGGATGAGTCTAGAGTCTTGACAATGATGATTTTGTGATTGTGGTCCAAATTGATGAGAGTCTTGATGATGATGTTGATAAGAGTGATGTTCATTAGTTTTAAAACTTGAAACTAAAATTCTAAACGAATGTTTCGAGTCCATGATGTTGATGTTGACGTATTATGTCCCTATAGGATTGATAATGATGATATTAATGTTGATGTACTATGTCCCTATGGTACTAAGGATGATGATGTTTTATAAGCATGTCGAGTTCTGAGAGGAGTATTGCGCATCGAAATGTGAGAGTGAGTCACACTTGAACTCATTAACTACGTGGCCCGCGTAGGAGAGAGGATTGCACTGCAATGCAGATGGCTCCTTGTCCCAAAAGGAGACCGACGTTTTTTCTTGTGGTCCTCTGATGTTGATGTCTTTTACCCTTGGCAAGCACCTGGATGGATGTGGCAATAGCACTGCTTCGTTGTATTATCACCGACTCATAGGTGATGGTTGTCGATTAGTGAAATGCCCAGTTAGGTTCCACTGATAGAGCTCTGATGTTGATGTGATGGTATGATGTCTTGATGGATGTTGATGTTCTACTGTCTACTCTTTATCCTTGTCCTTAACGAGCATGAGTCCTTTGAGTTGAGTCAAGTTTCCTTGAGATGATCTGATGTATTGATGATGTTGAGATGAGACATTGATGAGTCGTTTGTCTACTCTATATTCTTGCTTTAGATAGACATTTGATATTCTGATGGAGTATGATGTTGAGTTGATGTTATCCCTATAATGTTATACTTGTACTGTTACATTCAGCCATCTTATATACCGTACATTCCACGTACTGACACTACTCAGCGTTGCATCATTTCATTATGCAAATACAGGAGTTAGAGGACTTCAGCAGACACATTGTTGAAGTTCAGAGATTCTGAGTTCAGTCATTGGTGAGCCTCCTTGATTTTCGGAGGAGCCCTTCTTCTTTATCTGTTATTCTTTTTATTGAGGTGGGTAGCCATGGCCTGTACCGGTACCCTCTTAGACTGCCTAGTGGAGTTAGAGGCTTCATAGACATGAGTTGAGATTTGATGTGAGGTCTTTCCCTCTTAGAGTTGAGCTAGTAATACTATTTACTTATCATCGATGTTGAGAAGAAGTTTATTGGCCATTGGCCCTTTTTATTGATATAGCTCACTACCTTAATTTAATTGCTTCCGCTATACTTGATATTGGATGACTGCCTTGAGATTGAGTGGTTCGCTTGGGGACTAGCAATAGTCTTTAGGTGTCAGCCACGCCTAGGGTACCCTCCCAGGGCGTGACAATATGTTTTTCAGGTTAGCAAAAATATGAGTACCCAAATATAGGAAGGATGAAAACATAATGGAAGTTGAAGTAGATATACCCTAACACAAGCTTTGAGTTTACTCTGTGAGTTGGTGCACCACTAACATCGGCAATGCTAAGGATACTAGCAACAACAACAACAGACAAGGAGCTACGAAATATGTCAAAAATTTAACATAAACAAATCAATAGACAATAGCGTCAAAGTTGCACTAGCTGAAATATTTTCTTCTGCGGAAAGTTATTTCAACTGTCTAAGAATAACAAAAGATGCAATAATAAACCTAAATACTATAGTTGCAGTGTAGTTTTTCAAATGAAGAATACAATAAATGAAAAATAATACTCAATGGGGAACTCTTAGAAACAATACTTGATGGTGTACATGACTTCCAAACTATTCGCCTCTTGTATCTTTTATGTAGCTTTAGCTCTTCATTTGTATTATGGGTCTTCACTTCTAAATAGCAAATCATGTGTTGTGAATCATGAAAAGACATGATTAGTTTCTTAGATCACGTTTAAATTAAACCAAAATACACAAAAAGTGCTTTTATAAAGGAAAAACTTTTAGTTTGGTTTGATTTAATTTAAAACAAGTAACATAGTAACATACCAACTATCAACCCTCGTAAAAGTTAATGAGAGTCCAAGAGGAAAATAGCAAACTGTCAACTTGGACACAACAAAAATTACAAGTTTTCACAACAACAAAAACTACTACGCCTAAATTCTAAATAAATTTGAGTGAGTTTCCAAGCTCGTGCAGCCAAGAAATAGTAGCATGCTTTAGTGTAGACAAGCATAGACAATCAAATAGACTCATTGCATACTATCTAAATATGATATAAGCTATAAGCTAAAAATACAAACAACATAACACATTGGGAGGCTCCTTCAGCTTGATCTTTCTCTCAAATTGGCATCACAGAACAATTTGGGAAATCGATGAATGCATTTATGTTTCAATTTTTAGAAATCTAGGATTACTAAGAAGCTTCCTGTGCTAACAAAATAATGATGGACATTTCAATACATATCTTGATATAGATAAACCCCATGTGGGACTATACTAGGTATGTTGTTATCTTGATATATACACAAAAAAGGGTTCAACTATGTTATTTGTTTATAAATGGTAACTTTACCTAAGAATTTTTTATTTGAAAAGTCATATAAGGTACATGGTTTATGTTTTATTAGACATTGCGGGAAAACAATTAGGGATATTGAAATTATTAGAATCAACAGGTTTAATCTAAGTATGAGACTAATAAAAATGTGATAGTTAGTAGCTATGTTGGTTCGCTACCACACCTTTCACCTTGTCAGCGAGGAGTCATTTTCTATGTTGTAATCCCCTATCCTATTCCTCCTTTCATTTCACCAATTTGAAGGTTTAAAAGAAAAAAGGTGTTAAGTATTAAATTCTAATAGAAACTTGATAGTGTAGAGGTATATTAATTAATTAACATTTCTGGAATAGAAAAGAGAACAAATTAAAGCAGTCCTTCTTTGTTCATATGCATAGTGTTCATGAATTTTATGCTTACCCTAAAAAAAAAGAAAAGGGTATCGAGTTTATATGCATAATTTCTAAAGTTAACCTATCAATTCCGCCAGAAAATACCTTCAAAGATCCACCCAAATAACAGGTGATATGAGCCAAAAACTAACAACAAAAGAAAAATGATTCTAAAGAATTAAAGAGGACTCAAATTAGAAATGGAAAAAAGGAAGAACTGTTATGTGATTTAATCTCACTCCATAAAATAAATTAACAAATCAAAAATTAGATGCACACAAATTTCATATTTCTGCAGGAAACTATGACTGACAAAGAAATCACATAAGAATTTGAAAGTAGAGTTGGGGAATCCAAATCAAAGTTGGGAAACAATCCACCAAAAACTCATCTAAGACGGAATGAAGTTGCAAACTCCACTGAAGCGCATACAAAAGAGGCGAGGAAGAGAGAATAGAGAATAGAGTGTCAAGATGTAAGCACTCGGCGGCGTCTTATTTTGAAGTAAACAGTGGAAAGCTAATCTAGTTTAACAATTGAAAGGATAAGGAGGAGGATGTTGAATGTCCAAATGCCCTACAAATTTTGATATATTTTCAAGGAAGCACACACGTTGACAGAGATGCATGTGCTTATTCCCTCTTCTTAATGATGATGATGATATTATATATTTATATATAAAAAGAAAGGCTTAACTCATATGCCGCCCCTTAAGGTTGTCTGCGTATTTCACTCAGACACCTCAACTAAAACTAATACCTATTGAACACCTAAATCATTTTGGATTTGAACCACTTAAACTTTTTTTTTTGGTAATCAGCTAAACATTTAAAGTATGTGTAATTCATTTGCGTTGACATTGAGAAATGACAAATTAAAGGATGACATTGGGCATATTGAATAAGAAACTATTCCGATCTCAGCCCCCGCCCCTACCTCCACCCTTTTATTCCGATCTCATTCTTCTTTTTCTTCTTGTGTTGTTGGTGTCACGACCCAAAATAGATCGCAACTACAGAAAGATAATTAAAGCGGAAACAAACCCATAAGATAAAAAAATTTCAAAACCTGGAGTCATGAGTACAAGAGCATCTAATAAAACTAAAGAGCAAATACAACTATCTCAATATCTGATACATAGTCTGAGTGAAAAGAAAATAAAAGAGGGTCAATGGATCTACGGCGACTCGGAGTCTGAGCCTCATTGTTGTGATATAGATGGTAAGGATAGCACTCAGATGAAAGGATAACTACTCTATCCTGTACCTTGTGCACGATCAGCAGGGAGGAACTAAAGTATGGGTGAGTATACCAAAATGTACCCGTTGGTTGAATCGACTGGGTAAGAGAAATCGAACAAGTATGCAATAACGAAGAACCTTGTCTCTGCATCCAAAAAGGTTACCACCAGATAATAATAATAGTATTAATGAGCTAAAACATCCTCAAGGAAACATTATGCCATGCAGCCACTATATGAAGTATGATGCACATCTCATCAAGCCAAATACC
Source organism: Solanum rostratum (assembly GCA_029948455.1). Taxonomy (NCBI): domain Eukaryota; kingdom Viridiplantae; phylum Streptophyta; class Magnoliopsida; order Solanales; family Solanaceae; genus Solanum; species Solanum rostratum. The sequence goes on from CM057049.1 coordinate 54,137,716, forward strand.
AATGGTGTTACAGCCTTTCCACCTGCTCGTGGTCAAGTAATATCAGTATGCCACAGTCTAGCCACCTGCCCGTAGTCAAGTAATAATATAAGGCCAAGTCCTTGCCACCTGCTCGTGGTCAAGATATAAGAAGTATAGGTTTCAGTTTTACCTCCTGCCCAAGTCAAGGGGGTGGTTCCAAAGTGAATCATAATGCCCTTGCCTCTTACTAGGGTCAAGGGTTGTCATAAGCCACACAAAATAGACATAAATCAACAGTGCAACTCAAATAATCGAGAAAACCAATCATACTGGATCTAAATTATTCCAAGTAAGCAAGAATATCAACATTATGGATACAACTCGTTCCAATTATGCAAGAGTGACCATGATACCAGACTTGACTCGCCTAAACTATACAAATATAACAATGATACCGATCCTCTCTCGATCCAACATTACAAGTATAACATTAATATCGGACCTTACTCATCCCAACTGGTCTCACAAGACCCATTAAGTCAAATTCTATCTCAAATTCTCATCAACTCATCATTTTTCAACTCAATTCATCAATATGATCAAGATTATACCACAATTCGGCTCAACCGGGATTTCTTTCCATCATCGTTTCATTAACAACTCAATTGCATACTTTTGCATCTAAATCTCACAATTATCACATGACAAGATCAATAACTCAAATCCAACCCTAAAAGATTAGCCGAAACCGCACTCACAAAAGCTTTGAATCAATTCAAGCCTCCAAATGATCCATGGATCAATCGACCACAATCAAAAACTATGCATCAAGAGGTGTGTTTTGATACCCACATTTGCATATCTTAGGCTTAGGGGCAAAATGGTCAAAAATAGGGCTAAAATTCAAAAGTGTCAAATCTGGAAATTGACTTGAAAATCAAATTCTCCAAAAAAAAAATAGAATTCATGGGTGAAAATTCCACTAAAATTGAGTTCAAATCGATGGAAAAATCCCCATTTAAAGTTTCAAAATCATAGACCAAAAATCTCAAAATTAAGATATTCAAAATCGTGAAATTCAAGTCCAAATCAAGATAGAAACCATGGAAATTAATTAAAATGATGTTGGAAATACTTACCCAAAATATTTCTCTAAAAACCCTTATCAAAAATCATCCCCCAAAGCTTGAAATATTGAAAATGGAGTGAAAATGGGGGTTTTACATCTTTAAAAATAGCTCAATAAAAATGTACTCTACGAAGACGGACCCTTGTCTGCGATTGATACGCCCAAATTACACTCTAAATAGAAGAGTAAAGCGGTCGTTGGTCAAATATAGAACTTAACCGGAGTTGAGGTCGATCCCACAGGGAACACGTAAGAATTATTCTATTAGTATCGGCTTTCAGTTGTAAATGCTATTCCCAAGATAAACGTACATAAAGTAAATGGCGGGTTGCGTTATTTAATTTAAATAATTGTGTAAAGTAATTAATAAAAACGTTGTTACGATATTTAGACAGATAGAAAGAGGCTAGGGTTGTGTTTCCCATGACTCACAATTGCGACAACTAAACTGGATTTATAAACTCGTTCTTAATGATGCATGCAAAATCTAACAACTTAACTAATATCTAGGTCACCTTTTGGTCCTTCCTAGTTATATTTCACTCCTCTCCTTTCGGTCTCAGAGTGTATGCAATTCTAATCATTTTTTTTATCTCAGAATACCTTCACCTTTCGGTCTCAGGCACTTAGACTAGGTTCATGACCCCGAATCTCTGTTGTTAAACTCTTTTCCCAATTACTACATCCCTCTCGGGCATGTAACGAATACAGGCTTACCCTAACGCGTCAACTCATTAAGGAGAAGTTAAAACGAAGAATTTAACAATACATGCGATGTTTATTTGAACGAATTACCCCCGGTCTGCTTTATCTTAATTTAGTCGTCATGGTTCCCACAACCCTAGTTGTGGGTTTAGCCTAGCATAGTATTGATAACTTGCCCACAACAATTAGAAGAAAACATAAAGATTGACTTACAATTGAAGAACGAGAATCCGTGTTACAAGCTTCGAACAATAATCACAAACGCGATTCTCACGAATTACAAAAGCCAAACTAATGTTTTTCTCCTTGTTCTCTCTTCTTTCTGCCGTAAAAACGAAGTGTCTAATAAAATAAAATAATATACTATTTATACTAAGTAAAACTAAGTCGATATAATTTAGGAAAAATAACTTCGGCACGGGATACGGTCCGTTACACTGACCGTCTGAAGTGAGATGGTCCGTGTGAACGGACCATCTAGACAGCGTCTGCGTCAGCACGGCCCGTGACACGGCCCGTGTGGCGTGAGACGGGCCGTGTGCTCCTCCGTGTGGCTCCACTTGTACGAATTCTGATATTTTTGGCGAAGACCCTCCGAGCTACGTTAGTTACACGGTCCGTCTGGTGTCAGATGGTCCGTGTGATGGACCGTGTGAATCTCCTTGCACGATTTTCTTAATTTTTGACGAGTTGCCATCCGAGCTACGTCACTTACACGGCCCGTGACACGGTCCGTCTGGCGTCAGACGGGCCGTGTGGACTGACCGTGTGACACGACTTGGCGCGAATAGCACCAAGTGTCGTGCCACGGTTGGTCACACGGACCGTCTGGCGTGAGACGGCCCATGTGGGCCTTCCGTGGTCCAACACTTGGTTAATATTTAGGCTCAATTATTTGGTTCAAAGGGATAAACTTCATTAAACTTCATTTGGTTAATTCATTTTAGGCTTAGTGACTTCTCAACAACAATGGCCTAAGATCCTATCCTAATCCACTCATTCAATCGTTTTAGGGGGACCAACAAGGCAAGTTCTAGTTTACAAGTGCGTCAATTGAATTTAAGCAAGTCCACTCCCACACATATGGCACATATCCCCCACTATTGAGCACTACACAACACAGTCAAGCTTTCCTTCTTCAAGATGCCAACTAGACAATGTACAACGTGCTTTAAAAGGATCACAACATCAGTAAGTATGGGATGCATGCCTACACAAGTTTCGTGGATTTTCATTTTTTTTAAATTCATTTTTAAATTGTTAGGGTTACTATAAACTCTTCTGAACACTTGTCTTTACACATACAAAACAAACAAAGTAAACCTAAACATGCCAGTTCTACTAGATACTACACCTTCAGAGAAAAGAAACATGGCAAGAAAAACTCGTCAGGGTTGGATGCCCCACCCCCAACAAAAGACAGTGCAATGTCCCCATTGCACCAGAATGCATAGTAAAGCAAAAATAGGAGTGGGAGGCGTCAGGTGGGTCATCATGGTCCAAACCAGCTGGTGGGTCCGGGCAGGCAACATCATCTTCTGGCTCCACGACACTTCTGGACGCACCTGTCCGGGCAGCCTCATATGCTAGGCGCGCCTGCTCCTCCTGGGCAGCTGCCTCTCGTCGCTGAGCCCTCAACGCTTTTCGCAGCCTCCTTGCTTCCTCACGTTGCGGATCTTCCGGGGGGCTCATGCGCTGGCTTCAGCGCTTACCCTTATCCTTATGACCGGAACCCGTGGGAGCAGGTACTTGGGCAGTAGGAGGCACGACCGGGACACCCCAGCCCTCGGTCAGGCTCGGTTCCACCGGGGCACTGAATAATGAGATCAACGAATCTGGTGGCAGAACCGTGGCTGGTGTCGTGGTGTGATACCGGGCGTACAGCTCTGTAATATTCTCCCTCATATCCTACATCGTCTATACCAAGTACGCCCGCTCGTCATCAGACAAACAACCAAACATACGATGGAAGTAGCCCTCCAACGTGTTGACCTGCTCCTGCAGACTTTGTATCTGGCCCACTAGTTCTGCTCGGAGATGGTCCTCAGCCAGCTGCACATGAGCCTGCACCACCTGAGGCACCCTGACCACCATTTGGTCAACAAGTGCCCGTGTCTGTTGTTGTTCAGTGACCATGCGGGCGAGAAGGTCATACGGGACATAAGTGTATCCCGAATGCGCCTGAGGTGCTGCGCCACTGCCCCCGGGCTGCTCAGAATCTGTATCGGTCTAAGGGGGCGTAGGGGGCTCCTCAAATGACAAGGGCTGTTGTGGAGGAGCCCGAGGAAGTTGTGTCGGAATCCCAAGCCGACGGGATCTACCGTGATACAACGGGTTGTCGATATCCTTGATCATTGCAATGTTGACTACCCCCGTCGGAGATATCTTCCTGTCAAAAAAGTGGGTGGTGGGGACACGGGCCTGCCTGCAAAGTGCCCGAATCAGGCATGGAAATGACATACCTGCGCATTTTGAGAGGGCACGATCCTTTATCTCCATGGCAATAACGCGACCCACATTAATACCAAGGCAGGACACCAAACTCGCTACCAACACAGCATGAGAGAGTTGGAGCGTATTGTCGTTCACTGTGGGTCGAAGTCAGGCCCGCACCACTGACCACCAGAACTTGGCGACAAACGTAAGGGAGGCCTTTGTAAATAGGAATCTTGGGGTTAGTCACCCAAGGTGCCTCCGCTCCCTGGAGCGCAATCTGCTCAGGGAGCGCAATCTGCTCCGCCATCCACTGCAACTCCTTGGCCTGGATAGACGGGTCCGAGATATGAACCTCATCAGTGACATTCACATAATGGGCAATGAATATCCCATTCCGATAGGGCATGGTAGTCTGGCCCAAATAAAAATCTGTTGATCGTCTCTGCCGAGATGTCTACCTAAGTCTCCCGGATGGTGACATAGTCCCGGTGGGACAATTTGGCAGCAAGTCGCTTCTTCGATCGTCTGGGCAGGTTGCCTTCTATGGAGGCAAGTAGACTGGCGGCATAGCTAGAATAGAACTCTGTGATCATGTCGGGGCCATAATATCCAGGAGGGCTGGCCATCCATCCAAACTGGTATGCTGCAAAGGTGTTTCATATCTCCGGGATGGAGTCCAATTTGTCCACGAGGACTCGCATCTCCGGGATAATTGGCCTCCCCTGATAGCCCCCGGTACCTTTGGTGATGCCATTAACATATATCTCCTTTGCCCCGGGGACTGACCACCTCCTGCATAAGAAGACCAGAAGCCACTTGGCGGTTTCCGGGTCAGAAGTCCGGGCAACCGCCTGCTGAGTGGCCTCATCATCACTGTCGTGGAGAAGCAGAATATCCTCCTCACCTCTAACATCGTGCTCTGCAGTGACTGGAGTGCCAGCCTCATCATCCTGCTCTGGGGCTGCAGCTTCCCCCTCTACCCCTGCCTCTAGAGCTTCCTCCTCAGAATCTGAACCTATGTAGCATCTCACTGGACGGGAACGGGCAGTGCGAGGGGGTGGGGAGGGCACAGCTGACCCGCCGTCGGAGTCATTGCCTGAGTCACCCCTCGGATTTTGACTGGAGGATTCGGTGATCGAATCCCGGAGACGTGACTCATGCTCGTCTCGGCGTTGGCGAGGTCTTAGACATGGGGCCATAGTAATCCTGCAAACATAACAAAAAATAAAGAAAATATTAGTTATGCCAGGATGCTTGGGACGACACACTAACGGGTACTCAGACTTCCCCTGTGGAAATGTAGTGACAAAAACCCTTAAGAGTGGCATCACCCGGTCTATCATAGGGAATTTCGCACTAAAAATGCATATGAGACTCAATGAAAGTGAATACAATGAAGTCTATACAAAATAAGGTGACATAATACGGTGGCCCCACACGGGCCGTGTAAGGGTACACGGGTCGTGTAAAGGCCCGTGTGAGGGCCTGAGAGGGGGCAGACGCCAAGTGTTGCGGGACGGGCCGCCACACGGCCCGTGTAGGGTCAGACGGTCTGTGCGAACGGACCGTGTGGCGTGCCTTGGCGTGAACCTTTGGGACGCGAGCCGGATGGTCCACGACACGGCCCGTGTGATGCCACACGGACCGTGTAACGTACCGTGACACAGTCTTCGTCCCTAATCAGCCCAATAACATAAAATCGAAGCTCACACGCACAACAAGTCATCAAAAACTCCAGATCGGGCATTTACACTACGCGAACCCACTTGCTACAACACAAATCCTATTTTAACCATCCTAAAATCACAAATACCCTATGTTTCAAGAGTTCAAGAAAGCAACAATGGTGGTTAAGACTACCCATGAACAAATCCTTAAGGAATCGTGCCCTATAGAGTTCTAGACTTCTAGATCAACAAGAATATGCATAAACTCATACAAAGGAACAAAACTAAAAGCAAAATTTCAAGAAACATTCTAAAGAACAACTAACCCAAAAGAAAAATAAAAAAAACTTACTTGAAAGAGAGAAGTAGACTTGAAACACGAAAATTTGCCTAAGGAAAGTGTGACGGATCGTGAATGGAGTGCACAAATCGTGTGAGAAGAGATGAAGATTTGGTGGTGTGAGGAAGAGAGTAATGGCGTGTGGGGGAATTTTAGAGAGAGAGAATGAATATGTGGGAAAATAAAATTTGGAAAGAGGGTATAAATACCCAAAAATCCGTGGCCCAAGACGAGTGGGAAAACGAGCCGTGCCATGTGGCACGTTCCGTGTCGCGTGCCGTGGGCGGCAGAAGCGTGTTCCCGAGGCGCACGCCCAAATGGTCCGTTACATGGACCGTTACACGTGGAACGACCCGTGTGGCGTGCCGTGCGGCGTGTGACTTCCCCAAGGCGAGCTCAAATGGTCTGTTACACGGACCGTTCAAGCTCACACGGACCGTGTGAACGGACCGTGTGCCTTGCCTTAGCGACGAGAAAACTTACCTGGGGCACGCCCACAAAACGGTCCGCCGCACGGTCCATTCGGTGTCACACGGACCGTGTGGTTTGCCTTGGGTTACCTTTGCGCGCTTACCCGGGGCACACTTCAACGGACCGGTACACGGTCCGTCTAGCTTCAGACTGGCCGTGTGAACGGTCCGTGTGATGCCCCTTTGTGGAATTTTGTCCTTTCTTTTGCCCGCACGCCTGAATGGCCTTCCTGTCACCATGTGCATCCTTTCCTGAGACAAAATATAATCCAATATAAAGCATAAGTCAGTGTTTTTTTTATTGATGGGTTGCCTCCCATTAAGTGCTTGATTTAACGTCACGGCTCGACGTGGAGGTCTTGACTACTCAGACTTCGTCAAGATGGAGAACCTCTATCACCGAGGTTTCCTCTGTAGCTCCCAAGTACTTTTTCACGCGCTGCCCTTTAACCTTGAAGCGGTGCCCGTCATCCGTCTCTAACTCAACTTCTCCGTTAGTAGACACTTGTGTGATCTTGTACGGGCCAGACCACCTTGATTTCAGCTTCCCTGGAAATAGCCTCAATCTGGAGTTGTAGAGCAGCACTCTGTCACCAACCTCAAAGCTTCTTGGTGCAATCAGCTTATCATGATAAGCCTTCATCTTATTCTTGTACAGAGCAGCACTCTCGTAGGCCTGTAGACGAAACTCATCTAGCTCATTTAACTGGTCCATCCTCATGTTGGCTGCCTCCTTCAAATTCATATTCAAGGCCTTGAGAGCCCATAATGCCTTGTGCTCCAACTCAAATGGCAGATGGCAGGCCTTACCAAACACCAACTGATATGGGGACATACCAATGGGTGTCTTATAAGCTGTCCTATAGGCCCACAGTGCATCATCTAATTTCCTCGCCCAGTCCGTTCTTGTGGCATTCACAGACTTGGTCAGGATCTCCTTGATTTCCCTGTTGGATACCTCAACCTGCCCACTTGTCTGCGGATGATAGGGCCTGGCAACCTTGTGTTGGCGTACCCCGTATTTAGCCAGTACAGCCCGAAATGACTTGTTGCAGAAATGGGAGCCCCCATCACTAATGATAGTTCGGGGTGTCCCAAATCTAGCAAAGATGTTCCGCCTCAGGAACTATACCACACTCTTGCTCTTGTTGTTAGGTAGCGTTGTTGCCTCCACCCATTTGGAGACGTAGTCCACAGCCACAAGGATATACTTCATCCCATAAGAGCTCACGAACGGGCCCATGAAGTCAATGCCCCATACATCAAACAGCTCAATCTCCAAAATGGGGGTCATAGGTAACTCTTGACGCCTTGAAATGTTCCCTTGACGCTAGCACTGGTCGCACCCCTGCACCAAGTCATGGGCATCTTTATAGATGGTGGGCCAGTAGTACCCACACTACAGAATCTTTTTGGCAGTTCTGGCACCACCATGATGTCCCCCCACTGGAGAGGAGTGGCAGGCTTCCAGGATGCTCAACATCTCTGCCTCTGGGACACATCTTCGGATGACTCCATCTGCGCATGTTCTGAATAAGTATGGATCCTCCCGAAAGTACTTGCGCACATCATACAAAAACTTCTATCTCTGGTGATGGTTAAGGCCTTCCGGCATAATATCGCTCACCAGGAAGTTAGCAAAATCAGCATACCAAGGGACTAAGTCCGCAGAAGCGGCTAATACCTGCTCATCGGGAAATGAATCATCGATGTTCAACCACTCATTGGCTAGGGTTGCATCCTCTAACCTGGATAGATGGTCAGCCACTTTGTTCTCCGTGCCTTTACGGTCCTGGACCTCGAAGTCGAACTCTTGTAGCAAGAGCACCCATCTGATCAAGCGAGGCTTAGCGTCCTTCTTGGACATGAGGTACCGGAGTGCGGCGTGGACAGTGTGTACGATCACCCTCGTGCCCAGTAGATACGCTCGAAACTTGTCGAAGGCATACACCACGGCTAGCAACTCCTGCTCTGTGACAGTGTAATTCCTTTGAGCCTCATTCAGCGTCTTGCTGGCGTAGTAGATAGGATGGAAGATTTTGTTCCACTTCTGCCCCAGCACAACACCCACGGCAACTCCACTTGCGTCACACATAACCTCAAACGGAGCGCCCCAATCTGGTGCAACCACGACAGGCACTGAGATTAGCTTTTTCTTTAAGGTCTCAAAAGCTTGCCAGCACGCATCATCAAAGTGGAACTTGACATCCTTCTCCAATAGTTTGCACAATGGGTGTGCAATCTTGGAGAAGTCTTTGATGAATCTACGATAGAATCCAGCATGCCCAAGGAAACTCCGGACCCCTTTTACCAAGATAGGAGGTGGCAATTTCTCAATGACCTCGATCTTTGCCTTGTCCACCTCAATCCCCTTTTCTGACACCTTATGGCCAAGGACTATGCCCTCCTTAACCATGAAATGACACTTCTCCCAACTTAGGACCAACTAGGCCTCTTCACAGCGCTGTAGTGCCTTGCTTAGATTCTGCAAACAATCATCAAAAGAATCACCCACTACTGAAAAATCATCCATAAATACCTCAACAGTGTCTTCGACCATGTCTGAAAAGATAGACATCATGCAGCGCTGGAAAGTGGCTGGGGCATTGCAAAGTCCAAACGGCATCCTTCTTAAAGCAAATGTCCCATAGGGGCACGTGAAGGTGGTCTTCTCCTGATCTTCTGGGGCTATTGAGATCTGGTTGTAGCCCGAGTATCCGTCGAGGAAGCAATACCATCCTCGCCCTGCTAGCTTGTCTAGCATCTGATCCATGAATGGCATGGGGAAGTGGTCCTTCAGAGTCCATTTATTCAACTTCCGGTAGTCCATGCACACTCGCCAACCGGTGACAGGTCTCAGTGGGAAAAGCTCGTTCTTATCATTGGCTACCACCGTCATGCCTCCCTTTTTTGGGACGCATTGCACTGGGCTCACCCACTTGATGTTCGAGATTGGATACACTACCCCAGCATCCAGCCACTTAATGATCTCCTTCTTCACCACCTCCTGCATGGGTGGGTTGAGCCTTCTCTGATGCTCAATGCTGGGCACACAGTCATCCTCCAGTTTGATTTTATGAGTGCAGATGCCTGGAGGGATGCCAATTATGTCAGCAATGGTCCATCCAATAACTCGCTTGAACTTTTGGAGGACCCCCAATAATGCCTCCACCTGATGTTCCTGAAGATCTGCAGCCACAATCATAGGAAGAGTGTTGTTAGTACCTAAAAATGCATACCTGAGGTGTTGCGGCAACTCCTTGAGCTCCAGAACGGGCGGTTCCTCGATAGAGGGTTTCGTCGGTGGTGTTGGCCTATTTTTCAGATCCAAGTCCAACTTCCTAGGCACGAACGGTCTGGTCCCCATGCCCTGCAAGGCATAGATGGTGTCGTTGTACCCTTCAACACCATCTTTTGGGAAGTTCATCAGAACTGCTGCCAGTGTGTCGACAGTCATCTTTTCCTCCAACGAGGCCTCAGAAACGTTGTCGTCATCAATATCCATGATGGACATCACAGCTAACTCCTTAGGCCTTTTCATGGCAGCGCACACACTAAATTTCGCCTCTTCGGTGTTTAACCAGAATGTGAGTTCACCTCACTCGACGTCCACCAGTGCCCTGCCGGTTGCCAAAAATGGCCTTCCAAAGATGATTGGTACCTCGAAGTCCACTTTACAATCAAGGATGACAAAATCGGCAGGGAAGATGAACCTGCCAACTCGAACAAGAACATCATACAGGATTCCCACGGGCCTCTTTACTGATCTATCTGCCATCAATAGCCGCATGGTCGTGGGTGTGGGGGCTCCCAAGCCCAACTGCTGGTAAACTGTCAACGGCATCAAATTAATGCTGGCACCAAGGTCACAAAGAGCCCGTGCAAAGTCATATGCACAAATGGTGCACGGGATGGTGAAAGCCCCTGGATCTCCCTTTTTTTCTACCAAAGATCTCGTAGCAATGGCGCTACAGTGGTGTAAATTATCGACTGGCTCAATCGTGGCTGTCCTCTTCTTAGTAACTAAGTCCTTGATGAACTTAGCGTAGCCAGGCATTTGTTCAAGTGCTTCCACCAGAGGTATGCTCACAGACAGCTCCTTTAACATGGACAGGAACTTCTGGAATTTGCCATCCTCCGCCTTCTTTTGTAGCCTTTGGGGGAATGGCGGCCTCGATTTCGGGATGGCTGGCAGATTTGGGCAATTAGAGGTGTCTATCAGTACTGCCTGCTTGGTCGGCTCTGGCTCTGCTGTCGCCGCCTCAGGTCCATCACTCTCAATGTCAACCTGACCCTCCATAGGGCTATGCATCTTGTCATCTGCTTTCACCTGACCTGCATTAGTAGCAACAACTGGGTGAGCAAGTACCTTACCACTTCTCGTGGTGATCGCGATGCAGTGGCCATCGTTCTTCGGGTTTTGCACTGTGTCACTCGGGAGTGACCCAGCTTTCCTCTGGTTATAGGCCGCCGAAAGCTGCCCCATCTACTGCTCTAACTGCTTGATTGAGGTGGAGTGCGAATCTACCAGCTGCCTGACATTAGAGATTTCGCTCTTTACATCTCGCACCCCTGCCTCAGTGGCCTCCACCTTACTTAGGACCTTTGTCATCATATCCTCTAGCTTAGAGTTGCCGCCACCTTCGTTTTGGCAATCACGGTTTCTGTAGCCATCCCTATTCTGCCAGTTCCCTTGGTAGTTATCTCGATTGAAGTTCCGACCTTGGCTACCGGAGTTGAAACCCCGGTAACCCCCCTGACTACCAAGAAACTGAGCTTCCTCATTGTAGTCGCTGCCTTGATCGTCATACCTGGATAGTGCTTCCATTGCTTTGACTTTCTCAGTGCCCCCACCAAGGAACCTCTTCGACAGCAAATCAATTTGTGTTCGCATATGGGCCATGTCCTGGTCCCGTTCTTCCTCCTTCTTGCGCTACTCCTCACTCTTCTCAAATACCATCCCTGAGAAGTCCGCCTCTCTGGTGTACCATGCCCTGTTGTTCTTTGCCACTTGATCTAAGATGACCACTATGTCCGGGAAAGTCCTGGACATATATGACCCTCCACAAGCTGCATCAATGATGGGCTTGGTAATGAAGTTGCAGGACCTGTAGAAGACTGCCTTCAAGTGTTCATCAGTGAGATGATGGTTTGGGCACTGTTTGAGCTTTTGCCTAAATCTCTCCGAAGACTGATACAGTGCTTCATTCGGCATTTATTTATGAGATCCGATCTCATCTTTGAGTTTCAACTGCCGTGAAGCAGGGAAGAATCGTTCTAGAAAGGCCTCCTTTAGTTCTCCCCATGTGCGGATGGAATCACGGGGGAGCTCGTTCAGCCACCTTATTGCCTCCCCAGACAGAGACAATGGAAATAACCTCAACCTCAACGCTTGCTGGCTAAATCCTGGAATTTCTGACGACTGGCAGGTAGCTAAGAAATTCAGCAAGTGTTGATTTGCATCCTCTGTGGTCGCTCCAGTGAACAACCCCTTCCACTGCAACATCTGCAGCATGGTGCTGGTGATCATGAATTTGATCCCAGCGGGCAGAGGTGGTAGTACTATTGCCCCAGTAGTCCCAGCACCATCATCATCATCTTGCACTGCTGGCGGGTACTGAGGGCCTTGAGGTCTCACCGGGGGTTTGTGTTGCTGTGGTGGTACGAGTGGTACCTGGCGAAGTGGTGCCGCTGGTGGTACCACATTACCAGCGAGATCATCTATACCCAACCCATCCTGACCTCTATCCGCAGGATTCACTGCCAACTCCCTCTTCCTTGCTGCTTCACGGTCCTGGGCGTTCATTCTGTGAATTGATTTAGTAAGCTCTGGATCGTAGGGAATAAGTGTTGCACCCTTGCTTCGGGTACTTGGCATACAATGCTGAACCCATACGAGGACAAAAACAAGAAACAAAGTAAAATCAGGGACTAGACTTACAAGCTGAAAGTAGCAACTAATAGACTAGTTCTTTGCCGCGTTCCCCGGCAATGGCGCCAAAATTTGATACGCCCAAACTACACTCCAAATAGAAGAGTAAAGCGGTCGTTGGTCAAATATAGAACTCAACCGGAGTTGAGGTCGATCCCACAGGGAACACGTAAGAATTATTCTATTAGTATCGGCTTTCAGTTGTAAATGCTATTCCCAAGATAAACGTACATAAAGTAAATGGGGGGTTGCGTTATTTAATTTAAATAATTGTGTAAAGTAATTAATAAAAACGTTGTTCCGATTTTTAGACAGATAGAAAGAGGCTAGGGTTGTGTTCCCCATGACTCACAATTGCGACAACTAAACTGGATTTGTAAACTCGTTCTTAATGATGCATGCAAAATCTAACAACTTAACTAATATCTAGGTCACCTTTCGGTCCTTCCTAGTTATATTTCACTCCTCTCCTTTCGGTCTCAGAGTGTATGCAATTCTAACCGTTGTTTTTTATCTCAGAATGCCTTCACCTTTCGGTCTCAGGCACTTAGACTAGGTTCATGACCCCGAATCTCTGTTGTTAAACTCTTTTCCCAATCACTACATCCCTCTCGGGCATGTAACGAATACAGGCTTACCCTAACGCGTCGACTCATTAAGGAGAAGTTAAAACGAAGAATTTAACAATACATGCGATGTTTATTTGAACGAATTACCCCCGGTTTGTGTTATCTTAATTTAGTCGTCATGGTTCCCACAACCCTAGTTGTGGGTTTAGCCTAGCATAGTATTGATAACTTGCCCACAACAATTAGAAGAAAACATAAAGATTGACTTACAATTGAAGAACAAGAATCCGTGTTACAAGCTTCGAACAATAATCACAAACGCGATTCTCGCGATTTACAAAAGCCAAACTAATGTTTTTCTCCTTGTTCTCTCTTCTTTCTGCCATAAAAACAAAGTGTCTAATAAAATTAAATAATATACTATTTATACTAAGTAAAACTAAGTCGATATAATTTAGGAAAAATAACTTCGGCACGGGACACGGTCCGTTACACGGACCGTCTGAAGTGAGATGGTCCGTGCGAACGGACCGTCTAGACAACGTCTGCATCGGCACGGCCGGTGTGGTGTGAGACGGGCCGTGTGCTCCTCCGTGTGGCTCCACTTGTACGAATTCTGATATTTTCGACGAAGGCCCTCCGAGCTACGTCAGTTACACGGCCCGTGACACGGTCCGTCTGGTGTCAGATGGTCCGTGTGATGGACCGTGTGAATCTCCTTGCACGATTTTCTTAATTTTCGACGAGTTGCCTTCTGAGCTATGTTAATTACACGGCCCGTGACATGGTCCGTCTGGCGTCAGACGGGCCGTGTGGACTGACCGTGTGACACGACTTGGCGCGAATAGCACCAAGTGTCGTGCCACGGTTGGTCACACGGACCGTCTGGCGTGAGACGGCCCGTGTGGGCCTTCCGTGGTCCAACACTTGGCCTCGTTTTTTCACTTGTTCCTTGTGTTTTCCTCAATTTCCCATGCCTTAGCTATTTTCCTGCACAATATCAAAACATACCTATTAAACCAACAACGCTCAAGAACGCACAATAATTCTCTGTCGTGAAAGTCGTATTTTCATGACTCATCACGATCGCGAAGAACAAGAGAGCATATACCTCCATGAAAGTGAAGGTCCCTCCGCAAATACGGAGTACAAATTGGGTAGCACCAGATAACCCCACGCCAGCCAATGCCAAAACTCAAAGCGAACCCCTGGAATACATCCAGACTCAGAATTTCACAAACTATATATTTATCCATACCAGAAACAGTGATCCACACTCAACGGAATCGTCAGAATTCAATTTCGATGTCTCCACAATATGTTTACCAATGCAAGTTACTTAAACAAGTTTAAAACTCTTATTAGCTAAACAACCCATGGAAACTCCAAACATTATGACGAGACTATTCTTAGTGTTAGTTTCCCCATCCGGAACTATTGGAACCATCGAAATTCCAATCCGAGCTTCCGAATTCTAAACGATCACCAAAGTCAAACTTTGATTTAAAAGACGACTAAAATCACAACTTTGCGCCTAAAAACCTCATTTTAACTCCAAATTCAATTCAGTAACCTCCTGCAGTTCAGTTTCAATATTCCAGAGAGTTAATGGAATCGACGGATCCCCGATCTGACATCTGAAACTCAGAATGACACAAAAACTCACTTTTTCAACAACTTAAACTTTCAAAAAGGCCAAAACTTATATTTTCAACTTTAAAACTCAGGATTACAATTCTAACCACTCAAATAGTTCAAAGTAGGCCCAAAGAACCTTACGAAAGTGTAAAACAACAATTTTCACGAATAAAGCCAAAAATGACCAACCACGTCATTACATCATTCACCACTAAAAAGAATGTTAGCCATCGAACATAAGAAAAAGAGGAGTACCTGAAGCCTTAAAAAGGCTGGGATATGTAGCCCGCATGTCAGACTCTAACTCCCAAGTGTCCTCATCAACAGAATGGTGCCACCTCTAAACTTTCACAAAAGATATTCCGTTAGATCTCAAACTCTAGACCTATCTATACAATATAGCTATAGGTTCCTCTTAAAAGGATAAATCTGAAGCCAACTCAACAGAGTCATAAGAAATCACATGAAACTCATCTGAAATGTACGAGCGAGGCATAGAAACATGAAAAACAGTATGAACATAAGATAATCTTGACGGTAAAGCCAACTCATAGGCTACCTCACCAACTCTCATCAAAATCTCAAATTGGTTAATGAATCTGGGACTAAGCTTGCCCCTCTTTCTGAATCTCATCACACCCTTCATGGTTGAAACCTTTAGCCAGCACTATTACCAATAGAGAACTCAAGAGGCCTCACCTTTTTATCATCATAACTCTTCTAGCAACTCTAGATTGTCAAAGTCTACTCTGAAATAGTCGGACATGGTCCATGGCATTCTGAAGCAAATCAACACCCAATACCTCAGTCAAACCTGAATCAAACCATCCAATGGGTGATCTACACCTCCGGCCATATAAGGCCTCAAATAGTGCCATCTGGATGCCGGAAGGGTAAGTACCGGGCCCCAAAATTAATAATATAGGCCCTAAGCATATCCTCCAATACCTGAATGGTGCACTCTGACTGACCATCAGTCTAAGGGTGAAAAGCTGAACTCAAATCCACTCTAGTACCCAAACCACGTTGTAGAGCCCGCCAAAAGTGAGGAGGGAACACATACCCTATGTCTGATACTATAGATACTGGCATGCCATGAAATCTGACAATGTCCCAGATATACAACCTAGCCAACAGCTCCATACTGTAGCTAGTCTTCACCAGTATGAAGTGTGCTAACTTGGTCAATCGATCAATGACCACCCAAACTGAACCAAACTTGCCCAAGGCCAAGGGCAAACTTGTGACATAATCCATCGTCGCTCTTTCCCACTTCCCATTAGGAATGGACATCCTTTGCATCAATCCACCAGGCTTTTGATGCTCATACTTCACTTGTTGGAAATTTAAACACTTGGCCACAAACTCAAGTCTCTTCTCATGCCAAACCACCAATAAAGATGTTTAAGATCATGATACAGCTTAGCCACACCCGAATGGATGGAATATCTAACACAATAGGCCTCATCTAATATCAATCTCACCTAATTCCCAACTTTAGGCACACAAAATCCACCATTAACTCTCAAAACACCATCAGAATCAATAATAGCTACCTTGGCTTCCCATTTCAACACTTAATCACGAACTGGTGAGCAAATATTTGATCAAGCAAGGAAGATCTAGCCTCAACAAATGCCAAAATACACTGAGGATGAGAAATATCCAAATAGACCATCTGCATAGCAAGTCACTAAACCTAAAAAACTAAGGGCCTCTCCTCATCCCTCAAGAATGTCAAACTCCCGATACTAGTAGCCTTCCAGCTCAAAGCATCTGCCACCACGTTGGCCTTCCTAGGATGATAAAGAATAGAGATATCATAGTCCTTAAGCAACTCCAACCACTTACGTCGTCTCATGTACAAATTAGGCTAAGTAAAGATGTATTTAAGACTCCGGTGATCAGTAAAGATCTCATAATGCACCCCAAAAACATAATGTTGCCACAATTTTAACACAAGCACAACTACTGCCAACTCCAAGTCATGGGTAGGGTAGTTTTTCTCATGCACTTTCAGCTGTTTATAGGCATAGGTTATCACTCTACCTTTTTGCATTAATACATCACCCAAACCCACACATGAAGCACCATAATATACCACAGATGGAACTCCCTCCTCGGGTAAAGCAAGAATAGATGTTGAAGTCAACAAATCTTTGAGCTTTGGAAAGCTCAACTCCCAATCATCCGACCATTGGAATGTTATAGCCTTTTTGAGTCAATCTGGACAATGGAGTTGCTATAGATGAGAAACACTAAACAAAACGCCAATAATACCCCGCTAAACCAAGGAAACTCCAAATCTCAGTCGCTGAAGTAGGCGTAGCCCACTCACGAACAGCTGCTGCCTTAGAAGGATCAACCATAATACCATATTTTGACACAACATGGTCAAGAAATGCAATAGACTCAATTTGAAACTCACACTTTGAGAACTTAGCATAGAACTTCTCTTCCTTCAATCTTTGAAGTACAGTCCTCAAGCGTTGAACATAATCTACCTCACTCTTGGAATAAACCAAGATATCATCTATGAATGCAATCACAAAGATATCTTGAACATTTGGTTCATCAACTCCATAAAGCAACTGGGGCATTAGTTAACTCAAATGACATGACCATGAACTCATAGTTCCCATAACGAGTCTTGAAGGCTGTCATCGGGATATCAAACTTCTGAACTCTTAGCTGGTGATAACCAAACCTCAAGTCAATTTTGGAGGATACTAAGGCACCCTCCAACTAGTCAAAAAGATCATCAATACAAGGCAAGGGATATTTGTTCTTGATGGTCACTTTGTTAAATTGGCGATAATCAATGCACATACGCATAGTGCCATATTTCTTCTTTACAAATAATATCGAAGCAACCCAGGGAGATACACTCAGATGGATAAAGCCTTTCTTTAACAAATCCTCCAATTGTTCCTTCAATTCAGTCGGAGCCATACGATAAGGAGCAATACAGATGGGCTTAAAACCCGGCTCTACATCAATAGCAAAGTCAATATCACGATCCGGGGGAACACTAGGAACATCAGTAAGAAATATATCGATAAACTCTGTAGCAACCCTAGTAGAATCTAATGATAGGGACTCCTAAGAAACAACCCGAACATGAGCTAAATATGCTAAACACCCCTTCCCCATCAATCGACAAACATGCATATAAGAAATAACACCCCTAGGAAAGGAACTATATGCTCTAGTCTATATCAACTAAGGAATATCAGGGTAAGATAAGGTCACGGTCCTTGCATGATAGTCAAGAATAGCATAATAAGGCGA
Organism: Solanum rostratum; assembly: GCA_029948455.1. Taxonomy (NCBI): domain Eukaryota; kingdom Viridiplantae; phylum Streptophyta; class Magnoliopsida; order Solanales; family Solanaceae; genus Solanum; species Solanum rostratum. The sequence continues at coordinate 54,155,854 of CM057049.1, forward strand.
TAACCAGTCCATCCCCAATATCACATCAAAATACCCCATATCCAACAATATCATATCAGCAATAGTTTCTCTCCTAAAAAAAGTCACAACACAACCCCCAATAAACCTAATTCACCACTAAAGATTCACCAATCGAGTTGAAAATGCAAATAAGCTTAGCAAGCGCCTCACACATAATATCAGTATCATAAAAAAAATATGCTAACACATATGAATAAGTAGAGCTTGGATGAAGTTGAATGGTGGCATATTGGAACCATACTTATGATAACTACATCAGAAGCCTCTGTTTCGGCTCTGTCAGGAATAACATAGAAAAACTCTACGACCATCACTAGGTTGTGGGCCATCACGGGAACCACATCCCCCTATACCACTACCTCCTCTAGCACCAACCTTCATGCCTTGAGAGATGCCTTTGGCAGCTGCTTGACGTCCTGAAGCTTGAGTAGGAAACACCCAATGTGGACAACGGTTAGCGAAGTGCTGAACCTCATCACAAATATAAAAAGCCTTGGGGTCTCGCCCCTAAGATGACTATGCCAAAGAACCACCACGCCTGGGTGCGCTACCCACCTGAGTAGATCTAGATCTATCAACACTATTAGATGCTAGAAGAGCTACCTGAACTGCCTGACCCCTGATGGCTCTGCCTCTGAATCTCTTAGTCTCATGGCAGGAGCCCACTAAACTGTTCATGTCGACGGAACCTCTTCTGGCCACCTTGTCTATCCTGCCTGATAACCTCTATCATACGAGTGCAATCCACAACACTCTGAAAAGTACCTCCAGCTAACACCAAGGAAGCTGTAGCCTCCTAAGCATACCCTGTCATGCCCTTGGAAAACCGTTGGATCCTCTCGAACTCAGTAGGAATGCTAGATAAGGCATATCTTGATAAGACATGAAATCTAGACTCATAGTCAGATTCAAACATTGATCTCTATTGTAGCCTATATCATCTCGGCGGCTATCTCCGAGGCTGTAGGGAATGAATCTCTCCAAAAATATATCAGCAAATTGTGTCCAAGTCATAGCTGGTGATCACATAGGTCGACGAGTTACCACTGACCACCACCACTCCTTGGAAAGGTCGATGAACTGTTATGAAGTGTAGGAAACTCCATGTGACTCGAGAATAGCCAGATTACATAACTAGTCCTGGAAATCTAATAGAAAATCACAATTTTATCTCCAAGAGTGCCATCAAAACGCGGTGGAGCAAACCGCAGATGACTCTCAAAACTCTTCTACTCCGTTGTAGACATGACTGGACTGGCATGAGATGGTGGCACCATAATCAAGGGAGGTGAAATAGATAGAGAAATAGCTAAACTCTAAAACTAAGTACCTGAACTCAGTCTAGATGCTTGAAGTGGAGTGATAATAGTAGTAGAAGGGTTTGTTAGAGCTGAAAAAGGATCCACATGAATCATAGTCGGCTCCGATAGAGCACTAGAAGGACCAATCGATTTAGTAGAAATTGGTATCTCAATAGTAGCTGGGGCGGAAGAAGCTCCTTCCAATCTGGCTAATAACCTCATAAGTAGCTCCCTGGACCGACGGTGTAGTCTCTAGGGCTGAGGATAGGGGAATAGGATCAATATGCCCCTTTTGCTCCTGAACAAGCTCTGGAAAAGCTAATCTAGTCTGTCCTCGAAGTGGAGCTGCCCCTCTAACAGGTCTTCTGCCCCTGGTTCTTCCCTGAACTCGACCCTGGGTCAAGGTACATCAGTTCTCTTAGGCTCTCCCATTAAACGACAGGATTGAGTAATCGGCATCTACACAGAAGAAGTATATTAGACCTTTTAAAAATAGGTAATACAAAGGAACGCACGAATGGGAGCAAAATGTGAAAACCTTTTCTAAAAAGTATGTAAGGACCCGAATGTTGGACGACCTTAATGGAGCCTGAAAATTTGGTTCTGGAAAGTTTTAGATCAAAGTGACACTCCATGGGAGCCTTCACGGTCTGTGTGAGGCTATACGGACCGTTGGAGCCTCCTTGGAGTGGAACTTAGCCTTGTGTGAGGTGTGTGAGCTTTAATGTGGAGTTTTGGACTAAGGCATACCACACTTGGACCCCACACGAGTTGTGTGAGGCTTCACGAACTGTGTGCTAGCCTTGACCTAGAAAATCCACAAATTCAAAGCCAAGGCATGTCACACGGACCGTCTCACAAACCGAATGACCCTTCACGATCCATGAGATCCCCCGTATAGGTCCCAGAATAAAACTTTTCTAAGTATTGGATCACTGTCTCAAAATATTGTCGTGAAGATTTTTCTAAATAAAGCGGTATAGATGAGTACATGATCCTTATACCATGGTACAGATTGTGAGACCAACCATATGAATGCTTATGCTGAATTTTTCTAAGTATGGGATTACCATTTCGGACCTTCGTCAAGAAGAATTTTTCTAAGTGTCAGATCATGGACCATGTATACGGTTTGTATGCCTTCACACAGACCGTATACCCTCATTGTGACCCCTTGCTTCAATTTTTTTACTCGTTTCATTAATGGCGTTTCAGTAATTATAATTCTCCTAAGGGTCTTTATGAATTTCTATGCTACCTAAAGACATTCAAATGACCTATACTTTATTTATCTTATTCAAATTCATCCAAACATTAAGAATTACATTGAACTCTCCTTAAGAACACTCTCAAAGGCTCTTGTGAAGATAAAACCTGGGAATCAAGGGAAACCCCTTTTCTTCATCAAATTTCTTCTTGAATATCCTCCATTAGCTAAGGTATGTGGGATTAATTCTTGGTCCATTTCAACCAAGAAGACCCAAACTCTTTTCAATTGAATTTCATGGGATTTCGCTTACTTTAAATATGAGTTTTGAAAATTATTGATTATTAAATTCAATTGAATTGTGGGCTATAGCTTTATTGTTGATTTTAAGTTGATTTAAGCTCTCAATGTTGAATTACATGAGTATTATGAAGATTTTATTATGCATTGTCCCTTTAAAGTTTAAACTAAGTACGGGTGATCTATATTATGATTTAAATGTGGATTTAATTATAGATTTACTTTAATTTCATATTGTATTGTTGATTTTAGATTGAATTTCTATTACACATGCTATTCTCATATCATTCATAGTGTATGCATTCATGAGCATTGAATTTTTATGAAAATTTTGAAGTGGGTTAAGCCCAATTGTATTTATGTATATTATTTTGATAAGATTATGGTTATGAAAAGAATATGATCACATAAATGTCTATGATATGGATCTTTGAGCATTTTGGGTATTTACACCATCCGTACATGTGAATGAGCTAATCCTATGCATGAGAAGCCTAATTATGAACTATGATTTGGTTTTGAGCTCAAGTATGGATGATTATGAAATGTGTCTAGGTTTTGAGCCCCAGTATGCATTGAAATGATTTGAAATGACTTATGCCTCTTTTGAAAGCATGTATATGTATAAGTATTCTCGTGGGATATTTGACTTAGCACCAATGGATTGTGGGCGTCAGAGCTATCCCCAAGGGCCCTCTCCCGTTCCTTGAACTATGTGTCAACATAGGTATGTGGTAGCCATTACCGAAAATGTCGGTTCATAAGAAATGGTTACACATTGATATGATATGATATGATATGGAAATCCATCCGAAGATCTAGGTCGTAAGGAAGGTGTTCACCATACCGAAAAGACTGGGTCGTAAGGTGTGATATAGATTACCCTTGGCAAGTTATTTTCTTTTACCGATGAGAGGTCTACATTGGACTAAATTCATGTAATAGCTCGTATGAGTTTTATTTGTCGGTTATAGTCTATCTCCATATATATGAGCATTATTACATTTCATGCATCATTAGCTTCATAGCATATTGTATACTATATCCCTTGTTATATATCTGTTTCTATATAATATGCCCTTGTCTTCTAACAATGAATGCATGTTTAATAAAAGATATGGATTGCATGCCCGCATACTCAGTACATTCAAACGTACTAACACATACTTTTGCCTACATGATCTAACCATGTAGGGACCGAGGACCACATTTATCCACCATAGGATGATTAGCTTGGATTATGTGATTTGCTTGTTATGGTGAGTCCTTTCTTCCAAGGACAAACCACCATTCCTCTACTTATAGTGCTTTTGTTTATGTTACTTACTTTGAGGGTGAGCCTAGGACATGTCTTGGCCCCCATTCTATCTAATGACTAGAGGCATTGTTAGACATCTTGTAGACTCTTTTATGTTTGTATGCTATGTGTTGTATTCAGAGATTATGTTCATGGATATGGCTATCTATTGGATATCATTATGTGGATTGGATATGTGTATTATGATGTGTTCTTATATTATGTGGTGAAAGTTACTAAGTCTCGAACTGCCCCCATAGAGTGAGTCCTCCTTACCCGCCCCTTAGTCTTTTTATGCTATGTGTTATGTGTACACATGTTAACCCCTTTCCCTATGACATCCCCATAGCGTAAGTCCTATTTTCAGGTCCCTTAGAACTATGTGTTTACTATTTGTATATGTTTTCGAACTGATGATGTAAATATGGAACTGGCTTGTTAGGGGACTCTCGAGTTCCCATTCGTCATGTCACTCCTAGACCCTAGGTCCGGGTCATGACAAGCTAGGTATCAGAGCACTAGGTTTGTTAATGTTCCTCAGAGTCCAATATGCCGCATCGAGTAGAGTCATATTCATGGGTATGAAGTGAACCATGCCAATGTGTGGGAGGCTATGATTGCGTTCTAGGAATTATCTCACTTCTTCATGCTTGATATCATGCTTTGGACTGTGTATTATAGTTCCTTTATCCTTCTGATGTCCTTGCTACATTACAGAAGATGCCTTCACAAAGAGCTCCCCTACCAAGACCGGCCCCGACTTGTAAGGACCAAGTTCCCCAAGGGCCTATGGAAGAGCCTATCTCTAATGGTGAATTCTGTATGACCTTTACTATGCTTGGCCAGGTGGTTACTACTCAGACTTGGTAGGTTAATCATCCTTAGGATCCCACTCCGGCTTCTAGGGTCAGGGATTTCACTCAGATGAATCCTCCAGAGTTCTATGGGTCAAAGGATGAGGAAGATGCTCAAGAGTTCATTGATGAGCTCACTAAGGTGTTGACTGTTATGGGAGTCACTTCTAAAGAGAAAAATGAGTTGGCTGTTTATCAGTTGAAAGATGTGGCTCAAGTGTAGTACACTTAATGGTTGATGTAGAGGGATTGTGGTAATGTTGTTAATTGGGAAGAGTTCAAGTTTGCATTTCTAAATCGCTTCTTCCCACTTAAGCTTAGGAAGCTAAGATGACAGACTATCTAAAATAATGTAGTATGAGTGTGAGGGATTATGCCCTCAGGTTCACAAAGCTCTCAAAGTGTGCTCTTATGTTTATGGCTAATCCCCGTACAAGAATACACTTCATTTCTGATATCTCTGACTTGGTTAAGAAGGAATGTCGTACGACTATGCTTATTGGAGATATAAACATCTCCAGGCTCATGGTATATGCTGAAAAGATTGAACGGGAAAAGCTCAAGGAGAAAAGGGTGCATGATCCTAAGAGGGCCCGTTATGATGGTGGATTCTCCAACTCCAAGAGTGGTGGTTTTGGTCGCTTCCAGTAGGGCCAAGGTTCAAATACTTGGTTTGATAATTCTAAGGTTCCTCTTCTCAAGGCACTAATTTGTGGTGGGCCATTATTTCCCTAGTATGACAAGTGTGGGAAGAATCACACAGGTGCATGTTATGTGTGTGGTGAAAAGAACCACAAGATTGTTGATTGTCCTAAGAATTCTCCCAGAGGTCAAGGTCAAGTGGCTTAAGGTGGTCAAGGCCAACAAAGAGCTCCCCAAGGTGTTGCCCCAAGAAACAACAGGTTCTATGCTTTGCATGATCTCCAGGAAGTTGAGGAGGCTCAAGACGTTGTGACTTGTATGTTAAAAGTCTTTGATTTTGATGTTTATGCTTTTCTTGATTCGAGTGCAAATTTATCTTTTGTGACTCCTCTATTTGCTATTAAGTTTGGTTTGAGTCCTGAAATCTCGAGGGAACCTTTTTCATTCTATACTCTCGTGGGTGAATCTGTTGTTGCTCATAGAGTTTATCGGGGTTGCCCTATCTTTGTTTTGCATAAAGTTTTTCTGTGTAATCTTGTGTAACTTGAGATGTTTGATTTTGATGTGATTCTTAGGATGGATTGGTTGCATGCTTCATATGTCTTTATAGATTGTGGAACCCAGAAGGTCAAGTTCCAACTTTTAGATGAGCCCATTCTTGAATACAAGGGTAGTAACTCCACAATAAAGGTCGGATTATTTCCTATCTTAAGGTCGGAAAGATGATTTCTAAGGGGTGTATCTATCATATTGTGAAGGTCAAAGATGTGGAATCCGAGTCACCTACTCTTGAATCAGTCCTGGTGGTGAAGGAGTTTCCAGATATGTTTCCTAAAGACTTTCCCGGTATTTCACCCGAAAGAGAAGCAGACATTGGCATAGATCTTCTCCCGGATACTCAACCTATCTCTATTCCTCTTTATCGTATGGCACTAGCGGAGTTGAAATAGTTGAAGGACCAATTGAAGGATTTATTGGAGAAAGGCTTTATTAGGCCAAGTATATCTCCATGGGGTGCTCTGGTGTTATTTGTATGAAAGAAAGATGGTCTCTTCGAATGTGCATTGATTATAGGCAATTAAATAAGGTAACCATCAAGAATAAGTACCCATTGCTAAGAATCGATGACTTGTTTGATCAACTCTAAGGGGCCACCGATTTCTCAAAGATTAACCTCTGCTCTAGTTATCATTAATTGAAGGTTAGGGAGTTTGATGTTCCCAAGATGGCTTTTCAGACTCGATATGGGCATTTTGAATTTGTGGTGATGTCATTTGGTTTGACTAATGCTTTGTTCGTATTTATATATCTTATGAATTGGATGTTCAAGTCATTCCTTGACAATTTTGTGGTTGTCTTCATTGATGATATCCTTATTTATTCCCAAAGTGAGCGGGAGCATATTGATCATTTGAGGTTGGTTCTTCAGACTTTGAGGGAAAAGAAATTGTATGCTAAGTTCAGAAAATGTGAGTTTTGGTTGGGTGAGGTAGCCTTTCTTGGTCATGTGGTGTCCGATGATGGTATTAAGGTTGACCCAAAGAAGACCGAGGTCGTGAAGAATTCACCTAGACCATTAACTCTTTTAGATATTTGAAGTTTTCTATGGTTGGTCGGTTATTATAGAAGATTTGTTGAGGGTTTCTAATCTACTGCATCTCCATTGACCAAGTTGACTCAGAAGAAGGCCAAGTTTGTATGGTCAGATGAGTGTGAGAAGAGTTTTAAGACCTTGAAAGATAGGCTTATATCAGCTTCTATTTTGACTCTATGGGATGGCTTAGATGGGTCTTGTGGTGTATAGTGACTCTTCTCATATTGGGTTGGGTTGTGTACTTATGCAACATGGTAAGGTAATAGCTTATGTATCAAGGCAATTGAAGGTGCATGAGCGTAATTACCCGATGCACGACCTTGAGTTAGCGGTGGTGGTGTTTGCCTTGAAGATTTGAGACACTATTTGTATGTGGTGCATGTTGATGTTTTCACCGACCACAAGAGATTGTAATATGTTTTCACTCAAAGGGATCTTAATTTAAGGCAAAGGAGGTGGTTAGAACTCTTTAAGGACTATGACATGAGTGTGCAATATCATCCTGGCAAGGCAAATGTTGTAGTTGATGCTCTTAGTAGGTTATCTATAGGAAGTATGGCTCATGTTGATGAAGGGAAGAAAGAGTTGGCAAAAGATGTTCACTGATTGGCTAGGTTGGGTGTGAGATTGGCTGACTCTAATAATGGTGGCATTTATGTTTAGAATAGGGACGAATCTTCTATAGTTGTTGATGTTAAGGCTAAGCAAGATCTAGATCCCTCATTAGTTAAGTTGAAGAAGTTAGTTGCTGAAAAGAAAATAGAAGTCTTCTCCTAAAGGGGAGATGGTATGCTTCGATATCAAGATTGGTTATGTGTTCTGGATGTGGATGATCTTAAGAAGGTGATCATGAGTGAAGCCCATAACTCTCAGTATTCTATTTATCCAGGATCTACGAAGATGTATCAGGATTTGCGAGAAGTGTATTGGCGGCATGGTATGAAGAAGGATATAGCCAAGTTTGTATCTGAATGTCCTAATTGCCAACAAGTAAAGGTAAAGCACCAAAGGCCCTATGGTTTGACTCAAGATATTGAAATTCTTACTTGGAAATGGGAAGATATTAACATGGATTTTGTGGTTGGTTTTCCTTGGACCCGAAGGCAATTTGACTCAATTTGGGTCATTGTCGACCGGATGACTAAGTCGGCTCATATCCTACCGGTCAAGACTACCTTTAAAGCCGAAGATTATGTAGGGTTGTACGTCCAAGAGTTGGTAGGTCGCATGGTGAGCCTAGGTCTATCATATCAGATCATGGTGCTAATTTATGTCACACTTTTGGAGGTCGTTTCAAAAAGGACTTGGTGCTAAGGGGAAGTTGAGTACCGTCTTTCATCCTCAAATCGATGGACAAGTCGAGAGGTCAATTCAAACTTTAGAGGACATGTTGAGGGCTTGTGTGTTGGAATTCAAAAGTAATTGGGATGATCATCTTCCACTCATCGAGTTTGCTTATAATAATAGCTTTCATGATAGCATTGGTATGGCACTGTTTGAGGCTTTGTATAGTAGGAGATGTAGATCTCCAATAGGGTGGTTTAAGTTGGGAGAGATGGCTTTAATTTGCCCAGATTTGGTGTTAGAAACTATGGAGAAGGTGAAGTTGATTATGGAGAGGTTGAAGATAGCCCAAAGTCGCCAAAAGTCCTATTCGGATGTTAGGAAGACGGATCTTGAGTTTCATGTTGGTGATTGGGTGTATGTGAAAGTCCACCTATGAAGGTGTAATGCATTTTGGAAAGAAGGGAAAGCTAAGTCCCCGGTATGTAGGTCCTTATGAGATTATTGAATGGATTGGGAATGTGGCTTATAGGTTGGAATTGCCTCCGGATTTGAGTTCTATTCACTCGATTTTCCATGTGTCTATGTTGAGGAAGTTGGTTGGTGATCCTAGTATAATTGTGCCTTTGGAAGGTGTTAAGGTTAAGGAGAACTTGTCTTATGAGGACGTTCCGATTGAGATTTTAGGAAGTGGCTTCATAACAAGGATGTGGCTTCGATTAAGGTACTTTGGAGAAATCAACATGTGGAGAGTGCTACATGGGAGGTGGAGTTGGACATGATGAAACGATATCCCTATCTTTTCCAATCTATCAAACCTAAAGTATTAGGTTCTTCCTTCTCCATGTGGTCCTAATTCCTTTACTCTTGAGTTTCATGACATGACATGCATTTATGTGAACAAAAATGATTTTTATGATGTTTTGAATGATTTGAATAGGTTTTGATATGAATTTTAATGGCTTTATGATTTTCAAGTGATGAAATATGCTTTATGTCTTATGTTTTGATGTTTCATGGTTCTAAGGTAAGCCTTTCAAGCCTTGTTCTAGCATATTTGAGGACGAATTTTTCCAGGGGGGATGATGTAAGGATGCGGATGTAGTACGACCTTAAAGGAGCTTGGAAATTTGGTTCCGAAAAGTTTTGGACTAAGGTGAAACTCCATGGAAGCCTTCATGGTCCATGTGAGGCTATACGGATCGTGTGGAGCCTCCTTAGAGTGGCCTTTGGCCTTGTGTAGGGTGTTTGAGCTTTAATGTGGAGTTTTAGACTAACGCATACCACACTTGGAACCTACACGGGCCGTGTGAGGCTTCACGGACCGTGTGGTAACATTGGCCTTAAAAATCCACAGTTTTGAAACCAAGGCACGTCACACGGACTCTATGACCCTTCATGGTCTGTGAGGTCCCCCGTATAGGTGCCAGAGTGAAATTTTTAAAAGTATTGGATCACCGTCTCGGAACTTTGTCGTGAAGATTTTTCTAAATGAAGCGGTACAGAGGAGTACATGGTCTTATACCCTTGTATGGACCGTGAGACCAAGCGTATTGATGCCTATGTTGAATTTTCTAAGTATGGGGTTACCGTTTTGGACCTTCGCCAAGAAGAATTTTTCTAAGTGTCGAATCATGACTATGTATACAGTTTGTATGCCTTCACACAGATCGTATACCCCTCCCTGTGACCTGCGACTTCAATTTTTTTACTCGTTTCATTAATGGTATTTCTGTAATTATAGTTCTCCTAAAGATCTTTTGTGACTTTCTATGCCTAAATACATTCAAATGGCCTGTACTCTATTTCTCTCGTTCAAATTCATCCTTACACTTAAAATTACATTGAACTCTCCTTGAGAATTCTCTCGAAAGCTCTTGTGAAGATTAAGTTTGGGAATCAAGGGAAAAACCTTTTCTCCATCAAATTTCTTCTTGAATCTCTTCCATTAGCTAAGGTATGTGGGATTGATTCTTGGTCCCTTCCAACCAAGAAGAACCCAAACTCTTTTCACTTGAATTTCATGGGATTTTACTTACTTTAAATATGGGTTTTGAATATTATTGATTATTAAATTCAATTGAAGTGTGAGCTATGCTTTATTGTTGATTTTAAGTTGATTTAAGTCCTTATATGTTAAATTACATGAGTATTATGAAGATTTGATTATGCATTGTCCCTTTAAAGTATGAACTAAGCATGTGTGGTCTATATTATGATTTAAATGTGGATTTAATTACGGATTTATGTCAATTTCATATTATATTGTTAATTTTAGATTGAATCTCCATTATCCATGCTATTCTCATATCATTCATACTATATGCATTCATGAGCATTGGATTTTTGTGAATATTATAGAGTGGGTTAAGCCCAATTATGTTTATGTATATTATTTTGATAAGATTATAGTTATGACAAGAATGTGATCACATAAATGTCTATGATATGGCTCTTTAAGCATTTTGGGTGTTTACACCATTCCACACATGTGAATAAGCTAATCCTATGCATGAGAAGCATGATTATGCACTATGATTTGGCTTTGAGCTCAAGTATGAATAATTATGAAATATGTTTGGCTTTTGAGCCCAAGTATGCATTGAAATGATTTGAAATGACTTATGCCTCTTTTGAAAGCATGTATATGTATAAGTATTCTCGTGGAATGTTTGACTTAACATCAATGGATTGGGGGCGTCAGGGCTATCCCCAAGGGCCCTCTCCTTTTCCTTGAACTATGTGCCAACATAGATATGTGGTAACCATTACCAAAAAGACTAGATCGGAAGGAATGGTTACACCTTATTATGATATGGAAATCCCTCTGAAGAGCTAGGTCGTAAGGAAGGTGTCCATCACAGCGAAAAGACTGGTAAGGTGTGATGTAAACTGCCCTTGGCAAGTTATCTTCTTTTACCAATGGGAGGTCTACATTGGACTAATTCATGTAATAGCTCGTATGAGTTTTATTTGTCAGTTATATTCCATCTTTATATATATGAGAATTATTACATTTCATGCATCATTGGCTTCATGGCATATTATATACTATATCCCTTGTTATATATCTCTTTCTATATAATGTGCCCTTGTCTTCTAACAAAGAATGCAGGTTTGATAAGTCATATGCATTGCATGCCCGCATACTCAGTATATTCAAATATACTAACGCATACTTTTGCCTACATGATCTAACCATGTAGGTATCGAGGACTACCTACATTTACCGTACGACGATTAGCTTGGATTTTGAGATTTGCTTGTTATGGTGAGTCCTATCTTCCAAGGACAAACCACCATTTCTCTATCTATAGTGCTTTCGTTTATGTTATTTACTTTGAGGGTGAGCCTAGGATATGTCTTAGCCCCCATCCTATATAATGACTAGAGGCATTGTTGGACATCTTGTAGGCTCTTTTACGTTTATATGCTAAGTGTTGTATTCGGAGATTATGTTTATGGATATGAATATCATTATGTGGATTGAATATGTGTATTATGAGGTGTTCTTATGTTATGTGGTGAAAGTTTCTAAGTCCCGACCTGCCACCATAGAATGAGTCCTCCTTACCTGCCCCTTAGTCTTTATGTGCTAAGTGTTATGTGGATACATGTTAACCCCTTTCCCTATGACATCCCCATAGCGTGAGTTCTATTTTCAAATCCCTTAGAACTATGTGTTTACTATTTGTATACGCTTTCGACCCGATGATGTGAATATGGAATTAGCTTGTTAGGGGACTCTCGGGTTCCCATTCGTCATGTCACACTTATACCCTAGGTCCAGGTCATGAAAAAGTATTTCATAGCCTCTCGAAGATGGTTGTGGACGTCTACACACCGATCAGCGAGACTCTACTAGACACCCTGCTCTTGACTCACGAGCCCAACGAACCTAGAGCTCTGATACCAAGGTTGTCATAACCCAAAACAGATCGCAACTAAAGAAAGATAATTGAAGCGGAAACAAACCCATAAAATAAAAAATCTCTCAAAACCTAAAGTCATGAGTACATGAGCATCTAAACAGAATCAGAGAGTAAATATAACTGTCTCAATATTTAATACACAGTCTAAGTGAAAATAAAATAAAAGAGGACCCAAAAATCTACGGCGACTCGGAGTATGAGCCTCACCGCTGTGATTTGGATGGTAATGATATCACTCGGATGAAAGGATCAACTACCCTATCATGTACCCTGTGCATGATCTATAGGGAGGAAACAAAGTAGGGGAGAGTATACCAAAATGTACCCAGTAGGTTAAACCGACTGGGTAAGAGAAATCGAACAATTATGCAATAACGAAGAACCCAGTGCCTGCATCCAAAAAGGTTAGCACCAGATAATAATAATAGTATCAATGAGCTAAAACATCCTCAAGGAAACATTAATCCATGCAGCCACCATATGAAGTATAATGCACATCTCATTAAGCCAAATATCAAGGGTGTTACAACCTTGTCACTAGCTCGTGGTCAAGTAATATTAGTATGCCACAGTCTTGCCACCTACTCGTGGTCAAGTAATAATATGAGGCCAAGTCTTTGCCACCTGATGGTGGTCAAGATATAAGAAGTATAGGTCTCACCTTTGCTTCTTGCCCGGGTCAAGGGGGTGGTTTCGAAGTTAATCATAACGCTCTTGCCTCCTACTCGGGTCAAGGGTTGTCAAAAGCCACACACAATAAATATAAATCAACTGTGTAGCTCAAAGATGTATGTAAACATGTAAATGGCACCACAATAGAGATACTAAGGCATGAAACTCATACAGATCATATAAACCCAAGGAATAAATCAAGTGTCACAACTGGTGTCCAACCTATCATCATATTTTAGATCATCATAATTATATCAATAATCGAGAAAACCAACCATATGGGATCTAATTCGTCCCAAGTAAGCAAGAATATCAGTATTATGGACCTAACTCGTCCCAATTATGCAAGAGTGACCATGATACCGGACCTGACTCGTCTCAACTATACAAATATAACAATAAGAATGATCCTATCTCGACCCAACATTAAAGTATAACATTAATATTAGACCTTACTCGTCAAACTGGTCTTACAAGATTCATTTAGTCAAATTCTATCTCAAATACTCATTAACTCATCATTTTCAACTCAATTCATCAATATGATTAAGATTCGCGGAGTACAAGAGGGCATATACCTCCGTAAAGGCAAAGTATAAATTGGGTTGCACCAGATACCCCATACTAGCCAATGCCAAAACTCAAAATGGACCCACGAAACTCATCCGGAGTAAAAATTTCACAAATTTTATATGTATCCATACCATACGAGAATCATAAGAATTCGATTTCGAGGTCTCCACGACACATTTACCAATGTAAGTCACTTAAACTAGTTTAAAACTCAAAATACCAAAACTAACCTCAGAAACTCCAATAATTATGATGAGATTATTTTTAGCGTTAGTTTCACCATTCTAAACTATTGGAACTGTCGGAATTCTGATCCGAGCTTCCGAACTCCGAATGTTGACCAAAGTTGAACTTTGGTTTCAGAAATGACTAAAATCACAACTTTGGGCCTAAAAACCTTATTTTAACTCGAAATTCAGTTCTACCACTTCTTGCAATTCAGTTTCGACATTCCAGAACTAATGAAATTGGCGGATCCCTAATACAACCTTTGAAACTCCAAATGACACGAAAACTCACTTTTCAAACAACTTAAGCTTTTAAAAAGGCCAAAACTCATATTTTCAACCTTTAAGACTCAGGATTTCAAGTTCTAACCACTCAAATAGTTCAAAGTAGGGCCAAAACAACTTACAAAAGGGTAAAACAATAATTGTCACAGATAAAGCCAAAATGACCAACCAGGTCATTACAATGGGTTCTTTAGATTTGAATTAGTTGACATTTTTTTAAAAAAAAATTATGATTCTTGCCAGAAAAATGGCACATCACGAAATTTTTTGACCCAATTTGATTTTTATATTTTTGATGAAATTTTTTTCTACAACCTTAATGAAAATCTATGTGCATCAATTCTTTTGATAAATTTAGTAGATTTACATTTTAATTTGAGTAGTAATGTAGTTCTAGAGTGATTGAAAATGGTAATATATTTACATTGACTAACTTTTTTTCCCCTTAGATGTGTAAAAATCTTTTATCAATCTTCCTTTTTCTTCATACATATTTAACTAGTTGATTCAATTTTTTTTAGAAAATGGCATGGGAGCTAAAATGGAAAAGACTTGAAAATTAAATGATGAAAAAAACAACTGGTAGGGAGTGAGATGCTTTTCTTTTTCTTTTTAAAATGTGTGATGAGAGACAACTTTATAAAATATAATTATAGTGCCAAGTGTCAATAAAAAAGAAGAGATTTTTTAAAAACACTATTTTTAGTTACTGCATATGTTCAAAGGAAGTGCATTATATATTTTTTGTCAAATTAACATTTTATCCTTAATAGATATATGTATTGAATGATTTATATGTTTAATAAAACTAATTTTAATTAAGGTGTATGAGTGAAAAATACCTAACAAGTTCTAAGTGTGATAATGACTTGCCTATAAAAAAAAAAAAAAAAAAAAAAAAAAAAGACTTCTACAAAGAGGGGGGCGGGGGGCGGGGGGAACAAAAGGCTGTTGTTGGGATCCCATCTTCCTAAACTTTCATTCCCAGCTTCCTCCTCTTCCTCCCCCACAACCCCTCACACCGCCACGCGCCGCCGTTGACGATCCAAATTTCCACCGTATACTTTCCCAAATATACCAATTATGTCGATCAACATGAAGACTTTAACCCAAGCCTTCGCCAAAGCCTCAGCGGTGATCGAGAAAACGGTTCAAACTACCGTACAAGAAGTTTCTGGTTTACCCAGAGCTTTACAAGACTACGATCTTTTAGATCAGATCGGGTCAGCTGGACCGGGCCTAGCTTGGAAGTTGTACTCGGCCAAGGCCCGAGATGGCCACGCCGTGTACCCAAATGTTTGTGTTTGGCTTCTTGATAAGCGGGCTCTTTCTGAGGCACGACAACGAGCAGGGCTATCGAAGACTGCTGAAGACTCGTTTTTTGATGTCATTCGGGCTGATGCGGCCCGGTTGGTGAGGTTGAGACATCCTGGGGTTGTTCATGTAGTGCAGGCACTTGATGAGAGTAAAAATGGTATGGCTATGGTTACAGAACCCTTGTTTGCTTCGGCTGCTAATGCTTTGGGGAATTTGGAGAATATTGAGAAAGTTCCTAAGGAGCTTAAAGGAATGGTAATTATGTTATTTTGAGTGTCTTTTAGATAATTGTGTATATAGAATGCTAATTTCTTTGAATTTTCTTGGAAAATTATGATGCTTTGAGGTGGTTCAAGTGAGTGATTTTATTTTTGAGTTAGTTAGACTTAAAAGAAGTTTAAAAAAAACAGAAGAGAGATAATAGTTAGTATATTATCGTGTTGGGACAATGTGACCTAAGTAATGTTTTGTGTCATTTCCGTAGTTGGTAGTTCACTTTTTACTTATTGGATAGTTTACTTTGGGTTTATGGTTGCCATTTGCTAACTTATATAGAAGTAAGGTTGACTCCGACAGCTACTGCCTACTAAGGATGGTTTGTAGTAGACTGTCTTAAATAGTTAGATTTAAGATTTACTCACCAAAGATATTAGGGACCCGTTGTATTAGACCAAAAGGTTTTCCTTGCTCTTTTAAGGTCTATACATTTTTAGCTTTGGCTATCGGATCTTTCTTGGCAAGTTTGATGTTATTTGAGTTTTGTTGATCTTTACATGGATTTTTGAGTTACCTTGTGGTTTTATCACGAAAAGAAAAGAAAAAATTGAAAAGAACAAGTGAGTTATTAGTATGGACTTTTAAGTTGCACTAATGTGATAATAGCAACTATCTTTCAACAGTACCCAAGGGTGTGACCTATTGATCAATGAAGTGGTTGAGAGCGATGAGGCCTTAGGTTTAAATCCCATCGGAGACAAAACACCAGGCGATTTCTTCCCATCTTTTTTAGTCTGTGGACAGAGTTACTTGATATTAATTGTTGGGGGAGGTAGCTGGTACTATAGGGAATTAGTCGAGGTGCGTGCAAGAGAACTCCACTATTATTAAAAAGAATATCTGTCAACTACTTTGGGCTTGATGTGTAGTTAATTGAGTGACTGAATGTGATGGTTACTCTGTTTCATTTCCTTAGTAATTGATTAAAAAAAAGCTGGATTGTTTGAGTGACTAGACTGATACACTAAACAAGTCCAACACTGGCAAAAAATGTACTTCCTCTATTCCAATTTATAGGACACACTTTTCTTTTAGTCAGTCCCAAAAAGAATGACACATTTCTTTATTTTGGCAAATATTTAATAACTTGTAATATTTTAGTTATGTTGAGTCCCACTTATTTGACAAAAAATCCAAAACATTGTACTTTTCTGTATGAAATACACTTATTTTATCGGTAGTTTTGAAACATTCGAAAGTCTTCCCATATTTCTTGAACTTTGTTACCAGTCAAACTACATCACATAAATTCCAAAGTGCAGACACTTTGATCCCTTTTTGCATATTTGTCAAGTACACATGTCACTCTGCTTGTATTGATGATAGGATAGGTTTTCTCGAGAATTATAGATTTGTAGAACTTTCCTTGTCAATATCTGGTATTCTGGGATCACCTTTTGTTAGTAAGATTTCATTTACTTATCAAACAAAAAAAGAGTATAGTTAAGGGATTTTGTCAACTCTCCGGGATAATGAAAAAAATATAGAAGTTCTCTAACATACTGGCATCATACAAAATAATAAACCATGTATGCTCTCACAACAGCATACCTAGTGTAATCCCACAAAGTGGAGTCTGGATTTTTTAGGCTCTCACCCCATCAAAAATATTTTGTCTCTCAATAATTTCTCTCTATATAAAACCAAATATTTCTAAAGTGTCTGGAAAGGCTGATAAAACAAGTAATTGCTGATTGAATAGATGGCGTCTTGCAGCAACTCCCTTGTGTTTAAAAGCCTTAGCTTCTGATCAGTGACTCTATTAATCATTTCATCTTTTTCCAAAATTCACATCATCTGTGAGGAATGTTCATCTATGAAATTGTTGAGTGCACATACTTGAGTTTTACTTGAAGATTTTAAATTTGTAAGGAACACTGAATTTGGTACGTTTGTATGCAGACTATTACCTTGTGTCTCTTTTGATTTAGCAGTAGGTTAGCACTTGGTCGTATTGGTTACTTTCCTGATGCCATCTTGCTTCATGCAGGAAATGGGGTTGCTTGAGGTTAAACATGGTTTGCTCCAAATTGCAGAAACCTTGGATTTCCTCCACAACAATGCTCGTCTAATTCATAGGTCTATATCACCTGAGGTATTTTTTTTCCCCATTTTTCTAACTATTTATGTTATTACCTCTATGTGGGTTAGGTATTACTATCATGCATATTATTCATGCATATTATTAATATGAAACCTTCCATTTCTCAACTGAATGTATAGTTAAAAGTACAAATATAGAGATGATCGAGGTCTTGTGACACTCTTGCCAAATATATCCTATATCGGTAGTAAACTGTTTCTTTTGTTGTTCGGTGCACTAAGAAGAGGAGGAAAGAAGCTTTTCTAGAGCTTGTATTCACAACTCACTTCATATTGTCCCTACTGTGAAATGTTAATGGTTCATTATTATGTTCTCTTTGTCCATTTTCCTCTTTACACTTCGTTGTCATATCTAATTGTTAAGATATTATTCTCAATCATATTTCTAGTGATTGATCGTGCCCTCTTGGTTTAGGGAAAAAAAGGCAAAGTTATGGTATGTTTGTTAAACGCTATAGTAAGTCATGTAGCTTATGATTACCCGGCAGCAGTGTTGTGAAAAAAGCAGTAAGCAAGGCGAGGCTTAGCAGGTAGTGCTTCTAGGGTGTGTGACAACACGACTTCAATGAAGCTGACTCATCTTGAACAGATGTGAGAAGCAGATGAAGTGATTGCTTCATATGTGTTTTAAAAAGAGTCGATTTTCTTAGAAGAAAATCGGAACTAGGGGACCTAATTTTTTCTTTCGAGTAATTAGTTTGCTATGGAAGGAGATTTCATCTGCATCCGTTCTATTGCTGGTAGGGGTTAGAAATTCCCTCCAGGTAATCTTTTTCTCCTTCTCCTTCTTCTTTCTTCTTTTTCTGCTGGCAGCTCCGTTTCTGTCTCCTCCTCCTCGCTGTTCAATTTCATTCATTCTAGCTGCTAGGGTTTCTTGTTCTCTTCTTTTGTTGTTCTAAAAACATTTCTGTTTTGTTCTCTCTGTTTTTTTTTTCCAATTCTGTTAGTTTTTGTTTTATTATAAGAAAGTCTGCTTATAACTTGAAAGATTTGCTTATATACATATATAGGCACATATTTGACTACTTTCTTCTATAGTTTTGAATTGAAAGATTTACTTAATATATTTGTTTGTGTTGAGTTCTTGTTTATTTAGTTATTAATTTATTATGCAAGACTTATTTTGATATATTTTCAAAATAGCTTCACTTTGATGAAGTGAGTGCTAAGCTTCTCATTCTCTCTTAAATCGGTAGGGGCCCTTGCCATGTTTTTCCTCTACTCGCTTTATAAAACACTGCTAGGCAGAGATTCTATTGCACCCAAGGTGTGGCCTTGGTGGGACACGAGTTGGGTTTAAATTTTGGAGACAAGGTTCAAATTATTGTAGAGACAAAAAACACTGTGTGATATTTTTCCATTTTACTAAATAGCCTTGATAGGCAGTGACCCGATATTTGTGCTGGTGGGAGGTAGCAGATGCTTGATGGAATAGTCGAGGGGTGCACCAAGCCACCAACTAGCCCAAACACCACTGTTATAACAAAAAAAATATAGAGGTTTTCTTGTGTATTCAAAAAAAGGAAATTTATGTTTCAAGAAGTAAATTGTCTACTAGCATTAGGATAAGAGTAACATGCTAGACTTTGTTTCGCTTTTCTTGGGAAATTAATGATGGTGTTGATGACTGCGAGGTTAGCCATTTATGTTTTGGAGGCTAATTGAGTCATATTGGGATTGCTTGCAGAGTTATGTGGAGGATTACCATAAATGTTGTGCTAGTACCATTCTTCTATTTCGCTAGTTCCATTTTATGATGCACTTCCTTTTTTAATCTGCTCCAAAAAGAGTGACACCTTTTTATATTTAGAAAATATTTTGAACTTTATACATTTCATTTTATTATTATGAGACGATTTGTGCTACAGAAATATGTATGACTTGTTTTGGACCACAAGTCCTTATTTTTTTTTTAACTCTATGTGATGTCAAACACCACCACATAGACTGAGATGAAAGGAGTGTTCTTCTAGAGCAGTATAATAATCTAATTCTCTTATTCATTCTTGCGGGGAGAATGGGTTCTTGCCTATGTAACTACAAATTTGTCAAATGGAAGGTCTTTTTTTAAATCATTTTAAAAGGATCTTTTCCTAGTCTTTGATCCGTTCTTCGGTGGTCTTCAACCACCAGAATCTTCCCTTTTTTCCTTTTCTTTAAAGCCTTTTTTCGTCTTGGAAAATCGTATTTACTTTAGACTAGGTGGGAAATCTCTTAGACATTACAGAGACTATAATGTTTTCTGATACATGGTTTGAATGGGTGGAAAGCTCTAGGTACTACTTCAGGAGGATATCTTTGAGCAAAGGGGCCTTGGTCTGGCTATGCAGAAGATTGCGAGAAGCATCAGAAGTTGGGGGGTAAAATATTTAAGACATGGAGATGCCGAGATGTTTCTACTAAGATATTTTACTCCTTGAAGTTCAGTAAGTTTGGTCGCTTTCTGTCGATCATGATGGTTAATGGCCAAACGAGATGTGTTATTATTCCAGAAAACAAGGACAATGAGGGGTGGTTCGGACTCGTTAGTCGGATTGAAAGCTTCATTAATGGGATGGTACGAGATTTTTAATGCGAGATGGTACCCTAGCAGTAAGGGAGATAAAACACCCTTCAATGAGGCGAGAAGGTAGCTACAAGGATGTTTTCTATAGGAACAGATGGACAGTGCTGGAACCAAGGATCTCCAAGGTACGGGGCACTTTGTCAACCTCTTCACACCATGATGGAAAAAACCTTTTACAGAGATGCCTAGTAGGAAGCTTTCCAGATTGCAACGACATACCAACCGGGAATGATGTGAGAAAGTGGATTCGAGAAACTTGGGAAAGGAGTTTACAATATCCAAGTTTTCGACATGAACGACATTCAATTCTTGTTCGAATTCCAGTCAAGGAAAGATGCGCAACACATTCTTCTTGGTAACTGGAAGAGACAGGGTAAACAACTTGTGCTTGACTGTTGGTCTCTGATGTTTGGAGCTTATCCAGCCCACACCAGATTTAACTGGTTCTGGATTCGAGTACTTGGTCTACCTCTTCAACTATGGTCTCAGAATATTATGAAAGAGATAGGAGATGAACGTGAGGGATGGCTTGCAATAGAAGAAGGAACCACGATAAAAAATCATCTGCGATGGGCTTGAAACAAAGTGAACGACCCCATAAACATATTCTGAGGGAAGTTGAATTTCAAGATGGTGGTTTGATTTTTTCCCTTCCCGTTTGGGTTGAAGCTCCAACAAGATTTTGCATATCTAAGGTGGTTGAGCTCGACAACCAAGATGTCAACCCTAGTATAGAAAGGTATAAAGCTGCTAACTCCATAAAGCAGATGTTGACATCCCGGGGATTAGGCAAAGGAGAGAGGGAAAGGATCCTGTGGATAATGAGATGCTTTTAATTTTAATGAATGTAGTGGGTCCGGTAGCCATGTGGATGAAGCTGACTCCATAAAGCAGATGTTGACTTCACATAAACTTGGGCTAAGGAGAGACGAAAAGGACCTTATGGATGTGAGAGGACATGCATATGAGGGCCCCACTGCTACGGGTCACAGGAAACCTCAACTTTCACCTTCAAATTATTTGGGTCAGCCGCCCGTTTAAATAAACGCCCAACAAAGGTTGCTAAAAGCCTTTTATCAGAGATATTATCATTTGGCTAGTTAATGCAGAAGCCCAAAACAATTTGTCAACATGCATAGAACATAGTATGTGGAGTGAAGTGTCGAGAAAAGCTATTCTGATGGAGTCTTTGCTGCTGGACGATATAGAGCATCATCATTCAGAGCTGCAGAAAGAGGACTAAGACTAGGGGCTCCTCTGTCCCCTTTCCTATTTATCATTGCTATGGAACAGTGTTATGAAAGGCGCTCGCCTCTGCGCCTAAGGCGAGAGGTGAGGGGTGAGGTGAGGCGATGGCACGTCGCCTTTTACAGTGAAGGCGAGGTGTAGCTACGAAAGGCGACGTAAGGCGAGAGGCGCACAGGCGAGGCAAGGCGCATAGGCGTCATCTTTTCGATTTTTTTTTAAAGACCAGATTTAACGATTTAAAAAAAGTCTTAGGGTTTAATATGAGATCCGACTCTTTTTTCTTCACTTTCTGCTGCGACGCGACTCTCTTCAAGTTCGCCTCTTCCAGACCAATTCGTCTTTGAGTCTCGCCTCATTTAGTTCGTCCCGACTCCAGCAAGCTCACCTCTTCCAGTTCGTTTCAGGTAAAGCTTCTTTGTTTCTTCTTCTTCTTCTTCTTCAGAATCCAGAGGGCAGAGGCATTTTCTTTCTTTTTTTTCCTTCTTGATTCTTCAGTAGCTCAGTTCTTATCTTCAGTTCCGCCCAAAATCCAGAATACTGCAGTTCCAAACTTTCAATTTCTGCGGTTCTGTTCTGCCCAGTTAAAAAAAAATTGTAATTCACCGCTCGCCTCGCCGCGAGGCGAGACAAAGCCTTGTCGCCTTTTGTCACCTTTTGCCGTCCAAAACACTGCTATGGAAGGGTTGGTCAGTTTGATGAGGAGAGATTCTTTAAACAATTGGATTAGGAATTTCAGAATAAAAAAACAAAACGAATGAGGTAATGGATATGACTCATTTATTGTATGCTGATGACACAATAATCTTTTGTGAAGCAGAATGGGACAACGTTGTCATATTAGAATTATTCTAGCAATTTTTGAAGCATGTTCTGGACTAAAGGTGAATTGGAGAAAAAGTAGCATTTTTCCTATTAAAGAGGTCCAACAAATTCAAACTTTGGCTAATATATTGAAGTGCAAGATTGAGCGGCTGCCTACAGTTTATCTAGGTTTGCCACTGGGTGCTAAACACAAAGCAGTTAGCATTTGGGATGGTATGCTAGAAAAATCAGAGAAGAGACTGGCACTTTGGAAATCCCAATATTTATCTTTTGGGGAGTCACTTTGATCAATTCTGTTTTAGACTCCTTGCCAACATGTGTAATGTCACTTTTCCCCATTCCCCACAAGGTAGTCAAAGCTATGGTTACATTGAGGATAAACTTCCTTTTGCAAGCCAACAAGATCGAGAAGAGCTTCAACTTAGTTAAATGGATGGCAGTTCAGAAGGGTAAAAGATATGGGGGTTTGGGAGTAGGAAACCTAAAATTACACAAGAGCAACTTACTTATTATATGGCTATGGAGATACAACTTGGAAGATCATGCTCTATGGAAGGAAGTTATTCAACGCAAGTATGGTCAAGAAGGTCAATGGTGTTCAGAGGAAGTGACAGATACATATGGTGTGGGAGTATGGAGAACTATAAGAAAACCTATGGCTGGCTCTCAGAGACAATGTAAGGATAAAGGTTGGTAGTGGGCTTAAGGTTTTGTTCTGGAAGGAAGATTGGGCTGGTCAAGGGTCTTTGAAAAATCTATTCCCTGGGCTATTTTCTATTTGTTTGAATCCTGACAACAAAATACAAGAGGTTTGGTCTTCACAAGGATGGAATTTGCTTTTTAGGAGATTTCTGAATGACTGGGAAATAGAGTGGGTATCAGATATGCTAGCATTGATTGGAGACTTTCCTGGCACAAATCTAGAAACAGATAAATTGCTGTGGAGGCATCAACCTGATGGTCAGTTCTCTGTGAATAGAGTACAACAACATACCCAGTGGAATCCCGCAAGTGGGGTCTGCTTACCACTACCTCATAGAAGTAGAGAGGCTATTTCCTGGGAACCCTCGTATCAACAACCCATAGGCGGAATAAACTAGATATGACAGAAATGAAAGGAAAAGAATCTCTATGAATAGAGTGTACAAAAGAAATCTAGTCACAGCTGGAGGGAAAAAATCAGAGGATCTTCTTATGGAAGAATGCACTGTAGAGAAGATTAAGTGGAAAGTAATTACTACTTTTAGGTTTTTGATGCAAGGAAATGAATATAAAAGAAGAAATTCATTTAGTGGATTTCATAGGAGCTCGGTAAGTTTTCGTGTTTTCTTTGTTCTCTTTTATCTATGTAATGAACATTTTGGAGGTGGCCAGCATAGAGATGCTGAGGAATAAAAAGTAAAATAAAGTGGAAGGTCTTTTTTATAGTTGTTATGAGAAGTCTTGCTTTTTGAAACTGGTAACTATTGTATAATAGAAAAAATATATAGCAAAACATTACATTGGTTGCATTGAAACCAATTTACGTGTGTACTCAAGAAACTAAACTTATCTACCTTTATATTGAATCCAGGACATTAATAATAGGATTAGTATCATTTGAGTATATCTGTTTACAGCAAAAACATGAGCATAAGACAATTCAATTTGATTATTTGCATACAATTCTCTGTATCGTCAAAGCATTTTGAATTTCTTTCCTAACTTTCAAATTGTCTGCCAGATGCAAGCAGGGACCATTCCCCATCTAACTTTGTTCTTTGCCCGTGATCCCGCTTTTCCAAACTCTGTAGAGCTTCTGTGATTTTCCCAGACATAATGAAGATTATGCCTTTAAGGTTAATGAGAATTCTTCATATTTCTGTCACCTCGCATTGTAGGAATAGGTGGTTGACTGTCTCTGTTTTAACTCCAAACAGAAAGCATCTGGAGCACATTGTGATCTTTCTTCTCATAAAATTGTCTTGAGTGAGGACAACTTCCTCTGCGGAAAGCCACACAAAACAAACTACTTCTTGTGGGATATTAGTTCCGCAAATATGCTTCCAAGGTCAATTATCAATCTGCTGATTAGACTCTTTCATCTGCATTCATCTTGAAAGGATCACTCTTGGTACCTTGCCACCTCAATACATCATCATCTGCCTGGTACCCTCTGGATTGTTCAGGAATGCAGTAAAATTTTGTTACCCTGTGTCCCTGTCCATCTCCCAGTCATTAAGCAGCCTTTAAATGTAAGATCCCATCCTTGAAGTTTCCACATTTCTACTAGAATCTTCTGTTGGTGAATAACCAGATTAAAAATGTCTGGATATTGCATTTTCTGATTACTATTTCATGCTAGTTGTCCTCCCAGAAGCTAGTTTTGTTACCATCATGGACTTTGATCTTTTTATTGCTCTTTAGTTCACTCCAAAATGCCCTAATAGACCCCCATAAGCTAACCCCATATGGTGTAGTAACCTCTTTAGTCATCCATTTGGGACACCAAACTTTTGACTTTTGGCTTATTTGGTACTTTTCAGCCTTAAAAAAATGCTTAAAAACATCTTTTGAGTTACCAAAACACTTCCAAAACTAAAAAATAGCTTAACAGCCGGAAACCACAAAAAAAATAAGCCAATGCAAACATCCACTAAGTTAATTAGAGTCAATCTACTGATCAGAGATAAGTACTATGTCTTCCATCTAGCCAATTTCTTCTTGCATTTTTCAATAACATAGTCCCAAATTCCGTTGAAGTAGATTTAGCTCCCAAAGGCAATCCTAGGTAAATAGTTGGTAAAACACCAAATTCTGCCACTAAAATTGCACTCAACTGCTGCAACTCTAGAGACTTCGTTAATCGAAAATAGAAGACTTCTCTTCCAATTAATGTGTAGACTATATACTCCTTCAAACACTACGAGAATCACCCTTAAGAATCTCAATTGGTCTTCTTTTGTATTACAAAAAATTAGGGTGTCATAAACATACTTAAGATGTGTCACTTTCGTATTGCCCTTACCACTTCTAGCCATTTCAAAACCTTGAATCCACCCATTTTGATAGGAATCCATCCATTTGTTTTTATTAGGACATCTGAATCCGTATGAATATATGAATGAATAAGATATTGTTTTTAGGCATGAACACTGAATGATTAAGAATATTTGTTTTTAACATCTCACAACAAACAACAACATACCCAGTGAAATCCCACAAGTGAGGTCTGGGGAGAGTAGAATGTACGCAGACCTTACCACTACCTCATTTGTTTTTAACATCTGAATGTGCATAAATTTATATTTGTAAATGTTAGAATAGAAATGGGAACAAGAATAATATATACAATCCTACTTAGAATATGATTAGGAGTAGGAATAATATATAGAATCCTACTTGAAAAAAATTGTATTATAGTATCCTAGTTGGAAAAGGGGTCTAATATAGTATCTATAAATGGGGTCTCGATGTAATAATGTAGAGACACAATTCAATAATATTCTTCTCCAATGTTTCTCACATGGTGTCAGAGCTTCTACGGTCTTGGTAGAAAATCAAAGAGCTTCTGCTGCCGGCGGGCGGTTGTGACCCATATATGTCGTTTGTCTGGCCAATGATTGTGTTAGCAAAAGTTAGGTCATCGAGTATCTTTCGGGTGACTATTTTCTCTTATCTAATTTGAGTAGCACCGTGCATTTTTCCGGTGACTACTTTCTCATATCCGATTTGTGTAGCACCGTGCCATCTTTCCGGTGACTACTTTTTCATATTCAATTTGTGTAGCACCGTGCCATTTTTCCAGTGGCTATTTTCTTATTTGTGGTGGGTCATGCCATCATTTCGACCCTATCCATACAATTTTCTTTTTCAGTAGGATTGTGCCGTCAACACAATTATACCTATATAATTTCTACTTTCCAGTAGGGTCGTGCCATCATTTCGACCCTACCTATATAATTCTCTTTCCTAGTAGCTTGTGTCATTATTCCGACCCTACCCATATAATTTTATTTCTCAATTTGTGATTACTTTTAGCCATCAAATCTAATAATTCGGCGCATGAGCAAGTTTCGACTAGTTTTGAAGTGACTTTCTTGGAGCAATTTCGAGATGATCCAGATTGTCACTCCATTGACCTTTTAAAAAGTTGAACATTGAGAATGCTTTTCTCAATGATGATCTCGAGGAAGAAATCTGTATGAAGCAACCACCTGATTTTGCTGCTCGGGGGGGGGGGGGGGGAGGGGGTTCTGGTAGCCTTGTATATCCCGTATGTAAGTCACTCTTTGGTACGAAATAGTTTTCTAAGCTTGGTCTGGAAGTTACTCTGTGTGTTATCAACATTGTACATCAAATTCACTATTTCATGAGAGACCAAGCATATTGAGATTGATTAGCATTATACAACAAATCTAGTATTTCATGAGAAGACTAAGCACATTGAGAATGACTATCAATTTTGTGATGTCGGGTGATCAACTTGCAGATATCTCGCCAAACTCCTCATCGATCATTGTATTAATTGCATTTGTAACAAGCTAGGTACATATTTACTTGTATGCAACAGCTTTGGGGGTGGTGGTGTTAGAATAGAAATAAGAACAAGAATAATATATACAATCCTACTTAGAATGGGATTAGGAATAGTATATAGAATCCTACTTGGAAAAGGATTGTATTATAGTATCTATAAATAGTTTCTCGATGTAATAATGTAGAGACACAATTCAATAATATTCTTCTCCAATATTTCTCACAATAAATATAATAAATATTCAATTAAAAAAAAGAAGTTAAATATTAAAAAAAATATGAATCTAATAAAATCAAATCATTGTTTGATTAAAAAATATGAGAGATTTATGTTTGCAAGTAATGGTGGAGATGATTTGCGGTGACGGTGGTGGTTGGTGTTGTAGTGATAGGTGTGATGCTGACAGTTGGTAGTGGTGATGGTGCCGTAATGGTGAAGTTGCTAAATGTTAGTAGTTGGTTGTGTTGATGGTGGATGTGGTTTTAGTAGGAATCGGTCGAAGTAATGGTGGTGGCTGATAATCATGGTGGAGGTGGCCGTGAAGGTGAAGACGCATATGGAAAACAATCAGAGATCTCTGGCCAATGATAAAAGGTAACATGGTAAGTAAATTGGGAGATGGGAGAAAAATAAAGTTCTGGAGAGATGCGTGGAACAACTGGATCCCTTCGAAAGATATTTTCTCGGACATGTTCACCATTGAAGCAACTGTCAGAGAGTGTTGGACTGAACAAGGACGTGATCTATCTTTTAGGAGACTCTTGAGTGAATGGGAAGTGGACAGAGTGGCCAACCTACTAATGAAATAGGGGACTTCACAGGAAGTACTTTGGTTCCAGACTCTATGTGGGAGGTGGGGGCAGTGTTGTGAAAGGCGCTCGCCTCAGCGCCTAAGGCGAGGCGAGGCGATGGCTTGTCGCCATTTACAGGTGAGGCAAGGCGCTGGTTCAAAAGGCGACTTAAGGCGATACAAAGGCGAGAGGCGCTAAGGCGAGGCGAGGCGCAGAGGCCTCGCCTTTTGATATTTTTTTAAAAACGACTTGGTTAAATGATTTAAAAAAAAATTATTAGGGTTTAGCCTTTAGCGACTTCACTCTTCTCTTGCAATTTACGACTCTCTTCCTCACGACGCAAGAGGACGCGACACTTCTTTAGTTCAGGCGACTCTGTTTTTCAATTTCGGCGACGCGACTCACCTGTTCTTCAATTCCGGCGACTGGCCTGTTCTTTAGTTCAGGGCCTTTAGGCGACGCGAGTCGTGACGCAACACCAACAAGCTCCGACTCTATTCTTCAGTTCATTCTCCAGCTCTTCAAGTAAGTCGCGTCTCTTTTCTTCCTTTCTTCTTTCTTCTTCTTCTTCTCCTTCATTCTTTCTTTTTTTTCCTTCTCTTTCTCTGTTTTCTTCAGTTTCAGACCTCCAGTTCTCTTTCTCTGTTTGCTCAATTTCTTCTTCTTCTCTTCTCTATTAAATACTGCCAGTTCTCATTTTTTTTTTTTAAAAATATCTTTGTAATCATATTTATATGTGCAATTAAATATTTTAAGATTTTGGTATAAATTGGCGCCTCAATTCAAAAAGGCGAGTGCCTCGCCGCTCGCCTCGCCGTGAGGCGAGGCAGAGCCTTGTCGCCTTTTGTCGCCTTTCGCCGTCCAAAACACTGGGTGGGGGTGGGGGGCACAAAAAGGATGGAACTTCTCTGTGAAAAGATACAATTAATACACAACATAACAAAAGACAACAAGGGATATGGAAAAATGCCTGGGAAAACATTGCACCAATAAAATGCTTCACATGGTTGGTTGTGAGAAAAGCTTGTTCAAGGTTTTAAAGAAAAAGAGGAGACTTATAGTATCCCGATGTCAACTTTGTGGGGAAACAGATGAGACAAATAATGGACCATGCCTAACCACACTGCCGATCTGCTGGATTAGAAGAGGTGGAAGCAAGAGCTATTCCACATTGCATCTGGTGGACTGTGTGGAGAGAGAGAAATAGCAAATGTTTTGAAGATAAGTCCAATTCCAGTCAGAGTTAAATGGATTGTATTGTATCTTTCTTTTTTTAGTGTAAAGAAACAAATATAGAGGAATTAGAGCTTGTAAACCTTGTCTAGTTTCTCCCTCAGGTCTCTTTTTTTGTTCCTCTTTTGAATGTCTCCAACATATTTTTAATGTTGAGAAATACAACATTACCAGCTTTTTTAATATAAGGTGAAGACAGTGGTGGCGATATTGGATATAATTATAATAATAATGGAGGTTATCAAATATAGATGTGGTAGTGACTGACACCGGTGGTGATTGTGATGATAGAGGTAGTTGGTGTTTGGCGTCAGCAATTGTGGTGGTGTTCGTGATGGGAGAGGTGGTTAGTGGTGACTGATAATTGTTGAGACCAGTGCTATTAAAAGTGCTCGCTTCAGCGCGCTTTAAAGAGAAGCGAGGGCCCAATGCTTATTCTTGTTGAAGCGCAAAGCAGTGGGCAAAGCGTGCGCTTCAGAGGTAGAAGCATGAAGCGCGCTTTCTGTTGAACGCTGTTTAGCGTTTTTTTTTTTAATTTTTATTTTTTTGAAAGTAGTTAAGAGTTTAAATTACCCAAATATTTAGCAATCTTCCGTAACTGTGAGTCTACGACTACTGCGAGCCTCCGACTCCATAATCTCTTCGACGACTTCAGTCCAGTCTCTAGGTAAGTTCTGCTTCTCCTCCACCTCCTCTTCTCCTCCTCTTCTTCTCAGTTCTTTTTCTGTAGTCTGCTAGGGTTTTCTGTGGTCAGTTCTTTTCAGTTGTTCTTTGCTTCTGTAACACTCTTTATATTTTATGGTGCTCCGTTTTATTGTTTTAAAAAATTTTGCTGCTCTATTTTTTGTTCCTCTGTTTTCTTCTTTTAAAAAGAATTAGTGTGTATTTACTTTTAAAAAGTGCTATATGCAATTTAACTATCTATTTACTTTTTATCTAAGTTGAAAATTGAAAGATTTGCTTAATATGTTATCTCTATTGAGTTCTTGATGGTTATCTATGCATATTTAATATTTTTTATTTCACACTAAATAGCGCTTTATTTGAAAGAAGTGTGCGCTTCACGCTTCTCGCTTCTGTGAAGCGAGCCTTCTTTGCTTTTTTCCGCTTCTCGCTTCTCAAAACACTGGTTGAGACGATGTTGGTGAAATTATCCACTCAAAAATATCTTAATGATATTAAGACTTTGATCAAGATCATAATAATTGGGGCATATTCAGACCAAATAAGTGCTTAAATCTTAATGTAATTCGGATCTTCATTAAGTGCAAATAGATGAGGCCTTAATATGCTTTGTAATCTTCCTATAGCAAGAGCAGGAAGTTTCTTGGCACCAATTTTAGGTTGGTATGTTTTAGATGTCATGGTTATGTCTGTCTACACCTGGAACTTAACAGGTCATTACTCCTTTTGTTATACAAAATTTGTTTCTTTTGAGGAAAACCAGTTGAAATATATACTTTATGTTGGGATGTGAATGTGAAATTGAAAATTGATTTTCTGTGGCTTATTACTTTTGCAGACTATTCTCATCACTTCAAATGGAGCTTGGAAACTTGGTGGTTTTGGTTTTACCATATCAGTGGATCAAGCAGCTGATTTATCCACCATGCAGGCTTTCCATTATGCTGTGAGTAAATAACGCTAGGAGCTTTTATTGTTGCCATTCTCAAAAAAATAATTCTACGATCTGGGAACTAATGTTTTATTTGACTTGAACTTACTATGCTTCATCAAGTCCAATAAAGCTTGCTATTTGACATGGCATGTATTTTCCCATGGCTTCATCCTTTCTATTATTTTCTTTTCTCTTGCTGCTTTGGACATTTTTCCCCTGTGCTGAGGGTCTATAGGGAATAATCTTTATCTCTCTAACTCTAAGGTAGCACTAAGGTCTGCACACACTCTACCCTTCCCATATCCTACTTAGTGGGATTACATTGGGTATATGTTATTGAACGTACTATGGTTTTGGAGAACCTGCTTTTCTTAGTTCACCTGTTAAAATTCCTCTGTATTGCAAAACTTGCCATCAATGCAGGTATGAACACGGAAATGACACTGTCTATACTGTTAACTGCTCCTAAGAGGGTTTTTATGGAATTCTGTATGAATTGATTATGATGCTTGTGGTGTTCAGAGAAAAATTGCTGGGAATTTTTGATGTTAAATGTGAACATGGGCTGTGGGGTGGGTCAGTAGGTTCATTGTTCTTTCCAGTTGTGTTATGTTTGTCATGTGCTCACGTGTTCTTTTCTATGTTACATTGTAATGTAAAGCCTAGCCCTCAAATATGACAAGAAGATGTTAACACATCACAACTTGTTATCATGTCTCTCGCCATAGTACATATGGGCCACTAATTTTTTGAGCACTGATCAAATTGATATGGAAATTTTTCTTTTACCTTGTTATAAAGGAAGCAAGTATGGTTTCAAATTCAGTATCTTAAAGCTCAGTAGGCGTTTGGCAATGGGATTTGGTACCCAATTTCAAGTTTTGATTTGAAAGCAGTGTTTGTTCACGAAATTTGCAGAAAAATTCAACTTCAATTTCAAATCAAATTCTCCAAAACGTAGGATTTCAATTTTCAAAGTGGTACTTCAATTTTTGAAAATGTTAAAGACTTCCCCGCAAATTTATATTCTGCAAAAAATAAAAACCCACAATATTTTAAATTTTGCAAAAACACACACACACGCACACTCTCTCGCTCGATGTGAAGATTGTTTGTACCATGTGAAAGGATTATATTAATGAATAACTAGTTACTACTATATTGACTAGTGGATCTTTGTAAAAGTATGTGTATTTGAAAATTTGTAATAACATGTAATCGCACGTATTTATTTATTTATAAAAAGAACATGGAGATGAGCGATTTATTAATACGTCGCCTTAGGATATTATAATACCTTGTTTGTGAACTATGACTTGCTTATTCGGTAAGATTGTATAAGAGTTGGTCAGTTTTAATAATTATCAGAAATTGTGAGGCTTTTATGCAATGTTGTCAAAGGCGTGCTTAAGTTAAGCCTTGAAGCAAGGCTAAAACGTGTTGAGTGCCTCACCTTGCTTTATGTGCGCTTCAGTGTTGTCATCAAGGTTCTAGGGCATACTTTTCCTTGCCAATGAGCCTCCTTCTCTGAAGAGGCGACACTAAACTATTGATATTTCACTTTATCATAATTTTTATTCAATTTCTTTGGTCATATATTTGTCATGTTTATAATTACTAGTTTTGGACAAACATATATGTTTGTATTTTTTTCCTTCCTTTGGGACTTTCTCCATTAAATCCCACGCTTAAAGCCCAAATGGACCTTAGATCTTTTTTGCGTTTTTATAACACTGCGTTTTTGTTTATGAGAAAAAAATATATTGCATCTCCAAATAAAATTTCAACTTCAAATCAACATGATTTGAAACACTGAGTTGAAATCATGTCCAAACGAGCCCTTAATGCTGGTCAGGTCTTCTTAAAAATTGTATTATGGTACGACTGTAGTAGAAGTACCATGTTTTGTTTGATAATGATGGAAGGAGGTCATGTTTGTTTCTTAATTTTTGACTAAAGGTGCAGTTCGGTCCCTATTGTTTCCATTTCATGTTTGAGATACTATGTTTTTGCTTTAATGGGTCTCGGTGTTGGTGGTAATCAAATCCATCATATTTGGGGGACACTTAAATCTCAGATTCTCTGATTTGTTGATGGTCATAGTCATGTGAAAATACTTGTTCTTTTGAATATGAAGAAAGTGTTTCTTCAACTAATCAGGGCAAGCCCCATTGCATGGGTGCGTTACAAAAGATCTCCTTATATGTAGCAGCGTGCTGAATTATACGGCAGAATCAACTCGTCTATTGAAAAGGGACAAGGTTACCTGATTGTGCTGCCACCACATTATGAAAAGCAGGTGCTGGATTATCGAGAAGGGAGTAGGTTATGACTAGGTCTAGGGAAGGGGCGTGCTTTGATTGAAAGGGAGGCGGAGGTGCTGATAGTTGGAAAGGGAAAGAGGGGAGTGTTTGACAATTGGGCTGTCTAGGGAGTTAGGTAGTAATAAGGATGGTTGAATGGGGGAGAGCTTATAGTAGGCTGGCTTGGGTGGGGGGGGGGGGGGGAATCATTTTGAATGTTAGGATGGAAGGAGGTTTTTATACGGTTGGTATTGATGAAGAATGTTGTGAGGAGGACGAGTTGGAACAAGGAGGTTGTGTTGCGAATAGGAGGGGCTGCAAACAAGGAGGAGGTGTTTACACGCGAGGGGCATGGTAATAGTCTTGGAAATAAGAGATGCTTGTGGTGGTGGGACGAAGTAGGTCTGACCATAAGGGTGTTCATGGTTTGGTGAAAAACCAAACCAATAAAAAGAAATTGATTTTTGGTTTGGTTTTGGTTCTACTAAAAAAATAAAAAAAAGTAAGCCATACTAAACCGATAAATTATATACATAAATTTTATAATTATTTGAAAATATGATATTAGTTTTTCATAAATAATTTTTAATATTTTATACCATTTAGCCATTAATTTGGTTTGATTCTTCTTATTTCACATGCACTGCATCACTTTTAAATCCCATTACTTGAAAAATATGCCCAAATCCAATAATCTACGTCTAATTATGTATTTATGTGGTTGTAGTGTATAACTAGTTTTTGGTTTTGTTTGCTGAGACATCCAACTACTTTCAATGACTTCCCTGTTTATTTTTAAAGGGTTGACAATTCTATTTAAAGTTGTATATTACTTTTGTGGATGTTAGATATGTGAAGTGGAGGTACCTCTACAATTATGCAACTTAAACACTATGAAGGTCTGGGAGAGAGTGGTGGAGATGAGGGTGAGAAAAGGAGTGTCTATTTCAGAGAATCAGTTTGGATTCATGCTAGGGCGGTCGACTACTCTAGAAATTCATCTTGTTCGGAGATTAGTGGAGAAATATGGGGAAAGAAAGAAAGACCTTCATATGGTGTTCATTGATCTCGGGAAGGTCTATGACAAAGTGTTGAGGGTTGTCCTATGGAGGTGTCTAGAGGCGGAAGGCGTTCCAATGATATATATTAGGGTGATAAAGGACATGTATGACGGAGCCAAAACTCGGGTGAAAATGGTGGGATAAGACTCAGAGTATTTTCCTGTTGAGATAGGGCTTCATCAAGGATTTGTGTTGGCTCTTTTCTTTTTGCCTTAGTATTGGATGAGCTGACACGATCTATTCACGAGAAGGTTCCGTGGTGTATGCTATTTGCGGATGACATAGTACGGATTGATGAGACTCGAGCTAAAGTTAATGATAGATTGGAGGATTGCAGGCATACTTTGGAATCCAAAGGGTTCAAACTGCGCAGGACCAAAAACAAAATACTTGGAGTGCAAATTCAATGTTGTGAGGGATGAAACAGACATTGAAGTGAGGCTTGTCACTCAATTTATTCCCAAAAGAGAAAACTTCATATATCTTGGGTCCATCATCCAGAGTAGTGACGATATCGATGATGATGTTGCACATCGTATTGGGGCAGCATGGATGAACTGGAGGCTTGCCTTTTGGTGGAGTATTGTGTGATAAGAAAATATCACCTAAACTTAATGTTAAGTTTGACAAAATGGTGGTTAGACTGTCTTTGCTAGATGGGTTGGAGTGCTGACCAATCAAAAGCTTGCATGTTCAATAGATGCAGGTCGCGAAGATGAGGATGTTGAGATGGATGTGTGGATATATCAGGAGAGATAAGATTAGGAATGAGACCATTCGGGAGAAGTTAGAGGTGGCCCCTATGACTGACGACAAGATGAGGGAAGGGAGATTGCTATAGTTTGGACATGTGCAGAGAAGTACCGATATTCCTGTTAGGAGGTGCGAGAGGTGGGATTTAGGGGCTACACGGAGGGGTAGAGGTAGACCTAAGAAGTATTTGGGGGAGGTGATTTGATAAGATATGACGAAACTTCATTTCACTGAGAACATGACCTTAGAAAGGAGTGGAGGTCACGTATTAGGGTAGAAGGATAATAGGGTAGTAGGGGTAGGTTGATGTCTGGTCTTGTGTTATAGTAGGTTAGTAGGTTTAGTCGTGTCTTTATATCCTGAGTTGTCATTATTCATCTTATATTTGTTATTTTTGTTGTATTTACATACTATCATTTACTTTTCATTATTAGTCGTTTTCCTTTTTTCTTTTCTTTTCCCGTTTTTTTGGTATCTAGTATCTTCTGCTTATGAGGCTTGATTTTTGAGATGAAGATTTTTTAGAAACAATCTCTCTATCTCTATGAAGTAGTGGTAAGGTCTGTGTACATTTTACCCTCCCCAGACCCACCTCTAAGATTCCAGTGGGTATGTTGTTGCTGTTGTTGTAAACATTTTAAATCTTTGAAATAGTGTTGTTTAAATAATTGAAGATTTAGACACATTCATTGTGATAGTAGAGAGAAATTTGCCGATTCTTAGTGTCCCATTTGAAATAGTTGTCTCATGTCTCTATTAGCTAGTTATAAACCAAAAACCGAACCAAACCGATGGTTTTAGTTTTGTTTTATTTGGTTTGCTTTTAGAAATTTAAAAGTCGATTGAATTGGTTTCATTTTGGTTTTAATGAAAAATCTATCCAAACCGAACCATGAACACTCCTATCTGACTCTTGCAAGTACTAGCCGACTTTTCACGCAGAGCTGCTATTTTAAAGTTCTTTTTGCACTCATTTCTATTTTTATTGGTAAATTACATGATACATCTCCTTTTAAGCCCGTTTTTATTTGTTTTTCTCTCTGACTTTTCAGTTCTACTTTTCTACGTTTGTTGTAAATAATACCTTCTTTTTGCCATTGAGTGAAAAGTTTTAGGCCAAAAACTTTTTCACCTATATTTCTTTCCAATACAACCTAAGTACTTTACTGGCTTAGCAGGTTTGCTGTATTATATCAGCAGTCTTTGTGCTGCTTAATAGTAATTAATTTATCTTATACACAAAAAAGAAGGTTTGATTGGGCCACTGAAATCTCTGAGAACCATTTAATAAGGTCTGCGTACATCCTACTTTGTCCAAACTCCATTTATGGGACTACACTGGGTATGTTGTTGTAGAGGACTAAAGTGGTTGAATCAGAAACAGTGGCAATGAAATTGCATATCGGTCAAATGTAGTGGGCCCGTAAAAGAAATTTCTTGCTATTATTTACGTAGTATGAAAATACTGAAGTGGCCAGTTAAGTTAAAAGCTACGAGTCATTATTGCTTCACTCCTTAATTTTGTATGAGACAGAGGGATGGCTTTGACGTGGCATCCTGTTATTTGGCTTTTCTCCCAAGTAGGACAAGCATTTTTTGGATCCCGCAAATACATGAATGGAGTTTATCCAAAATATAATATGAAATGATTTTTCCACATATTCTGGAGTTCTGCAACTGCAGTCTCTCTCTGTCTTTTCTCATGTCACTTGTTTTCACTTTGCATGCTGATGTTCTCTGTTCCTTTTGAACATTATTATTAATAAACAGAGCATATATGGCTTTGATAAGTCAAGACATTTCATCTAGTGTCACACTATAATGGTGTCAAAGCTAATTATTAAATGATTGAGTGGCTCAACCACCATATCCTATCATAATATCCTCATCATGTGTGCACACTGGTGTTCCTTATTCACACCAAAAAATATTAAAAAACATAATTTTTTCTGATACATAATGTGCATGAGATAATCTTCTTGTGTTCCAAATAATCCAAAGAATACATAATGGCATGGTGTTCCGTGCTGCCTTGTTCTCCATGCCTGTCCTTTTTATACTCCAATAGGTGATTGTCTTTGCCGATTTCCTCGTCTTAACCCAGGAGAACACATATCTTTACTTCCTATCTTTCAATGGGATGCCAATTGCTATGATGCGTTTGTAGCCTCTATAGATAGAAAATTATAGAATAAATTATCTATAACTACTGGAAGGAACTCAAGATGTTCTGAGGCAAGCAAAGCTCCATACAAAAGATCAAATAAACTGTTTTTGCAACCTATAAAAAAAAGATCAAAATGAATTGTTTCTTGTTGTTTTCACTTTTGTGTAGAAGTCTAGAAGAATATGTAAGATGATGAAAGTAGAAGTCTAGAAGAATATTTCATAGATTCCTTGCTGGAACCGTATTTGACAAACATGTGTTTTGCTCTTTGGGCTTCTGCTATACGTAGTTACCTAACACGCAGTGCTACTTGTTATATAAATATTACCCCTTCTTAAAACAAAGCTATTACAACTGTGTTGTGAATCTGCAATGTAATAAAATATGAACCTTCTGCCACCTCCCTTACCACAAGCAGCACTGACTCACCAACTTTCTGTTCTGTCTCAATTATCTTCTGTTAATAATGTCTGATACCACACACCATGAAGTGAAAGCAACCTTTTAGGTGCTATTAGTATCCCAGAATTCCCTTCACACTTTCTCTCCTTTCCCTACTTAAGTCTTACTTCAATGTGATTAAAGAATAACTTATCTAGATGACAATGACTTGTATTATACATTACATGTAAAATTTCTGTATTGAACAAGTTTATCTATCAGATATTCTGGTCTGGAGGTGATAGTTACTAAAAATAGCTTTATTATCTGATGGATTGTCAGGAATATGATGTTGAAGATTCTATTATACCACTTCAGCCATCACTAGACTACACTGCACCAGAGCTGGTTCGAAGCAAGACATCTTCTGTTGGTTGCTCCTCAGATATTTTCAGTTTTGGATGCCTTGCCTACCACTTGATTGCTCGGAAGCCTTTGTTGGACTGCCACAACAATGTGAAAATGGTACGTGCAAATGTAGTTTTCTGTAATTTAATGACCAGCAATTGTGTAGCATTTTGATAGTATTGCTAGGTTTTTCATAGTAGATTTGGAGGGTGTTTGGATTGGCTTATTTTAAGTGTTTTTGGCTTTAATCTCTCTCTCTCTCTCTCTCTCTCTCTCTCTCTCTCTCTCTCTCTCTTTTTTTACATTTTTGAAAATGCTTTTGTGGTGTTTGGGAAAGATAAATGTGCTTTTAAGCACTTACTTTATGGCCAAAAAAGTATAAAAATAAGCTAAAAGTTGAAAAGCGTATCCAAAGACACCTTCTCATATTTCTATCTTTTTCATAAGGTAAATAACATTATTGATGTGGACCTTCTCATTATATCTGTCTTAATTGAACTCTCTGCATGTGCAAGTTTTGAAGGTCTTGATTTAATCCATGATATGTTTCTGCCCTAAGGTTATGTTGCTTGGATTTGGGAGTGGGCACCCTACATGGATGCTGATCTAGACCTCGGATTTGTTATCCTCTAGTTTAAGTAAAAATTTTGTGAGCACTTAAATATTTTATTCATAAGCTATGTCGTATATATATACATACATGCATATATATACATACGTGTGTGTGTATATATATAGTCATATACATATACATATACACACACATATATGTATCAAACCAATTATCTAGTCAACCTATAGTTCATGGCCATTTTTGTAGTCAAAGTACCCAAGTTAGGTATGACATAATCTAGTGTGGATTCCGATTCCCACACCTACACCCAAAATGGAAACCATACATATATATCTTTATAAGCAGGGGGTTTGCGTTCACTATTAAGCCTATGCTCGTCAAACACTTCACTCGCTCAAGAAGACACAAATATTACTAGCTTTTCGGAGTGTCGCAACTCCTGGATCCAGAGATACTTATTCTCGAACTTGAGTAATCTGCTATATTCTTGTTGAGAGGGACAATTGTCGAGTTGCCTAATTGAGCAAGGGCAGCCACTTTACGATATTGTGCCAAACCCGGTTTTGAACTACTGCAACGATGCTTTGAAGCAAAGAATGATCGAAAATATCAAGGTATATTGTCTCTTGCTTACAAATCCAATCAACAGTACGTGGGTGCTTGAGATAACCATGGTTAAGAGATAAGGATGGGCTAAGTGTGTCAAATACCTTTGGCAGCCCATCCTCTTTATAGTACGGTAGTAGCTTCTAAATTTGCAAATTTTGTAGCAGGAGCAGGGTCGGTCAAATTGTTTGCAGGTACATAAACTGCTTGAATAGAGGATATGGACCCTTCTTTGATGGGAATTGGCCAAGTATTACTTTACTTCCTCTTAGTTCAAGCTATCCCTCAGTGATTGTTCATCTTCCACTGCCTGAGGCCTCCAGAAAGAACACGACGAGCATAAATACCCTCTTTAACTTCTATTCTAATGGATTGAATATCTTTTATAAGGAATCGGAGGAATATGTGGACCTGGCCACAAAAATCCTACCTAATGGAGAGATAGTTGGAGAGGTAACCAAACCCTATACTTTTCATTAGAAATCAAATAAACCAGAAAAGATGGATTATTTTGTGAAAGAACTTTTGGTCTGGGTTTATCTATCTACGCCATAGAGAGAGATCGACATTCCCCATAAAAGAAAATATTCGTGCTTAGACGAACTTCTCGATGCACAAACGGGAATGACACTTTCTTTTCTAGAGCTTGCAGCCATTATCTTCGCTTTTTCAATATGGTGACATTACTTTGTAGGGGGGAAGTGCCAGAACTTTATGGATTGTAAGAGCTTGAGGTACTTGATGACAAAAAGGGGGGAGGGGAGAATGGAAAGCTCGAACTTTCTCGATGGGAACTTTTCCTCTCGTCCTCCTCGAGTATCTTACATACCTCTTTATACTTTGACTTCTTTGAAAGGCGAAAGAGTCAGAAGCTGGACGACTTGCTCAACAATGAAAAGTAGCAAGAGCAAGTAGTTGTTCTTCGCAAGATTAATCTTAACTTTCTTTATATGTAAATAAGGCAGAAAGAAACGGGGATGCACCTACAACTCTTGAATTAGAAGAAATTCAAGTAAGCGGGGTTTCTTTTCTACCAATTAGGGCTCTCCCTTCACCACCACTATGGGGATGGTCTCGAACTCTTCTTTGGTGGCAAGGTAATAGCTATGAATAGTAATCGATGTCTGGGAAAGAGTAGAAGAATGGGAATAAATAGCACCAGGGTTCTGGAACAAAGGATTATCCACGAAGGAAGACAAAGGATTGTGTAGATAGGAGGACGAGGGGAACCAATCCACTTGTCCTGACCGGAAGAAGAAAGAAAGAGAATGGTGGCTAACTCTTAGTCGTGCATATATGGAAGAAGTTTATGTGGCATATAAGCTTTTCCTTTCGGGTTTTCGATCCAGTTGAGCTACCTAAACCACTTTTAAGTCATTACTTTACGTTCATCTAGCACTATGTTAGAACAGGAATAGGAACAAGAAAATTAATTACAATCCTACTTAGAATATGATTAGGAATAGGAATAGTATATAGAATCCTACTTTGAAAAGGATTGTATTATAGTATCCTAGTTGAAAAACGATTCTAATATAGTATCTACAAATAGGGTCTCAATATAATAATGTAGAGATACAATTCAATAATATTCTTCTCAAATATTTCTCACATGGTGTCAGAGCTTTTACGGTCCTCGTAAAAAAAAATCAAAGAGTTTCCGCTGTCGGTGGGCGGCTATGACCCATATATGCCGCCTATCCGACCAATGATATGTCAGCAAAATTTGGGTCACCGTGTATCTCTTTGGTGACTATTTACTCATATGTAATTTGCGTAGCATATTTCGATGACTACTTTCGCATATTCAATTTATGTAGCATTGTGCCATCCTTTCGGTGACTACTTTTTCATATTTAATTTATATAGCATCTTGACATCTTTCCGTGACTATCTTTTCAAATCTGATGTGCGTAGGGCCGTGCCATCATTTCGACCCTACCCATATTATTCTTTCTTTGTAGGGTCGTTCCATCATTTCGACCCTACCCATATTATTTTATTTCTTAGATTATGACCACTTTTAGCCATCAAATCTAATAATTTGGTGCATGGGCATGTTCTGGCCAATTTTATGGTGACTTTCTTGTTTTAAGGTCTACTCATCTTTTGATTTCGTGATGATCCATATATTTTATACCAAACTCAATATTTGGGTCGGATTACAGTGATATTTTCTCTCCCGGGGCTAAAATAGCATGTCCCTTTTTTCTGTCTGTGGTTGCCATTCTCCATTGACCTTTTAATTAGTTGGACATGTAGAATGTTTTTCTCTATAATAATTTAGAGGAAGAATTCTATATATAGCAACCACCTAATTTTTTCCTCAAGGGAGTCTTTGATAGCCTTATATGTCGATAACAGTTTTCTCAAGCTTGGTTTGGGAAGTTCCGCACTGCAATTCAGTATCCTTGAGAAGAATAATCACATTGAGATTGACTGACAATTTTGTGAGGTGGCTGATCAACTTGCAGATATCTCACCAAGATCCTAATCGGTTCTCATATTAATTACATTTGTAACAAGCTAGGTACATATGACTTATATGCACTAGCTTGAGGGGGGAGTGTCAGAATAGGAATAGAAACAAGAATATTATCTACAATCCTACTTAGAATATGATTAGGAATAGGAATAGTGTATAGAGTCCTACTTGAAAAAGGATTGTATTGTAGTATCCTAGTTGGAAAAGGAGTCTAATATAGTATCTATAAATATGGTCAATGTAATAATGTAGAGACACAATTCAATAATATTCTTCTCCAATATTTCTCACACACTCAAAAGGCCATCAAACTTGTACGAGTAGTGATAAAATATAGAATACGTTGGTTGTCGACCAACCGAAAACATGTGTTAAAAAAGTACAATCAATCAGAATCAAGAAACGAGGAACTCCTCTTCTTGGGTGAAATGATCAAGGAATACTCGAAAACATAATGATCCAATCATAGGTCGGTCCATTGAGGTCTTGAAATTATATAAATATGATAAGAATAGTAGTCCTCTATCGAAAGTTAGCTCGACTCAAGTCGACAAATCTTCTTTTCTTCTCTTCTATTAGTTAGCTTGGATTGAGAAAAGCTACGCCCAATAGCGCTTAGCCATGTGTATGTAGATCGAGGATGCAAGGCATCATGTGGGAACTACCATCGACTGTGGCCGTTGCTGGCTTTGCAGATGCTTTCAAATACTATTGAGTATATTCCATTCAAATGATAAGAAATTCTCCGTTGGTAACAAATAGTTATCCATTAAGCGGAGGAAATCTTATTTAAAAAGCATAACATATAAAGATTAGGGCTAGGGATAATTTTTTTCGCTATCTTTTTTCGAGAATCGCCTAAAGTTCCAACTAAAAAGAACTAAAGGGGTGAAATGATTTCTCATTATCTCAGTTGAAGTACTGAAGCTCAGTACTTCAACTAGTCTGTATGTTCCTCGAATGGATCTCTTAGTTGTTGAGAAGAACGAAGGGAGTGTATAGCTGGGATTTCATTCCACGTTTTTGTTCGTAATGAGGGAGAGATAGAATGGAGTTCTTCACGATGACTTCCCGCAAATTGGGCTACTTCTACTTATAAATATGGAAAGAAGATCCTACTTTCCTATCAGGATTAAAAGCGAAAAGAACCTCTCATCTTGGGATGAGACCCTAAGGTCTACCCAATGCTAGATGCAGAGGCGCATAATAGATCGGTATGAACATCATGAGCTGCCTCGTAATAAAACCAGTTGTTGCTGATTCCTTCTCAAAGTAATTACTACTTTCCTCCACACTAGGAAAGTGTTATTTTACAGCTATATGGAGATACTGAATCGTATTATGAAATAGCTTTCCATTAAGGAAAATGCCTTGAGTCCTTGATACCAAGCATTTTAATTGGATTAGATTAATATTAATGGATCCTTTATCAGTCATTCATTGAATGATACACAACTACAAGTGACGGAGACAAACAACTTAAATAACGGAAAATCCAATATTTAAAAGGCAGAATGACCTAATAGGCCCCTATACTTGGTCCCATTTGTCACCTAGGACCTTATACTTAGAACTTTGCCAACTAAACCCTTGTACCCACTCAAAAGGTACATTTTAAATTTTTTTTTCTGACCTGGCATCCTAAGTGGCATGCCAAGTCATGTGCGTGAGATTCACTCCATTTTGGAGCGTGAAGGGTTTGTAAAAACCCCTTTAACGGTCATCTTCTTCCCCAAATGCCCAAATATTATAAATCCCCATTTTTTTTGGGCTCAAACTTCTTCAATTTTCTTTTTGTTTTTGTCTCTCAAAGTGAAATTTCTTCTTGTTGGCCATAGTTTCTTCATGGAAATTTGTTTTTTTCGTAAATGGGTTTTGCTCTTGCTCTTGTTTCGATTCTCATTTTCTTCAAAGAACCCATACCCTATATTAGTAGCCACTCCATTTGGCCGATTCTTACCGTTGTTGTCGTCTTCTTCTCAAAATTCTTCAATTTTCTTCTTGTTTTTGTCTCTCCAAATTTCTTCTTAAAATTTCTTCTTCTTGGCCATACTTGATTTTTTTTATTACATGATTTTTTTATTTATTAAAGTTTCTTCTTCACAATGACAATTCGTTTTTGTTATTGTGGACTTCACGCTGAACTTAAGATGTCAAAGACATCAACCAATCCTAGAAGAATCTTTTGGGGTTGTCAAATATATGCAAATGGTGATGGATGTGGATTTTTTCGATGGGCTGACGAAGTTGATCGTACATACCAAGTTCATCCTATATATGAAGAACAATACTACATGAATAACCCATCAAGAAATGCTAACCATGGAAGACATGGAAGGCATGGAAGCATTTCGCCTATTGACATTAGTGTTATTGTGATTGTTATCATTTGGTTTTTATGTTTTGTACTGAAAATGGGGTTGGGACAGATTGTTTATTTGAGTATTATGATGATGAAATATAATGTAATGAAAAAATTCAGTAGACTTATAATTACTGTGATCAACCCACAATTTCATTAACCAAAATTAACTTGTTTGTCATGGCAAGTAAACAAAACATTGTTGAAAATTAAGCCAAAACAAAGCTACACACAACATAAGTTAACAGCGTCAGCTTATCAACATTAAACAAGTTCAAGCTACACAAAAATCAAGCTAAAATCAATACACAAAAACTATGTGTCTTGAGTGCTTGGTGTGAACTGAGTGGTTGGTGTGGCATGAGTTGTTCCAGACTGGGTGCTTGTAGTGGCATGAGTACTTGTAGAAGAGTTGACTCTTTTGTAACTTCTTTCTCGTAGTTGTCTTTGAGTAACTGCAGCTCCACCCTTTCACCTAAGTCCATTGGGTTTGTAGCCAAGGTCAATATTGGTAGGTACTGAACTTTTTAATGAAGTACCATGTAACACTCGATCAACAGTTCCAGACTGATAAAAGACAATAATATTATCAGTTAAACACAATAATTTCAAACACTTTCTTATATTGCTT
The DNA here is from genome assembly GCA_029948455.1 of Solanum rostratum. Taxonomy (NCBI): domain Eukaryota; kingdom Viridiplantae; phylum Streptophyta; class Magnoliopsida; order Solanales; family Solanaceae; genus Solanum; species Solanum rostratum. The sequence continues at coordinate 54,200,267 of CM057049.1, forward strand.
CTTAACTCTACCAAACGCCTGCACAATAGCTTCCTTAACTCTATCCATTGCTTCATAAATATAGCCCATTAGGGGTTTTCTCTCCCCATCCACCAAATGAAGCACTGTTGTCAAAGGACCACAAACTTTAAGTGCCCTAACAACATCATTCCAAGAGTGGGCTGAAATAAGAAGGTTGGCAATATCTTTTCCCAAAGTTTCTTTTGCAAATCTACTGGAAGGCCATTTGGTTGAGAGGATTAGCATTCTCAATTTTTTCTTCTGATTGTACATAGCTCTCATAGTTAAGTAGGCCTTTGCGAACCTTGTCTTGGCCGGATTCATCAAATTTCTTTCATTGGTGAATTTCCTCATCAAGTTTAACAACAATGGCCTTTGACTAATGTAGGAATGGATCTTGATGGCTTTCTTAAAAACTTTTAAAGCAATATTCTGGTAATTAGTAGCTAATAAGTATTAAATATTAATTAGGTAGAATGACCTAATAGGCCCCTATACTTGGTCTCGTTTGTCACCTAAGACCTTATATTTAAAACTTTGCCAATTAAATCCTTGTACTCACTCAAAAGGTACATTTTAAACACTTTTTTCTACCTGGGGCTGGTGTGTGAGTTTCAAAGAATGACATGTAATTTCCACATCATATAATAATTCCACGTATGAAATGATGTGTGAAACCTTTCTCTCTTTCCGCACCTTCTTCCACATATGAAGAAGGCACAGTCGATCTCTCTTTCCAGGACCTTCCACATACGAAGAACGCGACAGTCGATCTTTCTTCCTTCCAACACCTTCCACATACGAAGAACTGTCACTGTGAAGAAGAAGAAACTTTAATGAATAAAAGAAATTACGTAATAAAAAAAATTCAAGTATGGCCAAGAAGAAGAAATTTCAAAAAGAAATTTGGAGAGACAAAAACAAGAAGAAAATTGAAAATTTTTGAGAAGAAGACAACAACAACAGTAAGAATCACTCAAATGGAGTGGCTACCAATATAGGGTATGGGTTCTTTGAAGAAAATGAGAATCGAAACAAGAGCAAGAGCAAAACCCATTTTAGCAGAAAAAATAATTTTCCAAGAAGAAATTATAGCCAACATGAAGAAATTTCAAGGGAAGAAATTTGGAGAGACAAAAACAAGAAAACATTGAAGAATTTTGAGAAGAAGAAATGAGGATTTATAATATTTGGGCATTTGGGGAAGAAGATGACTGTTAAAAGGGGGTTTTAGAAACCCTTCATGCTCCAAAATGGAGTGAATCTCATACACATGACCTGGTATGTCACTTAGGATGCCAGGTCAGAAAAAAGTGTTTAAAATGTACCTTTTGAGCGGGTACAAGGGTTTAGTTGGCAAAGTTCTAAGTATAAGGTCGTAGGTGGCAAACGGGACCAAGTATAAGGGCCTATTAGGTCATTTTGCCTATTAATTATAAGGAAACTTAGAGGATAGGAGAGTGATATTACCTGAAGCATATGGGTTGATCTTGAATATGTTACCAAACATCAAGTTAATGCAGTGAGTGGCACATGGAGTCCAATAAATGTGTGGGTACACACCTATCATCATGCTGCACGCCTTAACATTCTCATTAGCATTATTGGTGACAACTTGTACAACAATTTTTTAATATGCTCTCAAATAAGTTGAACATTTTGGTAGAATCGGTAGATTCATTGCTAGGATCAACAAAATTGTAGAATACACTACCAATTGGAGAATTCACCAAAATATTAATGATGATTTTGCCATTGTTGTGCCACTATTTGTCCATCATAATGGAACATCAAAACTTTGTCCATTACACTCTATGCTCACTAATAATTTTGTCTACTTTCTTCACCTCCTTTTTAAGTAATTCTTACTTCATGGAAAGTAGGAGGCTTCATTCCGAGATAAATTTGTCAAATGATTTGTGATTAACACAATTAAAAGGGAGTCCCGCATCATACAACCACAATGCAAACACACTTACCGCACGCTTCCTTAGAATTTTCTTGGTTTCATCAAAAGCCGCTCCCTTTTCAAAGCCTCCCTTTTGATTGTGATTTTTGAGAAAAATAGAGATTTAGGGGACCTTTCATCACATTCTGCCCCGTGGATGATGCACTTCCACTAGAAGACATCTTTGAGATTTTGTAGGAGGCATCATTTCATCATATTCATCGATATCATCATCATAATCAACATTAATCACGGGTTTTTCGTGCGGCCTCATTTGATATTTTGGATTATTCACCATTTTATTTTCCACATATGCCCTTATTTCTTCTCTAACTTCGGACGGACAACTTGGACATTGTTTTACAATTCTATTTCCACCCATCAAATGTTTCTTGTGTCGAGTAATTCCACCATTATAAGTAACTATACAAAACATACAAATAACTGAATCTTTTGTTGGTCCTTGCATATTCCATCCAATGTCCTTTTTTTTGCTGTGATCAGACACCATTGAAAATCATACTATTCATAGACAAATTAATATTATATAAATTAGTATAAAACTCAATTGTATAGGGCAGAAATTTGTAAGGAAGGATTACAATTTTTTTTTTTTAAATTTAAGAAGAAACTCGGTTAGCAGTCCACTGCTCCAGTGAACTGAGTCTCTGAAACAGAGTTACCAGCAAAAAGAAGAAGAAAAACAGAGAAGTTCACAGCTACTGGGTCGCTGAAACAGAGCAAAACATAAAAGAAGATGGTGGCAATTGACTTGAGCCTTGGGTTTACTCCCTTTCAAGGTCTCAACTTCAAAACCCACTGGGTGCAAACAATCTCTGAGGGCCATCGGACTGGGTAAAACTTGAATTAACCATGGTGCACTTGTGGGAAACTCCTTGCCGAGGGCCTGTGCACCCCCGAGATTAGTCGGCGCGTGGCTCAAAGAGACTTGGACACCCGGTGCAAATCAAAAATAAAAAGAAAAGAAGAGAAGAACTGAAGAAGGAAAAAAAAGAAGCTACTGGGTCGCTGGAACTGGAGAAGAAAAAAGAAGAAAGAAGAAGGAAGAAAGTAGCAAAGAAGAAAGAAGAAGTTACCTGGGGCTGGGGTCGCTGGAGAAGAAGTCGCGCAATGGAGAAACTAAGAAAGAATCGTGCAATGGAGAAGAAGTCGCTGGCAGCAATGTTGAATTGAGTCTTGCAAAGCTTTGTCCAGATAAACCGTAGGAGTTCTTTTTTATTACTAAAATCAGGTTTTTTTAAAAAAAAATAAAAATCAAAAGATGTCACCTATGGCCCCTTGCCTCACCGTATCATCTCTCGCCTTTACAACACCTTTCGTCGCCTTTCAGATATGCGCCTCGCCACGGCATAAATAGGCGACAAGGCCTCACTTCGCCTCACCGTTCACCAAAGGCGCAAAGGCGAGCGCCTTTGATAACACTGTCTTAAGCTGCAAATGAACTTATATATTCTTCTTGTAGGGGAGAAAATGTAGTGTGGTATTTGGTGTTGAGTTACTCTTGAACCTAAGTTTCTGTGATCAAATGGAATCCTCTCAATCAAAAACTATTAAACTTGTAACTCAACCAAGACATTTTCCCGAGGGAGACATCTCTTCTACTAAATAGAAGATATTTGACAGTCATGAAAGTTGAATATAGGACCTTGTTGCATATTAATGTGTTCTCTTTGAGATTTAATCTTGCGTCAGATGAATTTTTGATGAAATGACTTTGGAATTATTGTTGTTCTTATTTGAGGGTTCCTTTTGATAATAGTGGTACTTTCTTGCAGTATATGAATAATTTGAATTACTTATCCAGCGAGGCTTTCTCTTCCATTCCACAAGAACTAGTTCCGGACTTGCAGAAAATGCTTTCTGCAAATGAGGCTTTGAGACCAACTGCCATGGGTTTTACAAGTAAGTGTTGTCATTGCTTTAATGTTTCATCAGCTTTATGCATTTATATCAACTCTTTTCTTTATCTTTCTGGTAGTTTTATTTTACTTTTGAGGAGGAAGAAGAAAGAGTGAAAAAGGTATTTCTGGGACCCCACATCGTAGAGCGTTGATAACTTAGAAAATACTTTTATTTGTAATATTGGTGTCGTTTTCTATTATGTTCCATTTTGATTGCAGACAATATTTGGAAGCGTGCCATGGAGTGCAATATCACCATGATTAGTCTTCATCCATTTCACATCTACATCCTACTTATCAACAACAACATATTCAGTATAATAATCCCACGACATGGATTATACCCTGAAATATTAGAATATTGTGAACAAGCTTATATCAGCTAAAGGGTGTTGTGTATCTCTTAAGCTTTTAGGAAATGCTTGGAAAGCCACCTGGTAATTTAAATCTAAGTTGCTCAGATTCTTCAAAAATGATTTTGCACCCAAGTTGGATCCTTTGAAGTTGCATGCCTTTTCAAGGATTTGACACACACCTGATTTCATTTTTGAAGAGTTCGAGCAACATAGATTGAAATTGGTACAATTACTAGAGTAGTAATGACCAGCCTAGTAATTACACAACCTAGTAATTATAACGATATTTTTTTTGGTTGGTTGCACAAGTGCAATCCCAAGGTTATATTAAATTTTAAAAATAAAGGTTAATTATCTAAAATAAAATATTTATATTAGATAAATAAGGACCTTATAAATGATATTAATTTAAATATTTAAGATATAAATTATCTTTTGAAAATATACTAATTAATAAACATATGTTAACTAATATTATAAAAAAATTAATTCATATTGTTCAATATTGTATATTTTATTCAAGTTAATCATAAACATCATGAAATGCATGTTTGACAAAAGTATTAATATTATAAATAAAATGTCATGAAATTATTAAAAACATTTGACAAAAGATAATCTATCTAGTCTAAATTAAAATAAATAGCTTGCAATGTGAAATATTAAGTCAATACTACTAAAACAAATAAAACCGAAAAAATAACGTAAGTTCTAAATTCAAACAAAAAATTTAACATAATACTCTTATGTTAATTTCAAATAATGTACATTGCTAGAATAGGAATAGGAACAAGAATAATATCTACAGTCCTACTTAGAATAGGATTAGGAATAGGAATAGTATATAGAATCCTAGTTGCAAAAGGATTGTATTATAGTATCCTAGTTGAAAAAGGAGTCTAATATAGTATCTATAAATAGGATCTCAATGTAATAATAGTGAATCCTAGTTGGAAAAGGATTGTATTCTAGTATCCTAGTTGAAAAAGGAGTCTAATAGAGTATCTATAAATAGGATCTCAATGTAATAATGTAGGAAAACAATTCAATAATATTATTCTCCAATATTTCTCACATGGTATCAGAGCTTCTACGGTCCTGGTAGAAAATGAAAGAACTTTCGCTGCCAACGAGCGGTTATGACCCATATATGCTGCCTATCTTGCCAATGATTATGTCAGCGAAATTTGCCTATCTTGCCAATGATTATGTCAGCGAAATTTGGGTCATCGTGAGGACAAGTTTCGCCATGTCTTATCAAATCACCTCCCCCCAAATACTTCCTCGGTCTACCTTTACTTCTCTGTGTAACCTCCAAATCCAACCTCTTGCACCTCCTAACGAGAGCATGAGTACTTTTCTGCACATGTCCAAACCATCGCAGTCTCGCTCCCCTCATCTTGTCAGCCACAGGAGCCACCTCTAACTTCTCTCGAATGGTCTCATCCTAATCTTTATCACTCTGGTATGTCCCACACATCCATCTCAACATTCTCATCTCCGTGACCTGCATCTTCTGAACATGTGAGTTTTTGATTGGCCAACACTCCACCCCATACAACAAAGACGCTCTAACCACCGTTCCGTAAAACTTACCCTTAGGTTTAGGTGGTTTCCTCTAATCACACAGTACTCCAGAGGCAAGCCTCCATTTCATCCATGCTGCCCTAATACGATGTGTGACATCATCATCGATATCGCCACTATTCTGGATGATGGATCCAAGATATTTAAAGTTTTCTCTCTTGGGAATAAGTAGAGTGGCAAGTCTCACATCAATGTTTGCTTCCTCCTCGCAACACTGAATTTGCACTCCAAGTATTCTATTTTGGTTCTGCTCAGTTTGAACCCCTTGGATTCCAAAACATTTCCCAAACCTTCAATTTATCATTGACTTTAGGTCGAGTCTCATCAATCAATACTATGTCATTTGCAAATAGCATACATCATGGAACCTCATCCTAAATAGATCGTGTCAGCTCATCCATCACCACCAATTTCAACCATCAAATCTAGTAATCCGACATGCATTTTTCCGGCAAGTACTTTCTCATATTCAATTTATGTAGCGCCATGATATCTTTCAGGTGACTATTTTTTCATATTTAATTTATCTAGCATCGTTCCATCTTTTTTGTGACTATTTTCTCTAATTTGAATTGCTTGGGTCGTGCCATCATCCGACCTTACCCATATAATTCTTTCACTGTAGGATTGTGCCATCATTACGACCCTACCCATATAGTTCTTTTTCTTAGATTATGACCAATTTCAACCATCAAATCTAGTAATCCGGCGTATGAGCATGTTTTGGCCAATTTTACAATGACTTTCTTGTTTAAGATCTACTTATATCTTTATTTCGAGATGATCCATATATTTTATATTAGATTTGGAGCACTTTCCAGTGACCATTGCATTGTTTCTGACAGATCATGTCCGTTTTTTTTAATCTATGGTTGTCGTTCTCCATTGGCTTTTTAATTAGTTGGACATTAAGAGCATTTTTCTCCATGATGATGTCGAGGAAGAAGTCTATATAGAGCAACCACCTAATATTGTTGCTCAGGGGAAGTTTGGGAATTCTGCATGTTGATTGTGTAAGTCACTCTATGATGTGAAATAGTCTTTCTCGAGCTTGGTTTGAGAAATTAAACACTGCAATTCAGGAATTCATCACTTTTATCATTCTATGTTTTATCGACATTATGCATCAAATTCAGTATTTCATGAGAAGACCAAGCACATTGAGATTGACTAGCATTATACATCAAATCTAGTATTTCATGGGAAGACTTAGCACATTGAGATTGACTGTCAATTTTGTGAAGTCCGGTGATCAACCTGCAGATATCTTACGAAGCTCTTCATTGGTCGTCGTGTTAATTACATTTGTAACAAGTTAGGTATATATGACTTGTATGCACCAGCTTGAGGGGAGAGTTAGTATGGGAATAGGAATAAGAATAATATCTACAATCCTACTTAGAATAGGATTAGAAATAGGAATAGTAAATATAATCCTACTTGGATAAGGGTTGTATTGTAGTATCCTAGTTGGAAAAGGAGTCTAATATAGTATCTATAAATAGGATCTCAATGTATTAATGTAGAAAAACAATTCAATAATATTCTTCTCCAATATTTCTCACATACATAAATATGATTTCAAAGAAATGTAAAATGTAAGTCTATAACCTTATTCAATAATGAATTCTACTTTAATTTAAAAATTAAAATACTAACAAAATGATGCTAATGAAAAAATAAGCATAGAATAAATAAAAAATAGGTAATACGGAAACTTACATGGAATTACATGAAGTAAAAGTTTAGAGTGAGAAAGAAATGAAATATAAATAATATATTTTTAGAAAATATTGGAATAGCAAAAATAAAAAAGAATTTAAAATAATAGAAATTAAAAAATAAATTAAAATGAAAAAAATAAAAAATAGAAACAAAAGGAAGAAATTTAAAGGTAACCAACTTGTAATTACCAATAATTCATAGCCTGAGAAGCCAACCAAACATGCTTTTAATTATTCCCAATTACACCAAATTCAATTACCAGGATGGCTTTCCAAACGGGCCTCGTTAGTGATCATTTTGAATTGTGTGACAGTATATTAATACAACGGACTTAGAGGGGGTCTTAAGTTGTAACATTTTCTAATGGCTTATTCCTCTGATTCATCATAGTTATTATTCCTCGAATCAAGTGAAATTTAACCATTCTCTTTTGTTAAAAAAGGGGTTATTCGGCCCATGATTGCCAAGTTTTTAAACCAAAATTCTCAGTGTCAATGATTTTATCATATAATTGAGAAAGTGGCGTTGGTATCGAGTGAAGATATAGGATTTCCAAGTTACCAAGAAAAACAAAAAGGAAAGAATAATTGTGTGTTAGAACAGTCAAAAAGAGTAATTAAGTGTTAGGACATGACCTGCAAGTGAGAATGTGAAATATACTCATTATTATTTTTGGGTTGAGTAATAAGCTTAATTTTTAGCCATTGTTTGGTAATATGTTCAGTTGAGGCGAATACAGTAGAACCAAGTTCTTTCATGTTTAACTGAGATTGAATTCTGTTTTTGTCCAATCATAATGACAAGATTAATCAATGGAGGAAAATGTGATTGGGAAGTGTAGTTTACACATTCCTGTTCTTTTAGATATTTATCCACTTATTTGAAATCACAAGCTTACGCGCCAAGAATCTAAATTTCATCGAAAAATTGTTTCTTTTCCTTACAGGTTCATCTTTTTTCCGTGACGACACTAGGTTGCGTGCTCTTCGCTTCCTGGATCACATGCTTGTATGGTTCCGTATTTTAGCTTGGGCGTGCTTGCTGGAATATATGCTTTATGTTTGACAACATTACAGTGTTGCAAAATGTCTACAGCGTAGAGTATTGAGGAAATCTTTTCATTTTGTAGGAAAGAGATAACATGCAGAAATCTGAGTTTTTAAAGGCATTATCTGACATGTGGAAAGATTTTGACTCCCGTGTACTGCGTTATAAGGTTGGAATGTTATCCCTGTTATAAGTCATCTTTGATGTGATAACTCAATATACAATAAAGAGGTCTTCTGTTGCTCAAATACTATTATTAGTTGCTTTTGCAATATGAATAAGCGGAAAATTATCACATTTGTACTATGATGTAGGTTCTTCCTCCACTTTGTGCAGAGCTCCGGAATGTGGTAATGCAATCCATGATTGTTCCCATGGTTCTGACCATTGCAGAATCTCAGGTATTGTCTGGTCAGCATGTTAATCTGATGCTTGTATAGATGTTACTCTTGACTAGTGCTTTAATCCAAAGCTGAGCTCCACCACTTGTTACATTTTTTTTTTTTGATTTGCACCGGGTGTCCTAGTCTCTTTGAGCCCCGATTAATCCCAGGGGTGCACAAGCCCTCGGCAAGGAGTTTCCCGCAAGTGCATCATGGTTAATTCAGGTTTTACCCAGTCCGATGGCCCTCAGAAATTGTTTGCACCCAATGGGTTTCGAACTTGAGACCTTGAAAGGGAGCATACCTCAAGGCTCAAGTCAATTGCCACCAGGCCAACACTGAGGGTTTCCACCACTTGTTACATTTTGAGCATATGTTTGAATATATTGCATAGCATCATCCATTCAATCTTATTTTTGGCCAGCTGAATGAGATTTAGAGTTATTTGATAAGGTGATGCTATACTATAGTCACACTCTAAAAGTAAATTGTCACGACTTGAGGCTACCCCTTAGTCATAACATAGTACTTAGAATCCTGAGGGACTCCAAGCTAATCACATGGCGTTCATAATGAATTAAAGGAAATCATAATGTGGAAGTAGTACAAGAATAGTCCAAACAATTTGATAGCATAGACAGGAAAGGTGAATCTCAAAATGATGAAATAGACTCAATGTCTAAAATAATATCCGAAAGCCTCTACTACATAGATGAACTACTACAATAGGCCCTAGTTAACTTGTCGTCTGAAAGTAAAATAAAAGACAATCTTAATACAGGCATCGAGTATGTCTTCGGGACATGAGGATTCACCAATCTCTGAAATTATAAAAGCTGCTACTAGCCAAATGGATGAGGGAAGTGTCTGCACCTATAGTATAAGACAGTATTAGGTAAAAGTATGCGGTTAGTACTATGAATGTACTGTGTATGTGAGATATGCAAGATACGATAAATCATGATATGCAATTGACCAAGTTAGAGCATGGTAAGACGTTTCATTTAAAGCATGGAAATAAGTCATGAATATGGTCAATGTAGTAAAATGAACATAACGAAAACCTTGAAGAAGCGTAAGTCATAAGAAAATACTCATTTGTGGATATAAACCTTAACCGACAATAAGACCATGCGAGCTATAACATAGAATCTAGTGTAACTCCTAAAAATCGGAAAAGGAGAGGCTACTTGCCAAGGTAGACTAGGTATCATATCATGTGCTCTATGTGGATTCGCTAGCTAAGTCAATTAAGACAACCTACGTTGACAATATAGTTATGGGATTAAAGATTTCTACTAGTGACTCCCTTACCAAGCCTCTATCTCAAAGTCCTTTCGGTGCTAAGTCAAAGCCCAATGGAATAGATAAAGTAAATTACTAAAGCATATCATGTGGAAAGGCAATAATTAACTATCAATCTGTTTCATAAGGTCATAATCATAAAGTAGCTCATTAAACATGACACATGTAATGTGAGAATTGCCCTTTCATCATTATGAATTCATAAGCAGGTGTGAAAATCATTCACCATTATTCATGTGTGAGAAATTCTTCCATAGTCATTCATTCTTTCTTGACAAACATCATTAAAACATATTGAATCATTTTCATGAAGCATGCATGAAATCCTTGTTGTATGTTCTTGATGCATGAAATCCTTGTCAAATCATGATTGTAATTCGTAGTGAAAATTAAGATATAGTGCATGGTTTAATAGGGAATCAACTTTAAATCATGTATTTCAATAAATTCATGCATAATCCAGTAAAACAATGTCAATTAAATTATAATTAAAAGAACCCACGAAGAAACATGAATCCTAGATGAAATTGAGAAGAATTTGAATTTGAAATTCTTTGGGCTCCCGTGATGGAAAGGTTCATGAATGAATACTTAGATACTGTGTGTTAATTCTAGGCTTGAAATTGAAAGAAGAACTTTGAAGAACCTAATTCAACTTGAGGAATTCTTGGAGAAGACGACTTGAGAGCGTTTGGGGTTTTGAGAGAATGTGAGGGAACGAGGTAGTTTTAGGAGTACAAATCAGTTATTGGGCTTAGGAATAGCTTAGAAACTATGTGACTTTGATATTTAAAGGATGGGAAATGTCCAAAATATATCTGAAAAAACTATCGAACAGGTTCTATGGACATCTTCTACGGTTCGTAGAACACTTCATGGGTTGTGCAAGGCGTTCGTGGAAATCTGGGTAAGAATCAGAGTCTCTGAAGTTTTTCCACAATCGAGGTCTGTGGTTTGCGGAAGTCAGTACGATCCGTTAACCTCATTGTAGAACCCACTTGTCCAAAAATTCTAAAGTCCTGAAAATCAACTCTACGGACTCTTCTACGGTCCGTAGATGTTTCTACGGCCCATACAAATCCTTTTGTCCTGTTCAAGTTCCAAATTCCACTTCTCTGAATCTCCATCTGCGAACAGGTTTCACGAACCGTAAAATCGAGTTTGACTATCTAAAATTTTGAAATTCCCAGAAGGTTCCACGAGCACTTTCACGACCCGTTGAATGGTTTACGGGCCATGAGCATGGCTTGTAGTTGCTGCACCAGCAGAAATTTCGGCACTTTCTCTTTACTCCGTCTTTCCAACTTCCGGGGTATTACATAAACATTACTGTGGATTCTCACCAGTTAATAACTGGACCTATTTAGTGATTTAGAACGGCTATTTATTCTCTGAAGCAGAAAATTATGACAAGAATTTTGTTTCAGAAAGATGCATGTTATGTATGTTATCAATGATGAGAGCAATTTATCATGGATCGTTTGTTCAAAAACACTGTATAATCTTAAACAATTGAAAAACACCCAATTTCGTAATGTAGATAAATTCGAGAGGATATCTTGAGAGAATCAAAAACTTTTTCTTGAGAAAACAACAGTTTCATCTATAAACTTTTAGCACAAAAAATCAGACTAACTTTCCTGCCTCAATTCTGGAAAATGAAAATATTGCATGAACTGTGCTAACTAATCAACTGCTTGAGTTATATATACAAAATAATCTAATCTCACCCACCCACTGAGCTAATCTAATCTACCTGACTGCCATTCACAGAGCATTGCAGGTCCTAGATATTTTCTGTACACGTGAGCTTACTAATTTACTTAGCTCTGTCTACTAATTACTAACATTCTTATTTATATGTCTGCATAGCTCAATCTTGTGTGTTACTTCTGAATTTAATATCCTAATGTGATTTAGCTTGCACTGTGTTTTGTCCCTGTAATAACGTTGTACTCCAGAAGATGTTTCACATTATACATGTTCATTGCATATTCATGTCTGCATAGCTCAATCTTTTGTTTATAACAGACAAGCCTAGTGTAATTCCACAAGTGGGGTATGGGGAGGTTGGTGTGTATGCAGCCCTGCCCCTGCATTGAGAAAATAGAGAGGTAGTTTTCGGTAGACCCTCGGCTCAAGTAAAGCATAATAAAATCAAGTATGGAAGGGGAGACACAATAGTGAAGCAGTCATGCTGAACATAATGTTTGATTTAGCTTGAACTGTGTTTTCTCCTTGTAATTATGTTTTACTCCAGAATTTTTTTCACATAATGTTTGATTTAGGAGGTTAGGAGGTTTAACGAGAGGATGATGTCTAATAAACTGGTGGTGGGTAAGCACGTAGTAAATGTAGTTAGTGCCTGTGCGCCCCAAGCGGGTCTAGAGGAGGAAGTTAAAAAGCTCTTTTGGGAAGAATTGGATGAGGTGGTGAGGGGCAATACCAGTGACGGAAAAGCTTTTCATTGGGGGAGACTTTAATGGACATATTGGGGCTACCTGTAGCGGGTTTGAAGATGTCCATGGAGGCTTTGGTTTTGGGGAAAGGAAGGGAGGGGGGGACGTCTCTCTTGGATTTTGGCAAAGCCTTTGAGTTAGTTATTGCTAACTCATGTTTCTAGAAGAGGGAATGTCACTTGATAACCTTTCAGAGTGTGGTAGCTAAAACTCAAATTGATTACCTACTTCTACGAAAAGGTGATAGAAGCCTTTGTAAGAATTGCAAAGTTATTCCGAGTGAGAGTATTTCCACTCAACATAGGCTTCTAGTGATGGACTTAGAGATTAAGAGAGAAAAGAAGAGGAAGATTGTCTATGCCCAACCGAGGATTAGATGGGGGGGCCTAACTCCTGCCCTCTCGCATGAGATGGAAGAAAAGCTGAGAAATCTAGGGGCTTGGAGTAGTGGTGGAGATGTGAATAATATGTGGGACAATACATGCTGGTTACATTCAAAAGGTAGCCTCTGATGTACTAGGGGTTTCGAGAGGAACCTTCGGAGGACGTCAAGGTGATTGGTGGTGGAATGAAGAAGTTTAAGACAAAGTAAAAGCTAAGAAGGTGGCCTATACGAAGTGGTTGGAGTGTAGGGAAGAGGATGAAAAACAAAGGCTTAAGGAGATTTATAAGACGGTTAAGTCAAATGCAAAGATGGCGGTGACGAGTGCTAAGACAACAGTGTTTGAGCGCCTATATGAGGAGCTAAGTGACAAAGGCGCGGACAAGCGAATGTATAGGCTTGCTAAAGAGAGAGAAAGGAAAGCTCGCGACTTGGATCAAGTGAAGTGCATCAAGGATGAGGAGGGTGAGGTGCTAGTGGATGTGACTTCTATTAAACAAAGGTGGCAAGTTTACTTTTATAAACTTTTAAACGAAAAAGGAGATAGTGATATTGAGCTGGGCAAGTTGGCACATTCCGAAAGTCACCGAGATTTTGGTTATTGCAGGCGGTTCAGAGTTGAGGAGGTTAGAAGGGCTATTAATAGGATGAAGAGAGGGAGGGCACTCAGACCGGATGAGATTCCAATAGATTTTTGGAAGAGTATGGTCAAGGATGGCATGGAGTGGCTGACTAGACTGTTCAATACTATCATGAGGACGGCCAAGATGCCGGATGAATGGAGGAGCAGTACAATGGTCCCACTGTATAAGAACAAAGGTGATATTTAAAGCTGTAATAATTACAGGGGCATCAAGTTGTTGAGCCATACTATGAAGGCATGGGCAGAGAGTGGTGGAGATAAGGGTGAGAAAAGTAGTTTCTATTTCAAAAAACCAGTTTGGAATCATGCCAAGACGGTCGACTACTGAAGCAATCCACCTTGTTCGGAGATTAGTGGAGAAATACAGGGAAAGTAAGAAGGACCTTCATATGGTGTTCATTGATCTTGAGAAGGCCTATGACAAAATCCCGAGGGATGTCCTATGGAGGTGTTTGGAGATGAAAGGCGTCCCAATGGCATATATTAGAGTGATAAAGGACATGTACGACGGGGCCATAACTCAGGTAAGAACGGTGGGAGGAGACTCTGAATATTTTCTTGTTTAGATGGGACTTCATCAAGGATCTGTGCTGAGCCCTTTTCTATTTGCCTTGGTGATGGATGAGCTGACACGATCTATCCAGGAGGAAGTCCCATGGTATATGTTGTTTGCAGATGACATAGTACTGATTGATGAGACCCGGACCAAAGTTAATGATAGGTTGGAGGTTTGGGGACACGCTTTGGAGACCAAAGGATTCAAATTGAGCAGGACCAAAACAGAATACTTGGAGTGCAAATTTAGTGTTGCGAGGGATGAAGCAGACATTGATGTGAGACTTGCGGCTCACCTTATCCCCAAGAAGGAAAGCTTTAAGTATCTGGGGTCTATCATCCAGAGTAGTGGGGATATCGACGATGATGTCACACATTGTATTGGGGCGCCTTGGACAAAAAGGAGGTTGACCTCTGGAGTATTGTGTGATAAGAAGATACCACCTAAACTCAAAGGTAAGTTCTACATAATGGTGGTTCGACCATCTTTGCTGTATGGGGTGGAGTGTTGGCCAATTAAAAATGTACATGTTCAGAAGATGCAGGTCGCAGAAATGAGGATGTTAAGATGGATGTGTGGTCACACCAGAAGTGATAAGATTAGGAACGAGATCATTCGGGAGAAGCTAGAGGTGGCCCCTGTAGCTGACAAGATGAGGGAAGCGAGACTGCGATGGTTTGGACATGTTTAGAGAAGTACCGATGCCCCGGTTAGAAGATGTGAGAGGCTAGATTTGGGAGCTACAAGGAGGGGTAGAGGTAGACCAAAGAAGTATTAGGGGAAGGTAATTAGATATGATATGGTGAAACTTGATCTCACCAAGGACATGACCTTAGACAGGAAGGAGTGGAGGTCGAGAATTAGAGTAGCAGGCTAATAGGGTAGATAGGAAGGAGTGGTAATTGTCTGTCTTTATATGTTACTAGATACGAAAAGGCCCGTTAACGGGCCCAATGTTACAATCTTAAATCGTATTTGTATGTGATTAATCATATTCTTAAATAATTTATAACTTGTTTAAGTTGCCACAACCAACATGAAAAGATTATCTAATCCAATATTCATTTTAATTATGTGTTTAGAGGCTATTGGTGGAGAAACAAGATAATGTCAAGTATATAGTACAATTTATAATGCTCATTGTACAACTCTTCATAGCCATGGTTGTCCTTCCATTGGCTCTTCTATATAATAGAAATTTATCTCCTTTTACATGTTTACTATCCTGTATCTACGTATTATCATGTGTTCTTCTCTTTCTTGCCTGTTTAACATATCTAGCTTATTCAGCTGATGGGTTTTTGTGACGAGGGTTTCCAGGAAACAACCTCTCTACCTATGTGGTAGTGGTAAGGTCTGCTTACATCTTACCCTCCCCAGACCCCACTTGTGGGATTTCACTGGGTATGTTGTTGTTGTTGTGTAATGTTTGATTTAGCTTGCACTGTGTTTTCTCCTTGTAATAATGTTTTACTCCAGAAAGATGTTTCACATTATAAATGTACTATTGCATATTCATGACATTTTGTTTGTCCTGTATTGTTCACCTTTCCGTCATTGAATCTGTAAAATTAATTTGTATATCAGTACAAGGATTAATTCTATATTTTTCTGAGTGATTAACAATGACTCATCTTTATAGGCTATGCTCCTATGATTAACTGATCGACTCCTCCTGTGCATCTATTGTATATTAATTTTGTGTAGTATGACTAATTGAGTGGTCCACTGCAGGATAAAAGTGATTTTGGGATATCAACCCTGCCAGCTCTTATTCCTGTCCTAAATAGTGCGGCAGGTGAAACATTATTGCTACTTGTTAAGCATGCAGAGCTTATTATCAACAAGGTAAGCAAAGTTGCTGCTGACTTTTGGTTGTTTGTCTAGTTGTTTTTAAAATTCATTTTTCTAACAATTGCAGCACATATATTCAACAATCCTAGTCATTTTTAACGATCGCAATACATATATTCAAACTTGTGAAAGCAATTCCTCCTAAACACCTTACAAGAGGGAGGGAAAAGAAATCGAAACATAGAAAGGAAAAGAAAACCAAGCTTGTGTATGAAGAAAGTCAAGTACTAGAGGTTTTCACTGCTGACAGTGCCAAAAACTTTACTTGGGGTTTTTTGAGGCTAGGCATTGGTTTTTTTTTTTTTTAAAAAAAACTATTTGATTAAAGAAATGTTTTATTAAATCAGAGTACCAAGACTGTGCTGATTAATACAAAATGTCTGATCCTCTACTCCTGAGCCTGTAAGGAATTCAGCAGAATTAAAATCTCTGCAAACTCAGTTGCCATATTTCTATAACTCCAGCAGCACGAATTCTGACTGCATCTAAACTTAATGTGGGAAATACAATCGTTCATCCCCTTGAAAATCCTACTATCCTTTCCTACCAGGTAATTCATAATCTACACAATCGAATAGACCTCCATAGTTGTCTGAACCTCTTATTAGCCTTCTGTCCCAGCTAGCAATTGGATAGCTGCTCCAAATTTCTTCGCATTGTCCAATGAACTCCATGGAGATTTAGAAACATGTGCCGTATCTGCCAAGCGAAATTGCAACAATAAAAAGGCAACTGACTGATTCTGTTGGCTGTTCACCCATGCAACATTTACAACAGAGATTAATTCCTTTCTTTATCAAATTATCTTGAGTGAGGCAAGAATAATTTGTGGGGAATCCACCCAAAACAAGCAACTTTCTTGTTTCCGAATTATACTTCCAGGGCAGTTCTGTTTCCCTGAATTATCTTGTTGAGTAATTTTTAGTAGGAATTGGAAATTCTTCTTACTGCTGCTTTCCCAGAGTTAGCCATCTTATTTGCCTTTAATAAGAAGTGCAGTATTTAACTTTGTAGTAAGCTGCTTACATTCCCAGTCCCAAATTACCGAAAGTTCTTAGCTTGCTACATTTCATTTTCTATCAATGGCCAAATTATGCATATCCTCTTAAGTGAGTATTTTCCATCCATTTATCCACCTGATACCTGACTTTTCTTCCATCTTTAATTTTCAGACTTATATGAGAATTATATTCATCCCAGCAATTTCTTGTTTGCCTCCATAAAGATGCTCCATAAGGCGTCTTCACCAGCTTAGTACACTAGGGAGATTCCAATCCATATTTAACAGTTACCACCTTCTTCTACAATTCTCCTTTTCACGTTGAACCTCCAATGTCATCTATGTTGCAAACTTTTTATTGTGCAATTTCAGATTTCTAAATCCCACAACTCCAACCTCTTTATGATGAATGGCTGTCAACCATTTTACTAAATGGTATATCCTGTTAACACCCCCACCTTCCCATGAGAAGTCAGATCTGATTTTGCACAATATTTGTAGGGATTGGAAGCAAAGACATGAGATTGATATGTTCAATCTCAAAAAAAAAAAAAAAATAAGAGGAAGAAATGAGATATGTTCGTATATAGTCCAACACATAAGTGATGAAGCTATACATTTTGCCAAGGGTGTTCAGGATTTAATATATATGTATTAAGTAGTTATTTTTGATCTGCATTTGCAATATAATTCTCTATATTCATAGGATAGCTTTCTGACAAACACTGACCACCCTTCGGTCTATGTGGCTTTTCCACTGCCACACAGTATTCACTTAAGTCAACCATCCCCAAGAGATAAGTACAACATTTTAAAGGCACCAGTTTCTTCTTGCATGTCTTACCTAATTTTTGCTTCCAATCGTAGACCCATATATACTGTAGGAAGTTTCTTCACCTTGTTGACATATACTTGGTGCTTGTTTTTATCACTGCTTTGTTACTCATCTCATCTTCTCATTTGTAGGCTAGTCAGAACCACTTAATCTCTCATGTCCTGCCCATGCTTGTCCGAGCTTATGATGATGCTGATCCACGTTTGCAAGAGGAAGTCCTGAAAAAGACTGTAGCACTTTCTAAACAACTTGATCTTCAGGTAATTGAAGCCCTTTATTATTTCAAGTGCCATATCAGTTGGTTGTCTGAATTGAGATTAATGTCCATTTATATCAAATTCACCGGTTCTACCCAGAAAGGGAAAAGGAAGAAGACGTATTATCTGTTCCTCTAATGGAAGTTTCTTAATGAATTTTCATAGCTGATGCAGATCTTCAGGCACCTCTAAGTCTATTAAGAATGACAGTGCCAAAGTGAAGTGAAAATAGGGGATACGGATGCAAGGTGGTCAGAGAAATGTTTACTTAGTATGTTATATAGGGTTGAAAAATTTGTGAAGGCAGTGTTCTTGCATAGAGTGCCTGTTGTCTTCTATAGTTTGTGCATCATATAGTTGAGAGTCGATGAAGTGAGTCGAGAACCATGAGGTCTCAGGTTCAAATCCTAGCAGAGACAAAAACACTATGTGATTTCTTCCAATCTGTCCTAGCCTTAGTAGACAGAGTTACTTGATACTTGTTGCTGGTGGGATGATATAAGAGGTGACTATTATCTTGGGGAGTTAGTCAAGGTGCATGATAGCTGTACTGGACCACAGTTGTAAAAAATGATGTCATTTTTATGGACAGACGAAATAAAGAGATGTTGGATCTTGGGCCATGGGATTGGAGCCAGCCAGTAACCTACATGTTCTTCATATTAATGATGGGGTAGAATGTGATTGCAAATACAATTCATTCATATTGAACCAGATATTTCTTCAGGAAATCTCTTTAGGTTTATATTCATTTGTTAAGTGATTTTTTTAATAGAACAAAAAGGTACAAGGACAACTGCTAACGCTCAATGGAAAGGTTACATCAAAATCTCACGACATTTTTTAGGGGATTTTGTGGAAGGGGCACCAGATAAAAAGATAGCATGTGTCATTTTTTTCCCTTTTTAAGAAGGTTGTAGGTAAGACTAAGTTTTACTTTGGTAAGTGTATTTACCTGTCGGTTTAGAATGTATTATTGATATCCTTGGGTCCTTGTAACTATCACAAGCAGTTTTGGATGGCGAAAGGTGACAAAAAGCAACGAGGCGACCGGTGAGGCGACCGGTGAGGCGCTCGCCTTTTTGAAGTGCAACGCCAATTCATACCAAAAATAAAATTATTGGACATGTGCAGAGAAGGAGTACCGATGCTCCTGTTAGGAGGTGTGAGAGGTTGGATTTGGAAGTTACACGGAGGAGTAGAGGTAGACCGAAGAAATATTGAGGGGAGGTGAGACAAGATATGGCGAAACTTGATCTCATCGTGGACATGACCTTAGATAGAAAAGAGTAGAGGTCGCGAATTAGAGTGACAGGCTAATTGGTTGGTAGGGTTAGGTAGAGTAGCAGGCTAATTGGTTGGTAGGGTTAGGTGGATGTTTGGCCGCCTTGGGGTATAGTAGGGTAGTAGGAGTAGTCGTGTTTTATATCATGTGTTGTCATTATCTGTCATATACATATTGATGTTATCGTTATACCATGTTGATGTACACACTATCATGTGCTTTGTGTTGTTAGTCGTCTTTTCTGTTTCCCTTCCTTTTCATTCCCATTTTTTTTCATATTTAGTTTACTCTGCGTATGAGTTTTTGAGACGAGGGTTCCCAGGAAACAACCTCTCTACCTTATGAGGCAGTGATAAGGTCTGCGTACATTCTACCCTCCCCAAACCCCACTTGTGGGATTCACTGGGTATGTTGTTGTTGGTTGTTGCATATATAGATAATCAAATCCCAATATCAATAACGTATTAGCAGATATTTCAATTCAAAAACTGAAAATAGATAGTAGATACTAAAAGTCTTGAACTTGAATGAGGAAAAAAAGAACAAAAGTCAAAATAGCGAGGAAAATATAGGTAGAAGTAAGTCTGAAGAAGAAGAAGGAAAAAGAAATACGGTAAGAAGAAATCTAAAAAAGAAACAAAGAAGCAATTAAAAGAAGAAATATGTAATGGTCGCCGAAAGTCTGGCTGGTCATTGAAGAAGTCTAGTTGAGTCGACTGGTTGGAGTCGCAGTCTAAGTCTAAGAGTGCAACAATGCAAATTTGAAAAGAAACCCCTTAAATTACTTTTTAACTTTTAAAATCCTTAATCGGTAGCCTTTTTTTTAAGAAAATACAAAAGGCGATGCCTTTCTCGCCTTAGTCGCCATGGTGTCACCCTTTGAAGATCTCCTCGCGACAAAGCTAAAAGGCGATGAAGGGTTGCCTTGCCTCGCCTCTCGCCATTGGCGACAAGGTGATCGCCTTTCACAACACTGAATTCACAAGACTAGTATTTTGTTTTTTGGGGTCTTGTAACTCTGTTTCTCTTAGCACAATCGTTGTGCTAAAGCCTAAGGATACATTATGTATGCTGCCACCTATGTACTGAAGAATAGTCTGGTTCTTCAACAACTAATCAAGAAGTAAATGAGGAATTATTTATCAACACAAGGATTTTATGTTGAAAACATAAGTTGCTTGGACTCGGTTGCAGCTACCTGACACAGATGTGGACACGAGGGCCAGATTTGGATTAGTCTGAACTTTAAAATTTTAGGATACGGACCTAGGTGCTGGGATTCTGATAAAAGAAATCAAAAGTATAAAAATTAGACTTATAATGTAAAATTTGAGAGACGTAACGTGAAAAACTTACATGTATGTTGTAGGATATAATCTTTCATTCTCCAAGATGGACATTAAGAGCTTATCTCGCCTAGCGGTTAGGAGGCCAAAATCACTTCTTTGAGAAAAAAGGTATTATTTATGAACATTAAGGTGTTTGGACAATTAGTAAAATTGCTCTTAAATAGAAGCAAAAACAGTTCTTTTTTCCCGGTTGGCTTCTTAAAAGAAAAGCAGAATTAAAAAATTATTCTTTTAAGACAAAATATCCCTACCATTTATTTATACATAGTTACCAATATATCCCTTGTTAATTAATTGCATGTCTCGTAAGTTTGATTAAATTCCATTTAAGAATTTTCTTCTTCATTCATACACAAGAAATTCTTTATTTTATTTTACATTGTATATATTATTATTTTATGTTTTAGAGCCCGTTTGAAGGGCCTGAAAAAAGTACTTGAAAAGCACTTTTTAAAGTGTTGAAACTTATTTTAAAAATAAGTAGTTATGTGTTTGGATAAAAGTGCTTAAGCTGAAAAAAAGTTGTTAATGTGTTTGCTACATAAGTGCTGTTTGCACTTTTTTAATCACAATTTTTGAAACACTCTTAAGCTGTTACACGTTATAAAATGCTAATTATTACTCTAAGTTTTTATTTCTAAATTAAATTATATTAAAATTAATTTATTTTGATTCAACTTTAATATAAATTGATTATATAAGTTAATTTATATGTATAAGTTATTTTTAGTTTTTAAAATATATATGTCTGGCCTTGGGATATAATAAGGTAGTAGGAATTGGACGTGTCTTTATATTCCGTGGTGTCATTATCTGTCTTATATATGTTAATTTAGCGCATTTACACACTATCATATGCTTTTCGTTATTAGTCGTTATTTCTGTTTCCTTTCCTTTCTTTTTCCTTTTTCCTTTTTCCATATCTAGTTTATTTTGCTTATGGATTTTAGAGAAGAGTGTTCCAAGGAAACCACCTCTCTACCTTTGTGAGGTAGTGGTAAAACATGCGTACATTCTACCTTTCCCAGACCCAACTTGTGGATTTCACTGGGTATGTTGTTGTTGTTGTTGTATAATTTTGATAAAACACATGAGATTTTTTAAAATTATATTTATATTAAATAATAACTATATTTCTTCTTTATCAAAAATAATTTATAAAGAAAAAAAGAAGAAAAAAGTGGAAGAAAAGAAAAAATCAAAAGAAGGAAAAAAATGGAAGAAGAAAAATGAAAGAAAAAAACAGGAAAAAAAGAGGAGTGAAGTAATATAGAAATCATAAACAAACATTAGGGATAAAAAGGTAAAATTATTGGTCAAACATAAATGACTTTTAATTCCAAAATGAAAAACGTAAGGGGAGACCAACTTTTAACTTTAGACTTTTTTTAAGCTATTTTTAACTTATATTAAGTCATTTTAGAATTTGCGAAACACTTCTAAAAGCTAAAAAGAGCATAAAGCAGGTTTGACCAGCTTTTAAGCCCATCCAAACACCCTCTTAATTTGTGGAATGATTTTTAAATTTATTTTGCTGAAGTTCTTAATTATATCTAAATCAGCATGTTAATATTATATCAATATTGAATATATTTTTTTGATTTATTTATGTATAATATTGAGTGAAAGTTTGTAATTTGTGCTTAGTAATTAAATAAAAATAAAAATTTAATTAAAATTTCTATAATTGATATTTAAAATAATCTCTTTGTAAAATAATATTAATATTAAAAGTGCATTGATACATATATATTTTTTATGACTCTGAAAAGTACTACTTCTAGAAAGATGTGCCAAACACAGTTTGCTTTATCAAAAGTACTTTTCAAATGAACTAGCCAAACACAACTTTTTTTGTTCATAATCATTTATGTAAATCTTTTTTAATAAAAATGCTTCAAATAAATAAGTAGGTTTTAGTTGCTTGGCCAAACACGCTCTTAAAAACCATAAATTAATTGTCAAAAAAATAAAAATGCTAGATAATTAATTTAGAAAATTTCCTCTTTTCTATGAGAATGAAGCATTTATAAATAAAAAATATATTGACCAAGATGAGAAGCTAGAAAAGATTGAAGTTGTGCCATTTTCCATGTCTTAAGTTGGTTTATCTTTTATTTTGAGAAATCTAAATCTCAATTTTCGCTCAAATTTGTCCATGGACTCTGGTCAAAGTATTTGATTTGGGTTGATCGAATCCCTCACATCCCTCACCATCACCTGCACCCTCACCTTCCCCTGTCTTGTGTCGATACAGGTTCTGCAACAAAAAATGAAGAGTTCACGCAACGTACTGATGAACTCTTTACTCCTAGGAGTCAAAAACCACGACCTACCCCAATAGGCTCTTCCCTCATGTCTTCATTAAAACTTGAGCAAATTTTATGGTTATAAATCAAAGGGGCTAGCTCTGGCACCTTTCGCCTTTTCCTAGCTGCAATTGCCCTTTCAAGATTCTACTCCAATCTTAAAAGCCTTTTAAAACTCAAGGAACAAACACCTAGTACAAATTCTCTAGTAATGTTAAAGGTTACATTTTTTAGCTTCAAACTAGACAACTAAGAACTGTAAGAATAAATCCTAATAGGAACAATTTCTTCTTCACGTTGCAGTTGACTTTTCCTCACACAAAGGCATTCCGAGTATATTCTCTCTTTATGCGCTCTCTTTCTGTTTGTGGTGTCTTTAATAACATCAAAATAATGCCTTATATGCAGCCTCTTCTTGTTATCTAAATCCAACAAGAATAAGTTCAAGAATCCAAGAATCTAATCCAAGTCTAGATTCCCTTTTCATGCATCGGCCTCACTTTTTCCCCCTATTTCTAAAGTTCTTTCTAGGTGTGTGCAAATATGGTAATATTTCCATCTCGATTTCTTGTTCATTCTTGTGATTAGCCGTAATTCCAATTCCTCATGAAATCCTTCATGCACTTGGAATCTGCAGTGTGTCTGATCAACTGTCTTCTTCAGTTTATTGCGAAGGACCTAGTTCCTTCACTTCTTACTGTATACTTCTGTAATTCAACTCTTCCAGTAGACATGTTAAGGAACTAGTTCTTCCGTAGTTATTTGTCATGAACACTACTGTTCCTTATTTGAGTCATAGTAGTATCTGGATTTGGCATCATGTTATGTTTTTTAATCATCAAAATTCCATGTGTGGCATAGCTTATGGCTCAGCAAATATAGCATATTCATAGTTCAATAAATTCCCTGTTTTGATAATGAAAAGCCCTAACAAAACCATAGTAGTCGCATGTGCACTCTGGTGCAACCTTCCTCCTAAGAACCAACTTTGATCGACATCATGACTTAGTAAGATATGTGCTCTTCTTAAGTCCATCCAAAGACTTACTTTCCACTCATCACAGCCCAATACGTAGTTAGGTTAAGGGAACCTAAATAGGTTCAGTCATAACTCTGCATCACAGGAACATGGGTCAGATATCTCAAGTATAAGCAACTTAAGAACCATGTTCTTCTCTATCAGTAAGCATCAATGTTATCCTCCGCCTGTTGTCATCATTGAAAAGCACTGTGTTGGTCAAGATATATGTGAGAATGTAGCAATATCAAACTCATGGCAAACAGGGCTACTCTAACACGAACACAACACAAGATTCAGTAAATATCTAATGATATTAACCATTGTGAGAACTCATCAAACCAATATTATATATATGCATCCTTGTAATCTATAATGGCCCAAACCAAATAGATAGCTACATAAGCCTATTGCGTACTGCTATGAGGCAATAACACAAACCACGAAACTATAACAATCAAATTGGTTTGTAGAAGGCATTGGTCTTAATTTTTGCTTACGAAGTGTGACTAGGGACCACGATCACTTGCTAAAGGAAGGAAAGGATATCAATGAGCCCCAAACAATTTGTCAAGGCAAGCAATCACAACCCGATCTGCCAGCCTCTTATTCGCCTTGTATCCTCCAAATCACTGATCATCTGAATGATCATATTGTTACTCTTGGAACCTGGTTCCTTCTTCCAATGAGATACATAAGTTAGATTCTAATCACCACTTTCTTGTTCTACTTTTTTCCTCTCAAATTTTTGATGGACCAACACCCAAGAAATTGGTTTCTTTGTTAGTCTCTTCAATTTTTTTAGTCTCTATCAACATCTTCAGCAACAAGATCCAAGAAATGGATTCTGTCACTGCTAACTCCCTCATTTTGACTCATTCCCAGATGTCAGAGTCATGCCCTCATGCATACCAACTTCCAGCATTATTAGTATTTTGCTGTTTTGAGTTTTCTTCTTCCTTGTAGCTCACCTTTTCCCATGAATCGCTGCGTCGTTGCCTGCTGGTCTTTTGGACACAAACCCTATTATCAACAAGATAAGTTTTTTTTAAAAAAAAAGGTATTTTGGGAATCTAAAGGAGTATCATCATGTTTGGTGTGCTCAGACTCAACGGAAGTAAATAAGAAACGGTTGTGTAAGGTCAACATTGTGGGCATGAATACATAATCAAATGTTTATAGGATCCTTTCCATTTGGTTTCAAGGTTGATAACTTCTGTGGTTTTGACTCAATTTCTAGGATGACAACAATATGTGGCGTAGGAATCTGGTTAGAGAATAAGGAAGTATAGACAAGCTTAAGCAACTAACTATTAAGAAAGATGACGTATACTTGAGTTGTCATAACAACGAGGTTTCTGCTGTTCATACTTCATATGCTGACAGTTTATAACACTTAGCCACAAAATCAACTATATCCTGCTTCATCGACCCCACCAGTAATGTTGCCTCAAGTCACAATACATCTTGGTTGCACTAGGGTGTACAAAGTACTTCGAGCTATCAGTCTCATCAAGAATGGTAGAATCAAATTACCAACATGTGGCACACCATCTCGCTCCTTAATATGCAAAATGCCTTCACCATCAAGAATGGCCTCCTTGGCCTCACCATGCAAAACCTTGTCATGAATCTTACTCAACATCACATCCTCAAATTGCCTAGCCTTGATTTGATCAAGAAATGTAAACTGTGCCTTTACATTGGTTAGCGATCTACTCCTCTGAGATATGTCAAGCTGCATAAAGCCATTAGCTAGAGAGTGCATCTCACTAGCCGACAAACGTGTGGTAACGGCTAGGCAAGCCAAGTTACCCATGCTCTCAACCTTTTTGCTCAACGCGTCGGCTAGCACATTAGCCTGACCCAAATGTAAAAGAATGGTGATATCATAATCCTTTAATAACTTCATCTACCTACCGTATGAAAATATGTTGTAGACTACGGTGGTCAGTAAGCACTTCATAGTGAACCCTATACAAATAATGTCTCAATATTTTAAGTGCAAAAACAATAACAACCAACTCCAAATCATGAGTAGGATAATTTTTCTCATGCACCTTCAACAGTCTGGAAGCATAGACGATAACATTCAATCCCACATCAAAACAACACCTAAACTATAACATGAGTCAAAACAATATATAATGAAATCCTTACACTCCATTAGCAATGCAATGAGCGGATGTCAACCAGGTCTTAAGCTGTCAAAAGCTCTCTTCTCATTCGTCAGACCAAAGGAAATGTACCTCTTTTTAGGTCAAACGGGTTAGATAAGAAGCAATAGGGGCAAATCCCTTCACGAACTTGCAGTAGTAACTAGCCAACTCCACAAAACTATGAATCTTGATCATAGAGGTAGGCTTAGTTTAATTTCTTACCACCTTAATCTTTTGCAGGTCTATCATAACGCTTTCTTTCGAAACCACATGACCCAAAGAAGTCCCCAAAGGCAACAAAATTCATAGAGTATTTTGCATAAAGTTGCTTCTCCTTGCGCAAATCCAATATTATTCTCAAATGGTACTCATGCTCTTCTCTACACTTACAGTGAACGAAATTATCATCAATGAAGACGATCATGAAGGAATCCAAGTAAGGCCTAAACACCTAATGTATTAATCCATGAAAGCAATTGGGGCATTAGTAAGCCCAAAGGACATCATCAAGAACTCATAGTGTACATATCAAGTTTGGAATGCAGTTTTGGGAATGTTCTCGGGTCGAATTTTTAACTTATGATACCTGAAACTCAAATCAATTTTGGAAAAAATCGAAGTACGTTGTAGTTGGTCAAATAAATCATCTATTATGGACAAAAGGTACTTCTTACGAATCGTAATCTTATTCAACTGATAGTAGTGTATGTACATACATAAGCTACCATCTTTTATTTTAGCAAACAACACTAGAGCATCCCACGGAGAAGCACTCAGATGGATGAATCCCATGGCAATTCCTGCAACTGAGCCTTTAGCTCCCTCAGCTCAACTAGTGCGATTTTATGAGGGGAATGGAGATGGAATGGGTACTCAACTATAAGTCTACAAAAATCAATATCTCGGTCTTGTGGCATGCTAGGCAAGTCGGTGGGAAACACCTCTAGGAACTCACATACCACTGGAACTGGCTTAATGGGTGAGACATCTGCAGTAGTATCTCAAAAATGAGCTAATAATATCAAACACCCTCAATTAATCTCTTGGCACGAATGAAAGAGATAAGTTTCATAGGAACAGGACGATAATTGCCCTCCTACTCAAGCCTAGCCATCCCTGGCATAGCCACAATTATCATCCCTGCATGACAATATAGAATTACATAGTAAGGAGATAACTAGCTATCTGCAGGATGATGTTAGAATCAACCCTGTCCAATGTCACCAAATCTACCCAAGTTAGATACCCTATGAACACGACAACAAGAATGGTACATCGTATTCACAATAACGCGGGGTCACCAACAGGGGTGGATGGATGCACAGAGCATCAAGAAAATCAAATACCATATCCAACCCCATAGCAAACCTAGAAGATACTTACGTAAAGGTAGAACCAGGATCAAACAAAATAGTGACCATTTGGTCACACATAAGCTAAGTGTTTGTAATAACTGCATTTGATGCCTCTGACTCAGGTTTTCTGGAAAGCATAGAAATTTTCCCTATCACTTGTATGAGCGCTACATTTGTCGAGTTGAGTACCTCCTCGAGTCCACCACCACGGTTAGTCTAGTTGCCACCTTTACCTGTCTCATGATCACTGTGGACGCCCCTTCCATCACCACCATTCCATTACCACTATTCCCCCCCCCCCCCTCCTACCTGTTTGAGTCAGAGCTCAGTGACACTACCGCTAGCTAGATAACTAAATATCGGACAATACTTGCAAACACGCCCTACCTCACCGCACTTGTAACAAACACGGTCCATAATGGGTCGCTGAGCTGGTGCGGATGGAGGTGGATAACTACCAAAGTCGAAAGTAGGCTGACTGGTACCTGACAGGCCTCCACCATAAACGTATACAACTAGATTGAATGGGGGCGTGAAGGGTAATTTTGCTAACTCTGACCCTTGGAATAAGATCCGCCGAAGTTGCCCATTCTTCAGGCTTTCTGACATTGGCATATTCCTCTTGCTTAACACACTTCACAAAGTCAATCACCTCCTGAAAAGACCTACTGGAGGACACCATCTGTAATGCTGGGATTTGATGACTAGTAGCGAAACCATTGAGAAGCAGCAAATCGGCTCCTCCTTTGTATGAAATAATTGCAAGGAATAGCGAGATAGTGAGTGAAATCTAGCCTCATTGGTTGCAATGAATGAACTACCCTTCTCGATACTCGTAAACTCATCTCTCTTCCTATCCCTAAGGGTATGTGGGCCATACTTCTCAAGACCAACCACATAAAACTGAGTCAATGATAGTGAGGGGATCCAACAACTCTACACTCTACATACGCCTACCACCGCATCTTGATGCCTTTTAAAGCTGAAAAGTCACGAACTCGACCCCATATCTCTCCACTACTCCTATTTTAGTCTCGTGGCAGTCAATGATAAGCTCGTAGGCATCTTCAGATTCAAGTGGAAGGTGGGAGACTTCATCTTAACAAATTTACAAAAACAAGTCATACTCATCACGCGACGCACTACCTATTGTGGTAAGACACTTGTTTCTGACGCCTCATCCATCTTGGGAGCCATGGCAACATCAGGATACACTCTTGGGTGCTAAACTGTGGGAGCTGTAGGGGTAGCCCCACCACTGGCCAACCCAATCAGGGAACTCAACAATTGCTACAACATATCTGAAGACATCTGAACTAGAGAAGCGCCACCCTGTATTGGAGTTGCCTCATTCTGCACCTTTGTTATATCCTCCTCTACCTTCTCAGGAGCATCTTCATAAGGCAGAGGAGATTCTGACCTTTCTCTAGTCGGCTTTACAACTGCTTGAGCTTGGCCCCGGGCGAGTGTGGTCCTTCTTAGGCCTCGAGCTCTACCCCTCGCTTGCTCTTCCTCTTCAATGAACCACAACCCTAGCAATTGGTGCAGATACCTTAGCTCTTGCTTCTACTACGTGTGTTCACACCATCTACGAGAAAGAATGAATGAGTCGGATACCAATTTGGATAGCCAGATATCAATTGAAATCAAGTAATAACACTGTTAGAATAGGAATAAGATTACATAGTCCTATTTAGAATTGGAATAGGAATAACATGTTGTTTCCTAGTTGGATTTGGATTAGGTTGTAGTATCTATAAATAGGGTCTTTACGTAATCAATGTAAATATGCAATTCAATAATATATTTTTCTCCATATTTCTCACATGGTATCAGAGCATTGGTGAGAAGAAAACCAGACAGTTCAGGTAACCGTCAGTCAGCTGGTGTGCATCATTTTTCTTTGTTTTCTGAGTGTTGCGCAAAACCAACAACACCACGAGGTGCAGAATACTCAGGCGAGCAAACCCCAGCAAGCTCCTCTGAGTTTCACTTGTTCACGCGCCCTCACGCGCCACTAGAAGTTCCTGATTTGCGTCCCCACGCGCCGGCGAGATTTTTTTCAATTCTTTTTCCAGCAGGGTTGCCTCTCCATTTTGAGGCTATCCGTGCATTTTTTTCCCAGATTCGATCACCGGAATTAGGGTTCCGGCAACTTAAAGCAATTTTGGGTGACTGTTCAGCGTTTCCAGGCAGTTTTCTGGCCAATTTTTTTTTAAATTTTTTTTGACCAATTTTCTTTTGGCTACAAAAGTTGATTTAAGGATGTCCTTTGGGATCGATATGTTTGGCTCCAAAAGTACAGGAATAGGAAGTTCTTATCCTATGATCACTTCAGAATCATTAATGGGTAGTTCCAACTAATGAGTGCAGAGGCAGAATATCGAGCAATGGCTACAGCAACTTGCGAGCTTATTTGGGTCAAACAGTTATTGAGGGAGCTAAAATTTGGTGAGGTTGATCAAATGGAACTTGTGTGTGATAATCAAGCGGCCCTTTATATTGCACCAAATCCAGTGTTTCATGAAAGGACCAAGCACATTGAGATTGATTGTCACTTTGTCAGAGAAAAGATACTCTCAAAAGATATTGTTACAAAGTTTGTGAAATCAAGTGATCAGCTTGCAGATATCTTCACCAAGTCCCTCACTAGTCCTCGTTTAAATCTGTAACAAGTTAGGTGCTTATGATTTGTATGCACCAGCTTGAGGGGGAGTGTTAGAATAGGAATAGGATTACATAGTCCTATTTAGAAATGGAATAGGAATAGCATGTTGTTTCCTAGTTGGATTTGGATTAGGTTGTAGTATCTATAAATAGGGTCTTTATGTAATCAATAAATATATTTTTCCCCATATTTCTCACAAACAAGAAGGAAAGAATAAATTAAAGTTTCCAAGTGCCTTGTAGCCTCTCGAAGAGAAGTACAAACATCTCTGTACTATTCCACAAGACTCTACTAGACCTGTTCTAGTATGATGAGATCGACAAACATAGGGCTCTAAATATTAACTTTGTCACGATCTAAATTCCCATGAGTGGTAGTACCCACGACAACCCTCCTATGGGAGAACCATCTAATTGAGTTAGGGTTTTCAACCCATTCCCTTGTCGCAATTCCCTAAAACTCACATTAAAGGGAAGTAAGTAATTCTATGCTAGGAAGTAAAATCTAACAACGTAGAATCATCTTTACACCAATTTAGGACTATCCATAGGCATTTCCCATCAATTCATGAACATAGGGCCTAAACCAAAGAATTCCACCACGAATCACATTCTAGCGATCCTAGGATATGAATGGATTAGTTGACGTTAGAAGGGAGTAATAATATGAACGAAAAAGTCCTAGTTGATAGAAATTCCCCTCTTAAGTTTAAGGATGAAATTTGAATGTTCGGGAGAAAATAAGGTCAGAAAGTGAGAATAGGCATTTAATCATTGTCGATGATTGTTGCAGCAGCCATCTGACCCCTATGGCGACAATTGGATGCTATAGCAGTCACTTAGCTTTTGTGATGGCCGTGGTGGCGATGACTTTGATGCTGTGGTGGTCCTGCTACCGTAATGTGGGTGCCGCCATCGAGGCCTAAAATGGTAGCTTAGAGGAAGTTGCAAATTTCCCCTATTTTGCAACACACTGGAATTTATGATGACACATATAAGTCCCATTATGGAAATTGCTATAATCTGTACAAATTCATTTCTCATTTCGAAAGTTTCTATGGATTACTGAACCCCTTGGTTATCATAATATAAACTCAAAATCCTTAAACGCTACCTACCAGTGTTATGAAAGGCACTTGCCTCTGCGCCTAAGGCGAGAGGCAAGGCACAACTACGAAAGGTGACATAATGCGAGAGGCGCATAGGCGTCGCCTTTCAATTTTTTTTTTTAAAAAAGACCAAATTTAATGATTTAAAAAAACACATCTTAGGGTTTAATATGAGACCCGACTTTTTTTTCTTCACTTTCTGCTGCGACGCGACTCTCTTCAAGTTCAGCCTTCAAGTTCTCCTCTTCCAAACCAGTTCGTTTCTTAAGTCTCGCCTCTTTCGGTTCGTCCAAACTCCAGCAAACTCGCCTCTTCCCGTTTGTTTCAGGTAAGCTTCTTTGTTTCTTCGTCTTCTTCTCTTCTTTGATCTTTCTTTCTTCTTCTTTTTTCTTTCTTCTCTAGTTCCAGAATCCAGAGGGCAGGGCAGAGGCATTTTCTTTCTTTTTTTTTCCTTGTTGATTCTTCAGTAGTTCAGCTCTTATCTTCAGTTCTGCCAAGAATCCAGAATATTGCAGTTCCAAACTTCCAATTTCTGCGGTTCTGTTCTGCCCAGCCCATATTAAAAAAAAAGTTGTAATCTTCTTTATTAATACAATTGTGTTGTATACTAATTTATATTAATTTGTCCATGAATAGTGTGATTGACTGATTTCAATGGCGCTTGATCATAGCAAAAGGAAGGACATTGGATGGAATATTTGCTAATATATGTTATTGTTATTGAGATTTTTTTTTTGTGTGTGTGTGTATATATATATATGCAATTAAATATTTCAAGATTTTGGTATAAATTGGTGCCTCAATTCAAAAAGCGAGCGCCTCGCCGCGAGGCGACGCAGTGCCTTGTCGCCTTTTGCCGTCCAAAACACTGCTACCTACCAAACGCAGACGAGCTCTAAACCCCACAATATCAGATTTCTATCAAAAATCGTCCTAGCTTGAAATTTTTCCCAAGTCTCATCCTAGGAAAACCTCACCCAGGTACTTACATCCTAGCAATTGCTATAATGATGGGATGGGGCATTACGCTAAGTGTTTTCTTCTTACACGTAGCTGTAGAGAGAGTTAAATGCAGCATATTTAACATAATTTAGAGAGTTAAGAAGTAATTTTCAGTTTTTTTTAACATCTACATAAATTAAAAAAGGGAGACTAAAAGGCAAAAATAGGAGAAAAAAGAAAATTGTATTTGTTGGTCAAAACGAAGTGTCACATAGCTCATTTTTTCCCGACTTCACATCACTCATCATTGCAGGCCACATATTTTTTTAATTGACTGACATTTTTTTCATGTTATTCATAAAAAGATTCATCCTTTTTGGCTTTTTAATACTTTCCATCTTTTCATTCAACTCATTGGAGTTATATAGATTTTATTTTTATTTTCTTTTAAGAACTTGATTTTTACAATTAAAAGCTTCAATCAAGTATTTCTTTCTTAAAGAATTAAAAAATAAATAAATCTGGCATGATGTGAGACTTTTGTGAAAGGCAGTGGCTTATTTATAAAAATGATTTTTTGGGACAAAATAGGAGTAAGTATAAATTCAATTGCTGACCACAATTTTTTAATTGGTTGACATTTTCTCACGTTAGCTTATGAGATGCCAAATTTATTTATTTTGATATTTTAAATAAAATTACTTGATTTCAGCATTTAATTGTTAAAATCGAGTTCTTGATAAGAAAATAAAGGAAATATTAAAAAAAATTGAAACAAAAGAAAAAAAAATATGGTTCTGAATGATATACCATATCATCTAAAGTAGAATGAATTGAAAGAAAAGAAGAAAAGTAGTGAAAAGAGCCAAAAATGATGAGTTCTTGACCGAAGAACTATGTCACACACTATCATGCTATAGACCACATTTAATAAATATAATAGATAGATTATATATCTAAAAGGTAAAGATTTATGTAATGAAATACCAATAAATTTTGTGTTAGTGACCAAATAATCAGTTGATGACCATTTTCCGTTGCCGTTGATACACTAAGGGGTCGTTTTGTAGAGTGTATTAGTAAAAATAATGCAC
The DNA here is from genome assembly GCA_029948455.1 of Solanum rostratum. Lineage (NCBI taxonomy): Eukaryota > Viridiplantae > Streptophyta > Magnoliopsida > Solanales > Solanaceae > Solanum > Solanum rostratum. The sequence goes on from CM057049.1 coordinate 54,233,813, forward strand.
GCATTATCTTGATGTATTAGTAGTACCATCTGTGGTACACTGTTTCATGCTATGCATTAGTTATACACTCTATTGTGTATCAAGGTGTATTACTAATTCTTTGAATTTCTAGATATTAGTAATGCAAGGGGAGTTAATGCATGCATTGGCATGATTAAAGATCCAATTGCCCCTCAAAACTTTTTTTTAAGCATCTCTTGCATCATATTTGTGGAGGGTATTTTTGTAAATAAATATTTTATAAAATATTATGCAATGCATGCTATATATTTTTTTTTTTTTTGAGAATTAGTACTGCTATATTCTTCAGCATTTTAAGAATGTTGACTACCTCCAAAAAGTTACAAGGTAGAAGCTTAAACTTTCAAGCTTTATAGAGCACCTAGGAAAATTATCAACTCATTTACTTCCTCTATACAGTTTCCTTTACAACAGCACCAAAAGAAATAGACACTAAGCAGTTTCGTTTTACATCATGAATGGACTTGATCTTGTCTTCAAAACATCTTTCATTCCTTTCCTTCCATACTGTCCACCATATGCATGAGGGAGTTATCCTCCACCTTTTTTCCCGACTCTTGCTACCCCCTCTTCTTATCTAGCAGCTCGTCAAATCTACAGTATGTTCAGGCATTGCCCATTTGAGGAAACAGGTTCCACATTTGTGTAATGAATTTTCAATGCGAAAAAAAGGTGGTTGTTTGCCTCCGCAGTTTCATTGCACAAAACACTACTTGTCACTACTACTCTCCCCTTTTTGTAGAACCTCATGCGTTAGACATGCTCTCTTCACCACCAACCAAGTGAAACATTTAATCTTGGTGGAGCCATGCTTTTCAAAATGTTCTTCCAGAAGTTTGAGGATGCTCCTTGAATCACACTGTTATCTTTCTTGTACATTTTATTCACGAGAAAATGCCATCCCTGAATGTGTCCATCCCAGTGTATCAGAATGAGCAGTAGTAATGCAATGCATTGCTATTTTAGAACACCAAACCAAACAATGCATAAAAAATCTCTTAATAAATGGGCAAGCATAATTAATACTAGCATTATTAATACACTCTATTTAGCATTATTCTTATATATCGTACCAAACAATCCCTAAGTGTAAAACTTTGTAAAAGAGTCTTGTACTTGGAAGGTACATATCTTAAATTTGGAATAATTAATTGAAAATAAGGTAGAAGAGAGCTAAAAGGAGACGTGCTATTTAAGTAGAGAATGTAAATAGATGGAGGTTTTTTGTTACTCAACAACAACAACAACATACCCAGTGGAAACTCACAAGTGAGGTTTGGGGAGGGTAGAATGTACGTAGACCTTACCGCTACCTCATAGAAGTAAAGAGGTTGTTTCTTGGGAACCTTCGTCTCAACAATCCATAAGTAGAATAAACTAGATATGACAAAAAGAAAAGGAATAAGAAGAGCGACTACTAATGAAAAACACATGATATTATGTAAATACGATAAATTTAACACATAATATAGATAAAGACAACACATGATATATGGACTCGACAACACCTACTACCTTACAATACCCCACGACTATACATCAACATAACCCTGCTAACCTATTAACCTTCTACTCTAATTCGTGACCTCCACTTCTTCCTATCTAAGGTCATGTCCTCGATGAGATCAAGTTTTGCCATATCCTGTCTAATCACCTCTCCCCAATACTTCTTCGGTCTACTTCTCCTAGTGACTTCTAAATCCAACCTCTCGCACCTCCTTACAGGAGCATTGGTATCTCTTCTCTGCACATGTCCAAACCATCGCAATCTCGCTTCCCTCATCTTATCGGCCACCGGGCCACCTCTAGCTTCTCCCGAATGGTCTCATTCCTAATCTTATCCTTCCTTACAAGAGCATTGGTATCTTATGAGGTTTTTTATTACTCATAAGATATAATTAGATGTAGTAAATATGCTAGAATTTCTTTTGAGTACATTAAACAAATTGATTAATGAAAGAGAAAATTCCAAAAAAGCAGATTAAAGATATTTAGTTTTCTAGGTCATAGTGAGGTGACACATCACCTTGTCCATAACTATCTATATATATATATAGAGAGAGAGAGAGAGAGAGATTTTGCTTAACCTGAATACAAAATAATTTAACTCGCAAGTGCTGGATTAGCAGTAAATTATCATTTTAACAAAAATGCAATAACTGGAGTGTAATTTCTCTATGGAAAAATTCAAAATCCTTAATGAGTTTGAGGACAATCAAGAGGGAAAAAAATTGACATTACTGAATAAGTGAATAGAATTGAAGACATTTAGAGAAGAAGTAACTGAATAGAGTTGAAAGTAATAATCCTTATGGAAATTCTCAAAAGTTGTGAGTTAGTGGGGCTTGTCCAAGTTTCTTTATGGTGGAGAGAGATCTTTTCTCGTTCGAGTTATTTTTCATAAAATGAGTTATAAGTGGGATGACTTTATTGATATAAATAAAAGATAAATGACTTTCTTAGTTGATTTCACTACTTAAGTGAGCATCTGGTACATTTACTCCATAAAAACTTTAACAATGGTTTTATCTGATTATTCAAGATTTAAGACACATTGACACATTGTTTGGTAAGTCTTAGCCTTTTATTAGATATTTCATGTGGATTTACCAAACTTTACTTTGAATTTTGAAGTTTGATTACAGTTGGTTTTCATGCATATGGTAAGGTTTTAGTTGACCACTTTACACTAGTTTTTTGCAACAGGTTTACACGAAGAGGTTTATCTCTCTTTCATTAAACATTACCTGCATATGTGGTAGGGGAGATATTAATGGTTGGATGTAAAAGTAAAACCTTGACGTGTTACTATTACATGTGTGGTGGGGGATTGATTAATGCGGATGTGAGTGAATATGAATCTTAAGTTCTGGAGAACTAGTATCACGACTATTAACTTGGAATTGTTCATATTTATGTCTGTAAATGCTTATTTATTTATGTCTTAATCTCTTTGCAGTTAGTAAAACAGGCAATCATGCCTCGTGTTCATGGGTTGGCACTAAAAACGACTGTTGCTGCGGTACGTAGTCTAATGTTTTATGCAGGATGTTATGGCATGAGTTACTCTAGAGCCTTGTGACTGTAAATGAAAACACCAGAAAATCCTGAATTTAAGGAAATTGATATTCTTAGCATTTCTCATCTTCCAGGAAAAATACTGCTTGCATTGTTAGATGAGTGCTTTGGCACATCAATTCCTAAACTTTGTGTCACATTAGTTTTTTTCCCTAGTGAACATATATAAATAAACTTTTTGGGTCACATTAGCTTTTTTTTTTTTTACCTTGTGAAAGTAAATTAATCTTTCTTTCCTGATCCATGGGTTCCTTTTCTCATTGTCACTGATTGTTAAGCTAGGCTGTTCTTTGGGTTGTTGACCAAGTTGAAGCGACTAATTGTTGATAAACCAGTCCTTTCTTTGGTTTGTTGGTCAAGTTGAACATTGATAGAGGAACAATAGTTCTTTTCTCTTGTCAGGTGAGGGTCAATGCGCTGCTATGTTTGGGAGACATGGTCCACGCGCTGGACAAGCCTGCTGTTCTAGAGATCTTACAGACAATCCAATGTTGTACTGCGGTTGATCGATCTGCACCAACTCTCATGTGTACCCTTGGTGTTGCCAACTCTATCTTAAAGAAGGTATATTTTATCTTGGTCAACCTGATTACTCGTGCTTGAAATAATAGTATCTAATCGCTTGCTTAGCTTTTACTTTAATTTTCTTTTCCTCAGAACGGGGTAGAATTTGTAGCAGAACATGTCCTTCCACTTCTCATGCCTCTTCTCATTGTTCAACAATTAAATGTTCAGCAATTCGCAAAGTACATGGCTTTTGTGAAGGAGATTCTCAGGTATGACCATTTACATCCATCCGCTAATACTCATTTCATCTTTCCCCATATGTCATCTGTGCATGTACACCCTTGAGAAAGGGGTACTGGAATTTCAGATGCTAAAAGAACATTGGTGAGCTTACTGGTAACTGGTATTTCCTTTTTCTGTTTGATTATTTCCATCATGAATAATTGGATTGGATACGACCTGCAAAACTTGCTTGCTTCAATCTTTGATTTTGCTCAGTGTTGTTAAAGGCACTCTTAAGCCCTGAAATGACATGCCTCGCGTAATGTGTGCTTCAATATCATCATCAATGTTCCAAGGCATTCTTTTCCTTAGTTTTGGACTAAACATATATATTTGTATTTTGGACTTAAACATATATCTTTGTATTTTTTCTACCTTTGCACCATTTTTCCATTAAAGCCCACGTTTTATTGCACTTTATTTGTGCTTAAAGTCCAAACGGACCTTAGAGCTTTTTCTCTTTTGGATAACACTGTGTTTGCTCAATGGAGACAACCACCACCCCACCATGCGCCTAAAAGAAGGTTAGAGAGGAAACTAAAGAAAAAGGGTCATGTTTAAGAAATGGTCTGTTGTAATGGATTTTCTTAGATTACAAGACTCTGCCTTTCTGTAATCCCAGACCCCACTTGTGGGATTCCACTGGGTATATTGTTGTTGTTGTATTCCTAAGGATTTCCATCGGAGAGAACTAGATGTATTGGGTCTTTAATTTAATATAATTTCAATTTATTTCTTTTTCTTTTTCAATTTCTTTGTCATGCACATTTTACAGGAAGATCGAAGAGAAGCGAGGAGTGACACTGAGCGACTCAGGAAATCCAGCAGTAAACATAAAATCATCTCTTACAGTTGATGCTCAGATTCCTGGACAAGTAAACAAAACAAGTGCGAGTTCTCAGTCTACCACAAAATGCAGCCCATCTTGGGATGAAGACTGGATTCCACCAAGGGGATCTTCAACTTCCGTACAGTCTTCTGCAACATTGCCTGCCCAATCCACTACTGCAGGACAGTCGATCCAAGTTACTTCTGGACCTTCACAGTCATACATGACATCTGATGTATCTAGTCAGCAGCTATCGTCTTCATGTCCTGCTGTTGATGTGGAGTGGCCTCCTAGACCTTCCTCACTTGGTACTACCATCCTAGGCGATTCTGAGAAACAATTAGAAAACAAGGGGGCATTGGGTTCAAGTCTCGATGATATTGATCCTTTTGCTAACTGGCCGCCCCGACCTAGTGGTTCCTCAGCTGCTTCTCACTCTTTAAACAATGGAACAACGGCCCAGTTCGCAAGCCGACCTGTGTCTAACAATAGTGCAACTCTTCTGAATGGTTTGAACTCTCAAACAAATGGCCTTGATTCTTGGGCTTTCAGCACCCAAATTTCTTCCCAACCCTTGAAACAGAATCAAGGAATTATGTCACACACTGATAGCATCAGTAGTGGGGGTCTTGACTCACAGAATTCACTTGGATTTATGAAACATAGTCAAGGGTCATCATCAGCTTTGAGTGCTTCTAGTGGTCGAGCAACCGATATTGTATCAATTTTTTCTTCGAACAAGGGTGAGCAGACTGCTCCAAGGTTGGCTCCACCTCCATCAACTGCCGTTGGTAGAGGAAGGGGAAGAGGAAGGGGAAATCAAGGGCAACTAAGGTCCTCAACATTAGGGTCTGGTAATGCAAAGTCTCATCTGCAGCAGCCCCCTCTACTGGATTTGCTCTAATTGCCAAGATGCAGATCCCTTGTAATGCGAATCTGGTGATCTGATTTAGATCAATCTGGGGAGCTGTTGATACCACGTGATTAAAGATTTTTGCCAGCAATGCCATGGAGAAACCTGTTCATACTCTTGCTGCATGGCAGTGTTTGCCTGGGTAGGCGCAGATTGTTGTAGAGTGACCCTTTTTGTAGAATAGTGTGGCTGAGTTTTTGGTTTCCTTGTTTAGTATTTTAATTCTTGAAAAAGAAATCATTTAAGTTGTTGAACAAGGGTTGCTTTGTAATGAGATTGTATTTTTAAAAGCAATTGGCTCTCAACGATGTTTGAGAAATAATGAAAGAGATGGCACATTTCAATCTTTTCTCTAGAATATGGGCTGAACGTTTAGAAGTCAGATTTCCTCTTTGATGAAGTGCTCTTCTCATCATCAGCATCGAAAATAGATTCACTAATGAAAGGTCTTTTCAGCAAGATTTTGGCCAGAAGTGTGAGGTGGCGTTGTAAGCCTATTAGGAGTTGTTTGGTATGAGTGTATTAGTAAAAATAATGCATGCATTAGCTTTTGTATTGATAATATCTTGTTTGGCACACTTTTTCCTGCTATGTATAAGTAATGCAAGAATAGATCCAGTGGATTGAATTAAGAAAAAAGAACTGCCCATGCATGAATGTTGTGGTCTGGGTGGTTCGTTTTCATGAGATTAGAATATTTAAAATGTGTCAGTATCCAAAATTTACAGATGTCCCTTCATCAAGAAGGACGAATACATGGTTCATATACAATATTAGAGAGAGAAATAGCAGTTTATCAACCTAAGTTGATTTTCATTTATTTGTCTGAAGTCTAAAATCCTACTTGCTAGCAGAAGTATCCATGTGGAGCTCACTCAGGAAGATGTTTTTGCTGATGTTCACGGCATCTATCTTTGTTTGTTTTATTATTATGTGACTCCTCTTCCTCATGAGCTGTAAATTTTTATTTGACCCAAGTCACCATTCACCTCCTGTCATTTCATCATTCTATATGTTTAAGTTCCCCCAAAATATCATGCACTTAACCCTTTTACCCTTATGACATTACTTATTTGCCCTCATGTCATTGCTTATTAAATATTTATTTAAAATTTTAATTAATAACCTTTTTAATTTGTTCATTTTAAAGTTGAATTACGAAAATAATCTTTTGAAATTTACAAATTATTTTTATCACTTAATTATTAATTTATTTTCAAAAGTTGAATTACGAAAATATCATTTTTAAATTTAATTTTTTTTTACCACTTAATTATTAATTTTATTTCCTTCAATCATCTAAAAAAAATTTCTTCATTTAATATTTACTTTGAATTCATTGAATTGTAACGGTATAATTTTAAGATCCAGAGAATTTGAAAAGCTTATTCATTATACACTACATTTATTTGACTAATCTAATAATTTCAAGAATTGTACGAATTCAATTGAATAATGGTTTAACAAAAATTAGAAGCCAACATTCATTTCCTTTATTGATTACACTATTAATATTATATTCTATATGTAACTGAAGTCACTCTAATGGTTCCACTAACATTTGGGCACTATAATTGAAAGGTAAATACATAGTGTGGTTCCAAAACTTCTTCAGTCATTAGATCATACCATTATATATATATATATATATATATTGAGAAGCTCTTATCTTCAAAGTTAGATTATTATTTTATTTCTATAATAAAAATTTAGTTAAATAATATTAATATGCTCCATAAGTAAAAACAAATTCAATTAAATAATTTTTCTATATATGAAATGAATTGAACGGATATTTGGTGGAGCAATAATACTTTAATGCTCACACTTAATTTAATGAATTTATTTATGGTTGAGAGTATTCATATTCTCCTATATTTATAATTTTAAAACATTTCTATCCCTTTTCCTTTTTTTATCTTGTCAGCTGAAATTTGTTATAATAATTAGTAATTATTAATTACTGTAGTTATTAGTCATAAGCATTTTCAGTTATAATCTTCTTTCATTAATCACTGTACAAACTTTTTACATGCTTTATTTTACAGTATAAAAGTGCACAATCAACTACTAAAGCATTGTATCAATAACAAGTACTTTTTGCCTATCCCTCTGTTACTTCTTTTTGTTCTCTTATATATAATTTCCATGTGTGTACACTTGCTTGAAAATTTTTTGTTTCATGTCTCACACTAATACTATTTCCTTAAATTAATTACACTTTGTTTTTCGCAAGAAGAAATGATTATTGGGGATTTCACACAAATATATCAAAAATTAATGGTATTTATAAGGCACTAGCAACCTTTCTAAAATTACCATTAAACTAGCAATTTTAATTACAAAAATAGGAAAGAGAGTATTTTTAAATTGATTAGCATAGTATTGATGTAATATGATTGTGTTGGAAAATGGAAGAATAAAAGAAAATCCAATAAATGACAGCCCCCCAATCAGTATACAAATTAAATACCCATTGTGTAATGGATTGTCCGTTGTGAAGAACCATCTGGAACACCATAAAACTGTAGTTTCTCGCCCCGTGTGCATATATATATATATATATATATATATATATGCTTAACTCATAAAGAGACACCTAAACTTGTCCTCATTTTTCACCTAGATACCTAAACTAAGACAAGTTCCTAATAGACACCTCAACTGCTCAGATTTGATCCCATTAAACACTTTTATCCTAATTGGCACTCTCCGGTACTTTTTTTTAAAATTTTCAGGCAAAAATAAATAGTTGCGGTCCAAAATTTTTTTTTTTTTCATAAAAGTAGGTTCTCAAAATTCTTAGTTATCCAAAAAATTTTTTTTTCCATAAAGTAGGTTCTCAAAATTCTCCGTTAACCATATGCGAAAAAAATTATTACAATTTTAAATAAAAATTTTTTTGCACATGGTTAACTGAAAATTTTGAGAATCTACTTTATGAAGAAAAAAAAATATTTTTGGACCGCAACTATTTATTTTTGGCTGAAAAATTTAAAAAACAGTACCGGAGAGTGCCAAGTAGGATAAAAGTGTTTAATGGGATCAAATCTGAGCAGTTGAGGTGTCTATTAGGAACTTGTCTTAGTTTAGGCGTCTAAGTGGAAAATGAGGACAAGTTTAGGTGTCTATTTATGTATTTGACCATATATATATATATATATATATATATATATGTATGTATGTATGTATGTATGTATGTATGTATATAATATGATGAGAAAAAGCAATGAAAAAAAAAGAAACACAAAGGAGTTAAAAAAATTTAATCGGATTATTTGTGAATATCCATTTAATCGGATTAGAGTATGTAAGATAATTTGGTGTTCAAAAAAAAAATATAGTTCACAAATAATTCGAGGCAATTCGATATTATATAGACAAGAAGATCCAAAAAAAATCTTATGGAAAATAATACTGTTTGGTAGTGTATCAACAATGTTTTAATTTGTGTCCATTTTATAATTGTCATTTTAGAATATACTTTTTTTTGACTTTTTCCTGACCTGAAACATCTAGTCCATTTAATGTGATTTGATAGGAACCCATTTGAACAACCTACTAATCCTAGGTTATCATTAAGTTATTGTACTTCATGCACATATGAAAAGTGTCATAATAGTGATATTGTACTAGTTGGAGGGAAATGGTTTGAGTATATAATAAGTTTTTGAGCCATGTAAATATTTTTGTTGGTGAACTTAAGGAATTGGGCGTGTGTTCTAAAGAAGAAAATTTTTTGGGTGGGGCCAAGGTGTTCGATTCGTTTAAAGCCATGGGTAACAATAATATTGTGTCAATTTTGGTGAAATATAATAGAAAGTGAGACTTAACAGGTATAATATTTATTAAGTATGCTTTAAATTGATAATTTTTTAAAAAACAATGCTGAAAATTTGTGACAAAACTCTATTTCATCGTTTCTCGTAAATTTATAAAATTGTGAGAAATTAGTGGTAGGATGTTGATGTTGTGGTTAGATGAAAACTTTGTTGGTTGGTTATGAAGGTGATGATAGTCGGTATGGTAAGCGTATTTTTTTGGTTTGTAGATTAATACCTATACTTTGTTGATGTTGTATTTGGGTGAAAAATGTGTTCACTGGCTAGCGATGTAATGGTAATATATATGATGTGCGTGATGCTAATGTTTCTGTTGAAGTTTTGCTGACTAGCATGGTGTGCGTGATGGTAATTTTTGCTGCTGAAGTTTTTGTTGACTTGTATGGCGTGCGTGACGGTAATGTTTTCTGTTGATTGTAATGACTGTGATGTATGTTTGCGGACGTAAACAGGTAACTACGTAGATTATATGCTGGAAGGAGTATTATATGATACTTCATCAAATTACGATGGTTTGTTGAGAGTAATTGCTTCGCAAATAGGGTTAGACGCAATATGCGTCGAGTTAGTAATACAATATGTCATAGATGTGCATTCACCACCGTTGAGAATCCACAATGACATGGGGGTAAAGGTCTATTTGGATCAAAGAGGTGTAACCCGAATTTCTTTTCAAAATATCAATTATGTGTGACATCCATTAATCGAGATGGTGAGGCAACAAGTGAAATACAAAATAATGAAATAGTGTTGTGCAACCCAATACCGTCGCGAGACACGGGTTTTGCGATCATTGACATTGTGTCCGTAGACTTGTGTGAAGAAAATGAAGAGCCAATTATAATAAACAACCCATTGACCGATGTAGTCGTGGCAGGCCAAATCTACGAAAACAAGCATACATTGGTTGTTGTTGTGCAACAGTATGCGCTATTGAGGCAATTCTGATTCAAGGTTATCCGGTCGTCTACAACAAGGTAAAATGAACAAGTAATGCTTATTGTTAAGGTATTTAACATGAAATTGTAAAAATGCTAGCTCAGATGCTTGCTTCTTATTTTGTACTTTTTCTTTGAAATGTGCATGTGATAATTGTTCGTGGGTGTTAAAGTCGTCATCGCTTGGTAAGTCTGGTTTATTCAAGTGTGGATTTTCAACGATGAACACCAATGCGGGAGCAATTCTAGGGCATAGATAAAACGTCAATCGTTAAGTTCTGTGCTAGGTTCAATGTTGTTGCCTAAGTATACGGACGCCAAAATAGTTTACAGTCCGAGCGACATACGAACTGACATGAGGAGGGAACATGGTATTTCATTGACGTACATGCATGCATGGAGGGGCAGGCAAAATGCACTGAAAATATTACGTGGAGACCCAGAAGAGTCATACTCTAAATTACCAATGTAACTGTATATGTTGGCAGAAGCTTATCCTGGGAGTATTGTTAACCTTTAAAAATCGAAGAAGATAAGTTTCTATATTCATTTATAGCACTTGCTACAATCATACAAGGGTGGGAATATTGCCATCCCATTGTTGTAGTCGATGGGACACACATACAGTCCACATTCGAAGGGACGATGTTGATAGCTAGCACAATGAATCCTGGAGGTTTGTATTTGAAGTAAAATATTGAGTCAAGTTTTATTACATATGCACTTATAAAATTTTATTAAGTGTACTGCAATTATATGTTTAATTTCATTGTGATTTCATGATCTCGTAGGACATATTTTGTGACTGGCGTATGGTATTGCAGATTCTGAGAATGATAACGCATGGGGTTGGTTTTTTGAAAATTTCAAACTAGCATTTGGTGATAGGTAAGACATGTTTTGTTTCTAACCGAAATAAAAACATATGAAATGCTACGACATCAGTTTACCTAGACATCAAACATTATGCTTGTATCTTCCATTGTGGGCTAATTTTCTAAAGATGACACACAAGAATACCGATGAAGTTAGAAAATTATTTTTCGCATTGGCAAAAGCATATACAGTGCAAGAGATTGACGAGCTGATGGGTCGAATGGATGAAATCAATCCAAAGATTCGTTCCTACCATATTAAGGCTGATTTTGAGAGATGGTTTCACTGTCATACAACAGTAAAAAGGACTTGGACTTTGACCAGCAACATAGCTGAGTCCATCAATAGTGCAATCGTGTTTGGAAGAAAGCTGCCAGTGATTCCAATGTTGGAGTATGTGAGACAAATAATACAGCGTTGGAATGAAAAACACAATGAGGAGGGTAGGACAACAACAACTATTTTGACGAAAAAATACAATAGAGTGCTAGTAGATAATATGCAACAGTCCAATAGTATGATGGTTAGTACATTGTAATTTCTTAATCTTAACTTATAATAGTTGAAAATTATCATACTAAATATTATTTTTTGCTGCAGCTATGGACTTCGACAGAACATCTTCATACTATTGTGGATGGTGCTAAAAGATTCACGGTTTGTCTAACCACACGTATGTGTAGCTATGGAAGGTTTCAACACGATAAAATCCCATGTAGTCATGCAATAGCAACTATTGAATATAGGAAGAAGCGCGTAGAGGAATTCTTCTTGGTTTACTATAGTGCAAAGAACTTCAAAGATACGCAATACCAATTGAGCCACTGCACTGTGAAAGTGCACGGGAGATTCCAAGCCATGTGGTGGATGACGTAGTACTGCCACCCACCACAAGAAGGAGACCAGGGAGGCCATCTAACAAGGACTGGAAAAAGGATTCATTGAGAGTAATTCAAAAAAAAAATATACTTGCAGTTTGTATGGGGTGGAAGGTGACACAAAGAAGCATTGTGGCCCAAGAATGTCGGGGGGGTGGGGGGGGGGGGGGGGGAGGTACACAAAGTAATTGCAAACTGCACTTTATGAGGGGGAGTGGGTTGAATTAGTATTGTTTGATTTTAATGGTGTGTATGTGTGTTTTGTATTTTGAAAAATTCATGGTATACCATGTTGGTACTTTAGTTTCTGGTATTTTTAACTGGTTAAATCGCCCAGTTGTTTGGTATCTTGTTTGGTGTTTCATCTAGTTGTATTCATGGTTTATTGATGATTATGTAACTTTTGTAAAAGGTAAGGGAATTGGGAAAAACAAAAAGCACGTCAGGTGGTTTGTGTAAAACTAGTTCCAAAATGGTATAACAATCTTGTGGTGTATCTGTTATTTGTTTTCTGAAAAAATCCTTGGTATGTGAATTGGTTCTGTAAATACAGGTACTAAATGTTTTATGCAAAATTCATGGTATACCATCTTGGTACTTTGGTTTCTAATATGTTTAAGTGGTTAGCTCGGCCAGTTGTTTGGTGTCTGGGTTGGTGTTTCATTTGGTTGTATTCATGGTTTATTAATGTTTATGTAACTTCTTAAAAAACTTGAATTTCTGGTATGTAGTTAAAATTCATGATTTTTTATTTGAATTTACATATATTTTAAAAAGGGAAAAGGGAATCTGGAACCCAACAATTTATGGTATGTAATTAAAATTATGAAGATAACAAATCCTGCTTGTTGGCACATAATAGTAATTCAATGTAATCCATGAGTTGATTAAAGGTTAATTAGGGGTGTTACCAAAATGACACCAAAATAAATGGGCATGAATTTTTTTTTAATCACGTGAGAACAATTACCGCAAAAATTAACAAAAAATATCTGAAACAAAAATTACACCACCAGGACACACTGATGTACAAAAATATTTCTTGTCCAACTTTACATTAAACTATGACTTCCTCCTAGGAACATACTTAGACACTGGGACCCTTTCGCTTTCACCTACGTGCACAGCTTGCCTCGTTGGACCACCAAACCTGCTGACGACCTTTCCAGTGATCTCACTTCGCTAATAGCACCAGACTCAATTTTCTTGTTGTCATAGTCCCATAATAAAGTACCATTGTAATCATACAAAATTTATCGAAATATAAATTTTATAAAATGATTCAAATTATATTAAATTCAAAATATATTAGTCCAAACAAATATTGTGGATTAATATAATTTGATTATTAAGTCCAATAAAGTATGGATTTAATTAAAAGACCAAATTCAATTATTTGGGCTACAAAAGATAATCCAAAAAATATATTAGTCCAAACAAATATTATGGATTAATATAATTGGGTTAATTAATTAAGTCCGATAAAGTATGAATTTAATTAAAACCGCAAATTCAATTATTTGGGCTACAAAAGATGACTCACTTTATTAGGCCCAATATCCTCTCATCTAAGAGGCTCATCTTGGTGCCACGTGTCAAATGACGTGGCACGCAAGTCAAACAAAGAAGCGCCCATCTTAGCGCTATGTGTCAAATGACGTGGCACACCAAGTCAAACAAAGAAGCGCCCATCGTGGTGCCACATGTCAAATGACGTGGCACGCCAAGTCAAACAAAGAAGTGCCCAACTTGGCACCATGTGTCAAATGACATGGCACGCCAAGTCAAACAAAGAATCTAATGAAATCATGTCATGTGTCAAAATGGCAAGCCCATTTCATTAAAGCTCAATATGCCATGTCACTTAAATCTGATTGGCTGAATGGAAATCTTTCCTATTATAATTCTTCTATTCTACAGTTATAAATAGAGGTCTTCATAATTCAAACAAAAAAGAAGAAGAAGAAGAATTCTAACAAAAAGCTAGAGAGAGCTCGTGGAAAAAAGCCACAAATTCCTCTACAAATTCAAGAATTCAAATATCCAAGTTCAAGAACAAGCATAAAAGCTCTTGAACTAAAAAAAAGTCAAGATTCAAGATCAAGAACAAGAACAAAGTTAAGATTCAAGATCAAGAACACATCCAAATTTCAAGATCAAGATCAAGAATAAATTCAAAGTTCAAGAACAGATTTCAAATTCAAGAAAAAAGCTAAAGTCCACTTGAATTTATACTTGAAAAGGCGAATCAGAGGATTCATAGAGATTGTAACACTCGCATATTGAAATTAAATATTACAATGTTGCGATATTTTCGTTCTTGATTATTATTTTCACGATACGAATTTTATCGTCTACAAATTCTGGCATGCCCAGTGGGACAATCTCTGCCTCTCATCTTAACTTTTCAAGCATCAAAGAACATTCAAATGGCTTCTAAGAAGATTAACTCCCGATCGACTTGCTCCAACGCTACTGACTCCAAGTTCTCTGCTGAAGTGGAGGGAATTCTTGGTGTTACCTTTGGGCTTTTTGGTGTTGTTACGAGAAGCAAGGCTACCATGCTTGGAAAACAAACACTTCATGTGTCGTCCACATCAATTCTTGTCTTTGGGTCTTCAACTCCGAGAGGAGTAGGATCCTCTACAAATTTTACGAATGGAGGAAGCAGTATTGCTGAAAAGATCGAAAGGACTTTAGCTTCACTTAAGCTTCCTGGTTCTAAGAACTCTATAGCGAAGAAAGGCTCATGTGATACGAGCCCTTTGAAGGTTAACTTGCATGGAAGTCCATCACCAATGGTCATTCAAGCAATGGTAACTGATACTTCATCCATGGAAGAGCAACTTACGAATCTGTCAAAGATGATTGAACGATTGACCAAGCATGTGCAAAGTCAAGAATCTCGCATTTATAAGCTGATGGATAGGATGGATGGTTTACTAGGTGGAGAATCTAGCCATGCACTTGGAAAAGGCGTTGAAGTTCAAGAGACTGAAAATCTTATGAACCAAGCATCACGTATCAAGGAGATGCCAGTCTCCTCTGAGGGGATGATCCCACTTGATCAGTTAAAGGAGTTCATCGAAGGGACCATTAAAGATAAGTACGAAGTCTCCACAAGGTCTTCCCATACATATGCTAAGCCTTACACTGCAAGGATTGATAGCCTCAAAATGCCTGCCGGTTATCAACCCCCTAAATTTCAGCAATTTGAAGGCAGAGGAAATCCAAAGCAGCATGTTGCACAGTTTATGGAGACATGTTATAATGCTGGAAACTATGGAGATCATCTCGTCAAACAATTCGTTTTCTCCTTGAAAGGAAATGCCTTTGACTGGTACACAGACCTTGAGCCTCATTCCATTGACAGTTGGAAGCAACTGGAGCATGAATTTCTTAATCGCTTCTATAGCACAAGGCGCACAGTGAGCATGGTAGAACTCACAAATACTCGCCAAAGGAAGGATGAACCTGTCATCGACTTCATAAATCGATGGAGGAACACGAGCCTTAATTGCAAAGACAGACTTAGTGAAGCTTCTGCTATAGAAATATGTATCCAAGGGTTGCACTAGGGGCTTCTGTACATCCTACAAGGGATCAAACCTAAGTCTTTTAAAGATCTAACGACTCGTGCTCATGATATGGAGTTGAGTATGTCTTCTGCCGGAAAGGATGGAATGCTGGTTCACGATCCTCGCAAAGGAAAAGACAAATAGAAACCCAAGAAATTGAGCAACTTTGTGCCCAGAAATGACAACAAAGAATCCATGAATGTCAATATGTCACCCGTGAAGTTTACTGCGAAGGAGAGTAGGAAGCAGAGCGTAAAGACAACTTTTCGAGATCGTTCAAATCGAAAGCTAACCTTGAGAGAGATGCAAAAAAAGGAATACCCTTTTTCTGGATTCTGATGTTCCTGAAATTTTTGAGGAATTGGTTGAGCTAAAGCTCATTGAGTTGCCAAAGATGAAATGACCCGATGAGGCTGGAAAATTTGATGACCCAAATTATTGCAAGTATCATAGACTCATAAGTCACCCTCTTGAAAAGTGTTTTGTCTTCAAGGACAAGGTTATGCAATTGGCTAATGAAAAGAAGATTGTCCTTGATGATAGAAAGGCAAGCTCTAATCAAATCTCTATCATGTTCGTCTCGCTTGACCCAGTCCAAATATGTACACCTGAAGAAGAAGGGTCATTAGAGAAATAAAAGTCCCAAGTTGGCATGAATGATGATCAAGGTTGGATTCTCGTGACTAGGCGGAGATGCAACAAGACAAGTCCGCGAAAAGAATCACTTGAACAACTGACTAGACAAAGGGTAGTAAAGAGAGCGAAGAGGCAGAGGTCGGTCAGGCGTCCAAGGGGGCTGAAGGTGGAAATGCATCACCACCAGAAACCGCGATGTCCTGTGACCTTGGGGGGATTCTTACCAAGTTGGTTCTGTGTGGAGACCACTCAAGACAATGTTGAGGCATCATGTTTCAGTGCTGACCAGGGGAAAACAACGAATGGAACTTCATCGAAGTTGTCCCCTACTAACAAAGACGAAGTAGTGGGTGAAATTCCATCAAAGGCATATTCCCCATCTTGTGAAAATTCTGCGGGGCCCTCTTTTCAAGAAGTACATGCATGTGACACAAAAATCACATTTACGGATGATGATTTTCTATTTGGTGAAACTCTACACAATCGTCCTTTGTATATGGTGGGCCACGTGCTAGAAAAGAGGATCAATAGAATTTTAATAGATGAAGGGTCTGGGGTCAACATTCTGCCCATCCACACGTTGAAAGAGCTTGGCATCACAACTGAAGAGCTTAGCGAAAGGCGTTTGTTAATACAAGGATTCAATCAAGGGGCAGAGGTCCATAGGCTCAATTAAGTTGGATATCCATATGGACGATTTGCGATCAAGTGCATGGATACATTTGATTGATGCAAAGACTTCATATATATATATATTACTGGGAAGGCCTTGGGTGCACGAGAACAAATTTGTCTCATCTTCTTACTATCAATGTCTGAAGTACCTAGAAGATGGAATTGAAAGGAAAATAGATGCTGACAATAATCCTTTCACTGAAGTGGAATCACATTTTGCCGATGAAAATTTCTATTTGAAGAGTTATGCCATGAAAGGGGAAAAGCTTGAGGGTGTCAAACTAACCAAGTCTGATAGGCTTAAAGGCAAAGCAACTAATGCGGCTATTGAAAAGGCCAAAGGTGATACTAGGGAGCCTAGTACTTGTCCAAATAAAAGGAACACTATGCCCTCGAAAATAAAGCCATCCCCTACACTCTGTTATGTCCCAAAGGTGAAGAAAGAGGAGGATCAATCCTCTGATGTACAAAGGAATGTATTGGAAAGGTTGACTCTTCCTATCAAACAGATCGATGCAATAAACTTGTCTTCAAAGCTGTTGGGAAATTTTATGGCTCAAAATCTGCCACAAAATATATCACTTCCCACGAAATGTACAGAAGGCTTTGATCCAAATGCTTACAAGTTACTTGCAAAGGCTGGGTACAATCCTGATGAGCCGTGTAGGCTAGGGAAAATCCCATCGGAGGCCACAACTAGGCAAGCACATGAAGGTTTAGACTACAGCCGACCACCACCAGTGTGCATCTCCATAAAAAGGGCAAGCAATAACTATGCCACTATAGAAGACGGGTGTTTCTCTTCTAATAAACGGCCTTCTGTCTTTGATCGACTTGGAAAACCTACTGCAAGAACTTCTGTGTTCGAGAGGTTAGGTCTATTGAAGGAGAAGAATAATAAGCGTCGAAGAAGTCACCTTAGGGTAACAATGCTTCCTTCACCTTTGATCCAAAAGGATTTCGAAAGCATAATTCCTTCCAAGATGAAGCGACGAGTGGAACTCGTAGTTTCATGTAAAGAGGTACTAAAGGCGAAGGCTCACAGTGTGGTGTACACCAAAGAGCACGAGGAAGATGAAGAAAGCATAGGCTCCTCATGTCATGTTACAACTCAGATTGAGAATGATGCCTTGTGTGAACTGAGAATTGATGAAGAACTTGGAGGTATTGTTTAGTGACATCACATATCTATTAATGATAATGACCCACAAGAAGCGGAGGATGCTGGAGATGCTCCACTAGAATTTGAAGAGGGGGTGAAGACCACGATCGATCCCTTAAAAGAAGTTAACCTTGGCACTGATGAAAACCCAAGACCAACTTACTTGAGTGCTTTCTTAGAAGCTGATGAAGAAATGGCTTATATGAATATACTCAAAGAGTACAGGGATGTCTTCGCTTGGAGCTATAAAGAAATGCCTGGGTTGAATCCCAAGATTGCGGTCCATCAATTAGCAGTCAGGCACGGCGCTCATCCTGTCAAGCAGGCTCAAAGACTTTTCAGGCCAGACTTGGTTCAATTGATTGAGAAAGAAGTTAAAAAACTCATTGAGGCGAGATTTATCCGTGAAGTGAAATACCCTACGTGGATTTCAAGCATTGTTCCCGTGAGGAAGAAGAATGGCCAAATTCAAGTTTGCATTGACTTTAAAGATCTCAACAATACATGCCTAACGATGAATTCCCGCTACCCATTCCAGAGTTGATGATTGATGCTACAACTAGCTATAAGGCAATGTCATTCATGGATGGTTCTTCTGGCTATAACCAAATTTGCATGTCACCAAAGGATGAAGAACTCACAGCGTTTCGTATGCCTAAAGGCATTTATTGCTACAAGGTGATGCCTTTTGGTTTGAAAAATGCTGGTGCCACATATCAAAGGGCTGTGCAAAATATATTTGATGACTTACTCCATAAAAATGTTGAGTGTTATGTAGATGACTTTGTGGTGAAGTCAAAAAGAAGGAGCGACCATTTGAAAGACTTGAGAATTGTATTTGAGTTGATTCGAAGATATCAACTGACGATGAGGTTCATCTCAAATCTAGCTGGAAGATGCCAACCATTCAGTCATCTCATGAAGAAAGGTGTCCCTTTCAAGTGGGATCAAACGTGTAGCAAAGCCTTTGAAAGTATCAAAGCATATCTGGCGAAGCCTCCGGTCTTAGCAGCTCCTATACCCGGAAAGCCATTGATACTTTATATTTCGGCACAAAAAAGGTCTGTGGGAGCTTTACTGGCCCAAGAGAATAATGAAGGCAAAGAAAATGCCCTTTATTACTTGAGCAGAATGATGACACCAAATGAGCTGAATTATTCACCAATCGAGAAGTTGTGCTTGGCGCTGCTCTTCTCAATCCAAAATATGAAACACTATTTTCAAGCTCATACTATCCATTTTGTTTCTAAAGCAAATCCTATCAAATTTGTTATATCAAAACCAATCCTTAGTGACCGACTAGCAAGATGGTACCTTCAGTTCCAAAAATTTGAGATTGTGTACATCCCTCAAAAGGCTGTGAAGGGACAAGCATTAGCGGACTTTTTGGCGGACCATCCTATACCAGTTGATAAGGAATTAACTGATAAGCTTCCTGATGAAAATGCGATGGCCATAGAAATCCAACCCCCTTGGAAAATGTACTTTGATGGGGATGCGCATCGCGGTGGAGCTGGCGCAGGCGTAGTGTTTGTCACTTCACAAGGAGAGGTCTTACTATTCTCCTTCACATTAAAACAACGTTGCTCCAACAATGTTGCAGAATATCAAGCGCTAATACTTGGACTCGAAATGGCCATTGACATGAAGCAATTGCAGTTGCAAGTTTTTGGTGATTCTCAATTGGTGATTAAACAACTCTTGGGAACCTATGAGGTCAGGAAACCTGAGTTGCACTCATACCACTGTTATGCTCAAAAGTTAATAGGATGGATTGGAGATATGACCCTCCAACATGTGCCAAGGAAAGAAAATAAAACAGTTGATGTCTATCTACTCTAGCCTCAACTCTGACTCTTCCTGATCAGACGCAAGTTACTATCTGCCAAAAATGGGCAGTACTATCGTTGGATGAAGATAAGAAAATGGAGAATAAGCTTGAGCATGTTGTCGTAGTTTCTGAAGCCAATAAAGAGGTCTAGGGACAAGCTATCATTGACTACTTATGCTACGGGATACTTTCGAAAGATGCTAAAAGAAGAATTGACATACGTCGTCGAGCACCTCATTTTCTCTACTACAAGGACACATTGTATAGGAGATCATTTGAGGGAATGCTCTTGCGGTGTTTGGGGGAGGAAGAAGCGACTCAAGCCTTGCAAGAGGCACATTCAGGAGTGTGTGGGTCACATCAGTCTGGGCCAAAACTCCACTTTCATATAAAAAGGATGGGGTATTATTGGCCGACCTTGGTAAAAGATTGCTTGGATTATGCTCGAAGGTGCAAAGCTTGTCAGTACCATGCAAACTTCATACATCAACCGCCTGAAGTTTTACACCCTACTATTGCATCTTGGCCATTTGATGCTTGGGGACAA
Organism: Solanum rostratum; assembly: GCA_029948455.1. Lineage (NCBI taxonomy): Eukaryota > Viridiplantae > Streptophyta > Magnoliopsida > Solanales > Solanaceae > Solanum > Solanum rostratum. The sequence goes on from CM057049.1 coordinate 54,254,406, forward strand.
GATGTTGTTGGACCATTGCCAAAATCTTCCGGTGGACACTTGTACATCTTGGTTGCGACAGATTACTTCTCAAAATGGGCCGAAGTTGTAGCCCTTAAGGAAGTCAAGTTTATTCGAGTAAACATTGTCTATCGATTTGGCATTCCGCGATACATAATAATGGATAATGGCAAGCCGTTTGATAACAAGTTGATGAATAAAATATGCGATCTCTTTGGCTCCAAGCAGCGAAAATCTTCTACATACCATGCCTCCGCCAATGGTCTAGTCGAAGCATTCAATAAGACTCTGTGTAATCTTTTGAAAAAAGTGGTCTCTAAGTTCAAACAAGACTAGCATGAAAGAATGGAAGAAGCCTTGTGGGCATATAGGACGACATATCACTCACCGACTCAAGCAACCCTATATTCGCTTGCTTTTGGAGTTAAAGCGGTCCTGCCACTTGAGCGTCAAATACTGTCCTTGAAACTGGCTATCTAAGAAGGGCTCATTGAGGAAGAAAATGCCCGACTACGTCTTGCCGAATTAGAAGCACTTGATGAAAAAAGGTTAGAAGCCCAACAAAATCTTGAATGTTATCAAGCTCGGTTGTCTCGTGCTTTCGATAAAAAGGTTCGCTTGAGGTGTTTTCAAGTTGGAGACCAAGTTCTCGCAGTAAGAAGGCCCATTATCACTTCACGTAAGTCTGGGGGCAAATTCACCTCAAAGTGGGATGGACCATATGTAGTACAAGAAGTATACTCAAATGGTGCTTACAAGCTTGTCGATGCAGATGGCATAAGGATCGGTCCTATAAATGCAAAATTCCTTAAGAGGTACTATCCTTGAGGAAAATTATGCTCCTTGAAATTTGGGCATAAAAATGCATTACACTCCTGGCCCGCAAGAGTATAAACTGTGTACGATACCCCTAAAAAAACACTCCCCAGAACTATGTTGTGACTTGATCCTTTTCATTAAGGTACGTAGGCGCTTGGAATTACATTCCAAGTTCAGTTGCATGAGTGTTAAAAAAATCATATGTCCCTACTGGATTCCTTATGGGGGCAAAGCCCTATGGAATGCAAATTTCTTCGATAGCATGCTTGAGGTTTTCAAATTTGATCAAGTTTGCAGGTTGAAGTTCTCATATTCCCCAAGTCTCCAAACTAAAGTCCCACAGTCTACATGTCGATTCTCAAATTAAGGTATGCAAGTAATGGTCCTCAAGTTCTCAAGCTTGTGTGGATATTCTTGAAATTTATCCATTCCGTGAGTTACAATATTATTAAGTTGCATAAAATTTGCAAAGGCAAATGCACAAACTTCAAAGAGAAGGGACTTTTATTAATTATCATTCTTACTAGCATGCCAAACGCAAATTAAGTTTGAATTGCTAAAGCTCGCGGCAAAAGATAACATGTGAAGAGCTTCAAGTTAAAACCACAAATGCAAGATATGAGACAAAAAAAATAGAGAAGATCTATTGCTCTAAAATTGTCTAACATATCAATCTAAATCTTGAGAAAATAAAAAAAAAAGGGGGGGGGGGGGGGCAATGAGGGAGCCTAATCTAAGCATAATTTGTAGTTGATCAAATCTTGACGACTAGCCTCTAAGCATTCTTTCTCATGCTCCAAGCGATTTGAATCTTCGGTCGTCAAGAAGTCCATATTGTCATAAGAGGACACCTCCTTCTCGGCAACTAGGATCTTGGCTCGAACCTCCTCAACCTCCTTCTTGGCAGCATCTACGGCAGCTACAAGTTCCTCTCGCTCTGCCTCTAGAGTTGCTAACTTCTTCTTGACCGTCTTTAGTGACTTCCTTTTAGAAGAAATATGTTAAGCCTTCTCATCCTCCTCTGCTCTGAGTGACTCAAGAACCTTTTTGGCCTTAGAAAGCAATTCCAGCTTCTTGTCCTCATGCACTTTATCTACAAAATTGGAGCGTTCTTGATCATTGGAGGCAGCAAGCTCAAAGAGAGAGTCTACCAAATGCTTCAAAGGTGAAGGATCTATGAGACGCACCTCACTCATCTCTTGGAGAATCTCATAAATATCTTCTTTATAGGATGAGATTGAGTCTAGAGAAGTTCTAGAGAGTTTTCTATAAATCTCTTCCCAAAGGCCCAAGATATACTTCTTCTTATGAGTGGAAACAACGATTTTTCCTTCAAAAATAGACTTGGCCACACCTTGCTTTGAAAGGAGTGGAGGAGTGCTACTCAAATCAAGAGTCAACCCTCTTAAAGTTTGATTATGAGAAGTGATTGCAATTCTCTCCTCCTGCTCAACAACTAAAGTTGACTCTGCCTCAGGTTTTGATGTCGCGACGGATTCAACACTAATTTGCGGCCCCTCTTATAGTGGTTTCTTTGGATTCTCAACAACATTCACCTACATAAAAAGGGAGGAAAGAAAATTAGCAAGTTACTTAATCGCGAATTTTTCTAAAAGAAAAAGAAAGATTGAGGTCAGAAGGAAAACCTCTTTGCTTTGAATAGCTAATGTCTTTGGAAGACCATCAATGCCTTGTTCTTCCACAATCTCCAACTCAACAGCCTCAAGCGTTGTTGGTTCATGTCTTTTCCTCTTCCAACATTGATCTCCATTGCTGCTTTTACTTGTCTCTTGAGAGACTTGCTTCGTAGATGGAAGAACTAAGGGACATCTCTTTGTAGTCTTAGGAGCACGGGTTACCTCTTTCTTAGATCCCTTAGAAGACTTAAGCCTCTTACTTTGAGGTCGTGAGGCGAGTGGGGCATCAACTCGTAAGAGCTCCTCTCCGGTGTTTAGACCTTTGTCATTTGAAGGAGTGGTGAAACTTGGCCCAGCCTTTTCCACCAAAGTTGCCAAATGATCCTCAAGAAACTTCCCATGGGATTTTTCCCACCAAGACAGATATCGAGTAAAGTTTCTTCGCAGAAGCAATTGCAAGTGGAAATGTCACTCTTGACATAGTAGTACGCGAGACACGGATTCTCCAATACTTAAGTCCCTCATCAAGAGATTCAGCATGAATATTTGGTTCAATGTATCCAGGAGTATCTTGATGGAACCCAAATTGACAACTAAATCGGTGGGGACTGTATGGCTCAATAAGGAAGAAGTCTCCCTTTCTCAAGGCAAGATAATTAAAGCGAAGGCTCATAAAATAGGATGAATCCAACTCTGAAGCTCTGTTATCATCAACATGATAAGTCGGGTGAGGCCTGTTAAGCATGGTCACATTCCATACAAGGCTTTCACCTCGATGGACGCGCTTACATGCCTCATCCTTGTCAAAATATTTTACAGCACCCTCGCCAGAATATGTCACCATCTGCAGGAGAGAAGGTCCGCCAATAAGAGGATAATGTTTCTTAAGACAATAAGCAAGCCAACCACAAACATAATGAATAGGGAAAGAAACTTTAATGTGATCAATCTGTGAAGAATTTAAAATCTTATTCAAGACACGATAGATGCTCGCTAAGACTGGGACCGCAAGGCTAACCCTTCGACCACTCACCATCAAGCTTGCCATCTTAAACGTTTCCGGCCGAATAAGGTTTCCCCCTTCAGTAGGAAATACAAAGACACATAACCAACATGACAAGAATGCTGCCAAATAAGTGCCATATTTCTGTTGTTCTGCTCTAAGCATAGAGAAGGTCATCTCTTGAGAGCTTAACCATGTGTTCACATCTATTGATATCTCACCTGTGGGATTATGCGTAGATGCTAAGCGTCGAACCTTCTTCTCTTTCCTCGGGGGAGCTAGCTCATACCTAATGTCTCTTTTACACCAAAATTGTATCCTGTCACTAAGAGAGACCCCCAAGCTATCACCCATCTTCACTTTAAGATGATGAAAGGCGGCAAACAAATACACACAAGTTTGAGGAAGAGACCTATCCTTCTTGGCATCATGACTTGTAAGCTCTTTGGCACTAGGTATCACCTCTTCATAAAGACATCCACTGATCGATAAACCACCAAGAACATATATATCCCAAAGGGATATAGATGCTTCTCCAAGAGATGTAAGTAGTGTGTTTGTTTGGGGACACCAAGCCTCATAAAAGGCCTGCACGATATTGGAGTTTCGATCATAAGTAAAAAGAGAAGCAACGACGGCATCTCAGAGGTTAGCATCGTTCAAGCTCGACCCATTTTTGCTAAGGACATCTTCTGTCCATTCCCCATACCCTGGGATGCAATGATATTTACCTTCAAGGAAAACCTCATCTCCCCAATGTAACCCGTCCTGAATCATGCGGGCCCCTAAATTTGGGAGAGTGCTTGCAATATTGGTGCCTTGAAGATTTGGTTTCTCAAGATACCATACTTTGGAAGCTTTGTTAGATTTGTGGTCATGTTCAAAAGTCCAGTCTTCCTGGTGAAGTGTGTTCCTCAAATGTGGCCATGCATTAGCATAACGACCAACTAAGGAATCCTGGACTAAAAGTTTGGTCTCTGCTTCGCTATCTTGCGTCCCAATTATGAGATAGCTAAGTCCGGAAGATGAGCAAGTGTAGTCCTTGAAGAAGACCATTGTTCAGGCTGCATAAAATGAAAAGTGTTAACCCTCATCAATGAGAGCACACAGAAGAAAATAAAAGGGGAACGAGAGTCGAAGAATATGGCTAATTAGGGGTCCCCATGTCTAAACATTTAGAACAACGTAAAGCCTCACATTGTTGGTCCCCTATGTTTAAACACTGGAATAGCGTAAAGCCTCGTGTTGTTGGTCCCCTATGTTTAAACATTTAGAACAACTTAAAGCTTTGTGTTGTTAGTCCCCTATGTTTAAACATTGGAACAACGTAAAGCCTCGTGTTATTGGCCCCCTATGTTTAAACAATGAAACAGCGTAAAGCCTCGTATTGTTGGTCCCCTATGTTTAAATATTTAGAACAGCGTCAAGCCTTGTGTTGTTGGTCCCCTATGTTTAAACATTAAGAACAACGTAAAGCCTCATGTTGTTAGTCCCCTATGTTTAAACATTGGAACAGCGTAAAGTGTCACGACCCGAAATTCCGACGTGATGGCACTCACCTAATCCACCAAGGCGAGTCAGCCCAATACCTACTGATCCCAACATAACAATGATAGCGGAAGAGGAAATAGTCTAATATGACAAATAATCATAGAAAAACCAAACTACAACCATCCAGAACTGGTGTCACATGTACAAGCCTCTAAATACATAGTATTCGAATAAAATAAATGTCTCAAATGTCTAGTCCTCAAATAGGACGTAACATAATAATGGATTTCTTGAAGGTCCACCGATGAGATAAGCAGCTACCTTAAGGATAATCCGGAAGCTTGGTCCTGAAATGAAAATAATTCTAACTAAAGGGATCGGGCTCGCAACCTACAAAAATGTAGCAAGGAGTGAGTACCAAAAACAATACGGTACTCAACAAATGGAACTAACCTAGAGTAAAACAATGAAGAACCAAGTAACTCCTTCACACCCAACCACATACCGCCGAACTACAAACTTGCACTCAGAAAAGTCCCAGCCCAGCAACACATAATACACAATAAAGATAATTTTTTGGTATATCACAATTATCAAATCACAAGTCATAACTCCCAAGTGATATCATAATCAATCACATAAATAACACCATGCCACATAATAGTATGCAAGGATGAGATGCAATTCTTATGCAATAACTGTCGGTAATGACCTCGATATCACAATATCAATATGCAAGGATGAGATGCAATGCTTATGCAATAATTGTTGGCAACGACCTCGGCATCACAATATCAATAGCAAAGATCTCAGTATCACAATATCACCGGCAAAGACCTCGGCCTCACAAAATCGTCGACAAAGACCTCGGCATCACAATATCACCGGCAAAGACCTCGGCATCACAACATCACCGGCAAAGACCTCAGCATCACAACATCGCCAGCAAAGACCTCAGCATCACAACATCGTCGGCAAAGACCTCTCCATCACAACATCGCCGGCAAAGACCTTGCCATCATAATATTGCCAGCAAAGACCTCGGCATCACATCTCGATCGGTAAAGACCTCGGCCCCAATTTCTTTTTTTTCTTTACCATCTCACTCATATCTATATCCAGAATCAATGCAAATTATGTGTGACATAAAATGAATCAACATGAGATGAAGTTCACAAACAAATCAACCCATAATCACCAACCACAACAATATATCTCAAAAATAGAATTCTCATCACTTAGCCACATTTTCAATTCAAGTGTCACAACACCACACCAACTCACATTTATATTTAATTGCCTCTTTTTTTATAATATTAAAATATTCCATGAATCACCCATAGAAGAAATTACAAGAATATGTGTATTACCCAATACCATAAATGTTGCAATATTCTTAATATCTCAATACCATCACAACCTCAACAACAGTCACATCTCAAAACAAGTACCAATTAGATATCAATATCGAATAATTCATTATTTCCCCTAAAATACACTTCCACATTAATTCACAAGTCAAATATCACCATAGAAATAATTATTTAATTCAAAATATTTTGATCAAAGCCTACATTAAACCATCTCTATCCCAAAATACTCAATTCTATACATTAGAGCATACAAGATTCAACATATTTAACAAAAGATTAGAAATCCACTTGTCTTATATAAAGTCTCGAATCATGTCAATTTCGAAGCTTTTCCCTCTCTACGATACTCCAAATCACCAAAATCTATTCAAGTATAACATCACAATCACGTAACAAATCCAATGACACTAAAATCAATTAATTCAGTGAAAAGGGCAAAATGGTCCAAAAATTTCATCATCGGAAAAAGTCATCGAAAATCTGAAAATTTATATATGAAAATATTCTCCCAGTAATAAGGAATTCAATGGCGAAAACCATTTCAAAAATGGAGCTAAAACGAGGTAGAAATCTCATATTTAAAATTTTCAAAAACAAACATCCGAACCAGCGAAAAACAACAAATTTTACCTCGAAGGGCGCATAAAAATTAATTTCTGAAACTCCCAGGGTGTTACTCTCGGAATAATACACAATTTAGTCTTTTGAATTGCCCAAATCAGACCAAACTCGAGGGAGAAATCGTTGATTGAAGTTTGTGAAAACCTAGAAAATTTTGTGAAGAAATCTGCATTTTTTTTTTATATATTGCGTTTGCCACGTGGTAGCGCCTAATTGGGTCACGTCATCCCCGCTTCAGCATTTTCAACAAACTCTCAAACTTAAATTCAATGCTCCGGCCTCATCTGGAGTCGAAAAAATACATTCCATATATGAAATCTAATAAAAAATGATGTTTCGGACTCAACAGTGTAGTCGAAATTCCCACCGGAGGTCGTTTTATTCCACTGTGGATCCCATTTTCCAATATCGAAAACTATCGAAAGGACTGAAACTCAACCGGAAGCTTCAAAAACTGAACGAAGGGTCTCTCTAGACCAAAATCAATGTTCCGGATCCAACGGAATCATCAGAATTTGAATATGAGGTCTCCGTGGCCAAAACCCGAGAAAACTCATTTAAACTAGTTTTGGGCTCAAAAACTCAAAATATTCTCAGAAGCTCTAAAAATTGCAATGAAGTCATTTCTAGCATTAGTTTCACTATTTGGAATGATTGAAACTGACGAAATTTCAGTCCGAGCCTTCGAATTTGTCAAAAATACAATAAATGACCTTCAGGGTCGTTACATAAAGCCTCGTGTTGTTGGCCCCCTATGTTTAAGCATTGGAACAACGTAAAGCCTCGTGTTGTTAGTCCCCTATATTTAAATATTTAGAACAGTGTAAAAGCCTCGTGTTGTTAGTCCCCTATGTTTAAACGTTTAGAATAGCGTAAAGTCTCATGTTGTTGGTCCCCTATGTTTAAACATTTAGAACAGCGTAAAGCTTCGAATTAGTGATCTCAAGGCGGGGACATGAAATACGTCCCTCCACACCTTAAGATCAAATTCTTGTGTTAGAAAAACACAAATGTTGCTCCCTTTGACCTACAAAGAAAAAGGGTACAGACAAAAAAAAACAAAGAAAAAGTGAAAAAAAGGAGAGTCATACCTCAACAAAGACACCTGGATTTAAACTTCAATTTTGATTGAAAAATATGAAGAAGCACATCCCTATTTATAGGGTGCTGTCCAAGAAGAAAAAGGAAAAAAAAAAGAAGGAAAGAATAGAAAAAAGGAAAAAAAGAAAGAAAGAAGAAAAAAATTAAAAAAAAAAAAGAAAGAAAAAGTGGTCAAAGACCACGTAAAACAAAAAAAAGGAAAGAAAGAAAAGAAAGAAAAAAGGGAAAGAAAGAAAGAAAGAAAGTAGGGGTGGGTTCGGTTTTTGCGGTTCAGTTTTTTCCTAAAATCAAAGACAGAACGGAAGGTAATTTGGCGGTTCAGTTCGGTTCGGTTTTGCCAAAAAAAAAAGTAAACCATTGGTTTTTCGGTTCGATTTTTTTTTGTTCAATCTTCGGTTTTTTTTTTATTTTTTGATTTATAAAAATAATTTTTTAAAGTAAAATAATATATTGGGTAGAGACATATCATTGTATAGATATGCTAAACAATTAGTAAAGTTTGGATTAGTACAATTATCACAATATAAGAACTATAATTATCACCAAGAAAATTACAAACATATGTTCTAGAAAAACAAATATCAAATACTCCTTAGAAGGTTCAAGTCAATTGTGTGTAGCCAAAAAAATTATCAAACAATTATCAAATACTCCTTGAAGTATCAATTAGTTGCAGATGATGGTAGCCAAAAGACTTCTCCTTGGAAGCTTCAAATCTATGTCTCTTTCGTGCAACAAGAAAAACTTTCCTTCTTAGTCATGTAGCCTATAAAGTATAATAGACGTAGTATAGAAAAATCGGTTTTTGACGGTTCGGTTCAGTTTTAGAAGACCAAAATCGAAATCGAAACCGCACATAATCGGTTCGTTTTTTTGTGTTCGGTTTTAATTTTTTACGGTGCGGTTTTTTTTGTATTTTTCAATCGATTTTGGTTCGATTTTCGATTTTCGATTTCACGAACCCACCCCCAAAAGAAAGAAAAGAAAGAAGAAAGAAAAAAAAGGGAGGTCAAATTCTTTTTTTTCCAAATAAGGTAAATTTGAGAATGATTTTCCTTTTTGACATAAAGTATAATATTATGTCAATATTCTTTTATAATATTATAATAATAATTATTATAATGTTAAATTAATACTTCAAGTCTAGTCTTCAAATGATAAAACATTCCGACAAGACTTGAAGTAGGGGGCATTTGTAATCATATAAAATTTATCGAAATATAAATTTTAAAAAATGATTCAAATTATATTAAATTCAAAATATATTAGTCCAAACAAATATTATGGATTAATATAATTTGGTTATTAAGTCCAAAAAATATTAGTCCAAAAAATACATTCCAAATATGAAATCTAATCAAAAATGATGTTTCGGACTCAACAGTGTAGTTGAAATTCCCACCGGAGGTCGTTTTATTTCACTGTGGATCCCATTTTCCAATATCGAAAACTATCGAAAGGACTGAAACTCAACCGGAAGCTTCAAAAACTTAACGAAGGGTCTTTCTAGACCAAAATCAATGTTCCGGATCCAACGGAATCATCAGAATTTGAATATGAGGTCTCCGTGGCCAAAACCCGAGAAAACTCATTTAAACTAGTTTTGGGCTCAAAAACTCAAAATATTCTCAGAAGCTCTAAAAATTGCAATGAAGTCATTTCTAGCATTAGTTTCACTATTTGGAATGATTGAAACTGACGAAATTTCAGTCCGAGCCTTCGAATTTGTCAAAAATACAATAAATGACCTTCAGGGTCGTTACATAAAGCCTCGTGTTGTTGGCCCCCTATGTTTAAGCATTGGAACAACGTAAAGCCTCGTGTTGTTAGTCCCCTATATTTAAATATTTAGAACAGTGTAAAAGCCTCTTGTTGTTAGTCCCCTATGTTTAAACATTTAGAATAGCGTAAAGTCTCATGTTGTTGGTCCCCTATGTTTAAACATTTAGAACAGCGTAAAGCTTCGAATTAGTGATCTCAAGGCGGGGACATGAAATACGTCCCTCCACACCTTAAGATCAAATTCTTGTGTTAGAAAAACACAAATGTTGCTCCCTTTGACCTACAAAGAAAAAGGGTACAGACAAAAAAAACAAAGAAAAAGTGAAAAAAAGGAGAGTCATACCTCAACAAAGACACCTGGATTTAAACTTCAATTTTGATTGAAAAATATGAAGAAGCACATCCCTATTTATAGGGTGCTGTCCAAGAAGAAAAAGGAAAAAAAAGAAGAAGGAAAGAATAGAAAAAAGGAAAAAAAGAAAGAAAGAAGAAAAAAAATTAAAAAAAAAAGAAAGAAAAAGTGGTCAAAGACCACGTAAAACAAAAAAAAGGAAAGAAAGAAAAGAAAGAAAAAAGGGAAAGAAAGAAAGAAAGAAAGTAGGGGTGGGTTCGGTTTTTGCGGTTCAGTTTTTTCCTAAAATCAAAGACAGAACGGAAGGTAATTTGGCGGTTCAGTTCGGTTCGGTTTTGCCAAAAAAAAAAGTAAACCATTGGTTTTTCGGTTCGATTTTTTTTTGTTCAATCTTCGGTTTTTTTTTATTTTTTGATTTATAAAAATAATTTTTTAAAGTAAAATAATATATTGGGTAGAGACATATCATTGTATAGATATGCTAAACAATTAGTAAAGTTTGGATTAGTACAATTATCACAATATAAGAACTATAATTATCACCAAGAAAATTACAAACATATGTTCTAGAAAAACAAATATCAAATACTCCTTAGAAGGTTCAAGTCAATTGTGTGTAGCCAAAAAAATTATCAAACAATTATCAAATACTCCTTGAAGTATCAATTAGTTGCAGATGATGGTAGCCAAAAGACTTCTCCTTGGAAGCTTCAAATCTATGTCTCTTTCGTGCAACAAGAAAAACTTTCCTTCTTAGTCATGTAGCCTATAAAGTATAATAGACGTAGTATAGAAAAATCGGTTTTTGACGGTTCGGTTCGGTTTTAGAAGACCAAAATCAAAATCGAAACCGCACATAATCGGTTCGTTTTTTTGTGTTCGGTTTTGATTTTGTACGGTGCGGTTTTTTTTGTATTTTTCAATCGATTTTGGTTCGATTTTCGATTTTCGATTTTCGATTTCACGGACCCACCCCCAAAAGAAAGAAAAGAAAGAAGAAAGAAAAAAGGGAGGTCAAATTCTTTTTTTTCCAAATAAGGTAAAGTTGAGAATGATTTTCCTTTTTGACATAAAGTATAATATTATGTCAATATTCTTTTATAATATTATAATAATAATTATTATAATGTTAAATTAATACTTCAAGTCTAGTCTTCAAATGATAAAACATTCCGACAAGACTTGAAGTAGGGGGCATTTGTAATCATATAAAATTTATCGAAATATAAATTTTATAAAATGATTCAAATTATATTAAATTCAAAATATATTAGTCCAAACAAATATTATGGATTAATATAATTTGGTTATTAAGTCCAATAAAGTATTGATTTAATTAAAAGACTAAATTCAATTGTTTGGGCTACAAAAGATAACCCAAAAAATATAGGTTTTTCATAAATGGCAAACTTAAAAAACATAAAGGCCTAAAATAGCCAATGTTTATGAAATTACCTTTTCTAACTATGGCTATAGCAAATCTAATGTATAATTCGGAATTTATGGTAACGTATAAAATGAAAATGCCAAAATTCTGTTAATTAATTAGGCGAATTTTTAGGTACTTTTTATAGAAAATGGTTTCATAAATAAAGGAAGTAAAATACCAAATTTAAATCCTTTTCCTAATTGAACTCTTCTAAAAATAAGATGATTTTTCTACTCTAAAATAAAAAAAAGATTTCCTTTCTATTTTGTCACCAAAAATAAAATATCAGACAAATTGCCAACGAAAAAATATGGGCACTGTGTATATAAATACAGAAAGTGTATAAATAAAAACAGAACATACAGTTTTCTGTGACATATCATATACAATAGCACAGAACATACAGTTTTCTGTGACATATCATATACAATCTCTAAATTTGGCCAGTAATATATACAATCTCTAAATTTGGCCAGTAATATATACAACAAGTTATGCATTTTGGCTTATGTATATGGGCTTAAATTAGATATGTACAAAAAGTGTATAATCATACATAATTTCTTATTTCTTGTAGTTAGGACATTTGTATACAACTAGTGTGTATAAGATCTATTAAATTTTATACAATTCTAGTAACTGAATAATTATAAAGAAATACACAGATCAATTTATACATGCATATCATTAAAGTGTATAAAATGTTCATGATCGTATACATGTGTGCGTACTTGTAATAAATTTATAAACTTTTACACTTATGTTTTTTTAAAAAGTTACATGGATCAGGTTTGTATAAGTTCTCCTTCATAATAATTTTGATAATGTATAAAAGTGGGATAAATGATGCAGATTTGAAAAAAAATATACAATTGGGGGAATATATACATTATATTGAAATGATGGATTCCATGAATGTATATACATTATCCTTAGATTTTGAACTTGACCCTGCAGTATTCTCAATTTCTTGAGTTAATCCGAGTGAAAATGATGGCGATTCTTCCATTTTTTAACATGCACAATGCATACCTCTTGTTATCCTTTTGGAGGAAAACTCCTTCACCATTGTGTATGAAAGATGGTTCAAAACAAATCTCACCAGTAATTTTCTCCCAAAAAACACAACAAAAAAGTAATTTTTTCAGTTTTGCAATTTGTTTGCAAGAAACTAGGATGAATCTCTTTTTTTTTTTTGGGACAAAATAGTCACACTAGGAAATAAAATCTATTTTTTATTTAGAATGGAAACATCATCTTATTTTTAGAAGAAGAATTAAATTAGGAAAAGAAATTATATTTGTATGTTTTACTTCCTCTATTTATGGAACTGTTTGTGTATATTGGAGAGATAGTGAGAGAGGAAAATTTTTAGGTTTTATACATGGGGAGTTGTGGGGTCCACAACTTTTATAGCAAAAAAAATTACGAAATTGCCATAAATGTAATAATATTAAAATGTAGTTAAGATATGGTATTTATAGTTATATGTTTGCTTAATTATGTAATATTTTCAAAAATATATTAGTCCAAACAAATATTATGGATTAATATAATTGGGTTAATTAATTAAGTCCGATAAAGTAAGAATTTAATTAAAAGTGCAAATTCAATTATTTGAGCTACAAAAGATGTCCCACTTTATTAGGCCCAATATCCTCTCATCTAAGAGGCCCATCTTGGTGCCACATATCAAATGACGTGGCATGCCAAGTCAAACAAAGAAGCGCCCATCTTGGCGCCATGTGTCAAATGACATGGCACGCCAAGTCAAACAAAGAAGCGCCTATCATGGTGCCACGTGTCAAATGGCGTGGCACGCCAAGTCAAACAAAGAATCAAATGAGATCATGCCATGTGTCAAAATGACAAGCCCATTTCATTAAAGCCCAATATACCATGTCACTCAAATCTGATTGATTGAAGGATAGTCTTTCTTATTATAATTCCTCTATTCTACAGTTATAAATAGAGGTCTTCATAATTCAAACAAAAAAAAGAAGAAGAAGAATTCTAACAAAAAGCTAAAGAGAGCTCGAGGATCAAAAGCCACAAATTCCTCTACAAATTCAAGAATTCAAATATCCAAGTTCAAGAACAAGCTTAAAAGCTCTTGAACTGCAAAAAAAGTCAAGATTCAAGATCAAGAATAAGAACAAAGTCAAGATTCAAGATCGAGATCAAGAACACATCCAAATTTCAAGATCAAGATCAAGAATAAATTCAAAGTTCAAGAACAGATTTCAACTTCAAGAAAAAAGCTCAAGAGCACTTGAATTTATACTTGAAAAGGCGAATCAGAGGATTCATAGAGATTGTAACACTCGCATATTGAAATTAAATATTAAAATTATTGTGATATTTTCGTTCTTGATTATTATTTTCGCGATACGAATTTTATCATTTACAACCATATCTCAACCTACAGAAATCAGGGTCAACTGGTTTAGTTGAAATCTCATTGTAATTGTACCCATGACATATAAGCTCAGCAAAGACACAGATAAAAAGTCTGCAATCGCTGCCCCAATAAAAAAATTTAGAGGAACTCCTCTCAGAATGAATAAGGAAAAAAACGGAGAAAAAACTTACTTTGAATATCCACGTTGTTGTGGAATGTTAACACAAACAATAATCGACAGGCTATCCAACAATGCATAGTCTGCGTAGTCTAGTGAGTTGTTTCTATCAATATCATCCCTTTTACCATAAAAACCAGTACTAACCAGGAAGAGAGGTATAATGTCAGCCAACTTCTTCACCAACTGAATCATCGCCATATTGTGTATCGAACCAACTTCGCTAAGTGAATCGTAGATGAACAGACACTTATTTTGAATGGAAAAAACTATCAACACCCAATGACATTTCTGTGGAACATGAAGAGGGATGCACACGTAATCGACTTTGTCCCAGGGCGTGTTTGCCAATATCTTGTAACCTCGAATATATTGTGCTACATCATGGTCTTGGGTTATCATAGTATTGTCCCTGTCGTTGGCTTCCCAAGTGTCATGTAGTTGTTCAACCCAGTTTACAAAAAAAGTATCAGTCGCCATGACTCTATTTTGGGTTGCATCACCATACTTGCATGTCTTGCGCAAGTAATACATAAGAACATTCACATGCTGTATTTTTCCATTAAAAATGATGAAATAAACATACATTAAGAAGACATGAAATATATATCATGCTTTTAACATAAACTAATGCATCATGCAAAACACAAAAAAAAACAAAAAAAACATGAAAATGAAAAATTAGCGAATCAGTCCAAGCCATTCCGGTAGTAACCATGATGTGAAACCAGTCCATCAAACCAACAGATTCGACACCAAAATCATATGGAGGGATTATCTTGTTTGAATTAGCCGTAAAGGCGCTAAGTCTTCTATAAAAAGAAGTTAAAAACATTAATTAATTAACAAAAATATAAAGTCAAATGAATTTAAAAAAAAACACAAACTTGCCCCTTTTTTTGATAATCTGTCTTTCATCCACTTTGTAAAAGAATCAACCAACTCTGGATGAACTCCCATTTCCTCATGACCAACAAAAGGGTACTTCAAGTGAAAAATGACCAGCAAGTGCGTGGATTTGCAGGCTGAGCTGCTTAGGCCAGTATATATGGACTGTCGCCAAAATTGACAGTAGCTTTGACCCGTTCACATTGCGTTGGTGTAAAATATAGAATTTTGTTCTCGAACGCCATAATCCGAGACTCTCGAAAATCAGGCAATTCCAAGTCATCCAACGTGGGAGTCCTGTGCACAGATGTCGTGGCTTCTGATTTAGGACACTGATTTGTCGCTTGATCTACAGGTGGCAAATCAAGATTTTGGTTATCCAAATCAGCCATATGTGCACCCGCATCGCCCCTATTGTCACCCTTAACAACCTATATACATTATAAATAGTAGGTTTTAATGCTTCAGAAATAGCAAAATTATTACCAACTTCTTCTTGTGTAGTATGAAATAATTTGCATACCATCACCTATACAGTTTTTGGATTGCAGAAAAAATCAACCCCCCCCCCCCCCCCCACAATGTGCATACCATCACACAGACACAGTTGTGCATACCATCGAGCATACCATAAAAGTAATTGCACATTCCTACATAATGTTCAATACTGGAAATATCCCAACTAATATGCACTAGGAGATTACTGCTAAGATTACCATTTACCATATAGCATTTAGATTACCATTTAAATAAATAGCCAAGCATGTACGCAAATTCAAAAAGAAACACCAACTCGCAAACAGTGTAGAAATAAGCGCCTCCACCATCAAAAACACCATCTTCAGGAGCAATGGTATCACCAAAAAATCACCAACTGGCAAAACAATTTAAAAATGACAGCATAGTTACATTGTTCACTGGCTACGGAGGTACAGTGTGAAAAGGTTTTAACGAGGGAGAATACCAAAATTATTACCAGTTTCTTGTTGTGTGATATAGACCAATTTGCATACCATCAAGTATGCATTTTTTAAATTACAAAAAAACACCACCACCACCCCAATGTACATGCCATCGCAGATGCCACCTCTCGCGTACCATCATGCATACCAAAAAAATTTGTACAAATTTGGAATTTTCAAATTAAACATAGACGAAGAGATTACCATTAAGATTACCGTTGACCACCATTTAGCTTACCATTCACGACGAGCAGCTCTATCAAACCAAAAAAAAAACCAAGCATGTATACTAATTCAAGAAAGGCACCAACTCACAAATAAAACGTAAAAACGCCAGCATACAACATATAAGTGCCCATCTTCCGGAGCAATAGTATCACCCAAAAATACATATGACCAGGCAGGTATACCATTCAAAAAATCACCAACTCGCAAACAAATGTAAAAATGGCGGCATAGTTATATATTGAGCATCGCATCGAAACTATCGTACCTCCTCGTCAACAACACCTTCATGTTTTGAAACTTGGCTCCTTGACTTCTTCATCTCATTAAGAAGGACCTTGAAACATTCTTGCATATATCCTTTCAAATCTTGAATTTGGGCTTCCACTTTGACTTCTAAATCCTTGAAGTCCTTGCGCACCTTGAAAAAATGAGATAGAAATTTAAAAAATAGGGCTGACTTCGTACTGTGAAACTTTAAAAGTAACACCATACTAACCAACATAATGTCCTCGGCTAGCTTTTTAAAGTTGCACGCAACAACGTTGTCGTTTGGCTTATCGCTGACATGTTGGACATCGTTCGAGGCGGAATTGGAATTCTGAAGTTGCTCAACCTCGAATGCAGCAACTTCTTCCGGAGCAAAGGCAATCTTTTGAAACGTGTACTTCAAAAATAATAAATAAAAACATAAAAAATTATTATTAATAAAATGTAGAATAATCATATAAAGTGACATAGAATAATGTTTTACCTGGCTGCCATATCTCCTAAACATCCCTCTCATCAACTTGTCGTAATACAGCCTGCCGTTTGATGTCCTCCAGTTGAAGAGACGAGGAATGCGATGATCACTTCATACAACAATGGCAGGGTCCACCTTATTACAACACTCATACAACCATACTTGCATGGCCAATGAAAAATCGCAAAACTTAAAATAGTCCAGGTCTCCTGCAAGTTGGTGGACCAACGAATCCCTAAAATAAAAAAATAAAAAAAGCACGTCTATCCCACGGGTATGTTACGTAGCGACCAGATTCAACAAGCAAAAAATGATCTAGCCGAACAAAACTTTCTTGGGGGTGGGGGGGGGAGGGGCAACAGAATATATGTACTAATGAAATAGATCACTATATTAAAAACATCATCCCTCTCAAACAATCCTGCCTTGAAGGCACTAATCAAATCCTATTTTTCAATGTCCTTCACGCTTGCCATTGGGAAGTACCTCTCGATTAGCTTTAAACTCCCAGGCAAATCATGCGTGAAGTCATCATTCGTACCACATTTCAGCCCCCTTACCGCTCTAAATTCCCTCAACCAAAACCTTAACTCTTTACATCACCAATATTATTCTTGTTCGTCATATGATGAACCATGGCTCGTATGAACTGTGGTTAGACATTCAATAGAGGCAGACCAAAAAGATACCCAAATGGGTCACTTTTAAATTGATCAATCATACCATAACGTGATAAAAATCCTGTTATTTCGTCAAACGCATCGACATTCACATACGAACACCATCTAGTAACTTTAGTATTTTTCTGAAACAACCCACAGAAAGTATACAGAAAAAAATCATTGTGATGTCGTCCCCCCCAAAAAAATAATTAAAAATAACACAGAAAATAACCATGAAATAATCCATTCGACATACCTTTGTGTCAGTTTTTTGTTTCTTGCTTCTCACGTTGTCTTGTTTCTTTGAGGGTGACTCGAAATGAACCTTTCTTTTCTTGGCAGCGGACTTCTAATTAATAAAAGGGACATTAAAAAAAGGTTCCCAAAGTGCCATGAATATTAAAAAAATAAACCAAACAAACGAACCTCCCCTTCCGCGTGAGCAGACGAGTTCACCGGTTTTTTTAGCTTTGCTCTCTTCGAAAGAGGAATTTCATCCTCAAAATCGCTATCATGTGGTACATTAACAATATGCGATTCCCCCTTTCCATCCCTTTGCAAAGATGAGAGCCTTGGGTTTTTCCTAGTGGGTGTAACGTCTATGATTCTTTTAATGATAAACACTATAATTTTTTCAAAAAAAAAAACCACAAAATCAAAATAAATTAGGGCTAAAAAAAAGGGTCATTTACTATGTGTATCAACAAAATAGAAAAATTGGTACAAACAAAAAGGAATGGGGGAGGGGGGGGGGGGGGGCAGATCTTAGAGAAGAATACACGGCATTACATAAACCTAAAAAAAATAGGATCATATGACTTTCTTCCGGAAATCACGAATACCTTAGGAACAAATGACATTCGGTATAAATCATGGTAATCAATAAACGCAAAAGAGTAAAATATTCAGTTATTCAAAGCAAAAATTGCAAAAAAAAACCATTTCAAACATTGGCACACTGAAGACATTCACACATTGGCACCCCCAAAAAATAAATCCTAAAAACAACCCCTCCCCCCCCCCCCCCAAAAAAAAAGAGGAGATGCAGCCTAACAATAAGTATGAAATATCACCATTTCAAATCATAAACATTAAAAAAAAAAAAGGAACCTACCTATATTCGCACCCAAAAAACAACCCAAACAAGAAAGGTGATTATCGACTTAACAATATGTATATAATATAACCATTTCAAACCATAAAGATTACAAAAAAACAAAAAACAAATAGAGCCTACCTGAAGAAGATACGCGGGGATGAAGTCAAAAAAATATTCCTCCACAAGAAGTGATGAAAATAACATTACAATGGTTTGAGTTCAAGTTTATTTGTAGATATGGGGAGACGCGCCGGCTGATTTAATCGGCGCGTCAGTCGAGACTGACAAATGTCTCTTTGCAATAAATGCCGCCCAATTTTAACGTTTAAATTAAAAAAATTAATAATAAATTTGTTGACCGGAAATTAAATATCATGGGAAAAATATTCTATTAATTAATACATGCTCAGAACACAATAAATACAAAATGCTGGCATCACGCCAGCATTTAATGTTGACGGCGGGCGTGCCAAAAATTAAAAAAAAATTCTCAGTTCATTAAATGCGTTGACAGCAAAAAGTTATAGCATATTTTGGTAATTTTATGGCTACTATGGTAACTAAAATGCAAAGTGTAATTTTTCCTCAAAAGTTGTCTATTTGTGTAATAAATCCTGATTATTTATTGCATTATATTTCATATTATGAATAATAGAGGTATTATTTAACTAATTTTTGTAATGTGAAATTCACAGATGATAGGAATCATAAATTTGAATCAAACGAAGAGATTTGTACGTATATTATGATTATGTACACATTAGCTTACTGTTTGTATTAGTAATAAATATTAAGTATCTCTATAACAAATAACGACTTTTTTTTGCAGGTATTATTATTTTTTGGCAGCAATCCTTTCTTCTTCTTCTTATTTTTTTTCTAATTATGTATTAAAAGTTTTGTAATTTATTTTGAAAATATAAGCACCAAGTGGTATAAAATTTTCTCCAAAATAACATTTAACCCACCACTTATATTAATTATTCAAACTTACCCATAAATTAAATAGTCATAGTTATTGAATAGTCCAAAATACCCATTTAAAATTTTATGAGATAAATCTTTTAGAAAATTAAGAGGACTAATTCTCAGAATAACCTAGCGGGTCATTACATTCTCTTAGATTGCGATAATATGAAAAAATAAATTGACTTTGTATTATTCTTTTTTCATGTAATGTATATTTCTAACAGATTTTTTTCTCACCATCTTTCTGTAGGTGTACCATTGGCGAGAGGAAGATTAAATGTCAAAAGCATTTACTTTATGAATCCTCTTTTTTCTTTATCTTTCTTCATAAATTTTGTAATTTTTTTTAGAATTTTTGTTGGTGTCAATTACTTGACGAATTACCTGCACGATGTTATAAATTTAGCATCGACCTTTCTTCTCAAAAGTATTTTAAGGAAATTCACTTCCTTTTTGTGAAAAAATTGCTGCTGAAAAAAAGGTCAAAGAAATCTTTATTCTCCTACAAAGGTATTATAGTCAAAATTTAATCATTACTGCATAAATCTTTTATTATTAATTTATACACTACTCTTTCTTATTTAAAAAAAATAACAATAATCGATATTCTCAAACTAATTTAAATTTTAAAATTTTCAAATCTTGCTATAAATCTGATATTATTTAATTGGAGAAGTTAAAGCCTTCGTTAAGCTACGTAGCACCCAAATAATAATCCGCTTATTATATTAGCACAAAGGAATAATTAATACACATTCGTTACACTATATTTTTACAGTTTTTGTCACGCCCCGGGAGGGTACCCTAGACGTGGCCGACACTCAAAGACTATTGCTAGCTCCTAAGCAAACCACTTGTGCTCAGGACAATCACTTTAACATCATAATAGCGGAAGTAAAATAGTGAACTACCTCAATAAAAGGCCAAAGGCCAACATCAATCTCAACATCAAAACTAAGTGAGAAAAAGTACTACTCAGTTCATAAGGAAAACATTATCATCAACCTCGACATCATGTCTACGAAGCCTCTAACCTGACTCAACTGTCTAAGATGGTACCATGGCAGGCCATGACTACCAGACTCAATGAATAAGGAAGCATTAAATAAAGAGGGTCTCCTCCGGATAGCAAGGAGGCTCACCAATGTTGGAACTCGCAATCTCTGACCTCAACGGTGCGTCTGCTGAAGTCCTCTAACTCTTGTATCTGCATCATAAAACGATGCAGTGCCGAATGGCATCAGTACGTGGAATGTACTGGCATGTAAAATAGTTAAATAACAACGTAAGTATAACAACATAAAGAAAACATCAGCTCAACATCATACTCTATCAGAATGTCAAGAGTCTATCTAAGGCAAGAGATTAGAATAGACAATTGACCCATCAATCTCTCATCTCAACATCATCATCACATCAAACTCATTTCAAGGAAACTCGACTTAACTCACTCAAGAGACCTCAACGTCACCTCAACTCAAGGAACATCAACATCGACTCAACTCGAGGAAACATCGACTCAGAACATCACATCAACATCAACATCAGAGTTCTATCAAAAAGAACCTAACTGGGAGTTTCTCTAACCGACAACCATCACCTATGAGCCAGTGATGATACAACAAAGTGATGTCGTTGCCACATCCGTCCAATACCCTGCCCGGGGTAAAGGACATCAACCTCAGTGGATCCACAAGAAAACCTTAGTCCTCATTTGGGACAAGAAAGGAGCCATCCGCATTGCGGTTCAATCCCCTCTTCCTATGTGAGCCATGTAGTTAATGGGTTCAAGTGGGACTCACTTTTACCCATTTCGGTGCTCAATACTCCTCCCAAAACTCGACATGCTCATAAGACCTCAACCTCATCAGTCATATAGGGACATAATGTCACGCCCCGGGAGGGTACCCTTGGCGTGGCCGGCACTCAGAGACTATTGCTAGTCCCCAAGCGAACCACTTAACCTCATCACATCATTCAATCAAATAAACTCTACGGATCAGCGGGAAGTATATGCAAGCAGTGGACGCAGTTCATCTAAAGTAAAATAACGAAGGCTAGTAGGAAGAACTAGCTCACAAATTCAATATCAATGCTCGACACCAATCTATGAAGCCTCTATCACTAAATCATGTGGTGCCAATGACAGACCCATGGCTACCCAAAAACAAAATAAGATAATATTCCAATCCTAACTCTAAAGCATGATGAAATAATATAATGGTTCCTCCGGAGTACGGGAGGCTCACCAAATCAACTTCGGATTCTCCGATCTTCAACGGAGCGCCTGTTGATGATCTCTAGTACCTGCCTCTACATCATAAAACGATGCAGTCCAGAGTGGACGTCAGTACTTGGAATGTACTGGTATGTAAAATAGCTGAATGAAACAGAAACAGGTAGAGTAATATGGAAAACAACATCAAATCAAGGTAAACGTCATAATCACATCAAACCGTCAGCTTGTCTATCTATGAAAGAATAAAGAGTAGACAAGTGACACATCATTAACTCAGACTCATCATTAGTCTCAACTCATCTCAGAGGAGCTCACCCCCTCTCATCTCATCTCAAGACTCAACCCAGAGGAGCTCACCCCCTCTCATCTCATCTAGACTCGGAGTACGGTAAGAATTTTCCCGGGAGTTTCTCTTAACCGACAACACTCACTTATGAGCCAGTGAATGTACAACAATCACCCTGATGTTGCCACAGTGGTCCCAAACTTGCCAGGTAAGGAACACTGGATCCCATATCAATATACCCGACATGGAATCAAACCGAACAGATCCTCTATTGCTTTCAGGGACTGTTAAACCTCGAGGGAAACCATATATATATGCATGTGATGGTTTAAGCCTCTCCTACGTTTGGCGACGTAGTTAATGAGTTCGAGTGGGACTCACTCCTGCTCATTTCGGTGCTCGATACTCCTCCCGACTCAGTGCTCATAAAATCAACCTCAACCAGTCTCATAGGGATTCTCTCCCCGTCCACGACTGCCAGTCTCATAGGGACCCACTCCCCGTCCACGACTGATAATTCACCGGGACCTTGGCCCTTTCATCAATTATCTCATAGGGACTTTCACCCTATCATCAAACATCTCATAGGGATTTTAACCCTATCATTAACACCATCTCAATGACCCAAAATTATATAACAGTCATTAGGAAGCAAGTGAATAAACACACCGGTAGAGTTCATTTATAGAGACTCATACAACAATCAAGATTCCATCATCTCATCATTACAACCAACAATCTAAATTCAAGGCTCTAGACTCAAGTCTCAAGTGCAATGTACATGCTTTGGAAATTAGTCATGAAGGGTTATGCAAATTCCATGAAAGTATTCAATTTAAGAAAACAAATAGTATGATGATCATCAACATAGAGAACATGTAGTTTCAAGTATAATTTTCAAGAAAATCCATCAAAGAATTCATGCATGTAGATTCTTCAATCATCAATTCATCTATGACCTCTATGGGGCACATGAGAGAACAATCCCATGTTTTAGTTTAGCCTTACATACCTGTGATGCACTGTTCAACCGGGTGATGTCGAGGATTCTCTTCTCGTATTCCTCACCCCAAGCCTTTCTCTCCTCTCCTCAAGCCCTAGCCTTGTTAGAATTTAGAATAGGACTTAGAATAGGTTTTGTTAGGCTCTTTTCGTATAGGAACGACCTCACTAGCCGTGTATTAATGTTTAGGAGGGGTTAGGGATTGACCGGAATGCCCCTCGAAATAAATTAGAAATTTCCAGTTCGGAAGACACACGGTCCGCGACGCGGACCTATCGCGTACTGTGTAATTTTGGAAAAAGTGCTTTTGTACGAGTTCTCTCCATCCCGTCGAAAATTTTGGAAAACGTCCAAGTGTCACTCCGCGTCAGGTCCGCGACGCGCCTCCGTCGCGAACAGTCACTGTTTTGTGACTTGATCCGAAAATTTATCTTTCGATCGGGTCGCTCTAAAATTCGACCGAGACCCTTTTCTCACTCCATTTTCCATGCTGATCACGAATCCGGTCTCGGATTCGCCATACGAGCATTGGAAGATGCGTTACGCGCATACCCTCACTCCAGGGGTATTTTGGTAATTTTACCGGGCGTCACATCATCTCCCCCTTGGGATCATTCGTCCCCGAATGAGGAGTGGAGGTGGGCTTTAAGGCACGAATAGACCTACGACTCATTCCCACACTCAATTCAATAATAGCAAGTCAGATACAAGAATAGGACACTTAGCTTAATGAAGAGCAAGGAGTTACCTTCAGTGCTTTCACCATCAATTGGCACGAATAGGTGCGGATACTTTGCTTTCATCTCCTCCTCAGCTTCCCATGTGGCTTCTTCAACGAATTGATTCCTCCACAGGACTTTGACTGAGGCTATTTCTTTGTTCCTTAGTTTACGAATCTGACGATCAAGAATTTGAACCGGAACCTCTTCGTAAGATAGGTTATCCTTCACCTCAATCCTATCAACAGGGATCACCAATGCCGGGTTTCCCAAGCATTTCTTTAGCATAGACACATGGAACACCGGGTGTACCCCATCTAGCTCGGAAGGCAACTCTAGCTCGTAGGCCACCTTCCCAATCTTCCTTACGATTTGATAGGGTCCAACATAACGTGGACTCAACTTTCCCTTCTTCCCAAACCTTAGGACACCCTTCATAGGTGATACCTTCAAATACACCCAATCATTTATCTCAAACTCTAAGTCCCTTCTCCTTACGTCGGTGTAGGATTTTTGGCGACTCTGGGCAGTCTTTAGCCTCTCTCTAATGATCTTGACTTTTTCCATCGACTGGTGAACAAGGTCAGGTCCAATCAGCCCTGCTTCTCCAACCTCAAACCACCCAATCGGCGATCTACATCTTCTTCCGTACAGGGCCTCATAAGGAGCCATCTGAATGCTCGCATGATAACTATTGTTATATGCGAATTCGATCAAGGGTAGATGATCATCCCAATTTCCTTTGAAGTCAAGTACACAAGCTCTCAACATATCCTCGAGTGTTTGAATCGTACGCTCTGCCTGACCATCCGTCTGCGGGTGAAAAGCTGTACTCAGATTCACCTTAGTACCCAAACCTTTCTGAAACGATCTCCAGAACTGGGAGGTAAATTGAGCCCCTCTGTCTGATATAATAGCCAAAGGAACTCCATGCAACCTCACAATCTCCTGGACGTACAATCTGGCATACTCTTCCGCAGTATTTGTTGTCTTTACTGCCAAGAAGTGAGCCGACTTTGTCATCCTATCCACGATCACCCATATCGAATCATGTTGCTTTCGAGATTTCGGCAGGCCAGTGATAAAGTCCATGTTGATCATCTCCCATTTCCACTCCGGAATTTCAAAGTTCTGAGCCAATCCACATGGCCTTTGATGCTCAACCTTCACTTGTTGGCAATTTGGGCATTTTGAGACAAACTCTGCAACATCCCTCTTCATCCCATTCCACCAATAGATTTCCCTTAAGTCGTGGTACATTTTGGTGGAGCCAGGGTGAATGGAATATTTAGTGTTATGAGCTTCTGCCATAATTCTGTCCCGTATGCCATCAACATTTGGAACACACAATCGACTTTGATATCTCAGTACACCATCTCCCCCTTTGGAGAAGACCGTCACCTTCTGATTGTGAACATCCTCCTTCAGTTGGAGTATAACTGGGTCTTGGTCTTGCTTTTCTTTCACTTCTATCACTAGCGAGGAAGCAGACCCGTTCTCCACATTAACTCCTCCTTCATTGTTCTCCCCAAGTCGAACCCCTAATCGAGCCAACCGGTGTACGTCCTTGGCTAATTCCCTCTTTCCTTCCTCCACATGGGCTGTGCTACCCATTGATAACCTGCTAAGAGCATCAGCAACAACGTTAGCTTTACCTGGATGATAGTGAATGCTCATGTCGTAATCCTTAAGCAATTCCAACCATCTCCTCTGTCGCAAGTTAAGCTCCTTCTGACTGAAAACATACTGCAAGCTCTTGTGGTCTGTGAATACATCCACGTGCACCCCATACAAGTAGTGACGCCAGATCTTAAGTGCGAACACTACCGCTGCCAACTCGAGGTCATGGGTTGGGTAATTCCTTTCATGGACCTTGAGTTGCCTGGAGGCATAGGCTATCACCTTCCCCCTTTGCATTAGTACACATCCTAGTCCGACCCTTGAGGCATCACAATAAATCACAAAGTCCTCGTTTCCCTCGGGTAAAGTTAAGACTGGTGCAGTAGTCAATCTCGTTTTCAATTCCTGGAAACTCTTCTCACATTCCTCGGACCACTGAAACTTGACCTTTTTCTGGGTCAACTTGGTCAATGGTGCGGATAAGGAAGAAAATCCTTCTACAAACCTGCGGTAGTAGCCCGCCAACCCCAAGAAACTTCTAATATCGGTCGGGGTGGTCGGTCGTGGCCAGTTCTTAACCGCTTCAATCTTCTGGGCGTCCACCTGAATACCATCACCGGAAACAACATGGCCCAGAAAGGCTGCTGACTTAAGCCAGAACTCACACTTTGAAAATTTTGCATACAACTCATGGTCCCTAAGAGTTTGGAGGACAACTCTGAGGTGATTGGCATGCTCCTCCTCACTCCTTGAATATATCAGAATATCATCGATGAATACAATCACAAATAAGTCAAGATACGGTTTGAACACCCTATTCATCAAGTCCATAAAGGCGGCAGGTGCATTCGTCAACCCAAAGGACATGACCAGGAATTCAAAATGGCCATATCTAGTCCTAAAGGCTGTCTTTGGAATGTCGCACTCTCTCACCTTCAGCTGATGGTAGCCAGATCTTAGGTCTATCTTAGAGAAACAAGAGGCGCCCTGAAGTTGGTCAAACAAATCATCTATCCTTGGGAGAGGATATTTGTTCTTCACCGTGACCTTGTTCAGTTGCCTGTAATCAACACACATTCTGAGAGACCCATCTTTCTTTCGCACGAATAGGACAGGAGCACCCCATGGTGAAACACTTGGCCTAATGAAGCCCTTCTCTAGCAAATCTTTTAGTTGCTCTTTCAATTCTTTCAACTCAGCGGGGGCCATCCTGTAAGGTGGAATCGAAATGGGTTGGGTATCAGGAAGGATGTCAATCCCGAAGTCAATCTCCCTATCAGGAGGGACTCCGGGCAGATCGTCAGGAAAGACTTCTGGAAACTCGTTGACAATCGGAACTGACTCAAGAGTTGGGGACTCAACATCATCAGATTTCACTCTCACCAAGTGATAGATACAGCCTTTGGAAATTAACTTCCGAGCTTTAAGATATGAGATAAACCTCCCCCTAGGTGTCACTGAGTCACCCTTCCACTCTAGAACTGGTTCATTTGGAAATTGGAACTGAACCGTTCGGGATCTACAATCCACAGAGGCATAACAGGCGTGAAGCCAATCCATGCCGAGGATCAAATCAAAGTCAACCATTTTTAACTCGATCAAATCAACAATGGTGTCCCTATGATGGATAGACACTACACAAGCTCTATAGACTCTTTCAGCTCGAATCGACTCCCCCACTGGGGTAGAAACATCAAAGGGTTCGAGAAGACTCTCGGGGGTTTTATCAAATTTACTGGCCACATAAGGAGTTACAAATGACAGTGTGGCACCAGGGTCCATCAAAACATAGCAATCAAGAGTAAAGACTCGGATCATACCCGTCACGACATCTGGAGAATTCTCCTGATCTTGGCGACTCCCCATATTATACAAGCGGTTTGTGGCCCCGCCTGCACCTGACGTAGTGGCCCTTGGGTTCCCTCTAACCGGTGGGGCCGACGCCGCAGACTGAGCCTGGCTAGCCCGTTTTGGACAATCCTTTTTGTAGTGGCCTACTTGGCCACACCCGAAGCATGCGTCATTCTTATCACGACATCTCCCCCAATGCGCTTTCCCACAGTTATCACACTGTGGTCTACTCTGGGAACCTTGAGCCACACTAGCTTGGGACTGAGGTCCATGGTTCCCCGTATTCCGGAACCTCTGATCATACGTGCCTTTAGGCACAGGTGCGCTAGCAGCTGAGGGTGCTGGAAATCGATTCCCATTACCCCTCCTTCCACCTTCGTGGCTGGATGTCTTAGCTCTCTTGCGCTTGAACTCTTCCCTGTCCTGTTGCCTTTCTTCGTCAGCTTGCTGCACAAATGTCATCAATCGCCCAATGTCCATATCACTCACCAGCATTGCCCCTCTGCCATCCCTTTTGGGCCCTCTATTCAACCCATCGACATACATTCCCATTCTCCCCCTCATGTCGGCAATCATATCTGGAGCATAGCGAGATAGCTGTGTGAACTTCAGGCCATACTCCTGCACGGTCATGGAGCCCTGTTTTAGATTCAGAAACTCCCTCACCTTGGCCTCTCTTTTCTCCCTTGGGAAGAAGCGTCCCAAGAAGGCATCCTCAAACACTGCCCAGGTCACACATGAATCATCATCCACTCGGCCCCTCTTCCATTGTTCGAACCACAGCCTGGCCACCCCTTTGAGTTGATAGGCAGCCAACTCAACTTTATCAACATCAGCCACGTGCATCACTTGGAACACCTTCCCAAGTTCCTCTATATAGTTCTCGGGGTCTTCAGTAGATGTCGACCCAGTGAACTCGGGCGGGTTCATCCTCAGAAATTCTCGGACTCTAGAGGTGCCATGAGAGTCTGTCCCACCTGCACCTCGCCTCACAGCAGGTGCTGCGACAGCCTGGGCCAAAGTTTGAATGGCTTGGCGTAGCTCCGCATTCGAGATCTCCGCTTGAGGAGGTTGCCCAACAGGGACAGCTGGATCCACGGGCCCCTCGGGTACTTGAGGCTCAGGTGGGTTAACAGCTCGCCTGGCGGGACGTCCCCTTCCTCCGACAGCTCTTCTGGGAGGCATGTTATCGATTCTGCACGTGTAACGCACGAGTTAGAGGATAGTTTTCATAGAGTTCAACTCCATCGCACGATTTAGAGTAAGAAAGAAGTGTAACCATTCCTAATGTCCCATAGCCTCCTGTTTATGAAGTGTGGTCGACAACACACCTATAAACAAGACTCTACTAGACACGGCTTCATAGACTCCCTAGGACACTTGAACTCTGTGCTCTGATACCAAGTTTGTCACGCCCCGGGAGGGTACCCTTGGCGTGGCCGGCACTCAGAGACTATTGCTAGTCCCCAAGCGAACCACTTAACCTCATCACATCATTCAATCAAATAAACTCTACGGATCAGCGGGAAGTATATGCAAGCAGTGGACGCAGTTCATCTAAAGTAAAATAACGAAGGCTAGTAGGAAGAACTAGCTCACAAATTCAATATCAATGCTCGACACCAATCTATGAAGCCTCTATCACTAAATCATGTGGTGCCAATGACAGACCCATGGCTACCCAAAAACAAAATAAGATAATATTCCAATCCTAACTCTAAAGCATGATGAAATAATATAATGGTTCCTCCGGAGTACGGGAGGCTCACCAAATCAACTTCGGATTCTCCGATCTTCAACGGAGCGCCTGTTGATGATCTCTAGTACCTGCCTCTACATCATAAAACGATGCAGTCCAGAGTGGACGTCAGTACTTGGAATGTACTGGTATGTAAAATAGCTGAATGAAACAGAAACAGGTAGAGTAATATGGAAAACAACATCAAATCAAGGTAAACGTCATAATCACATCAAACCGTCAGCTTGTCTATCTATGAAAGAATAAAGAGTAGACAAGTGACACATCATTAACTCAGACTCATCATTAGTCTCAACTCATCTCAGAGGAGCTCACCCCCTCTCATCTCATCTCAAGACTCAACCCAGAGGAGCTCACCCCCTCTCATCTCATCTAGACTCGGAGTACGGTAAGAATTTTCCCGGGAGTTTCTCTTAACCGACAACACTCACTTATGAGCCAGTGAATGTACAACAATCACCCTGATGTTGCCACAGTGGTCCCAAACTTGCCAGGTAAGGAACACTGGATCCCATATCAATATACCCGACATGGAATCAAACCGAACAGATCCTCTATTGCTTTCAGGGACTGTTAAACCTCGAGGGAAACCATATATATATGCATGTGATGGTTTAAGCCTCTCCTACGTTTGGCGACGTAGTTAATGAGTTCGAGTGGGACTCACTCCTGCTCATTTCGGTGCTCGATACTCCTCCCGACTCAGTGCTCATAAAATCAACCTCAACCAGTCTCATAGGGATTCTCTCCCCGTCCACGACTGCCAGTCTCATAGGGACCCACTCCCCGTCCACGACTGATAATTCACCGGGACCTTGGCCCTTTCATCAATTATCTCATAGGGACTTTCACCCTATCATCAAACATCTCATAGGGATTTTAACCCTATCATTAACACCATCTCAATGACCCAAAATTATATAACAGTCATTAGGAAGCAAGTGAATAAACACACCGGTAGAGTTCATTTATAGAGACTCATACAACAATCAAGATTCCATCATCTCATCATTACAACCAACAATCTAAATTCAAGGCTCTAGACTCAAGTCTCAAGTGCAATGTACATGCTTTGGAAATTAGTCATGAAGGGTTATGCAAATTCCATGAAAGTATTCAATTTAAGAAAACAAATAGTATGATGATCATCAACATAGAGAACATGTAGTTTCAAGTATAATTTTCAAGAAAATCCATCAAAGAATTCATGCATGTAGATTCTTCAATCATCAATTCATCTATGACCTCTATGGGGCACATGAGAGAACAATCCCATGTTTTAGTTTAGCCTTACATACCTGTGATGCACTGTTCAACCGGGTGATGTCGAGGATTCTCTTCTCGTATTCCTCACCCCAAGCCTTTCTCTCCTCTCCTCAAGCCCTAGCCTTGTTAGAATTTAGAATAGGACTTAGAATAGGTTTTGTTAGGCTCTTTTCGTATAGGAACGACCTCACTAGCCGTGTATTAATGTTTAGGAGGGGTTAGGGATTGACCGGAATGCCCCTCGAAATAAATTAGAAATTTCCAGTTCGGAAGACACACGGTCCGCGACGCGGACCTATCGCGTACTGTGTAATTTTGGAAAAAGTGCTTTTGTACGAGTTCTCTCCATCCCGTCAAAAATTTTGGAAAACGTCCAAGTGTCACTCCGCGTCAGGTCCGCGACGCGCCTCCGTCGCGAACAGTCACTGTTTTGTGACTTGATCCGAAAATTTATCTTTCGATCGGGTCGCTCTAAAATTCGACCGAGACCCTTTTCTCACTCCATTTTCCATGCTGATCACGAATTCGGTCTCGGATTCGCCATACGAGCATTGGAAGATGCGTTACGCGCATACCCTCACTCCAGGGGTATTTTGGTAATTTTACCGGGCGTCACACATAATACCTCGTCATCAGTCCCATAGGGACATAACATAATACCTCAACATCAACATCAGTCCCATAGGGACATAATACTTCAATATCAACATCAACATCACCTCACCTCATTAACATCAACATCACTATCATGGACTCAAGATACTCTTTTAGAGATTAACATTTCAAATTTAAGACATCATAAAACATCATTCTCATCAACATCATCATCAAGACTCTCATCAAATGTGAAATACAATCACGACATCACCACATCATCATCGTCAAGGCTCTAGACACATCCCCTAATTTCATTATGCATGCTTTTCAAATAAAATAATTATAGGGTTTTAAAATACACTCCTGAAAATGAATTATGACACATAATAGGTTAGTGATGATCATCAATTCATGTAGGAAAATATTTGTACATAAAATAACATTAATTATACATGCATCAAACTCTTCACATTAACTTCATCATGGCAAGACACAGTACTCTGCACTCAGAAGGGCACATAGGAGAACATTCTCATGCTTTAGGTTAGCCTTACATACCTGGAATGATTTGCTAACACAAATTTGCACAACCTTCTCTTGATCTCCTCAACCGCAACTCCCCTCAAGCCTTGACTTAGTGACTTCTAGGAAGAATACCTCTTGAATGGGGTTTTTGAAACCCTTTTCTTAGAAACCAACCTTTATTGGTCGTAGGGAAACATTTAGGATTGATAGGAATGGACTAAAATGCCCTCCGTAATTTGAAAGAATTTTTTTCCGACCTGAAATAACACAGTCCCCGACGCGGACCTGTCGCGGACAGTGTATTTTCAAAAAAACTCAACTCCGTCAAAAAATCACAAAAAAACATAAGTGTGGCTCCGCGACTCGGTTCCATCGCGCAGTCACATTGTTTTTTGTTTTGGGACGAAAAATTATCTTTTGACTCGGTCGCTCTAAAAATCGACCGAGACCCTCCTCCCACTCAATTTTCAGTGCTGATCACGAATTCGCTTTTGAATTTTCAATTCGAGCATCGGAAGACGCGTTTTACGTACACCTCTTCCTTAGGAGTATTTTGGTAATTTACCGAGCGTTACAATTTTTTCAAAAATACTAATTTTAAAGTTGATTGACAATAAAAAAAAAGCTATACCTTTTTAAATTTAAATATTAATTTTTCATAATGAAAATCTATTTCTATATTTATAGTTATATATAATGGGAGTGGTAAGAAAAAATCACGTGTCAACACCACAAAAAAATAATATTTATTACTACATTGCAAATAGTATACGTATATATGCTATTTTAAAATATGCAATTCGAATTTTTTTTTACCAAATAATACTGTCAAGTATCATAATGGCTAAATAAATTAATTTAAAACCTAAATTATGAATTTAAAAAAATATAAGTAACTAATCTTATCCCTATACAGTGTCTCACCCATAATTCATGCATCTGAAAAATTACTTACAAACAAATTTAAAATATAAATTTGAATTAGTATAATGCTTTAAATTTTAAAATAAATTTTTTTTTTTTGAAAATATATACATAAACATAATAATTTAAAATTTATTTCTTAAATTAAAATTCTAATAGTTTTTAGAACAGGACTAAAATAAATTGAAAAGAATGAAAAATTAATCTTTAATATAAATAACTGAAATAGCAAAACAAAAAAACATGCATTATTCTTCAAAATTAATAAACAAAAGAATCAAATCATTATTTATACAACAAAATATCTTTAAATAAACTAATGATAACCTGTATATTTGGTCAAACAAAATATAATTATGTAAAGTCTAAAGCATAGCACATTCAACACTTATTTTAGAATATCATGATTAAATTATCAAAATGAATAGCATATCATATAATTCATACATCTCTATTATATTAAAATAAAATCTCAAAACCAATATCACCAAGGAAATTATGCCAACCAAACTTCACAATTTAAAAAATGTCATAGCCCGAAAATGGACGTGATGACACTCACCTAACCCACCAAGGCGAGTTAGCCCAATGCCTACTGATCCAAACATAACAATAATAGCGGAAGAGAAAATAGTCTAATATGACAAATAATTATAGGAAGACCAAACTACAACCATCCCAGAACTGGTGTCACGTGTACAAGCCTCTAAATACATAGTACTCGAATAAAATAAATGTCTCAAATGTCTAGTCCTCAAATAGAACGTAACATAATAATGGATTCCTTGAAGGTCCACCGGTGACATAAGCTACCTTGAGGATAATTCGGAAGCTCGGTCTTGCAATGAGAAAATTCTAACTAGAAGGAACGAGCTCGCAACCTAAAAATATGTAGCAAGGGGGTGAGTACCAAAACGACGCGGTACTCAGCAAATGGAACTAACCTAGAGTAAAACAATGAAGAACCAAGTAACTCCTTCACACCCAACCACATGCCGCTGAACTACAAACCTGCACTCAGAAAAGTCCCAGCCCAGTAACACATAATACGCAATAAAGATAGTTTTCAGTATATCACAATTATCAAATCACAAGCCATAACTCACAAGTGATAACACAATCAATCGCATGAATAACATCGTACCACATAATAATATGTAAGGATGAGATGCAATGTCGTGCAATGCAAGGTGGTATCAAGACCGTCGCACAGCCTTTCGTATATACCCCATCGAGCTAAGGCTCCAAGACTAAGGGGACCTCACAGGCCATATACCTCAATCACAATATATCAACTACCTTTCTACCTAGGTGCTCATGGTCAAGGACTCATGATAAGAATCTCGATGTATCAACTACCTTACCACCCAGGTGCTCGTGGTCAAGGACTCATGATACGAATCACTATTCATAACTTCCCACAATGTCATGACATGTAGTATGAGGATGCATACAATCAAGGCACAATTATGAAAATAATATTCCTCTCAGCAAGCACAATAGATATCAAAGTTCTCGAGTTTAACAATTATAATATTCATCCTCTTTTATTCATATTTGGATACATTTCTCTTTTAAAATATTTCACCCTATTTTAGTAACTTTATTTTCTCAAACCAACTATGATCCTCAATATATATCTCAATTATCTCCCTTTTCCAACATGTCATGTTCTCATTATTCTCAATTTAGGATTCGCATGCTCTCGAAGCAACACATACATAATTAAAGCCCTCACACTAGCATCACAATAAGAATTATCAACCCAACACATGATACGATCTCACCCCATAGATTATAACATAAGAATATTCAATATCCCAATCCCAGTCTCAAAGAAGGATAGTCAAACCTACATTAATCCATCTCTATCCCAATATACTCAATTCTATACAAATTAGAGCATACGAGGTTCAACATATTTAACAAAAGTTTAGAAATCCACTTGCCTCAATTAAGATAGAATAACACTCCAAATCTTGAGTCTTTCGTAACGCTTTTGGATGATCAAAATCTGTTCAAATACACAATCTACATAAGAATACGAATCTAATGACACTCATATTGCTATATTTATTTTTGGCTCAAAAATCGGGTCAAAAAGTCACCTCGAGCCTTAAATTCTAATCTGAAAATTCCTTTCAGATTATGTCTACCCATAATAAACTAAACGTATACGTCAAATTTCAGCTAAAATGGATCGTTATTTGACCTCCAAACCAAAATTTTATTCTAAGAACCTTAGGGCTATATTTCTTAATTTAACATTAATTATACACGTTTTCACCCTAAAAAATTATTCATGATCTCATGAAAACTTAATAGAAAGGATGATAATAATTACCTTGGCGTTTTGGAATGAAAATCATAATTTTTCTTCTCTTCTTTTTCTTTCTTTTCCTTCCCGCACTTTTTTTTTCTTTTCTACGTTCATTTTTTTCCGTTGGAATTGCGCTCTGTTTTGGGGATTTCATGGGCTGCTGCCGTGCTGCGCAACCCTTCAACCTATATATATATACTTTAATTTTTTTTCTCCTTTTTCTTTTTTATTTATTTATTTACTTATTTCAATATATTAAAAGTGATAAATTCTATTAGCCTAATTTTGATAGATATGGGATAAATAGTATAGGATATTAATTGAAAATATTATTTTAATCCACCAATCTAAAATTATCCGTCTACCAAATGACCGTAATTATCAAATAGTCCAAAATTACATAAAAATATTTACAAGAATAATCTTTTATAAAAGAGAAAGGATTTATTTTTAAAATGACCTAACGGGTCATTGCATTATCCACCATTAAAAATCATGTTCGTCCTGGAACATAAGAAGGAGAAGGAAGAATAATCGATATTACTAAAATCCTAAGTTATGATCTTCCAAAGTCAGTATTTCATCTCTCCAAGTAAGCTCCTCCTTAAGACCATTCCACCAAAATCTTCTAATGCACAAACCCTCATAGATTTTGTTAAGATTACATTCTCATAATCAAATCTTCCCATGGTCTTAAGTTATAAAATGCGATCTTTAGACATTGAACACTCATCTTTGAGAATCAAATTCTTTTCTGACCCAACGAAGGAAAGGATCAAGTAACAACTTAGCAAATGATTCATTCAAACATACAAAATCTCTAACAACACTATCAGGAATACTATATCAATAGCAGTGATTATAAACAACTCTTAAGAGTGGTAGAGCTAGACCCAATATGCCTCACATCCATACATAGCCAGAACATAACCTCAACGACAAGATGAACCTTAAAACTGCTGAACAACTATAAATATTTATGGTAATTCTTTAATAAATTCACATAAAAAAAGTTGTGTGTGTAGAACCACTTGTATACCTCAACTATCCCAAATAATACTAAATATGTCAACATTGAAATAATCAAGTCTACATAAGCATCCTATCTTACTAAGAGAAAATTACAAGATCGGTTCACCCGATCCACCACTAAGGATCCGTCTACAAAAGTGAAGACACGAGTGGAAATAGGCAGGTATTCCCATAATAAAGTAGGTAGCCACACCAAAATGCACGGAGTCAAGATCAAATAATACAAGATACTATTTTCATAGTGTCCCTGTCAAATATTTTCATTAATCTGACCCTATTTTTTTTTAATTTCATTTTTTTTGCAGCACCTAATCAACCTGTCTAGTCCCAATACAATCGTACACATACTTAATTTTTCAAACTTCATATACTCTTCACAGTATTGCATCAAAGACAACGCTCTTACTACTAATAGAATATCATAGTCATACTTGTCATTTACCATTCTCTCAAATTTTTACTAGTATTAAAGTCTTCTTAGTTACATATTATCACCTTCAAATATTTCACAATATGGTTCCCTTTATTTTTATTTAAGTATTTTTTTATAGAAATAGATCACACACAAAGCTGACAACGGAAATTTTAAATTTGATAGTACTTTTCTCATCGAGGTAAGGTTATTTAATTGTACCTAAAGTCAATTTCATGCAATATTTTACATACCGAATTTCAACTACCATTCAAAACATCATATACCTCATGCCAAAACTTAGAGAGATTCAATCACCTTAATCATTCTGCATACCATAAGCACATAACCTCTAGTCATCATCAAGTGTCTATGTAACACATCATAATAATCTATGTAGTCCCATTAATAAAGTAATTTCAACCCTCTCAATAAGCGTGTAGAGCTATAAGTCTATATCGCAGTGCCCTCATAAGTCATTTATCATAGTTGGACAATCTAGACCAATATAAAAATGTTGCATATTTCAAACATCATTATTTGTCACTCGAATCAAAACTCGGTCTTCATAAAAGTCACGAGTACATCCTAGAAAATCTGTGCTAATCAAGTACGCATTGCATTATCATGTTTGAGCTCAAAGGCAAAATAAGTAAAACCTTTAATTTCGAACCAAGGGTCCATACAAGAGGTCTTATTCTTCCACTTTCTTAAATTCTTCCTATGACACAAATTTCAGATACCCTGAACTCTTCAATACATTAGATTCTCATTCCTTCACTAACTCGCTTATCAACTTTATTCTTTTACCAACAACACGTGACATTTTACCTCATGTGCTAAGCTAAAACTTTAAGTGGGCCGCTTCTTTAGGTCCTTCAACAATAAAAAAAATAACTAAATTTATGACCCAAATCACATGCAGGTTCTTCCAAATGTTGAATACTCATTGCTATCCATTATTTCTTATCTTAGTAATAATTATCTTGGCAAGATATATATACTACCAAAAATATACACTAACAATGAAAACTCGAATATTTTTATATTAATTTGTACCCCAATTTCTTTACCTATTAGCATTAGTTCTTACTTGAAATCTTTATGAATTCATATATCTTAACCTATGATTGATCCCCTCTTTATCGACCCTGCAATATCCTTTATAAAAATGTTAATGTACTAATTACCATACTCAAAATCACAAAGAGAGATTATCACCTTAGTCAAGCCCAACATTGTAGATTTTTATGTTCCTAAATATTATCCAACAATTTTCTAGCCAAGACCAATGATACTTAATACTATCACCATAACCAAAGAAAAATAAATAAAACTGGGTGGCTTTAAATTCAATTCTCTACTCTCTCCTAAGATTTATTTTTGATCTTTACCGTCAGAGTGAATATCCCTACATCTCACTAATTTATTAATTTATGACTTTAGCTTATTTCAATTCTATCGAAGCAGTATCTCAACACATTTTACATCTTTCTTATGATCACGTTACTCATCAAATAGTAGCAAACGTAACTTTTGATACCTGCAGATTGTGTTTACCATATGGAATTCACTCAATCAAAAATTACTCATCATATGATTGCATCTTGATCATAATCCGTCACAAACTTTTATTACCATTATGCTCTATAGTCATTGCCATCATCTCAAGGTT
This sequence comes from Solanum rostratum, assembly GCA_029948455.1. Taxonomy (NCBI): domain Eukaryota; kingdom Viridiplantae; phylum Streptophyta; class Magnoliopsida; order Solanales; family Solanaceae; genus Solanum; species Solanum rostratum. The sequence goes on from CM057049.1 coordinate 54,292,371, forward strand.
ACCCTCATCATCGACATGACACCAAAACTATATCTGTCAAATATAAAGAATTAACTCCCCTGGATCTTATTATGGAGTAATAGTCACATTTAGAATCCCCCGAATACACCTCACAACTTAAATACATTAATTGTACCAAAGATCTACCACTAAATATTTTCTTATAAATAATACTTAACCCAAGCATCCAAAGTAACAAACTAGTTGATTTCTCGAATATGAATACGACACTAAACCTTATTAAATGAGCCCATGATACACTAATAATTTCTAAAATAATTTGTATTCACGCTTGACAATTGACATATCTGTTTTCTTATACCACTAATCCATTAGATCCGCCACTAAAACACGTCATACGTATCAAGAAAGTAGCACCAAACCCACTGGTATACTTCTACCCATCAAGTAGCTACAAAATATTATCCAATCTATCATGACTCTATCCTAAGTAATGTAGATTTTTTTTTCATAAATTCAATCGCTAGCAAAAGTAACATACTCCATAACTCTAATCAACTAAACCTTGGTATCGTGGTGATAGTCGTATCATGACCCTCCTTGATATCCACTCGATAATCTATGAAACCACAATAAAGATTCTGATCTCAACTGGCACAAGATCATTCTTATCATTATCTAAGCAATCCATACATATTATAAAAGCTATAGTAGTATTAGTTTACAGAACAAGGTTTGTGATCCACCTATCCTTTTAACCTTCCACCTTGAATTGTTGAACCATTTTTGATATCATATATACCATATTAATATTGTTTGTGTTGTTGGATAACCAACCCCAAAAAGGATAACACATTCATAAAATCCCTCAATCCACTGTTTGACCTTATCACTCCAACATCCTCAAAGTGTATCGTCAAGTCATCACCTTACTCAACCTGTCTTAATTATTGAAACTTTTAAATATAACCACACATCCTTTTTACAAGTATGTCACTTACACTTTAGTACTAGATCTAACATTCAAGTCATATATAACCCACTAACTACTCATTTAAAGAACCAAGCACGAATCATCACTATAAATGAGAGAGAATGAATAAAATGATGAAAATCACACTGAATCAGGGACGCATGATGGAAAAAGAATAAACAAAAGAAAGTTTCCTAACAATTTTCATAGCCTCTCGAAGATAAGTATAGACGTCTCCATACCGATCCTCGAGACTCTACTAGACTTGGCTTGTACACACGCGAGATCTATGAATTGGGCTCTGATACCAACTGTCACGGCTCAAAAATGGACGTGATGGCACTCACCTAACCCACCGAGGCGAGTCAGCCCAATACCTACTGATTACATAACAATAATCGCGGAAGAGAAAATAGTCTAATATGACAAATAATCATAGGAAGACCAAACTACAACCATTCCAGAACTGATGTCACATGTACAAGCCTCTAAATACATAGTACTCGAATAAAATTAATGTCTCAAATGTCTACTTCTCAAATAAAACGTAACATAATAATGGATTCCTTGAAGGTCCACCGATGACATAAGCAGCTACCTTAAGGATAATCCAGAAGCTTGGTCTTGCAATGAGAAAATTCTAACTACAGGGATCGGGCTCACAACCTACAAAAATGTAGCAAGGGGGTGAGTACCAAAACAACGCGGTACTCAGCAAATGGAACTAACCTAGATTAAAACAATGAAGAACCAAGTAACTCCTTCACACCCAACCACATACCGCCGAACTACGAACCTACACTCAGAAAAGTCCCAGCCCAGCAACACATAATAGACAATAAAGATAGTTTTCAGTATATCACAATTATCAAATTTCAAGCCATAACTCACAAGTGATAACATAATCAATACATAAATAACATCATGCCACATAATAATATATAAGGATGAGATGCAATGTCGTGCAATGCAAGGTGGTAACAAGACCGTCGCACAGCCTTTCGTATATTCCCCCGTCGAGCTAAGGCTCCAAGACTAAGGGGACCCATGGGGACCTCACAGGCCATATACCTCAATCAAAATATATCAACTGCCTTGCCACCCAGGTGCTCGTGGTCAAGGAATCATGATAAGAATCTCGATGTATCAACTACCTTGCCATCCAGGTGCTCGTGGTCAAGGACTCATGATACGAATCACCATTCATAACTTCCCACAATGTCATGACATGTAGTATGAGGATGCATACAATCAAGGCACAATTATGAAAACAATATTTCTCTCAGCAAGCACAATAGATATCAAAGTTCTCGAGTCTAGTAATTATAATATTCATCCTCTTTTATTCATATTTGGATACATTTCTCTTTTAAAATATTTCACCCTATTTTGGTAACTTTATTTTCTCAAACCAACTATGATCCTCAATATATATCTCAATTATCTCCCTTTCCCAACATGTCATGTTCACATTATTCTCAATTTAGGATTTGCATGCTCTCGAAGCAACACATACATAATTAAAGCCCTCACACTAGCATCACAATAAGAATTATCAACCCAACACACGCTATGATCTCATCCCATAGATATAGCATAAGAATATTCAATAACCCAATCCCAGTCTCAAAGAAGGATAGTCAAACCTACATTAATCCATCTCTATCCAAAATACTCAATTCTATATACATTAGAGCATACGAGGTTCAACATATTTAACAAAAGTTTAGAAATCCACTTTCCTCAATTAAGATAGAATAACACTCCGAATCTTGAGTCTTTCGTAATGCTTTTGGATGCTCAAAATCTGTTCAAATACATAATCTACATAAGAATACGAATCTAATGACACCCATATTGCTATATTTATTTTTGGCTAAAAAATCGGGTCAAAAAGTCACCCGAGCCCTTATATTCTAATCTGAAAATTTCTTTCAGATCATGTTTACCCATAATAAACTAAATGCATACGTCAAATTTCAGCTAAAACGGATCGTTATTCGACGCCCAAATCAAAATTTTATTCTAAGAACCCTAAGGCTATATTTTCTTAATTTAACATAAATTTTACATGTTTCTACCCTAAAAAATTATTCATAATCTCTGAAAACTTATTAGAAAGGATGAGAATAATTACCTTGATGTTTTGAAATGAAAATCATAATTTTTCTTCTCTTCTTTTTCTTTCTTTTCCTTCCCGCACTTTTTTTTCCTTTTCTGTGTTCATTTTTTTTCGTTGGAATTGTGCTCTATTTGGGGATTTTCATGGGTTGCTGTCGTGCTGCGCAGGCCTATCAACCTATATATATATATATATATATATATATATATATATTAATTTTTTTGTTCTCCTTTTTCTTTCTTATTTATTTATTTACTTATTTTAATATGTTAAAAGTGATAAATTCTATTAGCCTATTTTTGATAAATATGGGATAAATAGTATAGGATATTAATTAAAAATATTATTTTAATCCACCAATGTAAAATTATCCGTCAACTAAATGACCGTAATTATCGGATAGTCCAAAATTACCTAAAAAAATTTACAAGAATAATATTTTATAAAAGAAAGAGGATTTATTTTTAAAATGACTTAACGGGTCATTACAAAAAAATTACATAATTTATCCATGAATAAGTTAAATTAATATCTAAATAAAAAATGTATGTATAATAGTATTAATCATAATATACAAAATTATTGTCTGAAAAGAGAAGAGATTTCAATATATAATGCATTTATTGTTTTAATAAACACAAATAAGATTAAATAGATAATTATGTTTTGAAGGTATTTTCGTCATATTTTATAAAATGTTTTCCGTATGATATTGTCGGGATATTTTTGATATAGATTTAAAAGCTTTTTATCTTGTGTTGCTAAAGTATTTTAGTAAATTTTATATAATAAATTTATGATCGTTGTGCAATTATACTCTATGCAAATTTTGTAAAAGTATTTTTATATTCTTATTGGAAAGTAAATTTTATTACATTTGTAAAAGAGTTTTCTTTATCATTATAAATGTACTTTCATTACATTTATAAAAGTGTTTTACGTATCATCTTATAAGAATACTTCTAGAATAGTTTTGTAAGGGTTTTCAGTATAAATTATGCAGCTTACGTATTATTATTTTTTAAATACAGTTTAATGTATGTTGAAAAAACTAACGTATTGCACTGACTAAAACTTCATTCCAATTAAAAAGGAGTTTTAATTAGGATAAATTTATCTTATAAATAAAATAAATTTTTTTGAAATTTGAATTATTAATTTAAAAGATTTGCATACTAAATAAACTATTTCATAGGACCTCAACTAATTTATAAGAATCTAAGTAATTATCTTTAATTGTTTTTATTTTATAAAAATAAATATTGACAAATAATCAATAAGATAACTTTGTTAATGTATAAAACTAACTGCCCAAATTATTATAATTAAAAATTATAAAATATGAAACTAAAAATATAATAAATAGATTAGTCACTATTTTAAAAGCTTAAATTGATCTTTACCCACAATATCACTTTTAACTGCAATAGTAGTTTCTTGCACGTATCTTTACCCACTAACTCACCAGCACACACGTTTATTAACTTAAACGATGTATCAGTTTATTAAAAACACTAAACTAATTAAATATATCTTTTTTAAAAAAAAATATCAGGTTTCTCCTTATTTGTAGCAACTAATATTTTTTGTTATTTTAATTTAAAAAAATTATAATAATATATACTAATTAAAAAATACATGTTATTTCTTAAATTAAAATTCTAATAATTTTAGACCAGGACTACAATAAATTTAAAAGAATGAAAAAATAATCTTTGATATAAATAAATGAAATAACTAAATATATGTGGTTGCATGCCACTTTCCCATATCCCCACTAGCTAACAAACATACACATGAATAACTTGGCAATTTATTTATAGAATAAAATAAAATTACAAATAATTAATAAAATAGTAAATAAAAACCTTTAACAATTCACAATATCACTTTTTACTGGTAGTTTCTTGCACGTATCTTTACCCACTAACTCAAAAGCACACATATTTATTAACTTAACTGTGGAACAATTTATTAAAAAAACACTGACAATATTGAATATCTCTTTTTTTTAACAAATATCAGTTTACTCCTGTAACACCCGATAAATTACCAAAATACCCCTAGAAAAGAGGTGTTCGTAAAACGCGTCTTCCAATGCTCAGATTGAAAATCCGAGAGCGGATTCGTGATCAGCACTGAAAATTGAGTGGGAAGAGGGTCTCAGTTGATTTTTAGAGCGATCGAGTCGAAAGATAATTTTTCGTTCCAAAACGAAAACAGTGTGCCTGTGCGATAGAACCGCGTCGCGGACCTGTCGCGGAGCCACACCTATATTTTTCTGTGATTTTTCGACGGAGTTAAATTTTCTGAAAATACACTATCCGCGACAGGTCTGCGTCGCGGATTGTGTTATTTCATGTCGGGAAATTTTTTTTTAAAATTATGGAGGGCATTTAAGTTCATTCCTACCTATTCTAAACGTACCCCTATGACTAATAAAGGTCGGTTTTTAAGAAAAGGGTTTCTAAAAACCCCATTCTAAAGCATTCTTCCTAGAAGTCACTAAGTCAAGGCTTGAGGGAAGTTGAGGTTGAGGAGATCAAGAGAAGGTTGTGCAAATTCATGTTAGCAAATCCTTCCAGGTATGTAAGTCTAACCTAACGCATGAGAATGTTCTTCCATGTGCCCTTTTTAGTAAAGAGATTTATGTGTTGACATGATGAGGTTAATGTGAAGAGTTTGATGCATGTATAATTGATGTTACTTTACGTATAAATATCTTCTTACATAAATTGATGATCATCACTAATCTATCATGTATCATAAGTCATTTTCCTTAGTGTATATTTTTAAAAACCCTATAGTTGGTTATTAGGCATGCATAATGAAATTAGAGGATGTATCTAGAGCCTTGATGATGATGTTGTGATTGTGTTTCACATTTGATGAGAGTTTTGAGGATAATGTTGATGAGAATGATGTTTTATGATGTCTTAAAATTGAAAGTTTAATTTCTAAAAGAGTATCTTGAGTCCATGATGTTGATGTTGATGTTAATGAGGTGAGGTGATGTTGATGTTGAGGTACAATGTCCCTACGGGACTGATGTTGATGTTGAGGTATTATATTATGTCCCTACGGGATTGATGTTGATGTTGAGGTATTATATTATATCCCTATGGAACTGATGATGAGGTATTATGTCCCTATGTGACTTATGAGGTTGAGGTTTTATAAGCATGTCGAGTTCTGGGAGGAGTATTGAGCACCGAAATAGGTAAGAGTAAGTCCTACTTGAAACCATTAACTACGTGGCTCGCGTAGGAAGAGGGGATTGAACCGCAATGCAGATGACTCCTTTCTTGTCCCAAATGAGGACTGAGTTTTTTCTTGTGGATCCACTGAGGTTGATGTCCTTTACCCCGGGCAGGGTATTGGATGGATGTGGCAACGGCAGCGCTTTGTTGTATCATCACTGGCTCATAGGTGATGGTTGTCGGTTAGAGAAACTCCCAGTTAGTTCCCTTTTGATAGGACTCTGATGTTGATGTTGATGTGATGTCCTGAGTTGGTATTTCCTGAGTTGAGTCGATGTTGATATTTCCTGAGTTGAGCCGATGTTGATGTTTCCTAAGTTGAGTTGATGTTGATGTTCCCTGAGTTGAGTTGACGTTGAGGTTCCTTGAGTGAGTTGAGTCGAGTTTCCTTGAGATGAGTTTGACGTGATGATGACGTTGAGATGAGAGGTGGATGGGCCAATTATTTATTCTAATCTCTTGCCTTAGATAGACTCTTGACATTCTGATGGAGTATGATGTTGAGTTGATGTTTTCTTTATGCTATTGTACTTACATTACTATTCAGCTATTTTACATGCCAGTACATTCCACGTACTGACGCCATTTGACGCTGCATCGTTTCATGATGCAGATACAAGAGTTAGAGGACTTCAACAGACGCACCGTTGAGGTCAGAGATCGCGAGTTCCAACATTGGTGAGCCTCCTTGCTATCCGGAGGAAACCCTTTATTTCATTGAGTCCGATAGCCATGGCATGTCATGGCACCATTCTTAGACAGTTGAGTCAGGTTAGAGGCTTCGTAGACATGATGTCGAGGTTGATGTTGATGTTATTCTTATGAATTGAGTAGATTTTTTACTCACTTAGTTGATGTTGAGACTAATGTTGGCCTTTGGCCCTTTTATTGAGGTAGTTCCCTATTTGCTTCTGCTATTATGGTGTTAAACTGAGTGTCATGGGAACAAATGGTCCGCTTAGGGACTAGCAATAGTCTCTGAGTGTAGGCCACGTCTAGGGTACCCTCCCGGGGCGTGACAACTCCTTATTTGTAGCAACTAAATATTTTTTATTATTTTAATTTAAAATTTATTATAATATATACTTATTAAAAATTACATGTTAATTTCTTAAATTAACACTGAACATAGTAAATATCTCCTTTCCTCCTTATTTGTAGCAACTAAATATTTTTTATTATTTTAATTTTTAAAAAATTATAATAATATATACTGATTAAAAATTACATGTTATGTCTTAAATTAAAATTCTAATAATTTTAGACCAGGACTACAATAAATTTAAAAGAATGAAAAAAAATTGATATAAATAAATGAAATAACTAAATAAAAGAACTAAATATATGTGGTTGCACGCCACTTTTCTCACTACCTAACAAACATACACATGAATGATTTACTATTTATTTATAGAATAAAATTAAATTACAAACAATTAATAAAATAGTAAATTGTAATGACCCTGAACATGATTTTGACTTTTTGAGCCCGAAACTACTTTAAATGAGTTTTTTCGGGTTTTGGCCAAGGAGACGTCAAATTCAAATTCTGATGATTCTGTTGGATCCGGAATATCGATTTTGGTTTAAAAGGACCCTTCGTTAAGTTTTCGAAGCTTCCGAGTGAGTTTTGGTCCTTTCGATTATTTTTGATACTAGGAAATGGGACCCACATTGGAATAAAATGACCTCCGGTGTAAATTTCGACTACACCGTTGAGTCCGAAATATCGTTTTCGATCAGATTTCATATATGGAATGTATTTTTCCGACTTCGAATGAGGCCGGAGCATTGAATTTAAGTTTGAGAGTTCGCTGAATATGCTGAAGCGAGGATGACGTGACTCATTAGGCGCTGGCACGTGGCAGACGCAGTATATAAAAAAATATCTGCAGATTTCTTCTTAGATTTTCTAAGTTTTTCACAAACTTCCATCAACGATTTATCCCTTGATTTTTGGTCCGATTTGGGCGATTCAAAAAACTAAATTGTGTATTTTTCCGAGAGAAACACCATGGGAGTTTTAAAAATTAATTTTGGCGCACCATTCGAGGAAAATTTTGCTGTTTTTCGGCTGGTTTGGATTTTCTTTGGAAAATTTAAATATGAGATTTCTACCTCATTTTAGCTCCATTTTTTTAAACGGTTTTCGCCATTTGAATTCCTTATTACTTGTTGAACATTTTCATGTATAAATTTCTAGATTTCTGATGACTTTTTTCGATGACAATTTTTGGACCATTTTGACCTTTTCACCCGAATTAATTGATTTTAGTGTCATTAGATTCGTTATGTGATTATGATATTATTTTTGAATAGATTTTGTTGATTTGGAGTATCGTAGAGAGGGAAAGGCTTTGAAATTGACATGATTCGACACTTTATATAAGGTAAGTGGATTTCTAATCTTTTGTTAAATATGTTGAACTTTATATGATCTAATGTATGTAGAATTGAGTATTTTGGGATAGAGATGGATTAATGTAGGCTTTAATCGAAATATTTTGAATTGAGTAATTATTCCTATGGTGATATTTGACTTGTGAATTAATTTGGAAGTGTATTTTAAGGGAAATAGTGAATTAGTTGATGTTGATATCGAATTGGTACTTATTTTGAAATGTGACTGTTATTGAGATTGTGATGGTATTGAGATATTAAGGATATTGCAACTTTTTTAGTATTGAGTATACCCCATATTCTTGTAATTTCTTCCATGTGTGATTCATGAGATATTATAATATTATAAAAAAAAAATGAGGCAATTAAATATAACGTGAGTTGGTGTGGCGTTGTGACACTTGAATTGAAAATGTAGCTAAGTGATGAGAATTCTATTTTTGAGATATATTGTTGTGGTTGGTGATTATGAGTTGATTTATTTGTGGACTTCATCTCATGTTCATTCATTCTATGTCACACATAATTTGCATTGGTTCTGGATATTGATATGAGTGTGATGGTAAAAAAAAAAGAAAAAGAAATTGGGCCGAGGTCTTTATCGGTCGAGATGTGATGCCGAGGTCTTTGTCGGCGATATTGTTGATACTAAGATCTGTGATTGTGAGATTGTGATACCGAGGTCTTTGCCGGCGATATTGTGATACTAAAAATCTATGATAGTGAGATTGTGATGCCGAGGTCTTTGCCGGCGATATTGCGATGCCGAAACCTGTGATAGTGATATTGTGATGCCGAGTCTTTGTTGGCGATATTGTGATACCGATGTCCTTGCCAGTGATATTGTGATAATGAGATCTTTGTTATTGTTATTGTGATGCCGAGGTCATTATCGACAATTATTGCATAAGCATTGCATCTCATCCTTGCATATTGATGTTGTGATGTCGAGGTCATTGTCGACAATTATTGCATAAGCATTGCATCTCATCCTTGCATACTATTATGTGGCATGGTGGGATTCATGTGATTGATTATGTTATCACTTGTGAGTTATGGCTTGTGATTTGATAATTGTGATATACTAAAAAACTATCTTTATTGTGTATTATGTATTGCTGGGCTGGGACTTTTCTGAGTGCAGGTTTGTAGTTCGGCGGTATGTGGTTGGGTGTGAAGGAGTTACTTGGTTCTTCATTGTTTTATTCTAGGTTAGTTCCATTTGTTGAGTACCGTGTTGTTTTTGGTACTCACCCCCTTGCTACATTTTTGTAGGTTGCGAGCCTGGTCCCTTTAGTTAGAATTTTCTCATTGCAGGACCGAGCTTCCGGATTATCCTTAAGGTAGCTGCTTATCTCACCGGTGGACCTTCAAGGAATCCATTATTATGTTACGTTCTATTTGAGGACTAGACATTTGAGATATTTATTTTATTCGAGTACTATATATTTAGAGGCTTGTACATGTGACACCAGTTCTAGGATGGTTGTAGTTTGGTCTTCTTATGATTGTTTGTCATATTAGACTATTTTCTCTTCCGCTATTATTGTTATGTTTGAATCAGTAGGTATAGGGCTGACTCGCCTTGGTGAGTTAGGTGAGTGCCATTACGCCCGAATTTCGGGTCGTGACATAAACAAAAACCTTTAACTAAATATTTTTTATTATTCTAATTTCAAATTTTATTATTATACTTGTACAAATAAATATCCTAATCATGTAATATTCATATGATTTCAATATTTATAATTTCAAAAACTAATTTATCTTTTTTTAAAATTATAATTATCTATCCGAATCACAATCTTTTTTATTTTTAAACTTTCCCATCTATTTTAAAAAATAATCAAATCTATATGTATGTTTATATACTTAAAAACAAATTTAAAATTTAATTTGATTTAATATAATGCTTTAAAATCTACAATCAATTTTTTTTATGATAATATATACATAAACATAATTATTTACATGTTATTTCTTGAATTAAAATTCTACTAAATTTTAGAACAAGACTTAAATAAATTGAAAACAATGAAAAATTAATCTTTAATATAAATATCTGAAATAAAAAATAAAATAATTAAATAAAACTATGCACACCACTGCTCCGATATCCCCACTACCTAATAGACATACATATAATCGACTTAACTATTTATTTATAGGATAAAATTAAATTGCAAATAATTAATAAAATTGTAAATAAAAACCTTTAACAATTTACCATATCAATTTTCACAAAATTTTATTTAATTGAAACAGGAATTCTCTTAAAAAAACTTATCAGTTTTCAAAATAAAATAAACAATTAATATAATAAATAATGGGTAAATTAATATTTTCATGTATTTTCTTATAAAAATATAAATTAATATTTATATTGTTGCTTAAAAATTGCTTTATAAACCAAAACACACAATAATATACTGAAAATATAAAGAATAAATTCTCTTTTTTTTTTGCACAATATAAGTTTTCTCCTTATTTATAGCAACCAAATATTTTTAATTATTCTAATTTTAAATTTATTATAATATATACTAGAACATTAAAATTTACACTTAATTTCTTAAATTAAAATTCTAATAATTTTTAGACCAGGACTACAATAAATCTAAAAGAATGAAAAAGTAATCTTTGATATAAAAAAAATAAATAACTAAATAAAAGAAATAACTACATTTTTCTCCTTTTTTATAGCAACTAAATATTTTTTGTTATTCTAATTTCAAATTTTAATATTATACTTGTTGACACCCAATTTTGACCGACCTATAAAATATTTTACATTGCCATTTGATTAAATAGGTTTTTTTTAAAAAAAAAAAATCTCTGAAATAAGTTTATTTTCAATTTTATCCAGTAATTACGCATTTTTAATTTTTTTTTCAACCTTCAAAATGTGTTCGTTATATTATCATTTAAAAATATACACACACACACAGATATATATATATATATATATATATATATATATATATATATATATATATATATATATTATAAGTTATTATTATTATTATTATTATTTACTTTATTATAAAAATGATTATCTTAGTAGGTAATAGTAGTAGTAATACTTTTAATTTATTATTTATTATTATTATTGTTATTTTCATTATTATTTACTTAGTGTTAGTAATATACCCATTTTTTATTACTATTATTTTAGTGTCATATTTTAAATAAGATCTTTAACATTTTTTATTTTATCAATTTCTTAATTTAAAATAATAATTTTAATACGTTTAAATATTTTACATAGCATTTTTAGCATATATTACGTTTTTTTCAAATAAAAAAAGATTATTTAAATTATTATATAAGTGCGTATATTATAATCATTAATTAGATGACAATCTAGTCAATTTCGTCCCAATTTATTTAATTCATAGCTTTTTCTATCTATTTTTTTTAGTCAGAATCCTCACAATCTATTTCAATTTTAACCAATTCATTCACAATTCCTTTCAAGTATAACCTGAATTAAGTCAATTTATGATCTAATTTTTTAAAAATTCACAATTCAATTTTATCCAATTTCATCCGAATAATCCATTTTGAAATCTGGAAGGTAATTCTATTTCACTTTTAAGATGACTTCCTTCCCTTAGTATTTTTAAAAGAAATGCACTAATGAGTAAGAGACTTTCTTTGCTTTTGAACGTGATTTTTTTATTTTTTTATTTTTTATATATATATTTTTTTTTTTAATCTTTGATTGATTTAATTGCAACTCTTAATTGATTCTCTTATCTTATTTAAGTATAGACATATTTTCTTTGCATAATTAGTGATGTGATTTGCCTAATTCTCTATTTTTATTAAGAAAGCCTTCCTTGATTAACTCTTAAATTATTACCTTCCTTCTAATGATGATTACCCAATCACTATATAAAGAGATTTCATCTTACACTCTTGAGGACAAGAAAAGAAAAAGAACAACAGAATGTTACTCATACTTTCATACGCAGATTTTTCCACACACTCACACAATTCCAGATTTTTATAATTTTTCCTCTCTCAAATACGCTTTCAAAACAAAAACAATAAAAAAAAAGGAAAAATTTCTAGCATGCCACCTTCTATTTCTTGAACTAGCTAGTCGGATTTTATTTATCGGTTACTGGTTAGTGATCTTATTTAACATATTATTATTCTATGTTATATCTTACTTTTCTTGTGTCTTATTTTAGTAGGAATTGAACTTCAAGTTTAGGGATGAAGGTTTGTCGCGGACGAACGGATCCAGAAGTGGCTCGAAAGTTGTTTTTTTTTTTTTTTTTTTTTGCCATTGTTATTTATTGTTTTTTTTTGTTCTACTTATCTTATGACTTGTAATATTGTACATATGTAATGATAATAAAGTTGGGGAATGTCTCATGGGGGTGGGGAACTACATGTTATTTGCTTGTATTTATTTTTTTCTTTCTTATATGATGTGTGTGGTAGTCTAATATCCTAATAGGAAGAATTAGAGTTATATAAAAAGAAAAAAAAAACAAACAATTCTCTAAAAATAATAATAATAAATTTTCTTTAACATGTTAATTTTTCATGAATATTCACTTAGTTATAAACTAATTGGCATAAAATTAGTAGCACAATTTTAACATGAGTTCCTTCCTTTTAAACAACTTTTAGATTATTTTAAAGTCAAAATCTTTTGATTTACTTTTTTTTTCTTTCGTATAGTAACTCTGTCAAACTAACTATTAGATGGTCTAATAAGTAGCAATATGTTATGACTATTTTAAGTATTTTAATGATATTTCATTGTATAGAAATCATGCCTCTGAGATATCATGCATATTCATATATCTCATACTTATACAATTTTAATGAAGTTTTTAACATGTGTCATTTGTTTTCTTAATTAAAAAAAAAATGTGTAGAAGTTTTGAAATAAAATCATCAAATCTTAAAAAAAAAAATTCTGTAAGGTTTTCTTTTAATATTTTTGTATGTTACATGATGAAAAAGTTTTGAAACAAATTGTCAAGTTTTAAATAATCAATTCACGATTAAAAAAACCATGTCCGTAAGATTTTTTTTTCCTTTCAATATATATATATATGTATATTTTGCATGTTACATGATATAAAATTTTGTTTTCTTAAAGTTTTCTTTTTTAGCATGTCATACCATGCTTATTAAAATATATATATTTTCATATATATCTCACCTATTAATTAGAGCTTTACTGTATTTGACAGTCGTTTAAAATATTATCTTCTATAATAAATATTTTCTTAAACTAATGGTCAAAGATTTTTTCCTAAGTTACTAATAGTGTATTGTTCCTTTTATGTTGATGCATACACTTAGCATGTCAAACATCTTTCATCTTTTACTTGTGTTTTTGTGTTTAGAGGCATACATGGGATTTTATGTGCTAATTGGCGTCCTATCTGTTTTGTTGTGACGTGAACCTAACTAGGAAACCTATATTCCCTTTCAGTCTAGAACCCTCCAAAAATTAAAAGTCCAACACCTCTTGGACCTTAGGATGGGACGTTAAGCATTTTAGGACGCGTTAGAATTTTTCAACTTCTTTTAGTACGCTCTTAAGTTAAAAATAAATCAACTCAGGAGGGGTAAGGGTAAATAGGACCCTCGGAGATGATGATATAACTCGTGCTTAAATAGGACAAACCTTGGTTTTGTCCATAGGCTTTAATAAGCCATGTGATGCTGAAATCCGAAAATAAAAGCCGAGTAACTGATCTGCGTAAATAAATATATCAATCAGTTTAATTTCTTATCATTTCTAATTAATTTGTTTATTTGATTTTTGTCACATAGAATAATTTAAGACTATTATTTTTCTAAAATAAGAGACCCTATTTGCAACCCCCACATAAATATGAGACACGGTCGGGACCCGCATTTGCGGACCTCGAAGGGTGCTTAACACCTTCCCTTCGAGGTAATTTGAGCTCTTATCCTCTCTCTGGTTGACCTTGACCTTTAGGTTAGAATGGTGTCCTAATGCACCCAATCATTAGGTGGCGACTCTTCTTTTTTCAAAATTCCAAAAGAGTCATTGCCACGACGTCGTCCAGGTTCCCGTTTCTCCGCGAGGAAAAATGGGGCGCGACAGAATGGCGACTCTGCTAGGGACATTAGGTTCTAACCATTACGTGTCTATGTTTATGTGGGTTATACGTTTTCCTTAATTGTTTTACTTACCTTATTTGTTTACTATTACCGTTATTATTTTTTATCTTTTCTTAGTAATGTATTTTCTTTTTTCCTTGTTCCCCACTAACTTCCTTTCCCTTTCCGTTTCCCTCTAACTCCTTTCCCCTCCCCTTTTATATATTCATTTATCGCTTTAAATTATCTGTTTAACACTGCTATAACTGCTAAATGTTACCGCTTTAAAATAACTGGCATTCCGTTCATAGATTCCCTCACTTGGGATCCCCTTTATTTTCTTTCAAGGTGATGTTGTGCCTTTGCACTTCTCCCGACCTCTTTCAAACCCAAATTTTAGAGAGTAAGCGCTTGCGTGGTGAATGGCGGATAGTCTTACTACCGTTGGACCACGTGCTTCTCATATAGGAATACCCAGTCCGTGTCCAACCCACTCTTTAGAAACTTAGGATAGAGCTACCCGCCCAAAATTAAGATCATGTATGCATAAACCATAGTTAGTTTGGCCCCAAGAGGTCCAATCTACATAATAGTAGCCACCTTGTTAAGTCTAGAGGGTCCAATCACCCTCCAAGACGAAATACTGCATACTATGTGTCTATATGATCACGATAATCAATTCAAGCCTAAAATATTGTTAAAAGGGAGTTTAGAACTTATTCTTAGATTTATATAGCCTAAGATTTATTTCCATTTGTTAGATTTTATATTTATTCTACCATTCAAAGATTGCAATAGTTGTTATTAATAAAATAATTATTTTTAATTATTATTCAGTATTTCCTAAACACTAAACTCCAAATAACAAATCGAAGGCTTGAATTAGTTATCACGGATCATTTATGTATCGTCTTAGGCCTACCTCTGGCTCAACGAGGTTCCGTGCATTTAGGGCGTTTAATTTTCAAAAGTCAATATGTTTATTTTTGTATTATATATATTATCATGTTACTAACTTGATCTTTTTTTCTTTCTTGTTTTGTTCCCTTTCTTTTTTAGACGTTTTCCCCTCCCCAAGGTTGATTCGTGCCTATTGCTCTCAGTTGGAAGAAGTTTTTTGCTTTTACGCTCTACAGCATGGAGAATAATAATAGTGCTATTGATACAATTGGTATGACAACTCAAAAGGACGGTTTGAATATTTCGAGAGAAGAGTATCCACCTGCACAAAATGAGATGATATCAAGGCTAGAACAAATGATTAGAGAAATGCAGGAACAACTCTCTAATGCTCGTAATTTGAATCCATCGCTTGTTGGAATAAATGCTACAACCATGCCTCAAACAACCTTTACGAATCCTCTCTTTTTACCCCATCCTACCTTATACCCTGAAAGTACTTCAAATCCCACGCTTCCCCAAAACAAGCAATATCCATATTACATATATCCTCCACAACACAAGCCTAATACACCCAACCTCACCTACTTAGCCCCACCAAATGCCTCACACTCCCAAGCTACTTCTCATGCTCAAAATATGGCACCAACGTTTATTACTACTATTTCAGAAAAATACAATTTTATTTCTGTCGAACCCCATCAAAAGGACATATTGATACAAACAATGGCAAAGCGATTGGAGGAGTTGAGCAGTCGAGTGCAACATGTTGAAGGAGATAAAGAGACAGAAGAGTTAAGTTTTGAAAACTTGTGCATACATCCCGATATCGAGTTGCCTGAAGGATATAAACCTCCTAAATTTGAGATGTTCAGTGGGACTGGAGATCCAAAGGCACATTTGAGAGTATATTGTGATAAGTTAATTGGAGTTGGAAAAAATGAACGACTTCGAATGAAATTATTTGGGAGAAGTCTCACTGGAGAGGCCTTATCATGGTATATTGCACAAGATTCGAAGAAATGGTCAAAATGGACTGATATGGCCTCTGATTTCATGAAGAGGTTTGAATTTAATATTGAGAATGCTCCTGATTGGTTTTACCTTCAAAATTTAAAAAGAGAACCTACAGAATCATTTCGAAAATTTGCAATAAGATGGAGGTCTGAAGCTGCTAGGGTTCGACCTCCGATGGAGGAATCCCAAATGAAAGAATTCTTTATTCGCGCCCCAAAGCCGCAGTACTATGAGAGAATGATGCTCATCGAAGATCATAAATTTTCTGATATTATCAAGTTGGGTGAGAAGATCGAAGAAGGCATAAAAAATGGTACCATAGTAGATTTAGAGGCATTGCAAGCTAGTAGCAAGACTTCGCAACTTGGTAGGACCAATGAGAACAAAGTCGAGAAAGAAGTGAATGTTGTGATTCGTCATGCGTCTCCACCCCTACTCCAGCGACCTGCACCCATATATCGAGTCCCTTCACCTACAGGTAACGAACGAAAGATTCATAGAAAACCGTCAAGGCGTCAACGATCCTTTCAATCTGTTAGATCGCG
The DNA here is from genome assembly GCA_029948455.1 of Solanum rostratum. Classification (NCBI taxonomy): domain Eukaryota; kingdom Viridiplantae; phylum Streptophyta; class Magnoliopsida; order Solanales; family Solanaceae; genus Solanum; species Solanum rostratum. The sequence continues at coordinate 54,309,651 of CM057049.1, forward strand.
AGGCAACATGGAGAAATGTTTACCGAAGCAGTATACTCCTTTGGCTGAACCCATAACTCAACTATATGAAAGACTGAGGGTTGCTGGTTATATCTCTCCTGTTCCTGAAATAGTGATGAAGACACATTCTAAGTGGCTCGATCTCACCAAAATTTGTGCTTATCATTCAGGGATGAAGGGACATACTACAGAAGAATGTCGAAATTTGAAAGATCAAATTCAAACTTTGATCGACACCAAAGCGATACATGTGAAAGATTCTTATCACGATCATAATTGATTTCTGAGCATGACTCAATACCTGATCGACATCAATAAAGAGGAAGTTGAGTTGTTTCTCCTCCTCAAATTATCAAGCATTTGGATGATTACTTTAAGTTTTCTCAATAAGTAGTGGTGATACATACTTGGGGCAAGATTATGTTTCTTTTATGGCTCCTTTTGATGTAATTTGAACTACGGTTGACCTGATTCCCGTCTAAGAGGGATACGTAGGCGCTCTTATAGGGCTCGGTCATATCATAATAAAATTTTCTATCCTCTTTTTGGAGAATAACTGGGGCAGAATTTTTGAGAATTTTCTCAAAAATTCTATTGGTAAGCACCTCCACATACTCGAGCTTGACATAACAACGAACTGGGGCAGAAATTTTTGAGAGGTCCTCAAAAATTTCATTAAAGGTTTCACATAAAGACATCCAGATTGAGTTCAAGCTCAAGAACAACAAAGCTGTAGTGGACAAGGAAAGCAAATGATGAGTTGAGGCACGAATCAATCTTTCATTTTGTTTTAAACTCACAATTTTCTTTGAGTGCAGGAATTACAGGAACAGATCTATTCGAGGCTAAGCACTGCCCTTCAGAAGTTGACTGGTTAAGCTCTACCATTCAAGAAATTGCCCGAGGCTAAGCACTGCCCTTCGGAAGTTGACTGGTTAAGCTCTACCATTCAAGAAGTTGCTCGAGGCTAAGCACTGCCCTTCGGAAGTTGACTGGTTAAGCTCTACCATTCAAGAAGCTGCCCGAGGCTAAGCACTGCCCTTCGGAAGTTGACAGGTCATGCTCTACCTTTCGAAAAGCTACCCAAAGCCAAGCACTGTCCTTTGGAAGTTGATTGGTTAAACTATACCATTCAAGAAAGCTACCCGAAGCTAAGCACTGTCCTTCGGAAGTCGATTGGTTAAACTCTACCTTTCGAAAAGCTGCCTAAAGCTAAGCACGTTCATTGGGAAGTTGATTGGGCAAGCTCTACCTTTCGAAAACCTAAGCACTGTTCTTTTAAAAAGTGATTGGTTAAACTCTACCTTTCAAGAAGCCACACAAGGTCAAGCACCATCTTTTAAATGCCGGATGGACTAAGCATATTTCTCCTAAACAGATATGATTTCCTATCTCACTCATATTTTTAATTATGCTTGTAAATTAGAAAACTAACCATTTTTGTTTCTAGTTATATTAGAGATTGCAGGTATGAAACGTTTAAAAGTAAAAGATGGTTCAAAATAAGTCTCAACTCATACACGACTCCTTACTCCTACGAAATTGCTTTATCATAAGTTGTTCTCGCACTTTCATTTGCCACTTATACCGCCTTATACCTAATCCTCCCAATTCAAGCTATTTAAGTTCGATAATGTAATTTCTATCTTTAGGAATTTCATTCATTCCTAAATCTAGAACTACACACGGCCTGATTCTCGTATAACCAGAGATATGTAGGCGACTTGAAACCGAAGTCTCGGCCATAATATTCCATCGGTCGGACAAAATTGGCTACTCCGTCAACTTTCTTTGCTCAATAATTCATCCTTCATTCCCGAGCAAAGAAGGGGCAGCTGTTGACACCCAATTTTGACCGACCTATAAAATATTTTACATTGCCATTTGATTAAATAGGTTTTTTTTTTTAAAAAAAAAATCTCTGAAATAAGTTTATTTTCAATTTTATCCAGTAATTACGCATTTTTAAATTTTTTTTTTAACCTTCAAAATGTGTTCGTTATATTATCATTTAAAAATATACACACACACACACAGATATATATATATATATATATATATATATATATATATATATATATATATATATATATATATATATTATAAGTTATTATTATTATTATTATTTACTTTATTATAAAAATGATTATCTTAGTAGGTAATAGTAGTAGTAATACTTTTAATTTATTATTTATTATTATTATTGTTATTTTCATTATTATTTACTTAGTGTTAGTAATATACCCATTTTTTATTACTATTATTTTAGTGTCATATTTTAAATAAAATCTTTCACATTTTTTATTTTATCAATTTCTTAATTTAAAATAATAATCCCACAGAGAAGTCTTGCTCTGGCTTGCCAAAAGGGTTTCGACCCTTACTTAAGAGAAAAGTCCAATAGGGGAGCTGCTTGTGGACCTGTTTAAATATTTTACATAGCATTTTTAGCATATATTACGTTTTTTCAAAAAAAAAAAAGATTATTTAAATTATTATATAAGTGCGTATATTATAATCATTAATTAGATGACAATCTAGTCAATTTCGTCCCAATTTATTTAATTCATAGCTTTTTCTATCTATTTTTTTTAGTCAGAATCCTCACAATCTATTTCAATTTTAACCAATTCATTCACAATTCCTTTCAAGTATAACCTGAATTAAGTCAATTTATGATCTAATTTTTTTAAAAATTCACAATTCAATTTTATCCAATTTCATCCGAATAATCCATTTTGAAATCTGGAAGGTAATTCTATTTCACTTTTAAGATGACTTCCTTCCCTTAGTATTTTTAAAAGAAATGCACTAATGAGTAAGAGACTTTCTTTGCTTTTGAACGTGATTTTTTTATTTTTTTATTTTTTTTATATTTTCTTTTTTTTTTTTTATTTTTGATTGATTTAATTGCCACTCTTAATTGATTCTCTTATCTTATTTAAGTATAGACATATTTTCTTTGCATAATTAGTGATGTGATTTGCCTAATTCTCTATTCTTATTAAGAAAGCCTTCCTTGATTAACTCTTAAATTATTATCTTCCTTCTAATGATGATTACCCAATCACTATATAAAGAGATTTCATCTTACACTCTTGAGGACAAGAAAAGAAAAAGAACAACAGAATGTTACTCATACTTTCATACGCAGATTTTTCCACACACTCACACAATTCCAGATTTTTATAATTTTTCCTCTCTCAAATACGCTTTCAAAACAAAAACAATAAAAAAAAAGGTTAGTGATCTTATTTAACATATTATTATTCTATGTTATATCTTACTTTTCTTGTGTCTTATTTTAGTAGGAATTGAACTTCAAGTTTAGGGATGAAGGTTTGTCGCGGACGAACGGATCCAGAAGTGGCTCGAAAGTTGTTTTTTTTTTTTTTTGCCATTGTTATTTATTGTTTTTTTTTTGTTCTACTTATCTTATGGCTTGTAATATTGTACATATGTAATGATAATAAAGTTGGGGAATGTCTCATGGGGGTGGGGAACTACATGCTATTTGCTTGTATTTATTTTTTTCTTTCTTATATGATGTGTGTGGTAGTCTAATATCCTAATAGGAAGAACTAGAGTTATATAAAAAGAAAAAAAAAACAAACAATTCTCTAAAAATAATAATAATAAATTTTCTTTAACATGTTAATTTTTCATGAATATTCACTTAGTTATAAACTAATTGGCATAAAATTAGTAGCACAATTTTAACATGAGTTCCTTCCTTTTAAACAACTTTTAGATTATTTTAAAGTCAAAATCTTTTGATTTACTTTTTTTTTCTTTCGTATAGTAACTCTGTCAAACTAACTATTAGATGGTCTAATAAGTAGCAATATGTTATGACTATTTTAAGTATTTTAATGATATTTCATTGTATAGAAATCATGCCTCTGAGATATCATGCATATTCATATATCTCATACTTATACAATTTTAATGAAGTTTTTAACATGTGTCATTTGTTTTCTTAATTAAAAAAAAAATGTGTAAAAGTTTTGAAATAAAATCATCAAATCTTAAAAAAAAAAAATTCTGTAAGGTTTTCTTTTAATATTTTTGTATGTTACATGATGAAAAAGTTTTGAAACAAATTGTCAAGTTTTAAAAAATCAATTCACGATTAAAAAAACCATGTCCGTAAGATTTTTTTTTCCTTTCAATATATATATATATGTATATTTTGCATGTTACATGATATAAAATTTTGTTTTCTTAAAGTTTTCTTTTTTAGCATGTCATACCATGCTTATTAAAATATATATATTTTCATATATATCTCACCTATTAATTAGAGCTTTACTGTATTTGACAGTCGTTTAAAATATTATCTTCTATAATAAATATTTTCTTAAACTAATGGTCAAAGATTTTTTCCTAAGTTACTAATAGTGTATTGTTCCTTTTATGTTGATGCATACACTTAGCATGTCAAACATCTTTCATCTTTTACTTGTGTTTTTGTGTTTAGAGGCATACATGGGATTTTATGTGCTAATTGGCGTCCTATTTGTTTTGTTGTGACGTGAACCTAACTAGGAAACCTATATTCCCTTTCAGTCTAGAACCCTCCAAAAATTAAAAGTCCAACGCCTCTTGGACCTTAGGATGGGACGTTAAGCATTTTAGGACGCGTTAGAATTTTTCAACTTCTTTTAGTATGCTCTTAAGTTAAAAATAAATCAACTCAGGAGGGGTAAGGGTAAATAGGACCCTCCGAGATGATGATATAACTCGTGCTTAAATAGGACAAACCTTGGTTTTGTCCATAGGCTTTAATAAGCCATGTGATGCTGAAATCCGGAAATAAAAGCCGAGTAACTGATCCGAGTAAATAAATATATCAATCAGTTTAATTTCTTATCATTTCCAATTAATTTGTTTATTTGATTTTTGTCACATAGAATAATTTAAGACTATTATTTTTCTAAAATAAGAGACCCTATTTGCAACCCCCACATAAATATGAGACACGGTCGGGACCCGCATTTGCGGACCTCGAAGGGTGCTTAACACCTTCCCTTCGAGGTAATTTGAGCTCTTACCCTCTCTCTGGTTGACCTTGACCTTTAGGTTAGAATGGTGTCCTAATGCACCCAATCATTAGGTGGCGACTCTTCTTTTTTCAAAATTCCAAAAGAGTCATTGCCACGACGTCGTCCAGGTTCCCGTTTCTCCGCGAGGAAAAATGGGGCGCGACAATACTTATCCAAATCTTTATATCCTAAACATGTAAAATTTATATGATTTTAATATTTATAATTTCATAAAAGAATTTATCTTTTTTTCCAAAAGAAAAATAATCTATCCGAATCACTATTTTTTTAACTTTCCCGTTTATTTTAAAAAAATCAAATCTATATGTATGTTTATATACTTACAAACAAATTTAAAATATAAATTTGAATTGGTATGAGCATTGCATCTCATCCTTGCATATTGATGTTGTGATGTCGAGGTCATTGTCGACAAATATTGCATTAGCATTGCATCTCATTCTTGCATACTATTATGTGGCATGGTGTTATTCATGTGATTGATTATGTTATCACTTGTGAGTTATGACTTGTGATTTGATAATAGTGATATACTGAAAAACTATCTTTATTGTGTATTATGTGTTGCTGGGTTGGGACTTTTCTAAGTGCAGGTTTGTAGTTCGGCGGTATGTGGTTGGGTGTGAAGGAGTTACTTGGTTCTTCATTGTTTTACTCTAGGTCAGTTCCATTTGCTGAGTACCATATTATTTTTGGTACTCACCCCTTGCTACATTTTTGTAGGTTGCGAGCCCGGTCCCTTTAGTTAGAATTTTCTTATTTCATGACCGAGCTTCCGGATTATCCTTAAGGTAGCTACTTATCTCATCGGTGGACCTTCAAGGAATCCATTATTATGTTACGTCCTATTTGAGGACTAGACATTTGAGATATTTATTTTATTCGAGTACTATGTATTTAGAGACTTGTACATGTGACACAAGTTCTGGGATGGTTGTAGTTTGGTCTTTCTATGATTATTGGTCATGTTATGCTATTTTATCTTCCGTTTATATTGTTATGTTTGGATTAGTAGGTATTGGGCTGACTCGCCTTGGTGGGTTAGGTGAGTTCCATCACGAATTTTGGATCGTGACAGTTGGTATCAGAGCCCCAGGTTCATAGGCCTCACATGTGTACAAGCCCAATCGAGTAGAGTCTTAAGGATCGGTGTGGAGACGTTTGTTACTTATCCTTGAGAGGCTACAGAGATTGTTAGGAAATTTTATCTTATTCTTTCGATTCTTGTCGTGCGTGGTTGTTGTAGCTCTCGGTACATTGCGTGGTTTGAAATTCGATCTAGCTTAGAAGTAATAGATTTAAGGGATGAATGTGTAGTCAACCTTGGATTGTCCCTTGATTCGAAATGATTTGGGTGTGGATGAGGTCCGATGAGGTATCTCAAAGGTTAGTATCGCACAGAGAAGTTGAATTGAAGGAGCAACTTTAAGATCTCTTGAGTTAAGAGTTCATATGCCCTAGTGTGTCTCCATGAGGTGCCCTATTTTGTTTGTAAAGAAAAATGATAATTCTATGAGAATGTGTATTGATTACAAATAGTTGAAAAAGTGACCATTAAGAAGATTTATCATCTCCCTATAATTGATGATCTTTTGACCAACTTCAGGGTGAAACCATGTTTTCCAAGATTGGTTTGAGATCCGAATATCATTAGCTATGGATTAGGGATCCTAACATTCCTAAGCCAGCATTTCGGACGAGATGTGGGCACTATGAGTTTCTTACGATGTCCTTTAGGATAACCAATTCCCTTGCCGCATTTAGAGAGTTGATGAATGATGTATTTCAACTATATTTGGGTTCTTTGTTTTTTTTTTAATTAATAACATATTGGACCACTTCATTGCCAAATAGGATTATGAGCTGCATTTGAGGATTGTACTTCAATAGATTAGAGAGAAGAGGTTATATGGAAAATTTTTCCAAATGTGAGTTTAGATGAGTTCGGTGGCATTTCTGGGTATGTTGTTGTTGTATCTTATATCATCTGGGAAGGCCAATGGGGTGGATAATGCTTTGAGTAGGAAGGCCTCAAGCTTGGGGGGTCTTGTAGCTATTCAAGTAAAAGAGTGACCATTAGCTAGATATATTTAGAAATTGGCCAATGGATTGGTAAGGATATAGACTTTAGCATCGAGGGTGGTGCTTCCCTAGTCTACTAAATGTTCGTGTGATTCGTAAACGTGGCATAGCGTCATTAATGTAACAAATATGTTATTGATGTAATACTTATGGAATTCCAGTTGTTAAGTTTTCAAATGAGGGTTGACTGGTATGGATAGAGGATGACATTGTGTTTATTAAAATCAGGACCTCTACTAAGTCTTCTTGGAGTGGATACGTTGCAGAAATGACTATAATACAACTGCTATGGTGGTGTCTATATCTATTTTGATAGGGCTATAGGTTGTGTTATTCTGCTACCCATTTTGTCTGTGGAAGAAGGTATATTGTTTGATGAGAGATGAATTCAAGGAGACAAAAGTGTGGACCGTTGGAGCACAAACTTCTCGGAGAATATGGTGCATTCTAGTGCTGAATATGGTGGGACTTTTAATGTGGTACGGATAATATACAAGGACAGAGGCATTGATCATTGAGTGCAGACACTAGTTACTAAGGAGTTATGAATTGTTGCACTTCCTCAAGTGGTGGAGTTTGGCATTACCATTATATTTGGGGAGAACCATTTGGTTGTTACTATGGATGCTTGGGTTTGGAATCAGTTATAAGGAAAATTGTAGTGGTGAATCATAGAATGAGTATTAATATGTTTAAGTGTGATTTATTCCGTAGATCTATATGGGGATTGGTGACCTCATTGTAAGCGAAGAGAAGTGCTTTGATATCGAGATAACAAGCATATAGACTAATAAAGTTTCAACAAGTTCACTTGTATAAATGGAAATGGAAATGATAGTGAGAAAGTACATATGGATAATTGGTTCAGTCAGTAAATATTGCCGGTATGACTTGGGATTGGGCTACCATATCAATCATAACAATAGTTTTATTATATGTCATGACTTTGATTGCCTAATTCGACTATGGTAAGATAGTTACACTGGTATCAGCAAGGTTAAGAGATTGTTTGATAAGATATGAGAAAGAAGTCTACATGGGTTGGCTCGAGTGTGAGAATGGATTTCAATAAGATATGAGAAAGAAGTCTACATGGGTTGGCTCGAGTGTGAGAATGGATTTCTTTATGGTATTCAATTCAGTGACTAGTATGAATTGAGTTGTGAGTAACGAGTACAACAAGGTACATGAGAAAGCAATTGATGAAAAAGTAGGGTATGCAATCTCTAAAGATCTTCAAGATGTATATTAATCATGATTGAGAAGGAAATCAATTGCATAGTGCAAATTGCGATCCAGGGTTTCATGGTACATTGCGTTCACGATAAATGATTTTGTCAATGTATGGATTAGTCTAATAAGATAATCAGTTATGTTGGTTACTAAGCATTTTTGAAGGGTTTTGAGCTATTCTTCGATTATGGATTCTTTTACTTTTGACGGCGAAGGGACTAAATGAAGTTTCATTTGAGTAGTTTGGTGTAAAGTAAAAGACAATCTGTTGTAAAAGTTTTTCTAAGAAAGTGTAACAATAAATGGGACAGGAGCGAGTACATAAGCCGTGGGCATAAAAAATTTGAGCACCTAGGATTAGGCCATGAATATGGGTTTAGCATTCAAACATCCTCGCAACATTATGACAAATATAAGTCAAGCAAAAGTAAAGGAAAGTAGACATCATATATGGGTCCATGGTTCAGAGTTGTAAATTGTATGAATTTTCACTTTGAGTTCGTGTGATAATGTGAGAGGGGTTGACTCATTAATGGATTATGAGAGACTGTGAACTTCTTTTAGAAAGTTTGGTTTGGGTTGGAATGACAGACAGTGATGTGTGAGAAATTATGCAGTTCATGTTAGGTT